>VDFB02193867.1:247643742-248050189 GCA_007258455.2 Sequoia sempervirens
AATTGGAAGAGATGGCTGTAGGAGAGGTTCTCATTATGACTGCTACTTACCTTTTTTTGGAGTGAAATCCACGTGCTTTTCCTCTGATATTTACTGTTAATATGTTTTTTCAGTTTCGTCAAGTGACAAGAAAATATTTGGGATACTTACCTTTTTTTGGAGTGGAATTGGAAGAGATGGCTGTAGGAGAGGTTCTCATTATGACTGCTACTTACCTTTTTTTGGAGTGAAATCCACGTGCTTTTCCTCTGATATTTACTGTTAATATGTTTTTTCAGTTTCGTCAAGTGACAAGAAAATATTTGGGATACTTATTAGCCTTTAGGTAATTTATCTAGTATTAACCCTAGGTAAAGGAACTGATCACCGATCAGTATATTTTGAACTCTCTCTCTCTCTCATGGTATATCATCTTGTGTGGATGGGTAATGGTTAGCTACTGAATTGCCACACTGTTGCATGTTCATGTCTCTCATTACACAGTGTGATGTTGAGCAGTCTTGTGACTGAATTGTCCTGCATTCATATAACTTTTATACTTGGACTCCAAAGAAAAGTGGGGGGTCTTTGCTCTTCTCAGTTGGTCACTATATAATGTGCATTATCCCTATACTGATTATCATTGAATATAAGAGCTTATTATGGTATCTCACGTTGTGTAGCTACTAAATTGAATTACTAATAATTATCATGTCTCCCATTACGTATAGGAATTACAAGCTAATTCAGTATATTGTCCTCCATGCCATCTTGTGAGCCCCAAGGTGGGGATTGTTGGTATTAAGGTGTGTATTTTGTTGGTATTAAGGTGTGTATTTGTGTTGAATGTCTGATCATATGTTTGAGTACTAGAAAGAAGGCATGCAATCCACCTCAATTTCAGACTACCCAGAAGAACCACATGGGAAGGCAAAGATGATCATTTCATCAAAGAGATATACAAAAATACCTATGGATGTCCAAAACCTCATCAAGGATGCTTTGGAAGAACAAAGCACCATCTCAGTTAGTTTTATGATCAGATGCTTCAATTGTTTTCGTCAACATCAGGCAATAACATAAAAAGTTCTTTCTAAAGTTGAATCTGTTCAAAGTGCAAGTTAACATTGACAATTGTGTGTTTGAAGTAAAGATCAATGCTCAAGCCTATTACTCTGTGAATTGTTTCACAAAGCAGAGTATACGTAGTCTGCTAGTGGGAGTCCCTCATTGTGCAGCATGCACGCCCCATCTACATACAGACAAAGTTTGTAGCTGCTATTTGTGGAGAATTCTACTCTTCTAAACACTATTATTGCAATGTCCTTCTTGGTAAGGCATGTCTATAACCATGATGCAACCTACAGACTTAAGCCATAACATTGGCCTGTCAAGTTCAATAATCATGTCTACTGCATGTCTTAGTCTCTGTTGAAAGCAAAGTTCACATTAATATCGGCAAACCAAAAAATATTGGGATCTCCTGCACATAAGTTTGTAATGCTAATGGTCTGCCCAGAGGCACCCACACCTACCAAGAAGCGCACTCTTGTTGTCTAACACTTGTGTGGTCTGAGCAATAGCAGAAGCAATATGAAGACATCTTTTGAGAATCCAAAGGCATTCTGTCACAATGCCCTGATAGACATCAAATCAATGACATTGTAGAATCTCCACTTCAAATAGCTTGCTCAAATGTAGATCTGGTTTGGAGAATGAATAAATCTGTTGCCATTTCCATGAGCTCCTAGACCAAGGGAAAGTAATACGTGGATCTTCATCTTGTGGCTAATCAATTGTGCTTGCGCTGCAGAAATAAGGAGTGTGGAAGTTGTGAATAGAACATAGCATGTTGAACAAGATCAATGGTAAAGGATTGCACCCACTTTTGTGACTGGATGAACTTTTGACAAATGCCATGATGCACAGTATTTCATGAAAGTCAACTAGAAGCGAGGTTGCCATCAAGTTGCTATCATTCCAAATGATTTCTTGGAAATTTTGTTCAAAACCAAAGAACTTAATGAATGGTTGATAATGCCTTTTGACCTAAACAATGTACCAGCCACATTGCACTAACACAATTCATAAGCAAACTTAGAAAAAGTATATATTTGGCATCAAACAAATCTAGCATCTAGCTACACCATTGACTGGCATTGTGCAAATTTAGCATCTAGGCTATGTCGTCGAATATATAGGTGTGAATTGATTAAGGGAAGATCAGAGATATCAGAGGATTATTGGTTTTGGGCACTCTTATAGAACTCAAGATTTTTCTTGGGCTTGCAGATTCATCTTGGGATTCTTGCAGTTCACAATATTGCACTTTCAAAGAACTCAAAGCATGATTTTGTTGTGTTCTAGTTCTTAATATGCCCAACATCAACTTGCTTTTTGAAATTGAGGCCGATGTGTCAATCAGAGTTCAGACTATGCCCTTAGTACACTGCACTCTCAACATGGACATCCCATACCCTATGTTACCGGAATCGGCCCTTTACCCTGCCGATTCCGGGTACGGATACGTTTCCAAACAGATTCGTGCTGGAAACCTTGCGGATTCGAATAGGGTTCGGATTTTTGTAAAAAAAACGTTTCCACGAATCTGCACAATTTTTCCTCTAATCACGCCATTTTTTCCCTGATGTGGTGTTTTCAATCCAATTCCGAAGTTACCAAAAACTTTTTGCGACTTCGAATGGTTAAAGCAAAAAACCCTAACTTATTTGCATTATTTTTGGCTGCTCGTTTTGCTTGGTGTTTTCACCGCGGCAATTTGCTTGGTCGTTTTAAACTCTATTCCGTCCGCCATTCAGACACACGCAAGCCGCAAGGAGATTGGTCGCGCAAGGAGAAACTCAGTGTCGCTGTTCAGGGAAAAACACAGGGAACCGCCATCGAAGGAGATTTTCCGCCATTTTTTGTGTCTTTCCTCACGTTTTCCTCTCCCGATTTCGTCTGTCGTTTGTCCGCCATTTCCAGGTATTACCGTATTTCTCAACTCGTAAAAGTTAAAACTTCAATTTAATTTTAGTGTATAGTTTATATTTTAATATTTTATAATAGTTATTAGTTTTTATTTTTAATTTTTATATTGTTTTATACTTTATATGATAATATCATAATATTAATAAATTATTAAATAATATAATATTTAAATTTTTAATAATATTGTTTTTATTATTTATAAAATATAAATTTATAATATATATTATAATATATTAAATTATTAATACATAATTTTAGTTTATTTATTTAGTATTAAGTTTTAACAAATTTTTATAGTAATAATATTTAATATTATACAATTTAATGTTTTTACATTTATAATTTTATAATTTTATTATATATAAAAAAATAAGATTTATTTTAGTATTTTAATATGATTAAATTTAAAAATTTAAAACTTTAAAATTTACATTTTAAAATAATAAATATGAATCTAATTATTATTTTGTTTATTTAATGTTAAAATTTATTTATTTTGCTATTTTTTATTTTAATAAATAATAATCAATAATTTAAAATTAAAATTATAAATATAAATTGTAATTATATTAATTAGTAATTACATATTATTTATTAAACGTTTATTTACTTCTTGTTTTTACTTTTTTAGGCTGCAAATATGTCTATATCTATGATTTTTATATGTTTTATGTACGGACGTACCCAAACGTACCCACACTCAAAAAAAAAGAAAAATTGTCGTATAGGCATACCGTACCCGTACCCGTACCCGTACCCGATTCGGCAACTTAGCCCATACCCTTTCATTTATCAATTTTTAGTCATATGGCTCCACTTGCAAGAATTAATAATATGGTATAGTTTATGCTCTGAAACAATGGCCACATTACATCCAATGATAGGAGACCCTCTTTCACTTTGATCATAAGTCTCTTCAGTTTCTGCAGACATGCAAGCTGGAGAAAGTGCATCCTACAAAGTTGATGAAACTGGTTGTAAGAATTCCATTTGGCAATCAAACATAAAGAAGGGTAAGGAAAACACCAAACTGCTTGGTTGGCCTCTAATGAGTATAGGATATAACTTCATCGATTGGGATTCTCTCTACTCAATAGACTCGGGTTTGGCACAGATTTATAATCTTCTTGGGCAAGGTGTGTAGGTCTTGGAGCTTTATCTGTCCGGATGAGATATATGAGCTTGTGAGTTTTTGTGTTCCATATGTTGCCATGTGCCATCAAATCATTTCGAAGGTGAACTACTCCAAGATGGGTAGACATCTTGGCATTAAAAAACCACTTGTTGCCCCTCAACAAACACTTGTACCAGTGACACATGTGGTATAGTTTATGCTCTGAAACAATGGCCACATTACATCCAATGATAGGAGACCCTCTTTCACTTTGATCATAAGTCTCTTCAGTTTCTGCAGACATGCAAGCTGGAGAAAGTGCATCCTACAAAGTTGATGAAACTGGTTGTAAGAATTCCATTTGGCAATCAAACATAAAGAAGGGTAAGGAAAACACCAAACTGCTTGGTTGGCCTCTAATGAGTATAGGATATAACTTCATCGATTGGGATTCTCTCTACTCAATAGACTCGGGTTTGGCACAGATTTATAATCTTCTTGGGCAAGGTGTGTAGGTCTTGGAGCTTTATCTGTCCGGATGAGATATATGAGCTTGTGAGTTTTTGTGTTCCATATGTTGCCATGTGCCATCAAATCATTTCGAAGGTGAACTACTCCAAGATGGGTAGACATCTTGGCATTAAAAAACCACTTGTTGCCCCTCAACAAACACTTGTACCAGTGACACATGTGCAGAGATATGGAGTTTCATATTGAATTATGTACATCTTGCAACATGTACCAGTGATGCATGTGAAGAGATATGGAGTTTCATATCGAATTACGTATATCTTGCAACATCACCAAGCCAACAAACCTGAATCTTGGTGTCTACAATCCTTTATTGGTTGCATCTAAGCCTTTGGGATTCCACAATATGGATTTCTTATTGAGATTCCATAATACAAAACTTCAGAACAATTCAGTGTTGTCATTGTGCATAGATTCCAGACAATGGCTATCATGATTGCATGTAAGAGGGTTATCAAGGCATCTGAGAGTGCCAAAGTCTTCTTTAGTCATGTTTGTTCAGTCTGGAGTCCCCCCATCCATTGTGCTTGTTCAGTAACCCAAGGTTTATAAATTATTAGCCATTTCTACTGTGTTCTATGGGACATATTGGATACGTAGCTGGATTGGTCAACAGCATTCCATTCTCAAAGTCAAACAGACGAGCAAGCTAAAGTGGCCATGAAAATGCTTGTCCATTTGCTGCAGATGTACAATGATGTGCACCAGTGCACTTGAGATGAGAACTTGAATACTAGAGCATTGCACAGCTTCACAGAAACAATCCATTTCAGACTTGCCTTGGGTTTTATCCAGCAGCATCTCTTGACATCAGCCATTGCTCACCATTGATTTTGCAATCATCTGTGCTGGTAAAAGAAATAGACAGGGCATTGAGATTCTTGCAACATATTCAACAAGTGCATCAGTAGGTTCAATGTGCTTTGTAACACCAGCAGAAGTACAAAGAGTGCCATGATTCTCATTGTGTACCTGATCTTATCATTTCCAAAAATGTTGGCAATATCTAGCTGCAACTATAGAAAGAACAAACACTTAAAAGGGTCCTCACAGGAAGATCAAAAGACCGTGTTACAATCCCTACGCCATTCCATGCACAGCAGGAGAGAATGCTTTTGTCCTCAATCTCCTGCCTTATGGAATTGCACCTACTATTTAATGCCAAGATACCCAAGCCTATTTTCTGATACCACTAGAACCTGTAGTAATCCATTGTCCAATTCATGAGATCCCAAGAATGTGCAATTTGTGTGGAAGAACCAAATTATTGACACCACTATGATCTGCACCCTCGAGGACATTCACAAGCTTGTTTGAGTTGTCAGGTCTTAACAACATGCTGAGCAAGCTAAGTGGTAACACTCTTAAGCAGCTTCACACTCAATATCCACAACTGAAATAAGGCGTGTTTGTGGCCATTGCTCCTTGAGAAAGGGCAAATGATCTGGCTGCAACAGACTGCACAACACTTACACACCACTATCCTGCACAACTGTCACTCAATTTTTCTTCACAGCTCTTCTATGCAACACTCTTGTTCACTATCCCTCTGCACAAAAGCCATGTGCACTCCTAAAGTGACCACTTCTCATGCTGCCGGGCAAAGTTGAAGTGCCATAGCAGAATATGAATCGATGGGCAAATTCCATGATGGGAAGTTGAACTATTTTCTAACTGAATCGTCTTGCATTTATATATCTGTTGTACTCCAACTTTAAAAGGAAAGGGGAGCAGGATCCCTATTCTTATTTGATCATTGATCATATGTACACTATTCCTATTTGGATTGAATGTTTTATGACTGTGAAATGGTTAGTTACTGAATTGACACATTATTGTGTGTTCATATCTGTCACGACACATTATTAATATTAGCTGAGTGGGTGCATTCCATGTGCTACAAACCCTGTAGTGTGGATTATCACAGGTCTTGTAGTCTCATACTCTTATATAGTCTTGTCTAGGTGTGATTTAGTTGGAGAGGGTATGGAATCTATGTTTTAATTAGCCCATTTTCAATTTTCGACACTTTGCATGTCTGTTTAAACTAATTAGACAAATTAAAAGTAGCCGAATTTTGAAAAAATAATAAAAATGTGCTGTATTTGCAATGGCAATCCTCCTCCTTTAATCTTTTTAGGGGTTTTTAGCATTATTTTTTTCAACAGGTTACCTTTTCTATTCATACATCAAATCAAAATGGAGTAGGCTGTGGAGTCTTGAAAAATGGGGATGTCCTGTCTAAGTCCCCAAGCCCTTGGGAGTCAGGGATGCCACCCAGACCTCCAGGTACATCTCCTTTCGGAATGCTGATAAAAGTTCAATGTCAAATAATAGTGGGAACTTCATAGATATATTTTTAATTTAAGTTCAGTTTAAAATTGTTTCATATTAGTTAGCATATCTTTGTGGATTTTTCTGCCATCTGGAGTTCGACGATGTTTTTTGGCAATTACATTAATCACTATATAGAAGAAGGGTTTGGCTGGGGACAAGCATCACCTGAAACACAAGATCATGACTTAGTAACAGAAGCTAACAACCTGAAACATTTTTCTGCAAGGGCCAGATTTATCTTCATTGAAATGACATCAATGATTGCAAAGATCATGCACATCATTAAATCTCTACTGTGCACTTTTATGCACCATTCCTTAACACTTGCTATTGATCATGCATGCATTGACAGTGATTACAACACAACAAAAAATATTATTAGCAGCCTTTTGTATCGGTTTTCACGGTTTGATGCATACTTTTGACTGTCTCAAGGCACATTCAACAGCATCGACTTCTGCAACAGGTGGCAATCCACCTTGTCCAACTCTTTTCATAGCTAATCTTGGGCCAACATGCTCTGCGGATGAGTTGACTCAAGTGCTTTCAAGGTTTGGCTCAAAAATATATAGCCCTGCTGTAATCGATAACATATTTAACTGGTGGCATTCATTATTTAGCATTTTTTGATTAACTTGAAAAATTTAATATGCAAAAAGTAATTCTCATTTCCTTCATTGATAAACAGATGCGCAGGATTCCTCAAGCTGAAGATGCAAATTAGAGGTGGACTGCCAGTTGCCTTTGTTGACTTCCAGGTATATAGGATCTTTGGTGCTTGAAATTAGCCCTTTTATGCATGTAAATTATGAGTTTATCTGTTGTTTCCAATTAGTAACCTTGTTTAATGTGGTTTATTTGAGTTTTATTAGACTGAAATTTGGAGGAAGACAGCATAAAAATGCTTCAGCTGGTCAAATGTGTAACTTATTTCCACCTATATAAAGTTTATCCTGTGTGAGGGGCATGCTATTTCACATGTTGACCGGAAAGCCAAAGCTAGCACTGGAGGCAAGCACATGAACAGATGTTGAAGCATCAAATGTGTATTGGGTTGTGCACTTTGTTGTTTACCAAGTGGTGGCACAAAGGTTAGTAATTTTGAATGCACGATACTTTGTAGGTTGTTACAGGTAGGCTAAGTCACCTTCAGCAATGCTATAGGTTGCTACAGATGTTGACAGGGTTGTAGGTATGCAACAAGTAAGCTAAAGGTTGTTGGAGCTATGCTACTCCTTTCCCCTAGCATCAATATTTGTAAAGTTTGGTGGTTATTTTAGGGCAGAAATGTGATAAGGGTGGTTGGACCCTTTTTGGTGAATGTTGGCCCTGGGAAGTAGGATGTTTGGGCTTCATGTGTGTTTATTGTTGTTTGCCAAGTGGTAATAGAAAGGTCAACAGTTTTGGATGCACAATTGTTTGGTCTCCAATGCAAGCTTCTTGGTGGTCTTGGGGGAGGGGTTGCAACCATGTGTGATCAATTTTTCCTTGGGCATCTAATGTGGCAGTGGCCTTCTCCCTTTTTGTCCATCTTTCTTGTGCATGTCACATCTCTTGCCAGACTGGCAGACAGATGACTCATTTTCATAAGGCTTTTGTTTTCACTGTTGGGGGGCTGTTACACATTGTCCTCGTCCGTAATTGTTATTCCTATTTTGGCAGTGTAAAGTTCCAAACCATAGGGCCACATCTCTTGGCTCTATTTGGCCAGAATGAAACACCTAGGGCCACCCAATAGAGCCAAGAAGCTGAATCAATTTAGGGTAGAAGAAACTCCAAGGAAAAATGGTGTAGGAAACCATTTGGGGTTCTGGCTGGATCTTGGCACTTGGAGAGTTGATGAATATTTGTTGGCTATGAGAAAGCCAAAGCAATGTAGTTTAACAGTGCCAAAGTGTAGGGCCAACTGGATGTAAGCCAAAGCCAAGCATGTTGGCTAACAGATTTACAAAGCCAAGGGAATGTAGGTTGGCTGAGGAAGCCATAGTCATCCAAATCGATCAGTTAGCTGAGGCTGGTTAGCATTGAGGGTGTTGATAGTAGAGGAGAACATGCTGCTGCAGGCATACCATCTCAACAAAGTTTGCATGCTAGGCCATTGAGGCTATTGTAACAATTCTTGGACAGTTATATGTGGACAACAAAACCTGTACATGGAGGTAGAAGTCCTCCATATTCCACTGTTGTGAGGAGCTACAAGTCATGTCCTCTTCAAGACAGTCTACAGATGTAATGTAAGTCCCACTGAGACATTGTAAAACATGTACGACCATGGATCAATGGCACGAAAAGCATGACTCACTCTTGGAGTTTTCTACTCATTTGAGAGTTTTTCCAAAGTTATCTTGTGTTGCATGTTTATGTGTGTGTTTGATGCGTGTTTTATTTCCACATTTGAGATGTTTTCTAAGTTAGTCCCCTTTATTGCATATGTTATGATGTGCCAGAGTGCAGCATGGTTGCCTTGAGTTTATGGATTGCTCCAAATAGGAAGTATTACACTCACACAAGAGCTTGCATAGTAGTTCCTGGAGAATTTTGAACCTAGGTAGCTAGTGGCAAAGTTATGAGCTAAGGTAAACTTTACTATTTTAGAGAATTACAACAAAAAAACCATGCAAAGGTTATAGAAAGGTTCGTTATAAGAAGCTTTGGATTGCTTTGTTATTAAGCAAAGAACAGTTATTTTTAGTGTTTCTTCAACTTCTGGTGATGACAAAAAATTCCCAAATTTGAGAGATGGTTGAGTGATGGCTATTGAATAAACATAAAAAGTTAATTTTTGTAAATTGAAAAATAATATACTTAAACTAAAAGAAGCAATTATTTTAATAACTTGATCCATGATCCAACAATGAATGGCATTATCACATTATGATTGGTACAAATACAAACCATTGAATTTACAATGGCAATGCATTCATCCAATGATCCATATGATATTCATAGCATCAATTCATCAAGTTCAAGATATAAACTGAGAATCAAAACTAAATGTCAAAATGAGAAATGCTTAGCTGCATTGAGCAGCAAGCTCAATAATCAAAGTCGTCTTAGACGGAATTTCATGAATTGCACCTCATTGAAATTGCCAAATCAATTTAGCTCCTGCAATAGAACCCCAACCAATCCTACTTGCACACTCTGATCATCATCAATTTGCCTCAATTCCTTTAGTTCCATATCCCATTTTGTGACTGGATTATATTTATACTTGTTGGTCTTGTACTCAATCAGATTCATGACATTGTGTACTACAACAAGCTTCTTTGCTCCTAGATGCAATTTTATTCCTTCACGTAAACCAATTCCTGTCAACAACAAACAAACTCAAACCTAGAGTTGGAGGTAAATGGATGGTGTACATAGAAATGATGCTGGCTCATATAGCCAACTTCCAACTTTTAAATTGTCATGTCATTGTCTATCTATCTATGTCTAACACTTGTAGCCAGCCATCTTGTTCAGAAAATTTGATCCACTTAGATCTGATTATTGCAACATCCTCCACACCATTAATTTTCTTAAGGGCCTTCCTAAAGCCCTTCTTGACTTCCCTGTCATCAATAATAACAACTTAACCAAATATCTCCACAAACCATTTTCAACCCACTGTATATAAAGTTGTGTAAAGAGGTGTTCATCTTCTCCCACCTCTGCTGAATTATTAAAGGAAAATATGATCATCTAATGAAGAATGAAGTGTGGACAAGACATAAAATCTTTAAAATTTCAATTGATATACACCGGGAAAACCATTGCAAGAAAAATCCACCAAATCACAAACTCATATCTAATTATATTATCAACATAATGAACACAATACAACAAGGGTCTCAATGTTGATAGAGGTCTTAAAACACTGTCTTCTAGAGCAAATCCAATAACATAGCCTTGTCAGCTAAAAAAGCCATATGAACTCGATCCCAAGTAGTGGATTTATAGAACAAGGAGACAACAACAAACCATGGGCTTCTAGAATCGTGGTCCCAATTCAAGTGCCCAACTCATGCATTCAAACTCTAAATTTCACCTTGAGATTCCCTTGACTCCTACAATCTAGGAGTCAATCTAGGGAACTTATTACTCTTATGAGATACTCTTACACCCTTTTACACCTAACACAAAATAGCCAATCAAAGATCCTCTTACAAGCCTACTTGTAACTCCCATCATCAATGCTCTCACACACATCATAAATTATCTTACACGCCTTACAATGTCATAGATGCTCTTACACATCTCATAATGACATAGATGCTCTTATACATCCCTTACACACATCATACCATACAATTCAAGTTGCACTTTGGAATCTCATAGATTTCCTCAAGGGGTGGCATCCAATTCCAAGGGGGGCCAATTACAACAACATTAGAAAATTCCTGGGATTGCAAGGTGTACAAGACACCATTCCTAACAAATTATGGGTTCGACATGCTCATGGCAGAGTTGTAAGGTGGAGTCTCTTTGAAGAAACATGCTTGATGACAGTAAAAATAGGGGAGACACATCTCTCCAAGGTTGGGACTATTCAAGTACAAATATTTTATGATGGTCAAAGAAAAGGATACACCTCTCTCCAAAGTTGGATTGTCAAAGCATTTGTATTTGATGACAATAAAAAATAGGGGGATATGATGTATCTAACATATAATGAAAATGTATCACCAACAACCAAATCTTTCAACATTTTCTCCTATCTCTTTTGGACTCCCCCACCTACTCCACTTTTGTGTCACCACCATTAGTTGCAAGAGCTTCTATCGTTCAAGCATCCTCTTCAATAAAATGAAGGATGCAAACTAGGTATCAATAGCTTGAGGAAATCCCTCCTCAAAAAGGATTCAGAGAGTACCAAAGAAGTGTAGTGGCAGCTTATGAACATCTGCACTTCCCTTGACCCAATTGATTTTCCTAATGTCCTTAAGTGAATTGTTCATTGCATACACATAACATAGGGGCTAGTAGATGTGCTTATAGGTAGCGTCAACACACTTCTATGTTGTCTTGCACATAAATGTTCCATCCATGACCACCTACACTAAATACCTAATAATTTTTGCCCCTTTATTGTTTGTGAGCTAAAAAATTGCCTTTTTTTGTTTGTGAGCTAAGAAGTTACTTTTTTGTTTATGGGTTTAAATGTTCTTTTTCTTTTGCACTCACAATGTGCTAAAAATGATTGTTCTTTTTAACCATGAGGATGAGGAGAAATAAGTAATGGAAGTTAGTGGAAGTTGAAGGAAGGAGAAGAGAGCCAGTGCTAGGGGAGGAAGGAGGGAGAAGGGAGCTAGTGCTAGGGGAGAAGAAGATCACCCTTCTTGGCCATTGCTTTCTTCTTCCTTACGTATTTGGTCCCTTTGTGGCTTTTTGTCTTGATGTTATTTGTTTTTAATTTTGTTTAGTTTTCTAAAGTTGTGGGGCTTTTTGTTTATGCTCACGAGGTTTTGGGTTTAATTGGTCCTTGTGTCTATTTGTGTTGTTTTCTTCTTCATTGGTTTTGTTTCTTTGTAAGAAGAGAGGAGTACATTGATAACGGTATTCTTCTACTTCAATGTCTTCTTATGGCGGTTCTTTGGGTTCAAGTTCTAGTAGTGGAGATAAAGATGGACGGGGGGAAATCTTATAGAAATGCTTTAGTTGCAAAAGGGTGTTGTTTTCCCAGAAGATGCAGCTTTTAAAGAAAAAGGAAAGTGCTGAGAAGCAGACATTATCTAAGGTAACAACTTTGGTTATTCGTGAAAGTCATTACTAAGGCTGAAATGTTGAATGGTATTGAGGTGGAAGAGCAAAGGTTGAAGAACGTTGGAAAAAAATTTGTCTACCTTAGTAAAGATTTATGCCCTCCAGAAAACAGAAAAAAAAATAAAAAAATTGATGATTAGATTATAGCTGTTTGGAGCAAAGAACTAGGATTATATGTTACTATGTATAGAATGATTAAGAAGGGTTTTCTTTTGTCTATTTTCAATGCAATGGTATGCAAAAAAGGGTGGTTGCAAAGAATTTTTGGACTACTGGCAATTTTAAGGCTACTTGCTTGGGATTTAGTTGTTCAATTTGTGGAAGTTTATTTTACTAATCTCCTAGGTGGATTGAGGTTTGTGATATTCCTCCTTGTGTTTGGTTTCTTTTGCCTCAATTGCTTAAACCATTAGGTGTGGTGGTTAAAATTGAGGAAACTAAATATTATCTCCCACAAATGAATGCAAGCATTCTTGTCTCTTTAGATTTCTCTAAAGAATGCCCAAACAATATAATATTTCCATTGCATGGGATTGAATATTGCCATAAAATTAATGGTTTGGGAGGTTTGGGCTCTTGTTCCTTTTGCAAAAAAGATGGATATGTTAGGATAAACTGCCCTAATCTTTAACAAAACAATTTTTTGTTAATAAAGAAAAGAATGTTTATAAAGATGGCAATCCTTTTGTCTCAGTTCCTTGGACAAAGGATGTTAATAATCAAGATCATAGCGGAGTTTTGGTTCCATTTGAACCTAATAATCTTGTGAGCATCGCTAAGGATAACAATGGTTTTTGTAATTCTAGTTTTATGGTTTTGGATGATTCTTTAAAAGGAAGATTACACCCTTGTCTTCACTTATGGATTCTTGTCATAATGCTCTTAACCTAGTTGATAAAGTGGCCTAACTACATTTTGCTAAAAGAGCCAAACACATGGTAGAGGACTATAGCAAGGATGGACCTAACCCTATAGTTTGTGATGTTGAGAACATTATCAATTATTCAATGATTATTTTGTAGTAATGAGGGTTTTGAAAAAGGTGTTAAGTTGCCTCCTAATTTTGAAAATCTATGTAGAGACCAAAAAATTGAGAGGAGGAGCTTTGAGGTTGGTAAGGAAGATGAACAAGAATCCTCCATTGATGGACTTGGAGAAACTCATTTTGCTAGAATTGACTTTGATTAGTGCCCTTTGCCACACTTGGTACCTTCGATCATGTTTCTTTGTTCTTTTGGCTTGTTTGTTTTGGTTCTATTGTGTGGAATGGTTTGGGCTTTTTTTTTTGTTACTATCATTTAGGTTGTTCTTCTAATCTCAATTTCAAATTTCTAAATTGATGGTTTTCCCTCCTTTTGGGACAATTACTTGGGTGTCTTGATTGTTGGGGAATTTATTACTTGTTTTGGGGTGGTGGCATACCCTTGGGGCAGTTATTGCCTTATGATAGGTAGTACTTAATTTTCATAGATGTGGTTTAATGAAAGAAAGCAATGAAAATTTGGAAAATAGAAAAACCTCAACCAAAAACAAGAAAACATGCAAGAAGGTGTTGTATGCAAAGGATCCTGAAAGTGCTATGGAGTGAGCTAAATTTGAAGCTAGTTTTAGAGGGGGCAATAGAGATAAGAGGCAAAATCTCAGGTGAACAACCTAGAATCCAAGAAAACAACAAGGTTCCTCTTCTGTCTCGGATACTTCACATTGATCCTGATTTGGAAATGGTAGACATTAAAAGGGAAGAAAATAGTCTCAAGATATCTACTATTTTCTTTGCTTGTATAGATAAAGAAGCCCTAGCATTAAGGGAATTCTTTCATGATTGGTTATTAAATGTATGGGGGGAAAACCTTGGAATGTATGTCTCATTTTGTAGAATGTTACAAAAGGGATTTTTTTAATTTTTTTTTCAACTGTCACGGTATGCAAAAAAGACCATTAACTAAAGAGTACTAGAATATTGGAAAATCTATATTCAAAGTTGTCCCCTAGTCCCCTAAAGCATCGCATGAGTAAAATTTGGCATATTTAATGTGCAAAAGGATGATAGTCAAAAATGTTGTTCCCCCCCAACCCACAAATGTGAGCTTTTCGTCTACAAATGCTTAACCCTATTGGTAGAGTGTTACAAGTGGATGAGACTAGAGCCATACTGCCCCACGTGAACACTACAATGTTCTTGCCCTAAATCCTAATGCTCAAATTCCTAACTACATAGAATTTCCACTAGGGGCCAACCCTCATCATTGTTTAAAATACTAGGGGGTCTAAGTGCTTGCACTTTATGCAAAAATGGACACCAAAAATAGGATTGCCCTAAAATTATCCAAAACATAAAGATAAGGTGTAATTAACCCACCTTCAAATAAATAAATAATGTTAAGACCACTAAGGTGGTGCAACCAAAAATGTGCACTCGGATTAAATCCTAGGATGGCGATATTGAAATGATTAACAAAGAGGACTTTGAAAAAGAAATACTAAACAATAATAAAGCTGTTTATTTGAAAGAAGAGTATAATATTGATTTAGGTAAGCAAAAGCTTAGTAAAGAAGAGGCTCTTTTGAACAATGTGTCACCCCCCATACCTCTTCATAAGAAGGAAAATGCACAAAAAATTGTTTTAGACAATTAAAGGAGAGAATCAAGGCTAAAAAACTTGTACAAGCCTCTAAGACCCCTATGCCCCCTAATGCTTCTAGCAATCTAGGTTTAGAGGGCTCATATGGAATTGCCCAAATGATCATTGTGGGTCAAGAGAAGAGGCAAGAAGCTTTTTTAGGTTGTGTTAATCCTCTCTTTCAAGAGGATCTTGATCAAAACAATACTTTAGAAAATATAAAAGAAAGCAAAGAGGAAGTGAAAAAAGAAAGAAAATAGACAGCAATGATTTCAATCAAAAAGTTGAGAAGAAAGGAAAGGAAGAAAAAATACCTAAGTGCTTTCACATATTGTACAAAAATCAAATGCCTCCTAGCTCTCCCCCTATCCCATAATGAATATCACGTGCATAAGTTGGAATATCAAGGTCTTGAGTCCCCTGATAGAAAATATATCCTAAGATCCTTTTTGTACTAACATGGATTTCTTGTTGCTGCAAAAGTTAAAAGCAACGAGGTTCAACTTGAGAATGCGTTGAAATTTGTGAGGAAGAACTTAGAATTCTATACATCCAATCATGTGAAAAGTAGAGGTATGACCATACTTGTTGGCAAAAAATGGCCTCCTTATGTCAAAAGCTTAGATTGTTTCCCATGCAATAAAGGGGTGTGGGTTATGATTGAGAAAGACAATTGAAAATTTGGTATTTGTACAATCTATGTTGCTACTAATTATAGAGAAAGAATTGTGGTGTGGCTCTTGCTGCAAAAATGAATTGGCTTGAGCAAGGTGACAAGGGTTCCAAATTCTTCTTCAGTACTCCAAAGGCAAAGAATAATAAGAAAGTAATTGGTCCAATTTGGGGGAATGGAAATCTTTGCAATGGTAACAAGGATATTCTCAGCAAGCTTATGAATTTTGTAGAAGGGTCATTCCAAAACAAATCAATAAGGAAGAATCAAAGAATCTCAGGAAAGAGCTAAGCAAAGAAGAGATTCTAATTGTTATTCAATCCTTCAAGAATAGTAAGTCTCCTGGGGCTAATGATTTATTGATTGGATTTTATAAAGCCAACTCATCTTGGATGGTTGATCATCTAATGATGATTTCTAAGGAAGCTTTAGGGAAGAGCTCTATTGGTAGTAAACTAAACATGGGTATTATTAAACTTCTTCCTAATGATGGTGATAAGGATCAAATAAAAAATTGCAAACTTATAACATTGTTGAATGTTTCATATAAATTTTTTGCCAAAATTTTAGCCTTAAGGCTGACTGATATTCTTCCTAGAATTATAAATGACACTCAAACTGGGTTTATTAAAAGCAGATACATTTTCGGGAACCTTATTACCAGCTAAGAGGCCATAGTGGACTAAAAGATATAACCAAAATGCTGGCATGTTATTGCTTGACTTTGAAAAAGCTTATGGTAGGGTGGAATGGTCATTTATATTGCTTGTTTTGTAGGCTTTTGGCTTTCCAAATGACTTTTGTAATATGATTTTATTTCTGCTCAAATTGAAATCAATGGGTCCCTTACTAATCTTTTCTTCTTTGGAGATATATAAGACAGGGTAATCCACATGCCCCAACTCTATCTGTCATTGCAAGTTATGCCCTACATTATAATTTAAGGTCTAATCAACTTAGAAGTACGGTAAAAAGAATAGCACTACATAATAATGAGTCCTTATTGAACATTTAGTTTGCAGATGATACAACTCTTTTTGATTTGGAGGATAAATTTTGAGATTTTCTTTTATGATAATTTTGGGAATTTGATGAATAGACTTAACAAATATTGTATGGCTTCAAGTGTAAAAATCTATGATAATAAATCTATCATGCGAAGCTGGTTGTAAACTCTTCTTATCCGATTTCTCAAGTGTAATTTGCAATGGGAGGGCCCTCTAAACAGGTAAGATACTAGAGGATTTCTTTATCTATCAATCCTTCCTTGAAAAATATGTGGAATTAGAAGTTCTGGAAGATTGGAAACAAGTGCATAACATGGTATAATCATTACCTGTCCCTTGCTGGCAAACCTGTCAAAAGATTCTCTCCTCTTATAGCTTATATTACACCTCTACCTAATTGTTCAGCAGTTGTCAAGAGAGAAAATTCAGAAGTTGTTAAGGAATTATCTTAGGTTTGATGGAAAAGGAAAAAAGATAACCCATGTTGTGAATTGGGATTGGTGTTGTTTGGGCAGATCTAAAGGAGGGTTAGGGTTGAAGAACCAGAAAGGTCTAAGGGGTGGCTCTTGCTGCAAAATGGATTGCCAAGGTTCTTTTCAGAAATGAACCTTGGGAAGTGTTGATTAGAAACAATATCCAATCGGTTTTTCCAAGGAAAACTAAAAAGCAGATTGATTTGCACTCACATGTCCTTTTGTTTGGCAATTTCCCTATGAAGCCTTCTAGTTCTAGTGTGTTTTGGAACATTTGGAGGGCTTGGGAGGCAGTGAGAGGTTTGGTTAAGGGCTATGAGGCTTTTAGCAGAGTTGAGGGTATTTTTTTCAATTTTAGATCCATGTGGTGGAGCCTTTTTTGGAAAAATAAGCCCCTTGCTCTGTTGCAAGGGTGCCCTGCTAAGGTCTAGAACTGTAACAGCATTCCTAAGTTTGGTGATATTTTTGATAGGGAGCATATTAAAAAGTGAAGTATTATCAAAAATGAAAAATCATTACTCTCTGCCTAATTCTCAAAGAACATTTTTTGTTCTAAACTTATAAGGTGAAGTATCCAGTGAATTTGAAATTTAACTAAGAGATTATTGATAACCCTCAATGGGCTGATGGTTCTGCATTCTTTAACATTAATGCCATTAAACTATATAGGTTGCTAACTGATTCCCAAGAGGTACTTGTCCATGTCAAAACCAAATGGGGCTTAAATATTGATAAAATATTAAAAAAGCAATGGTCTAGTATCCTTAATACTTGTTGGTGTAAGCCCATTGAGCCCAAAAAATCCTTTTCAAATGGCTTCTTCTCATCAAAAGGCTTGTTGTTGGTTCTTCCTTATCCAATTCTGGTCTTTCAGTGACTAATTGCAATATTTGTAATGTTGTTGAAACTTGTGAACATTTTTTATTTGATTGTAGCTATGCCAAAAGCATTTGGTGTTTGTTTTTGGGGAATATTTTTGGTTGGGATATTAGAAATAACTTTTCATGGCATCAAATTTTATTTGGTTTTGTTAATGGTTTGAACGAAAAACTTAATTTATTTTGGTAGTCATTTTCCAATGAGGTTCTATGGTTTTTATGGAAGACAAGAAATGATGACATTTTCTAGGCAAAAAGGAGGCACCTTAGTCTTCCAGGAGACTCACCTATTTTGAAATTTCTTTACAAGTTACAATGACACTAGAGATCCCAATAGAAAGGTTCATGGCATTGGTTGATGAAGATTCAACTATTATCTACAAGTCAGATACCAAATTTGCAAAGTTTTGACCTCATGATATGAGAAGACCTAATGATAAATAAATAGAGTTATATTAAAATTCATAAATACGAATATTTCTTTGATGATTATACGACTAACACTGAGATCCCTGCTGGCATGGAGATTACTAATCTAAATTTCTACAAAGATGACAACAGATCAACAGTTTCTCCTCCTATTGGTACTTTTGAATGTGCCTCATTCATGGAAAGTATTAACCAGAAATGCTACTGGGAGTGAGTAATATGGTTAAATCTCTTTTGCTGTTTTATGTTCATGATTGATATGTAATGATAAGATTGTACCTGAACAGTTGTAATGTTCAGTATCCTAGACTTGTTGGCTGTTGCTGAACATATGTATTTTGTTTTTTGGGTTCTTCTAACAGTTTTTACTACCCAGTTTGTGGGATGATGTGATTTGTTTGACACATCCATATTGTAAACTGTGATGTTTTAGTAATATATCATTGATTTAAAAAAATCTATGTAGAAGTAAGGCAGGTCCAACCTCTTATAATTTAATTTCCTATGAGAGTGACCAGTTGAAATGTTTGAAGGGTCGAAGCCATTGAAAACAAATTGCTATTAGTTTTCTTTGTAAGACATTTGAAGACCTAGATATTTTATGTATGCCTGCAAAAAAGTTAAATCTATTAGCTTTTTATTGGAATGTGCATTGAAGTTTATTTGGCTTGATTCTTCTTTTTTTAACCTTTGGTAACTGTAATGGTAGAGGTGGTACTGTTATTTTATTGAATAAAAGAATTGGCTAATTGTGTTACTGATAAGGGCTCTTCACCATGCTCCAAGGTTATGTGGGTTAGACCGGCTGTCAGTGGTAAGGATTTTGGTATTTGTTTGTTTATTGCCCCAATGATTATAAGACTAGGGCTGACTTGTGGATGTGAATATATAAAGAAGATAAATCTGGTGGTATTGACTTTGCTTGGAAAGGAAATGAAATGTTCTTTGGTCTAACTTTGCTAGGAAATTTAATACGTTTGATAATTTGAAAGGTTGTGAAAAAGATAGTTAAGGCATTACATGGTCAAATATGCTTCTTTGAGGTTGGATAGATTTTATTTTGACAAAAGATTTTTTACAGTGATAGTAATGTGGTTAATGTTCCTCTGGTCTCACTATCAGACCATTGCCTAATTGATTGCTCTTTTGGTTTTAAAAACTCTTTTTCTCAAGTCAAGTCAGCTTTTCATGGTCTATTTAAGCTTAACACCTCTCTTCTAAAGGACAAGTCTTGATCATGTGGCATTCCATGTTTGTGAAACATTTACTTAGTAAATGGAAGGGGTAACTCCTGTATCTCCAACTGGCCTGTAGCTATTGAGTTTGTTCAGATTTTTTTTAAAATTGTTGGTAAGAATCTTGCAAAAAATAGGACCTCCTTTGTCAGAAAACTTCATTTTGACCTCCTTGATTCTATCACTTTGCTAAATGTGTCTTATAAATCTTATGCGAAGATGATTGCTTTCAGACTCAAAGATCTCCTTCCCTCTAGTTACCTCTCCTACCCAAACTACCTTTGTTATAGGAAGAGTAATCTTGGAGAACCTTATTACAAGTTGAGAAGGTATGTGCTAGGATAAAGATCCTGGGCAAGATGTGTATATGGCTTTAACTGACTTTGAAAAAACTTATGGTAGCATTGAATTGGATTTTATATTTATTTAATTACTTTAGAGATGATAATATGAAGTGCATTGATGATGGGAGAATTATCAAGAGATGATTTTAGGTGTTTACAATAAGCATTAATTACACTTTAGTTGGACATAATGAGAGCCATTGTAGAATACCTAATATTCCCCTATTTCCCCTGAAAGTTCAAGCAGAAATGAGATATCTCATGCTAGACTCCTGATTTCAAAGAAATCACCAAGTGGGGTTAGATTTTGAATGTGGATCATAGAATATGTGCTAGCCTCACAAAATACACCATATTCCGCTTGCATTGAAATTAGCTTAAGGATGGCACTCTACTAAGATCTACCTATATCAGCAGGTGAAGAGATTGATCATGAATTTTAGTTCACTAGAATTGGTTTGAGTTCTTTTTTAAAAATTGTGTTAGGCATGAAGCCTATTGAATATTCATGAGTTGTAATAAGGATTAGTTCATCTTCCAAATTTTGCATGCCATACCTTTAGTTTTAATCAGCCTTGTGTCTCACATTTCAGAAGTCCAAACAATTACCTGTTCAGGTTTAGATCTTTGCCTTCTATGCATAGCAATCCAAAAAATCAAAATATCTGCTGAAATGTTATTCAAATTGACTGTCTATAACAAAATTCAGCAAATAAACCAGAACAGCTGATGGAGAGGGCATTTGCATTTACACCAAAATCCTAATGTTTGTTACCACCTACAAGTTCACCACTTGGTATACCTTTGAGCAGATAATATACGTAGAGGGGATGAATCCCTTATTGAGCAATTCCCACATCTGTAGTTTAAATCCATCAGCTTAGTTGTGGACATTTGGAAAACTGGCATAAACATGGGTTCTACTACAATTATAATGAGTATTGTGAAATATAGGCAGCAATGCCAGTAATTCAGAAGGGAATGCATTCCAAAATATCTACAAAACTAAAAAATCTCCCACTGTGGTTCTATCTCGCTCCTGTTGTTTGAATGCATACATGGCATTAAATTGGCAACCTTTCAAATGCATCAATTCACCTGTAAAGAAATCATATATCTTAACAAGATTAACCTTGGAATACCTTCCACCATTAGTGGTCTTCCTTTGTCATCTACTGATATACACAATCCAGAGCCTCTTCTAAGGATATGGAGGTTGAATTTCAGGACCCCAGAATCAAACATAACTTTGTTCTTATTAAGCACTCACATTCTCAACATAACTAGCTGTGAGTGTTGAGTAATCCATCACCCAACGACCCAATAATTTCCCTAGAACTGAAATAGGACCCCAGAGTCAAACATGTGCTCTTACTAAGCACTCATATACTCAATAACTAGCTGTGGGTGTTGAGTAATCTGTCACCCAATGACCCAAGAACTTCCCTAGAAGTGACACTTCTAATCCACTATTATCTGCCCCTAAGAGAGAGCATGCACAACCTTATGTGTGTAGGCTCATTAGATTTAGAATTTCCTCAAAGGGCTATTTGACTTTCCCTTAATATTGTATCACCTAGGAAGGACTGTCTCATACAGAGGGTACAAATCCCAGCAAGAGAATGTTGGCAAAACTCAGCTTACAAACTTTTGCATGCAATAAACTTCACTTGTAACAACCTTATGTGTGTAGGCTCATTAGATTTAGAATTTCCTCAAAGGGCTATTGACTTTCCCTTAATATTGTATCACCTAGGAAGGACTGTCTCATACAGAGGGTACAAATCCCAGCAAGAGAATGTTGGCAAAACTCAGCTTACAAACTTTTGCATGCAATAAACTTCACTTGTAGATCATCAATCTGCAAATACACTCCCATCTTAGGAGAACCACTAGCTTGCCTTCATTGGTTACAAGAAACAAATCATTTCAACACATCTCACAAGTAGCAAAAGTCAGCTTGATTCTAAAGAATTCGAGCAGCTTGAACTATTCATGGTGCAACTAGCCCCAGCATTGTGAACCACAGAATGGTCCCATTCACCAAGCTCGAGTTTCTACCCAATTCTTGCTAGGTAATATTACTGACCAGATCAAAGATCCAAGCCATAATACTTAAAAAGCAACAAAAAATGGGAACAAGAAAACACTACTTCATTGCTTACTCAACAGACACAAGGGCCATGATGCCACGGGACTACCACCCATATTTTTATGCTGTAGGTGGACCCATCAAACATGATCTTTATAGAAACTGCAAACAACGGTTATTTTCCCAGGAGGCAAGTGCTCCTTGGGGAAGGAAGGTTCAGTTGGCACAAGTGAGGGAGGCTAAAAGTTATGTTAAAACTGCTTAGGAAATTTATTGCCCATGACAACCTTCATTTAGTAGTTAGTACGCATTATCAGATAATTTCCCACCAAAATATTTACTGGTAATTTTGGTTGGTAAGTACTAAAAAGCTGTAGCAGAGATGAAAATACCAAATTTCATATGATCATTTTGCTCCAAAAGGTTCCTAATTTTATGGTAGAAAAGTTCCAAAAGGCAGAAGGTTCAAGAAATCAATAAGACAGAAATTCCCTGAAGTTCAGGATTTCAAGCACTTTGAAGAGATTTGGCACTATACAGCATAGAAAATATTACACAACCACAAAGATAAAATACAAAAATGATATAAAAGAAATATTTTAATGCTCAATATTCATAATGTGTAAAAACTTGATACAGAACACCCATCATACAAAGCTCGCCTTTGATCTAAAACCTCGCTTTTGCGTGCAGACTATGTTTTATAACATCCACAATCAAAGTCAACAAAACAATCAAGAATTTCACGAGACAGAACATAATGACTAAAAAATTAATAACTCCATCAAGAAAGTAGACCAACCAATCCTATTAATGAAACCACTCTAAAAACAAGCAAACAAACAAACAAAACTGAATGCACATACAGTTCCTCTAAAAACACTCTTTAAAACTTTGCTGCTTATCATCTGTATTGTTCTGTGTTCACAATCAGTCAGAATAACACTGAAATCTCCCATGAAAGGTAGAACATGATGAACTCAAGAAGTGCAAACAAGAGAACACACTCAACAAAAATAGATCTGGACCTTAAAACCAATTTATCAAAACGATAAAAATAGAGAACAACCACAAATCCTCCAGATATTTTAATACACAGAGTTTATGAACAATTAAAAACGATAAAATTGAATACGTCCAAAAAATTATCTAAAGATACTAACAGGATTATATTCTATACTATAATATTCATCATCAAAATCAACAACACTCAAGAACCCTATGACAAGACAGAGCTTAAAGAACCTTAAAAACTCGAGAACTGCGTGTAAAAGGAAGCAAAATCAACAAAACAAAATAAAAAATGACAAAATTGAACACTCACTAATCATCTAAATATGATAAATTTTGAAACAACAAACTAGAGAAATCTGAACGCTCCGACTAATCTTCTAAAGGCACTAACTTTACGACTCTGAGAAAGCAGGATCTTCAGGTCATTTGTGCTCTCTAAAGACGAAGGCCTGGGTCTCCATCTTCATCTATAGACTGAGGTCTACCCCTTCTGAGAGAGGAAAAGGAGCTTATGACTAATGCCGTCATTTTATTTAGATAATCTTCACAATCAGAATCACCAGAAACAATTGAAAGTTCCCAGTAAACGGATCTAAAATGTCCATGCAACGGAGAGCATTGACAAGTAAAATGGTTTTAATCTTAAAACCAAATAAATAGACAAAACTGAATACACTCAATAATCCTCTAAATCTACCAACTTTAGATACTACAAAAATAGACAAAGCCGAATGCACCCACAATTCATCTAATGACTTGTTGCCAAAAACAACTGATTGGGGCTAACAACCATCTAAAGATACTAACTCTGAAAATGCAAATAATAGACTTAACTGAATGAACCCACAAGAAAAGGACAACATCGAATAAACCCACTGCAGAAATATTAAAGGCATACCTTATTGACATTGATATTGAGTGGCCAATAATGCAGAAACTTGTAGAAATAATCAAACATCTCCTTGGAGTTGTCAAAAACTTTGGGGCCGAGTTTCACAGGACCCACTTTCTCCTCCTCCTTAACCTTGCCTTCGGCACCTTCATTTTGTTCGTCACCCTCCACTTCCTCCTCTTCTCCTTCTTCCTTATGGGACTCACCATCCTTCCCTGCATCTCCTTCTTGGGCATCCTTGCCCTCAAGCCTGGCCTCTTCCACAGACTTCTCTGCACCATTTTGTTGGGACCCATCAGGCTCCTCCGTCCTCTGTTTCTTAGAGGAGCCATCTCCATTATCAGTATCTTCTTGTGGGTCTTCTTCCCTGTGTCTCTTGCTTGCATTTTCAGGAGTTTCTAAATCCATGGAAGCATTTTCTGTACTGTCCCGGGTAGCTGCCTCCTCACCGACAATGTTCTTCTCTGTAGTGTCCTCGCGGTCTTCAGAAGCAAGAGCAACAGTTTCGGCACCGTCCTCCGCCATAGATGTGTTTTTGTTTGTTGATTTCGCTGGTCTAAAACAAATCAGAGCTCGGAAAGGATTCGTAAGATGAACTAGTAAGCTGGATGTTCTAGTGTGCACGAAAACCTACTGAAATACACGCTGGCTTTCAAACCCAACTCGATTGGTTTAAAAAATAGTTACCAAACCTAATTAACAAACCAAGAATAGGTATTTCAGGTTGAGAAAAACTAGGTACCTAGGATTGGATAGCAATCTATTCGTGACGTTTGTATTGTAATGAGTACTACTTGGTTATTAATAAATGTATTAGATGTGAAAAAGAATTTTTATTTTTAAAATTTGATAAATTATGTTAAAAGAATTAAAGAGGTGGAGAGTAATGTGTTGATTGTGTTAACAAAAATTCTTATCTTTAATCTTGAATTTAACAATTATTTACACATCAAAATATTAATTATTTTATCATTTTTAATTATAGTTAAACTAGCATATCTATCATATCACATAGTCTATATAGAAAACATAGAGAAATATCAATTGTAAGAATCCAAAATGACAATAATATTATTGTATGTTTGTAATAATCTCTTCATTAGTTGCATCATAATATAATATTATTGAATTATTATAACATTCAATAAGAGTGTTATCATCATTCACTCTATTATGCGAAAAGATACACATAAGTTTGGTTATCAAACTTTCCAAATCACAATCGAAAGGAAATAGACCAAATTGTGCGGGCTGATAACTTAATCTACAGCTTGTGAGAACATATCAACCTCATTCCATCTAGAATTTTGCAATATAATAATCTTGAAGTATTACAGTAGATATATAGCATCTTTAAGAGTTTAATACATTTTTTTCTCTTTTGCATGGCTCAATGGTAGGCTTGTCAAACATTTCCTTGTTAAGATCTAGTTTTTGCAGTGCCCCCAAAGCAATGTTCTTGGCATTTAGTACAATGTATAAGTGACTTTGTAATGCATTGTGTGGTATCACATACATTTATTATATTCTAAAGCTTAAAGCCTTTGTTCTTCTACTTTTATATTTGCTTTCCTATCTTTTTATTTTTCATATTTGTCGTATGTGAATGGTGGCTTTATCTATAGGTCATTTAAAGAGCTGACACGAGACATTGTCACAAATGTTAACCCTGTTCTTTCTTTTGATCCAATATCAACTGTGGCTTTTTGGAGAGTCAAGCTTTGCGATTTGTGTATTGTTAGAGCCCATGCCAATTACAATGGTATTTATAGGGAGTTGTTCCTCTAAATTGGTGTGATTGGAACAGTTAAAGGATGTTGTTTATAAAATGGATTTCCTGTGTAGCTATCAAATTGTACCAATACATAAGTTTGTGGTTGTGAGAAGGGGTAGTTCCTAGGCGATATACAATTTCTTGGACAAAACCCAAGCTCCATTGACAAGGCCTGCTTCTATCCACAAGTTCGATGTTAACATAACTTTTGCATTTTTGCTTAACAATATTCCAATATCAGATTCATCTTCTATATATCCTTTGGTTGCATTGACACTTCCATTTTTAGTTGTTATGCTTCATGCAATTAGATTTTTTAAGGAGTATAATTTCCTTCAATTGTGGGCATGAACATTTTCATTTGTGGAAAACAAATGAACATTATTGTTAAATTCTTCATTTGTTTCTCGATCTAATTTTTCAATAGATCGTGTCATTAGTAAATTCCAATCATCTATCGTAGGGTTTGCATCTCTTATATTTGTTAGAAGTTGATGGAAGTGTTGTTCATTATTAGACTCATGTTGTCTGAATACCTAGTCTAAAGTAATTTTAAACTCTCTCTCTCTCCTTCTCCCTCTCCCCCTATTTCTATCTCCTCCATCTCTATTTATTTTTATTTGTTTCTCTTTGTTTTTCTCTATTTATCTCTCTCTGTTTCTCCCTCTCTTTATATCTCCTTATATCTCTATCTTTATATCACTCTTTCTCACCATATATCTCTCTCTATCTCTCCCTCTTTCTCCTTATCTCTATATCTCTTCCTCTTTATCTATCGCTCTCTATCTCTCCCCCTCTATCTCTTTATCTATCTCTATCTTTATTTCCCCCTCTATCTCTCTCTATATCTCTATCTATTTTTCTCCCTCTTCCTCTCTTATTCTATATTCATCTCTACCTATATCTATTTGTCTCACTCTTCATTTGTTGCTCTATATTCATCTCTCCCCCTCCATCTCTTGAAATGTCTCTCTCTACCCATCCATCTCTCTCCCTATCTCTAGAAATGTCCCCCTCCCCCTATCTTATTCACTTCATCTCTCCCTTCATCTCTTCTACTCTATATCTTTCTCCCTCTCCCCCCCTCTTCTTCTCTCTCCCTCTCTACATATATCTCCCTCTTCCCCATCTTCTCTTTCTCCCTCTATCTATCTCTCTCCCTTTCTCTATCTCTCCCCATCTCTCCCTTTCATGCTTCTTCCTTATTCCCATATCTATCTTTATATCTCAACTTCTCTCTCCCTTTATCTTCCCATATATCTCTATATCTATGGCTTTCTATTCTCATTTATATCTCTCTCTCCATCTCCCCCTGTTTCTATCTCCCTCTCCATCTCTATTCGTCTTTCTCTACTTTCTATTTTTCTGTTTGTTTTGTTTTCTATCTCCCTCTCCATCTCTATTTGTCTTAATCTACTTTTCTTTAGGTATTTTTAGCTTAGTTTTTTCTTTATGGCAAGTTTTGGAGTATATTACCTGTTGTATTTCTTTGTAAAAAGAAATTATTATTGGCTTCACATTATTAAAAACAACACAAGTTTTAATTTTTAGTGCCTTTCAAGTGTCTACACGAAGAGGGTTATAGATTTTAGTAGTGGATTCCATGCAATCTTATAAAACTTTTATGATAGTTTTGTTTATTAGGTATTCATGATGTGGCCATCTAAATGTAATATCTATTTTTGTGCATATATATGTTTTTTTATACAAACATACCCAACTCTTGATTGTTTTTTGCCATATTAGCATACCCAAACCTCCATACCTCAACCCAAATTGTTAAGTTAGAATTAAATGGGTATAATATAAACCAAAGGATAAAAAAAAATCGTTGCACTTTTAAACACCCTTAAGCTAAAAGAATTTCCCTTCATTTTCTTCAATTTTGGCGACCCTCCAACCAGAAAATGATTTGATACATTAGAAACATAAACAACATAAGATAGTACCAGTTTTGAAAAATTATCCATACCTTTGTCCTTACTGGCAAAGAAAAATATGTTGTCCCACTATTTTGTCTTCTTTATAAAGATTGGAGAGAATATTTGCTAAAGACCCAATGTTACAGTTACGCAAACAAAACACTAAAAAAAATGTGCATCTAGCAAGTCCAAGAAAGCCAAAAGAGCAGTCACCAATAGTGGCATTAAACATTGTAACTAGAATTCAAAGACACCCCAGTGGCCAATGTCAAAACTACTTGTAGCAATCTTCCATGGATTGGCAACTCCCCCTTTATAGATTGTCTATGTAAATAATATTTATTTTAGAGTTTCCTCTCATTTTTTTGCTACATCCGAAAAATCTTAAGAGGGTCTGCATGGGAATTAAAAAAGAGTAGAAATTTATTTCATTTCAATGTAGTGATAGTTGTTTGATTTATGGTTTTGGGTACACATCACTTCACTATTGCAAAAATCTAGGAATTTTTTTGCCATCCCCAAAAATACTTCATACTTGTAGACGTATCATCATGGATTCCTCTGTAAACTTCATGTGGCATATCCATGAGGTGAACACTTTTAGCAGATATCTCTACAAAAGCTGTTACAGATCTTGTATAGTGCTTCTTCTAATCTTGACATAATCCAATTATTTTCCCTAGAAATTCAAAATATCCACTTGTCCAAACCAACAACAAATCACACAAATATAGAGAACACCTTTTTTTGCTATGCTTTTTTAGAATGATACACATGAAAGAGCAAGAATATCTTAGTCAAAGAAGCTGAGGACTAACATTAGGCCGCGAGTTTCACCAATACAAATGATAAATATGTAAACAATTTGAGTATGAATAAAAGTGTCTCTATGAATTTTTAGAAGTTGTGATCTAAGATATAGAAGGCGGCAGTAGTTCTAAGGTATTTCATATGTTATTAAAGTCTGGGAAAAGGCTTCAGTACTTAATCAAGGGTGGCGCAAGTTTGAACTGTAAGTAATGCAAGGAAGACCGCGTTTAGATTTGTGGCAAGCTTCTCAATGACCAATTATTAACTAATTTTTTAAACTATTTCTTTAAATTGGTTTCGATAACTAAAAAATAGTTTTTATAACCATTCCTTGTCATAGCCAAAGGTGTGGCAAAATGGGAAGGATATAGCGATTTTTTTAAGGTTTTCTTGCCTCAGCCTTATGGAAGGCAATCAAGGGGCAAAAGGATATGGGAAGTGTATCGCATTTACACATAAACACCAAAGAATATACAAATGATCAATATATAAAGGATCTAACTACAAATAAAAATGTTGGGTTTATTCAAAACAAAATCATCTTCCTAAATTTGAAACAATTAAAGAATGAAATAAAATGGCAAAAACAAAGACACTTAACATTAGCTACAATGCAGACAGGTTATGGATACACATAATATAGTTCAAATCAATAGCATAACATGCCAAAGAAATTCCCACGGTGATACATAAACTGCCTGCATCGAGATTCTTCAAACACATAATCATCAAGAATAAAATCACCTTATGTGTATTGAATAAGGCAATGCATAGATTAATGTTGAAGACATCAACTTAAGACTGATGATCCTTTTGGCATCCAAGGTTCAAGGAAAGTATTCCCATAAATATCAAATTGATACATTGATAATGAATTCAATGTATACTTGTGAACAATATTGCTAAAAAAAAATACTCATCTAATATCATAGATACAAAATTTAGAATCTTATCACCACAGGTTGGTCTTCCTTTAAGAATACAACTAAAGCCATCTTAGCACTAACATGGTCAAGGTCATATTCATTCATAGGAGTTCCCTCAATAAACTCTACATTACACTTTCTTAGAGGTTAGAAACTTATGAGGGTTTATATGGAGCCATAATCACAACTCCAATTGGAAATGTTGGCATATCTGAATAGAGTAAATAATAGTAATGTAAATATTTATCTAATACATTTACTCTAAATAAAATGATATCTCTAATTGTGCCAAAGATGCCTATCACATGATGTTACTACCCAGAAAAGGGGCAAACCAAGACACCACCATCCTAAAACGACACGCAGTGCATCTATACTCGTTCCCTGGCACATACTCTTTGCAATCATGGCATACAAACACGTGTGGATATCAAAAATAGTTGAGGTCATGCTCTGGGTGGCTCGAATGGTGTATGACCTACTAAATCTTTAATGCAAGTCACTAAAATGCCATCTAAAAGAAAAGAGAAGACAATAGTTGTATAATAAAAAAGCTTGATTGGGTACCTCTTCTTCAGCCATATTAATTGTGGCACGAGATGTATGCAGATCAAGATTGCAAACAACGCACCTATACCCCTTATCATGTTGAGCCTCTCTGCAATTGTTGCATCTAAATCCATTTTTATGTTGAAAAGAGCTAAGCAAGTGCCCTGGGTAGCTCAAATGTTGTATGAGCTACTACATCTTCAACTCAAATAGCTAAAATGTCATCACCTAGCTAGCATAGATGCAAAGAGAAGAAAGTACAAAAGACTAAAAAACCAGGATGTGCAATTCTCAAGAAAGTATAAAAGATGGTTATTAAATTCTACGAATTATGAAATTGCTTTCCGTTCATGGTTATGATTTCTTATTTAGCCTGAGATTTAATACATAATTAATATTATGCATTTTTAATAGTTTTTAAATACATGAAGGGTTATGATTTCAAGAACTCTCCTTAATTTAAGGTAGAGTTTTTATGGACACACTAGAATGTCATTGTAAAAGTCTCTGGACATAAAAAATGATCGACAACAAATATAGATTTTAAATAATTAATTAAACTATAATACAATAAAAATTTAAAATTAAAGATAAATCTATAAATATTATTCATTATTCAAAACTTAAAGAATTTTATTTTTAAAAATTAATTAATGTCAAAAGTACCACAAGGGGTGGAATGTAATGTCTTGAGTGTGTTCACAAAAACTCTTATTTTTAATCTTAAATTTAACAATTATTTGCACATCAAAATATTTATTATTTTATTATTTTTTAATTATAGTTGAAAATTTTATAAATATAGATCTTAAATAATTAAATAATTAATTATTTACTATAATACAAATAAAAAAATTCAATTTAAGCATAAATGTATAAATATTGTTCATTGTTTAAAATTTAAATAATTTATTAAAAATATAGAAAAAATAAAATTTAAAATTAATCTATTATGCAAATAAATTATTTTTAAAATTTAGAATTTTAAAAAAAATGAATGGTAGTTATTCAAAAAAAAAAAGTAAAACAAGTGTTACAAAAACAATGGAAATCCAATAAAATTATAAATAAAATAACTCTAAAATAAAATAAAATATCTTTTAATGTTAAAATCAAATTTATAGATGTGGGAGCATACACGAATGGAGAAGCAAATAGGTGTGTGGGCAGATGAGGCAAATGTTAATCTACCTTTGCTGAAAGCACAAAACAACAACCAACATGACCACATTTGGCATATTGGGGACAAATCAAGAGGATGGGAGGAAGATCTTGGAGGCCTAGGAACAGACGACATTCAACAACAAAGGTTTAGTAGCGAATGGAAGGTAGGCAGAGGCCAAGAACCAATATGAAGTAGAGGGAGAGACCATAAAGGAATTTATGATCCAAGATGGTGAACATTAAATCGAGCAGGGGGTGGAATAGACAATGGCCAATAAGTGGCTTTGGCCATAACAACAGGCCCGCCCAAGTGAGATGCATGCGGTATGGATGGTTAGGTAAAAATGGCAGAGGGTTCCCAATCAAGCACTCCAACCACTGGAAAATGGGTGGAAATAATCGTGCTTAGGAAGTGTATGAGGACCTTGGAGAGCAAATGTCGCCCTTTGCAATTGGAGCCAACAAGATCAACATAAAATAGTGGGGTATAAGGAAGTCAAAATTGGAAAGAGATTGGAATGACTGGAGATCTAAGGAGACGTGGAGGGGTAAGGATCGACAAGAGCAACCAAAAACCTTTAGATGGGGGAAAGAGAATCATGAGCCAACAAAAATTAGCAAAGCAATGGTGATAACTTCCAAGCTCCTTCAAGGCCCAAAGACTCCACAGAAAGAACGAGCTTTCTTTGCAAAATGGTATGGAAACGATTATCTAAGAGAAAAGATGGAAATTTGGTGGTCAGAGAACTGGGCTGTAGAGGTAAGTTTAAACTTCCTACCAAATGATTTTTTGATGAAAATTTATGCATCGGAGCAATTAAAAGAATCCATAATGAAGGGGAAAACTCAAATGATGGATGGGATAGATTATTATATGATAGATTGGGAACCAAACTTTAATCCTATGAATCATGAGATGGAAAAAATACCAATTGGGGTGAACTTAGTTAACCTATCATTTGAATAATGGGGTGAGGAAATCTTAGAACTAATAGAGAGAGAATTGGGGACTTTCATAGGTTTAGACGAAACACTAGTTCAAGGGAAACAAAGATCGCATGCCTAGATATGTGTTCAGGTGAATCCTAAGGGTACTAGATGGGATGAACTAGAAATTATCACAAAGGATGGGAGATGGAAACAAAAGATAGATTGGGATTTGTCATCAAAAACCCCACATAGACCTAGTCTCCAAAGGTCACCATTGGAATTGGATGTTTTAAGAGGGGAGGGAGCAAGGGGAAAGGTTGATAATGGTCTGGTCAGGAGTGCAATAGATGTTGAGGAAACTAAGGTTGCAAAAAAAAAATAGTAACAGCAAATGACTTAAACAACTTTGAGTGGTGCAAAAAAGGGGGAAGGAAAATTGGAAGGCATGACCACTCAAATTGGCCAAGATAGGGAGGAACCCCAGGACATGCCAGAATGGCTAGTGGCAGGAGAAGTAAGGAAAGAACTGGATGGTTTGGAAAACATTTTAGAGGTGGGCTACAAGCTAACAGGGTTTTTAGGAATGATGAAAGGAGATGAGGACATTAGAGATTTGGAGCAAGATGGTAATGTGGGGTAGATAAAGCAAGATATGTTGGTAGGGGAACTATTGAAAGAAGGGGAAATTCAAGAAGTAGAGGTGACATATATCGAAGAAGGGGTGAATGACCTTGTAAATCAGATAACCACAATAGTAGAATCAGGCAAGATGGGAATTAAATAAAAAAATATCTGGTAAGGCGTTATTTGGAGATTTCAATGGTTGAGATTTTCATGGTGCAAGAGTCGAAACTAGACAAAGAAAATGTGGAGTTGTTTAGGAGAAAGAGCAAACTCTAGTCGGTTGCATTAAAAAGAAAGAATTGTGGGGGGATTAAAGAATTTCCTAGAGTAGCATAATTCTAAAATAGTCATAACGGGAGGGGATTTCAACACTATCCTGCATAGTGATGACAAGTTTGGGGGTGTGTGAAGGAAACACCAATCACAAGTTGACTTTGAAAACTTTTTTTGGGCAAACAATTTATTGGACGTGTTGGAACTATTAAAATTAGATGATTTTTGCATATTTTTCATATACCTTGAGTCTCTGTGTGATATTTACCTAGGCCACATTTCCACTATTTTCATGGTGCTTTATCCACATTTTTCCCCTTCTGCCCCATAGATTTCATCCACGTTTGCATTTTTTACACTTTGGAATGTATCGGCATAGGTCCCCATTTGTCTCCCCGACCCACTATGTTTTTTTGGCTAAATTCTTCTGTCTCAGGTGGTCGGCGGGACATTCTTATTATCACAATGACTGGCGACTATGGATGGGGCATATCGGCAGAGGTCTAGGGTATCGGCATCATGTCCTAGTGATTTCATTTTGTTTTACTGACCGGCAGTGGATGGAGCGGCTCGATAGGAGATATGGCTATCGTTGTAAGGTTTTGGTGAGTGACCTTCGATCTCGCCGACCTTACACATAGTTTCTCTTTGAATATACTTTCAGCAAAACTTTATATCTGTCTCAGCGACATAGGACATCGATAAAGGCATGTGTTTGCGGCAAGAGGTCATGGCGAAAGGCTTGGGTCTTGGCGAGCACGTTGGGTGTCCTTTCGGTGAGAGGATCTTGCGGTCTTGGCAAAGTTGAATGGAGTCAGGAGTGGCTCGTTGTGACTTATGTGTTTCGGTATTTGGTCTCCCCGAGAGCGATGGGCTATGGCGATACTTCTTGTATGTAGCGTAACGATGGTCTGGTCACAACGACATGAAGTTGGATGTGGGCTCTCGGTGAAACTTAAAATGATTTATGTGACCTCTTACCGACCCGGATGAGCTACGGCAACAATGAATAGAACAAGGGGAGTTCGTCGGTGTGACTTTGCTCGTGTCTCAGTGACTTAATGTAAGTGAAGATCTTCGGAAAAACAAGTTACAATCTATATGAGGTCTCTTTGAAGTCGTGTGGTCACAGCGATAGTGGACAAAACATGTGTGCTTTTCAATATGACTCTCCCGGTGTCTTGGCGACTGTGAAAATAGTATGGACTCTCGGCGAAACTTAATACATTCTGTGTGAGGTCTTCGCGATACCTATGAGTTATAGCAAGGCAGAGTGCAAACAAAGGAACATTATTTGATCTCGATATGACTAACGAGTAGCTACGGTGAATGCGATTAAAAAAGGGATGCAAGCGGAACGATAAGCGAGTGATTTGCCTTCGGCAGGACGATATGGATGTCTCGCCGACTGCTCATTGATGAAAACAGAATTTTAGAATGTTGAGGCTAACATGAATACACTTGAAGACCGTTGCCTGCCAACTTGATTGGAGCCCGAATCTTGTGGAGGGTCGACATAGTATTTTATTTTGATATTTTCTCATGCTGGTGTATAAATAAGCATTCTTGCGATTGTAATAGAGAGCTCTCAGTTATTTTTCGATATACAGTAGGCATTTTCTGATGGATACATTAATATAGATTCATCAGATCAGAGACTAAGTTGCATGTGTTCAAAGTGGAGGTATTTATGAAAGTTAATTGATGTTGCTGCACATTTTTGTTCTCAATTATATGTTGAATTTGATGAAAGTATGGCTAAGTTGTCTCTAAGATGGACTCTTTCTGGTTGTTTAAATTGATATGACAAGTTTATATTTGATTTATCAGTGCACATTTGATGTACTTGTGTGATTGATTGATTGGTTCTTGCAAGTAAAGACTAAATCCTTTTAGCTAATCACAGTAATCAGAGAGGTTCAATTGGATTATTCAAGTAGAGCTTAGTAATCACAGTTTTGCATGTTTATACAAGTTGTAAATAGGATATATGCCAGATAGTTTGAGTTTTCTCCAGAAAGTGTTGTTCACTTGATTTCATTTGACTCTGCATACCCAACAAGGCACTGGTCTCTGCATTTTATCATTTATTGAATTCGTTCATTCTCTTTACATCTTTTAAAATTAAGCATTTTGGAATCTAGACCAGAGTATTGTTACTGTTTTCAAGTTGAATTATAATTGTTCACTCCCATCTGCCTTTGTGAACAAGTTGTTATAAGAAGATTGATTACAAGTCAAGTCTGCATTATTCAAAGAGGTACACCCACCTGGGTTTAGCAGCACCTGAAGAGTAGAAGGTTTGATTGTTTCAAGCCTTGTTCTGTTACCCTAGAACGTTGTGAAAGATTGGCAACCTTTCGTGGTTCAAACTTGCATTTTTGAGAGCTAACAGGATGTCTAGATGGCCAATAGTTGTTATATGTGGACTAACAAAAGAATGGGTTTTAGCAATATAGCAGAAAATTTGGACAAGTTCTTGTTAAAAGGGAATTTGGACACCTTTCCTTTTGCATTTGAAGGTTGAATTCAACCCCATTTGAGATCAAATCACTACCCAAACAAATTATAAATTCTAGGGGATAAAAGGACAATTTGTTGCCCCTTCAAATTTGAAAACATGTGGTTGAAGGATCATAACATATTCTAGGGCTAGTGTTGCAATGGTGAGAAGAGGTGAAACCTGAGGGCACCAAAATGTTTGAGGTGGTCACAAAACTAAAATATATTTAGCAACACCTCAGAGCATGGAATAGAACCCACTTCAAAGACATTTTTAAAACAAAATCAAAACTAGAGGAGGATTTGAGAAGTTTGAATGAAGAGGTTTTCGCAAAGGGCATGGATAAAGTACTATTTTTAAAGGAGAAGGAGCTCCTAAAAGAGTATAAAGAGGTGCAACAATCAAAAGAATAAATATACTAGAGACAAAAATCCAAAGAAACATGGATTAGGGAGGGTGATAGAAACACAAAGTATTTCTACAATGTGTTAAGAGCTCACAGGGACATAAATCAGATAACAAAAATTCAAAATGGTGAATGGCAAGTTAGTGGAAAATCCCAAGGACATTGCAAAGGTAACGATGGAGTATTTCAGTGATCTACTCAATAATTTGGAGGGATCAAATTTGTTAGCTCAAAATCATATACTTCAAAGCATCCCATAGTTGGTGAAGGAAGATAAAAATAAGGTACTAATGGACAATTCCATAGAAGAGGAGATTAGAACAATAATTTTTCAGTTGCATCCTAATAAAACACCAAGCACGAATGGCTTCCTAGCTAGATTTTTCAAAAAATGTTGGGATATAGTGGGAAGTGAGGTGGTGGCAGCTGTGGAAGATTCAAGGAGGTCAAATGGTGCTTAGGGAGATAAATAACACTTTTTATCACTTTAGTCCCCAAGAAAGAGAAGCTTATGTCTTTGGAGGAGTTTAGACCAATCTCTCTATACAATACTCTATATAAAATAATGGTGAAGACAACTAACCATCTAAAATTAATCCTTCTAGAATTAATTTCGAATGAGCAAATGGGTTTTGTTCCTGGTAGATCAATATTGGAGGGGGTAATTATAGCGAGCAAGAAGTGATACATTCCATTCAACAAAATAAAAATCACTGCAATACTAATAAAACTAGATATCAAGAAGACATGTGACATGGTGGATTGGAGGTTTCTTTGCAAGGTATTGAGGGCATTTGGATTTGAAGCATAGTAGGTAAATTGGATATTCAATTGCATTGCCAGCCCAAGATTCTTAATCCTCCTCAATGGCACCTCAAAAGGCTTTTTTGAGATGTCAAGAGGTATAAGGCAAGGAGACTCATTATCCCTTATAGTGTCATAAATTGTACTTCTTTTTAGGTTATAGTACAATTTCACACTTAGTTTGGACCTACCATAGTGACCCTTACATTAATGCATTTCAAACACCCTTTAACTAGGCCCTAATTTCCAAAATTATGCATTATGTGGCCCAATTTAAATATTTTTCAATAATTTGCAAGCATAAAACAAAGCTCTCATTTAATATTTTATCCCTGACACTTTAAAATTCTAAAAGTATGGTTGGGACACTAGCGCCTAGGATGCCTATGTCCCCTATTTTGGCTCCAAATTCAAATATGTCGGTGTTGGCATTTTATTATTTGAAATTCAAATATCTAAAGTTGGCCATTGGGATCTAATTTTTGGGAATTTAGAGAAATACTTATGAATACCTAGTCTTTTCACCATTTCAAACTAGAATGAAGAAGAAAGCAATAAGAAAAGAAAAGAGAAGCAAGAGATCATAATACTCCACCACATACATTTGCATTTGTAGGTTTTCAATCCTATTTTGTAGATTTGATCAAACCTTATGTCATAGTTGAAGGTTGATGCCAATAGAATAACATGATGGATTCTAGGTCTAGGAGATGCATTTGGTCATTTCCCTCAACCTAATGACTTGTTTTGTCGTGTTCTCATCTTCAAGCTTTATCTTATTTGCAACCCAAAGCAAGGTATCAATATGTTTCAAATTTTCTAAGAGTATTTTTTATTTCCTCTTAGTTAGATCTTATCATTTTCATATAGGAATCCTTCTCTAATGCACTTGAGTAGGGTTTTATTCATTTTCAGCTCATAACAACCTTAGACACACTTAAGGTTAGGACACACACACTGTTATCAATAATTTTTATTGGTTGTTGTGGAGGTAGAGATACCAAAATAGGGGTTTGACTAAGGCAAACTCCTATATAGCCACCATCCACCATCTCTTTTGTAGATTTATTGTAGGTCTAGTTATGAAAATAAAATTTTGTAGGGTAGAGATCAAAGAGAAGACAAATAGCTTTGGACCCATATTTTTAGATCCAAAAAAGGCCTACTAGGATAGTGGCGCCCTTGAAGGAAACATCCTTAAAAATCAAGATAAAATGTATATATCACAGGTGCACAATGTCTTACTCAATCTAGATCTAGTGTCAAAATTTTTGTTACAGTTTATAAGTTGTCAAAATCTTGCATTTTCGGATTAGGGCATGTAGTTTAATTGAGTTACCAAAAGCAATTCAACTCTGATTCATTTCCTAGGCTCTAAAGGATCATATCTAAGTCTAATTGACTCACCTTTGTGGTTGAAAGTCAATCTAAATACCTTATTTGCATTCTAATGTTCTCTTAAGAAAGGTTTGATCCTAGTGTTCTATGTATTAGACCTACGATCCCTTTTTTATCAAAATATTTTGGTGAACTTGAAATTTCAACATTATAGACCTTCTAAAATCTGAAATAATTCATCCTAGATCTCAATTTACAATTGCATTGTTTTGTATTGTTCATTTAGTCATCCAATTTTACACTTTGAAAAGCATAAAAATTCAAAAAATTGCAAATCATATTGCATTATAGGTTACAATAGGGTTAGCTTCAATAGATCATTCATAATTTTGAGATTTGTTAGTATCATTTAGATCTGAAATAGATTGAATTTTATCAAAATTTTAGAAAATTTAGTCTTTTGCATGCAAAAAGTGTCCTTGCATTTGAAAGAAGTGACATTTTACTTCATTTTGTGCGAATTTTTGAAAGATTATTACATCTAAATACTAAAAATTATCAAATCTATAGGCACATTGCATGTATTTTATGAAACATTGCATAACTGGGATCAATTGCATTTTATTTTTGCAAGATTTGAAAACACTAGGTTATTGTATTGCATTGCAAAATTTGAAAACTCATAAAACAAAAACAAATTCAATTCACAACCGGGGTCTGCACACTTGTTGTCTCCTAATAGTCCACCCTTGCTGAGTGACCTCGGCCTACTAGTGAAACATTGGAAAGCTTCCCTAATTGTGGGCTCAGATTTTTGAAGCTAACCTCGAGAGTAAGCTGGCTCTTATGGTACTCACCTAAAAACTACTTCTTGTTGGGAAAAGGGTAAGAAAGATTGCATAAAATAAAACCTATAACTAAGGGTGATGCACCAAATTTGATTACCTAAAACTTGCACAACTGCTTATACACACAATTTAAACCAACAAAAAAGCTTGACATGCACAACTCAATACCTATATGCTTTTGCATAAATATTTCAGAAGAAGGCTTTAATGAGCTTACAATCCTAGAAAGAAGATATACACTCCTCACAACTTGAATCACTTGCATTTCAACACAACCTACAACTTGCAACATACATATTTTTTGCAAAAAGGTGCTACTAATGAGACAAAACAACAAGGAATGAGACAACTTCACAAGTCATTACATCAATCATTCAAATTCACACAATAAAACAAAAATTGAGAAGGAAAAAATTGCTTATCTTCATTGATTTCCAAGGTGTAAACTACTATACATGTTTGTAAAAAAGAGAGTTACAAATATTGTCTTTTGTTGAAAAGGACCTTCAAAGGCACAATGTAGCAAAAAGATGATAAGAACTAACTTCAAAAATGAATTTTGAAGTTACTTTATGCTTTTCCCCACAATTGCACAAAAGTAGGGACTACAAACTCCCTTGGTCATGCATAACCAAAAAGCCTAAAATCTAGCCCCTAATAAACCCACTCCAAAAAGGCTCAAAGGTGAAGAAAAGGTCAAGCCTTGACCTCACCTACCATAAAGGCATCAAAAACTACTCCAAGATGCTCTCATTTCCCTCCAAACCAAGTCAAAACAATTCCTATATCTCCTCCACTTTTTGGATAACTTCCTCAACTTCCCCTATATGCTTGGTACAACCATAAAGCATCAACTACCCCACTTTGACCATAACTAGAAAGCACATGCACTTATCTATTTTGCATTTATATAACATTATTGAAGTGATTTATAATTGTATCACTTAAATCAATGTTTTACATTTCATGTTCAATGTAAAATAATAACATTTGACTCAAATGTGCTTTGAGATCACAAAGCAAAATTCATGAGTCCATAAGGGGACCCCCCTAGAAACTTACATGTAAGTTTAATGCATGGGTATTTTTTCAATGCATAAAAAGTTAAATATAAAGGCAAAAATTCCTATGGGAAGTTGGGCACTTAGGGTTGAAACCCTAATCACAAAACTTGACCACAAACATTTCACATTTCATTTTCACTTTGCAATTTGGAAACTTTGAGCTCGAGCCGCCAAGGATTTCGAACCAGGAGAATTTCTTGAAGCTTTCTCTGCAAGATTTGAGGTGGAAACTGCATGGTATAACACTTTTCCTTTCCTTTTAGCACTAAAATGTTGTGATTTTCTCAAAATCTATAGAAAAAATGGATATTTCCGTTTAGTTTTTGTATAGAGAATGATGTAAATGCTTGATTTTTTTCCTATATTCTCTACGCTCGGCCTTGAGCCTCATGTAAGAAATGATAAAAGAATAACTCTACTCATGACCTATCTGGAATGGAATGTAAACCTTCTCTCTTTACTTGGATTTTGTAAATAACATGGTTCTTCCTTTTATAGCCATGATTTATCCATGAAAACACTTGCAGGTTTATTTTCCTTCTATAGGTCGTGGCCATCCCTTGCATATTTTATGGAAAATGATCATGGGTTCTGGGCTTCTTACTCACTCTGGCCATGACTCTGTCCTTTGAAAATACTTACAAACTTTGGTTTCATTCCAAATTTTTGACCTCCCATTTTTTGATATTTAGAGGGTTTAATCTCTTAGAAACCCTAGGATCTGTGATTACACCATTGTGCATTCACTCTAGTTTTATACACCTTGCCTGTATGAAGACTAGCTAGATAGTGCCATATTGATAACCTCAACACAGTGGAAACCATAGTTAAAATCTGACATGGTAGAAACTGCTCTTGAAGAGTCAACTACAGTTGGCCACTGTATTAAATTTTCATGCATATCTCACCATGACCATTCCTAGCTTACATGATAGTTGGCCACTGTTAAGCACCCTTGATGACCACCCCTGTACATGATAGTCCTTATAATGTTGCTCTTGATTTATGCATTTGTTCAAGATCTGTTCATGAAGTTTCACTTAATTTTCACAGTCCCTCATTTATGTGCTATTTCACTACTTCATTATTAATGCTAATGGGACTGCCATTCATAAGCAAAGGAGATATCTCAAGGCTTTACCTATAAGAACTATTTTTTTTAATTCATCTATGGGAACTTCTTGTATCTTCAATGATCTTTTGTCCTTTACAAATAATGTGATTGAAAGGTTTGAATACTTTTTGAAAAATAGTCCCTAGCCTTGATGGGATTGACTTACTGCCATTGCAATTAATTAGGGATAGTATTGATGCTTGAATAGATGCAAAAAAGTTGTCTTTTATTCTGAATATGTTGTCTTATATTGGAAATGATTGTCCTCCATTTAGTGATTGTTCTTCTTGTTTCTAGTTATTGAGCTCTTTTATGCTACTATCTTCAAAAAGATGTTTGACTTGTATTGATATCTGCTTTAAATGAATGACATCTATTCTCCCTTTTTCCTTCATGAATGTCACTGCTACCTTTGAGATTCATGTTGTCATGTCTTTGCATTCTTAACTTGAATGCTCCTTAATTTTGCCATATGCTCTCTTAAACCAAGAGGGCAACATGCTGGGCTCAACCCTTGGGGGAGCCCATTTTCCTCCACATGCTGTGATGTTAATGCAAAATAATCCAACAATGAAAAATACACCTATACTTGCATAGTGAACATACATGCTAGATAAAACAATGAACTTAGAATTTGATGGTGATTTATGATAATCCTCTACTTTTTCTTTGATATCTGAGATGTTGCAAAACTATTTCAATGCTTTAAGAGAATAAACTATATATTTGTTGATATAGTATATGTAGAGAATATGGGTCTTGAGCTCTAACACAACTTTTCAATACCTTGCAGGTAATTTCCAGAGCAACAAAGCAACTTTTGGAGCAACCAAGCGAGAGGAGCTGAAGCAAGGATGTAACAGTTCAACTCGGGGTTCGTCATTCAGGCAATGACAGGCCCTATTCTTTCCATATGCTCTTTCCTTTCTATTTCTTCAAATGTATAGTTTATGTCTTATACTGTATTGAAATAGTTATTCCCACGACTTGTGTGGGACACCATACATTTATAATTACCAATAAAAGACAACATTTATGCAAAACTTGTGCAATCTTTCTATTGTATACATTTTCATAATAAAATGCAATTTATTTGATAACTACTTCTGTGCATATGAATGAAACTTTGCAAAATTGAATGTGTACCTTTATTTTTATTTTACAAAAACCATCTCAGCTCTACCTGATTGAGTTGGAAGCTAAATTAGGTAACAACACTATCACTCAGTCATTTCATGTAACCTCTAAAACTAAAACTAAAATTTTAGAAAAACTCTAACAGAGACATAGGTGCCCTAGGCACCTCTATCCTACCAAATTTGATTGAAATTTTAGGTGCAAAAACATACCTACTGTCAAATTACAAATCTAGGGTATGATTTCCAAATCCGTGTTTGTAACAAGTCTATAAGTTTATTTTTAGTCCTAGATTTCCTTAACAAGTGTAGACATAATTTGAATTTGAAATTTAATGATTAAACTTGGAGAGAGCATAGTCATCTTATCATGTCAGATCTCTTTCTATAAGTGCATTGCATGCCTATTAAACCCTTTAGCTGTGATGAATTTGACATGTTAGATGAAACCCTTGAGGACTTCATCTCACTTAGTTCATCCACTAAAGTTTCTAATGTTTCAACTTACCAAAGAACAATTAATGCAATCACAACTCAACTTATCATTTACACATCTGTGAAGCAACCTCAAGTTCAAAACAAACCTATGCTTATCATAGGACCACCTCAAAACAAACCAAAACCTCTAGGTCATATCTTTAATTATGCAATAAAAATAACCCAATGACACCATGCAATTAATCTATCACAACAACCAAGTTATCATATTATTGCTTATACATATAACACAAGGAATAACAAGCAACCGAGACAAACACAAGCTCCTCCCACATCGATACCACTCCCACAACTAGTTTTGCCTAGTGCACCAAGTTTACCTCAACATAGTGGAAAGGAGCATGATCTTGTGGAACAACTTCATGCTACTCCTTCTAATATATCCTTGTGGGATCTAATTCAAACATCACATGTTTATCATAGCATGCTTTAAAATGCTTTGCAGAAATTTGTTGTCCCTCTTAGTGCACAACCAAAATGATGTAGCAACTTTACTTGAGGGTATGAATTTGGTTAATATACATATAACACAAGGAATAACAAGCAACTAAGACAAACACAAGCTATTCCCACATCGATACCACTCCCACAACTAGTTTTTCCTAGTACACCTAGTTTACCTCAACATAGTGGAAAGGAGCATGATCTTGTGGAACAACTTTGTGCTACTCTTGCTAATATATCCTTGTGGGATCTAATTCAAACATCACATGTTTATCATAGCATGCTTCAAAATGCTTTTCATAAATTTGTTTTCCTTCTTAGTGTGCAACCAAACGACGTAGCAACTTTACTTGAGGGTATGAATTTGGTTAATGTGGATATTGTATTTCATGAAACTGAGTTACCCCCTTTTGAGATACAAAAACAAAATGATGTTTTGATGATAATGGCTATCATTAATAGGGTTGGGTTTAGAAATACCCTTATTGATAATGGTTTAGGGCTTAATGTTTGCAGCATAAATATTTTGCATAAAATTGTAATAGATAAGAATAAAATTCAACCAAATTCTTTGTCTATTTGAGGTTTTGACAATGTAGGAATACAACCTCTTGGTGTGATGAAATTACCTGTCAAGGTTGGTAAGGTTGTGCTACAAACCCCCATCCATGTGATGCCCTAGATCTTTCATAAAATATTCTCTTGGGTAGGCCATGTATTCGTGAGATGAAAGGATTTCTTTCAACATTGCATCGCTTAATGAAATACACTTACAACAATAAGGTTTACACGACAAAAGTTGATCCAAAATCTGAAAATTGTTTACAAATTGAAACATGAATGAAGAACCCTCTTAGAACATTGAAACCAACTACAAAATTGGAACCTTTACAACCTGAAGATAAAGAGGAGTATCTTCCATCTATGTCAAAGTTATTAGATGATGATTGGGGTTCATTATATTTCACACCTACATTCATGGGGGAATACAAGATTACACAATCAAACCCAAAAAAAGTGAAGGAAAAAGTGAAAGAAATTATAGTAGTATCAACACAATTTGTCATTGAAACATCCAAGTAATAAGAATCCACAACTTCTAGTAATGAAGACAACATGAATTACACATCCACTTATGATGGTAGTGTTGGAAGTTTGGAGATGATGGGGTTGTTTGTGAATTGTTTGGATGTTGTCTTGCTTGGGTGCTGTCATTGATGTCAATCCCTTATATGAAGAAAATTTTGGGATGTTATTGGTGTTTGCAATGACAAAAAAAATGGGTTAGGATGCTTTCATATGGTTTAGGACATAGAGCACACCCACTTTCCAATTTCATTCATGGATAACCCTAGAGATCTGCAAAGGAGAAAGAGATCTTGCAATAGGGCTATCTTAGGATATGATTGTAAAACTAATGAGGGGTTCACCACGACCAAGCTAGGTATTGGAAAGACAAATGAAATTTAAGATGGAATGCTTAACCCTATTATGATGTAATCTTTAACTAAATGACCTAGAGATGCATGTGAAACAAAACAAAAAGTTGTAAGATGAAATGTGTGCACCTAGAAATATGAAGATGACTGGATGGGGCTATGAAATGCTAAAAATAATCTTTAATGCTGATTGGGACTCATATGCCAAGCTGGTGAATCAGTCCCAGATATGGGTTTCTGTGCAAAGATAGGAACCTAGCAAATGGGTATCCGAATATGTAAAAACTTGAATTTTGACCTAAACTGCGACTCATACACCAGAACTGGCAAATCAATCTAGTTAGGGTTTTTTGAAGCTTCAAAGTTTGAATTTGTTCTTCAAGGTATGCTTTGTGCTTCCCAATTGATTTATGGATTGGAAACCTTGATTTGTAACCTATAGAAGTCCTCCAAGTATCTCTAATTTAAGGTGACAACTTTGACAACTTTGGGCACTTTGACAACTTTCTCCAAACTTGCTCTTCAATGTATCTTCAACCTAAACCTGCAAATCACTCACTAAAGAGAGGGAAAAATGTTGTTTTGTTAGTGGAAAGGGGTTTTCCTTGGTCAAACCCCATTTTGGTAATCAAACCTTGAAATGAAATGAAATAGGAATGGAGAATGATGAATGAACAAAATATGATGTTGCAACTCACCAAACCCTAGCAATGAAGTGTTGCAAACATGTATGAGATGGATCGAATGGATGTAGATCTTAACTCTTGCTTGAATAGGATCGATCTTGAATGAAATGCTAGCTTGAATCATGAAACCCTATATCACAATTGTTAGTTCCAAAACATGATGCATGAAGACTTTGACATCATGCTTGATGCTTGAAGAATACTCTAAAATGCTTGATAATATGCTCTTGAAGACTCTTGAATGCTCTTGTAAACACTTGAATGCTCTTGTGAACTCAAACTTGCTATAAGGATGCTCGTTCAACTTGCTAGGTGTAAAATGAGTGAAAGAAACTTGTATTTATACTTAATTATGCAAGAATTCCTAAAATTACAATATTACAAGCCGACATCAAATCTAGGAGGATAAAATCCCGACAAAAATTTGAATTAATTTTAATTTTGGGCCACACATGACTCATATGCCCAAGGTGGAGAATGAGTCCCATTAGGCATAATTTATGGGACCAAATTCAAAAATGCTTAGAAAGGTGTGAAACCAGGATCGAGACCCAAAAACCTAGGTGGGACTCATATGCCCAAGGTGGCATATGAATCCCAAATCACTAAATATGGGCCACACAACCTGAAAATGCTTGAATTATGATTGGATGTTGATTTGTGTTGGGATCATCCTCAAAAATATGCATTAAATGGGGCTTATGGATGCAAAATAAGGCCAATTAAAGAACAAAGAAGCCCAATTATTAAATAAAACCCTAGAAAAGTGTGAAAGTGTGTTACAACACTTTACAACACTCCAAATAAGGCACCTATAAGCTCATTTAGTTCACAAGGGCCCAAGACCTAATGTGAATATGTTAGACACATTGCAACACTAAATCAAGGCCATGTTAGGGGGGCCATTTTACGTCATTACAGTGTTGATGATGTCAACCCCTAGCATTGGAATTGTTGGAGTTGTCATTGATGTCTTACTTTAGTATAGTTGTAGAGGTTGTTAGTATGAATTGTATTGGGGGAGATTGTTGAGGTTGAGTTGTCATCAATATTTTCATTGATGTATGAGATAAGTAATGTTGTTGATGTGTTTGGGTCACTTGGTTTCCAAGTGTTTTTGAGAAAAATTAAATAAAAGAAAGCTCAGTATGATAGAGTGGTGTTTAGTGTTTTGCTCTGCATTTCTTCATGCTTAAAGATGTGCCAATACAGTTTGGATGTGATAATCAGAGGTGCTCAAAGGTGTCATACCTAGAGTTTCAACGTCTTGATCATTCTATAGTGGAAAATGTGTTTGATAGTATGTTTGTCTAGTGAAAAAGGATGTTTGAGAGAAATGAGATTGCTTTGCATTTCTCCGCAACAAAGGTTATGGTTTTGTGGATTTGGGAACATGATTATAATTTCCGTTTCTACCTTCCCTTGAAGTTTCAGGTGTTGAGTTGTTTTGCAAGATTGTTTGATGTGTTGGATGTCTGTGCTAGTATGTCTGGTTACACAAAATGAAGGTGTTCTTGAGTTTTAGGTGGTTGCAGTAGTTGTGTAGAATATTTTGATGATTTTAGAATATTTTGAGATGTTGTATGAATATCATGGAGTGTTGTTGTGTGGTCCACAATATTTTTCTTGAGAGGTGTGTTTGGAGTCGCTTGTTGGTGTTAGTGCAAGTTTGGCTGACCTAGCATGCCAGCTCTAATTGTAGAGGATAAATGTTGATTGAGGAAGTGTTGAGAAGCATCTTTGTGTAGGTTTGGGTCCTATTTAAGTAGTGGTGTGGTTTGTATTCACTTATATATGTTATGGAGGTGTTTGGTGTCGACCTATTTGATGTTGCATGGTAGAGGTGTATACGTTTCCTTGAGGCGGACCTAATTGAGATTGTTTTAGGTCACAAAGGGTATAAATGCAAGAATAATTGTTGTATGGAGTGTGTGTGATGTGAAAGATGTGAAAGTGATCAAGTGTGATGATATGAGTGCAAAACTTAATGCCTATGACCTCCTAATACAGTGAGCAAAAGGTATCTACATTTCAATCTAGTTAATGAGTTGTTTGTGCTTTAGTGAAACTGTACCTTTGGCATATGAGAGATGCATTGTTAGTAGTTCAAATTGGTAGTGAGCCACCCCTTCTTTCTTCTTTCATTTGGATAGTGAGCCACTGATAGTGAGCCTTTCTTTATCTTTCTAGGTAGTGAGCCTTATTGTATTTAGTGTTGCAATTCAAAAATTAGTGAGCCAATCCTCACCATGGTTTTTCTCTTCTTGGGTTTTCCACGTAATTTGGTATTGTTATTTGGTGCTCTAACTTCTTTTGAAATTAGAGTTTGGTCGAGATACTACAAACAAAGAAACTACTTTTAAACTCTACAAAGTGGAAAAGGATGATGGATCAGATCCAAATGATCTTGATGAGGTGGAAGAAAACTTTGTGAGGAGATTGAAAAAGGGTACTGGAAAATACAAAGGTAAGCTACCTTTCAAATGTTTCAATTGTGGAAAGATAGGTTATTATACATCTAAATTTCCAATCAAAGTTTCTAATGACAAACAAAAGGATCATAAGGGTAAATTTGTCAAGAAGAGTTATTATGTTGAAAAGGGTATTGGTGTATATGATGATGAAGAATCAGATTATCGGAATGAATACAATGATAAATGTTCGTTCATGGATTTAAATTTTGGAACTAATTCTACTAATCTTGAAAGATGTGTGAAGGAAAGTGCTCTAGAAATAGGTCATAACATTGAAGGCACTATGTTGATTTATTTTCATACTAGACAGGAGAAGAATTATTGGATCATTGATAGTGGATGCTCAAATCATATGTCAGGTGATAAGAGTAAGTTTTTCAAGCTTGAAAAGTATGATGGTGGTCTTGTTAAGTTTGGCGATGATACATCTACTAAGATCTATGGAAAATATTCAATTAGTTTTGATGGAAATTAGAGTACAAATGATGTTTTTTTTTTGTCAAGAGTCTGACATAATATTATAAGTGTAGGAAAAATGTGTAGCAAAGGATATAATCTTGTATTTCAGAATGGTGGTTGTGAAATTAGAAAAAGGAAGTTTTGGTATTCTAGTTGTTGCTAGAACAAGGATATGATGTAATGTCTATCAACTCAAAGGTAATGGTGCAAAGTGTTTTATGTCTCAAACTAATGAAAGTTGGCTATGGCATAGAAGAATGGGTCATATTAATTTTCATAGCCCAGCAAGGATAATTTATATTGATATTGTGAGAGATTTTCCAAATATTACAAGCTTATCAATGCGATCTACAAAGAATGTCAAGTTGGAAAGAAAACAAAGGAAATATTCAAGGAAAAAGAATATTCTACCACAGGTCCCTTGGATTTAGTGCATACAGATCTATGTGGACCTACCAGAATTAGAAGCTCATGTGGTGATAGGTATTTCATGTTATTAATTGATGATTACTCTAGAATGGCTTGGGTTACATTTCTCAAAGAAAAATCAAAAGCTCTTGACAATTTTAAAGCATTTAAAGCTATGGTTGAGAATGAAATAAATCTAAAAATAAAATGTTTGAGATTTGGTAGAGGTAGTGAAATTACTTCAAATGAGTTCAACTTTTTTTTGTAAGATCATGGAATAAAGAGGCATTTGTCAGCCCCTAGGACTCCTCAATAGAATGGAGTTGTGAAAAGGAAAAATAGAACAGTTTAGGAAGTAGCCAGGACAATGATAAAATAAGATAATATTTTGGATGTCTATTGGAGAGAAGCAATTCATACTGTAGTCTACATTCTTATTAGAGGTCAAGCAAGAGAAAATAGTTCAAATACTCCCTATGAGTTATGGTATGGTAAACCCCCTACTGTGAAATATTTCAATTTTTGGAAGCAAATGTTATATTAGAAGAGACGAATAAAACTTAGGATAGCTTGATGCAATATTTGATGAAGGAATCTTCCCTAGAAGCTCTACAAGAAGCAAGGCCTATCGATGTTACAACAAAAGATTGAAGAAGATTGTTGGGAGTGCAAGTGTTAAAGTGGATGAAGAACCACATCAAATTTCAGTACTAATAAAAGGATATGAATATGATGAATCCCCTTGCAATGAAGAAGAAAATGCTAAATACAAAGGAAAAGAGGTGACAATCGAAGAGGAAGAAGCTCCAAAAAAGAATCCTAAAACTACCAAGTATGTGCAGAATAATCATTCAGAAGATCAAATCATTAGAGATAAGAGAAAAGGTGTGCTAACAAGGAGAAGGGTTGCTATGATAGAGGAACAAGTAAATTTTTGTTTACTTTTTGAGGTGGAACCAAAAATAGTGATTGAGGCATGCAAAGATGAGAATTGGGTCAAAGCAATAAAAGAAGAGTTAGAAAAAATAGAGAAGAATCTAACTTGGGAATATGTCCCAAGACTAACAGACAAGAGTGTGATTGGTACTAAGTGGGTATTTTAGAACAAGCTAAATGAAGATGGAAAAGTTGTCAGGAACAAGGCTAGACTTGTGTGTAAGGGTTACTCACAAATTAAAGGTATAGAATTTGAGGAAACTTTTGCTTTGATTGTAAGAATGGAAGCTATCAAGATATTTTTAGCTTTTGTAGCACATAAAGCTATTAAAGTATATCTGTAGACACCTAAATTTGGACACTTGATTTATCCAAATTTATCCCCTTTCGTCTAAGCATCCCCTTATTTGCGTTAATTAATTAATATCGCTATTATTTAATTAATATCCTTAATTCTGCCAAATCCCTAAGGTATTTAATTAATAAATAAATACCTTATCTCTTTAATCCTCCTTTTCATCAATTGAATTAAATAAATATGCCATTTATTTAATTCCTTTCATGTTACATCCTCCATTTTTATCTAATCCTAATCCATCTTCTAATCTCATCATTAGGATGTGCACCTGCCTAATCCTTGATTATGATGTGTCACATCCTCCAACTTTTGCAAGTTGGCCTCTAATCTCTCTTAGCCACCTAACCCTCCTCTAATCCTTCACTAACTAGCCTAATCAACCTCTCAAGGAATTTTTAATTCCTTTTATCCTTCCAAGGAATATTAAATTTCTTTTTCTCTTCCCCGTGTGATCTTTGACTTGTCACATCAAATCACATGTGAAATCTAACTTGTCTTTAACATGTCATTAATTAGTCTAATCAAGTACTTGCACAACCTTAATCACTTAATTGAGTCAACCCTATTAAATGTTTTCTCCTTTTGAGAAGGCACTCCATTCTCCATGTGAATTTTTAATTCACATTTAATCCCCTAATGCATTCCTTGGAATTTAAAATTCCTTCTCTCATCCCCATGAGAATATTTGAGGAATTTTTAATTCCCCACATGTCCTCTCACCCACATGGGGACAGGGACCTCCTTTATGAGGAGATCTTGTCCAATCCCAAGGTGCTCTATTGTACCTCCATGTCATGTACTATCTTTCCACCTCATGTACACATCATTTTTTTTAGGCCATATCACATGCCACATGTCAAGATGTGAGGGCTTATGAGTTCTCAACTCACCTTAGCCCTACATCTTATCTTGGTGGCTCAATTTTGACCATCCATTTCCTTAGGGAATTCTAAAATCTCTATAAATACCCCCTTGTTTCTCTCATTTTGGGGGAGATCATTCATAGTAGCCAAACTCTTGAATTTTTTTTTCTTAAACCATATTTAGCCATTTTTGCATTTGCAACCCACTTTCACTCATTTTCCATCCTCATTCCACCTTATAGCTTGCATCTTTTGCCATCCAAGGAGCATACAACACCAAAGATCGAAGGGCCAACCAAAGGATCGATTCGAGACAAGGTAAAAAGTTCCACTTTATTTTGTATTGAATCCAACTAAGCTAATATTGAGGTGTGGAGTGTTTTTAGTGTTATTTGCTTTCCTTTGTTTGTTGTTCGTATTCTAGCACTTAAATTTGCCCTATCACAATATCAAATGGATGTGAAGTCTACATTCTTGAATGGTGAATTAGAAGAAGAGGCGTACATTGAACAAATAGAAAATTTTTAGTTGTTAGAAGGTGTAAATATGGTCTACATGTTGAATAAAGCATTGTATGGACTGAAGCAAGCTCATAGAGCTTGGTATGCAAGGTTAGACAAGTATTTATTGCAACAAGGTTTCAAAAATGGTACTGCAAATAGTAATTTGTATTTCAAAGTTGAAGGAGAACAAATCTTGATTATGGTGGTGTATGTTGATGACATAATCTTCAAAGGAAATGAAGACACGTGCAAAAGGTTTTTAGAGGAAATGCAAAAAGAATTTGAGATGTCAATGTGTGGGGAGATGAATTTCTTCCTTGGTTTGCAAATCAGTTAATCAAAGAAAGGTATATTCATATCATAGTTAAAGTATGTTAAAGAATTGTTGAAGAATTTTGGAATGGCTGATTCTAAATTAGTATGTACTCCTATGGTTACTGGATGTAAGTTGAGAAAGAATGATGGTTCTCCTAAGACAAATTAGAGCAAGTATAGATCAATGATTGGTGGACTATTATATCTTATTGCTACTAGACCGGATATCATGCATTCAGTTTGTCTTGTGGCTAGATTTCAAGAAGATCCCAAAGAATCTTATGTTGTGGCAGTGAAAAGGATATTAAGATATTTCAAGGGCACTCCAGATTATGGTTTGTGGTATACTAAGGATATTGAATTTTTCTTGAGTGCATATACAAATGCATATTGGACTGGATGTGCAGATGACAGGAAAAGTACAAGTGGTAGTGCTTTCTTTCTTGGAAGAAGGTTGGTTTGATGGCTAAGAAGCAAGATTCAATGTCTTTATCTACTACAGAGGTAGGAATAAATTGCAACAACATTTTGTTGCACACAAATGTTGTAGATGAGGCAAAAATTGAATGATATCATAGTGGTCTATGATGAACCAATTTCTATCTTCTGTGATAATACAAGTGCTATCAATATTTCAAAGAATTTGGTAATGCATTCAAGGACAAAGCATATCTCAATCTAGTATCACTTTTTGAGAAAGAAGGTTGTAGAGAATGAAGTGAAGCTTTGAATATGTGCCTAAAAAGGATCAAGTTACTGATATATTTACTAAGGATCTTCCTAAGGATACTTTTGAGTATCTCTAGGAGAAGTTGGGGGTTATTACCCCTCCTTTGAACTAGATGTATAAGGTGATGCATCAGTCCAGTGGATCTCAAGATTCATTCTTTTGTCTAGATTGTTGTTGGTGGCTACCTCTCAAGGGGAGCAGGTAGTGATATTTTTGGTTGTAGTTAGGATGAGTGAGAGTTCATTATGTAGTGATTGTTGATTGATGCAATTTGGTGTGTGCTCCTAAGGGGGAGTATGCAGAGCAGTAATGGAAAGAAAGTTGCAAAGCAGTGGTGAAAAATATGGTTAATGTCAAAGGGAGAATAAATTATGCAAATACTTTGTCCTTTGCCATTGATGTCAAAGGGGGAGAGAGTAATGTGAAAATAATCTAAGGGTGAATGAGACATGTGAAAAATATAAGTTGCTAGAGCTAACGCTATCAAAGGGGGAGAAAATGTAATGAGTTAGTTGTGCAAGGGGGAGAAAAGAGAAAAGGAAAATGGTATGGATTAGAGTTGTGTTTGTTATTGATAGTTTTTCACATCATGTGTTGCCATCAATGACAAAGGGAGAGATTGTTGCAAGTATGAGCAGATTGGTGTTATCATTGATGTCAACAACGCCGTGTTGTCATTGATGTCAATTGTATGAGAAGGATGAGTAATTGGTATTGAGTTGTTTTTTATGATGATGCTTTGATTAGTTGCATTATGTTGTCATTAGTAAGCTACTGGTGTCAAACTCTAGTGTTACTTTGATAAGATTTTGCTTATGGATGTATGGTTGAGTTGCTATGTTGTAGTTGGCTTGGTGGTAATGAGGAAGTATTGAAGATGTTGATGATATGTTTCTTGTGCTTGGTTTCTAAGTGATTTTGAGAAAATTGAATAAAAAGAGGAAACAATATGTTGTAGTGTGTTATGTGTTGAAGAGTAGTGTTCTGGTTTTGCTCCAAAATTCTTTTGGGTTGAGGATATGCTTGTGCAATTTAGATATGTTGATCAGAGGTGTTACATCCATAATTTTGTGTGTTGGATCACTATGTAGAGGAAGGTGTGTTCACTAGTGTGTGAACTGTATAATGTAGAGGTGTCTGAGAGAAATTTCTTGCTCCACATTTCTCTGCAGAGTGGTTTTGGGTATTGTGGTTATGGAAGGGTATTGATAGTGTGTGTATCTTTCTTCAAACAAAGTTGTTCGTGGTTTGGTCCTTTGGAAGTCAGTTTCTTGAGTTACAATGTGTAATGGAGTTGTTTGAGTGTGTTGGGCATGTATGTTCTTCAAGTGAAAGTTGTTGCGAAGGAATTTTTTGGTTTCAGGGTGTTTATGAAATATTTTAGATCGTGTTCAAGTGTTATGTGGTGTCCGCAAGTCATCTTTGGATTTGAGGAAGCATGTGCTTAAGTATTGATGGTGTTAACATAGGTTCGACTGACCTTGGGTGTTTACACTACTTGCAAAGTTGCTTTGATATTTGTGAAAGTGTGGTGTGGCATGTATGAATGGATTTTGGTCCTAGATAAGGTGTGTTGTGGTCCGCCTTCATTCCTTTCCACTGCAAGAATATTTTGGTGCCGACCTAATTTGAATTTGCATAGTTGAGGTGTATAACCGACCTTGGAGAATGTTTTTAAGGTTGAAGATGATATAAATATGAGTTGAGGTGTTGAGGGATGATAAGATAGATGAGTATGATGTGAGTGATGTGAATTGTAGAGTTATAGGGGGTGCAAATTTGAGAATTACAGTGCGAGCTTTCATGTGTTAGATTACTGAATGTAGTGAGCAAAAGGTGTCTAAAATTCTTCAGAAAGACTGTGAAGGTGTTGGTGAAGTTGTGGTCAATTTTTCAATTGCTTTGAGATATATTTCTCATTGTAACACTCTTCTCTATCTTATTTTCTATTTTGGTAGCGAGCCTTTCCTTCTTTTGGGCAGTGAGCCCTCTAATAGTGAGCCCTATTGTATTCAATGTTGATATTACTTTATATTGTGAGTTAATCCTCACTATGGTTTTTCCCATCTTGGGTTTTCCATGTAAATCTAGTGTTTATTTGTGTATGGTGTTGATTTGATTTAGTTTTTTCTATTTTCTTTCATGATAAATCATTCTAACAAATTAAAGGTTAATTGGATTAATGTGGATCTGAATGTTTTTGTTATTTGCTTTCATGATAAATCATTCTAACAGATTAAAGGTTAATTGGATTAAGGGTTTTGTAGTTTTAAGGTACAAATGATTTACCCCTCTTATTTTTCTTGTGCATTCAACATTATGAGATAAGTAATGTTGTTGATGTGTTTGGGTTACTTGGTTTCCAAGTGTTTTTGATAAAATTTGAATAAAAGAAAGTTCAACATGACAAAGTGGTGTTCAATGTTTTGCTCAGTATTTCTTCATGCTTAAAGATGTTCCCATGCAGTTTGGATGTGTTAATCAGACATTCTAAGAGGTTCCATATCTAGAGATTTAGGTTTTGGATCATTCTATAGTGGAAGATGTGTTTGACAATATGTCTATCTGGTGAAACAAGGTGTCTGAGAGAAATGAGATTGCTTTGCATTTATCTACAATAAAAGTTATGGTTTTGTGGATTTTGGAATGTGATTATAATGTTTGTATCTACCTTCCCTTGAAGTTTTAGGTGTTGAGTTGTTTCGCAAGATTGTCTAATGTGTTGAATGTATGTGCCAGTATGTCTAGTTGCACAAAATGAAGGTGTTCTTGAGTTTTAGGTGGTTGCAGTAGTGTAAAATATTCTGATGATTCTGGAATATTCTAAGATGATGTATGAATATCATGGAGTGTTGTTGTGTGTCTGCGAGATTTTTTTGGATTTTGAGAGGTGTGCTTGGAGTCGCTTATTAGTTTTAATGCAGGTTTGGTCGACATGGCATGCTAGCGCTATTGCGGAGGATAATTGTTGATCGAGGAAGTGTTGAGAAGCATGTTTGTGTAGATTTGGGTCCCAATTAAGTAGTGGCATGTTTTTTCTTCACTTCTTTATATTATGGAGGTGTTTGGTGTCAACCTATTTGATTTTGCATACTAGAGGTGTATATGTTTGAACCTTAAGGCCAACCTAATTGAGATTGTTTTAGGTCGTAGAGAGTATAAATGCAAGAAGAATTATTGTATGGAGTGTGTGTGATGTGAAAGATATGAAAGTGATCAAGTGTGATGATCTGAGTGTGAGCCTTAATGCCTATGACTTCCTAATGTAGTGAGGAGAAGGTGTCTGTATTTCAGTCTGGTTCATGAGTTCTTTGTGCTTCAGTGGAATTGTACCTTTGGCATATGGGAGATGCATTGTTAGTAGTTCAAATTGGTAGTGATCCACCCCTTCTTTCTTCTTTCTTCTGGATAGTGAGTCCTTTGGTAGTGAGCCACCGCTAGTGAGCCTTTCTTTATATTTTTAGGTAGTGAGCCTTATTGTATTCGGTGTTGCAATTCATATATTAGTGACCTAATCCTCACCATGGTTTTTCCCTTCTTAGGTTTTCCATGTAAATCTAGTTTTGTTATGTGTTTGATGGGTTTGCATGAGTGCTTTACATGTTCACATTTTGTTAATGCATGTTAAAGGTTTAATGATGAATAAGGGTTTAAGAACTGAAACATAAGAAAATGTGGGAGATGGATAAGAGACCTTAAAATGGGATATGAGATGAGGGACCTATGCCAAAGGAAAAAGGGGTTGTCCACCTAATCACAAATCCACCTTTTCTATGTTTATTTGGAAGAGGGATAGTGCCACAAATGTTTAGAATTGACTTGCAACCCTCAAGGTGAGTCAACCCTAGGTTTTGAAACTATGTTGCCTTAACTTCCTTATGACAAAAATGACTGAACAACAGTTTTGGGAGAAGAATAAAAGTGCTTAAATAATCAAACCTATGAGATATAACACTTGAAATATGAAGTATTATTATTTCACTGACATAAAAAACCATTAACAATAGATCTGATAAGGTTAGGATGGTATGTACCTAGCTCCAAAGGTGAGTTTTAGGCTTTGCTAAAGGAAAAATTCACCTAGGGGCGAATGGGTCTCTATATAGGGGTCTGAAAATTCTTTTGCAATCCTTGATTCCTAGATCTAAGCTTCTAATTCCCCTAGGTTTGACTGTTGAAAAGTTAAAAATAAAACTTGTAGGTGAGTTGCCATGTCTTGACAACTTTGACAACTTTGCAAAATTGTACTTTTGATCAACTTTATATCCTTCTTCACCTATAAACCTGCAAGCACAAAGAGAGGAGAAAAATGTTTGTTTTTGGTGGATAAGAGTTTGCCTTGGTCAAACCCTAATTTGGTAATTAAACCTTGATAATGAAATAATGACAAAATGAAGGAATTGATGAATGAGCAAAGCTTGTTACACCTCACCAAACCCTTTAATATCTGCCCTTAGAGGATTGAAGTCAAACACATCACTCCAAGGATTGGATCTTGCATGAAATGGCTTAATTGCTTGATAGATCTTGATGCTTGATTGCTTGCTTGAAACTTAAAACCTACATCACAATGTTAGCTCAAAAACATGCATGAACACACATAAATCTTGTCATCATGATAGGATCTTGAATGCTACAATAAATGATTGATAAATCTGCTCTCCAATTATCTTGACAATTATAAGGGGTAAAAGTGGAAGGGGATAAACAATCAAGAATTCAATCAAAGAACCCAAAACAAGAGATCAAAACCCACTTACCAATGAGATTAGATTCAAAATCAAGCCATGAATTCAAACCCTAATGTTAGAATAATCAAACATAATTGAAATCAAAACAAGAACAATCTCACCGTCCCATTGTTGGAGAGCTTGGTGTAGTATGGTGTTGGATTGCTCAAACACTTGAAGCCTCCATGATTGCTAACAAAAAGTTTGATTGGATGTGATGCAAAGATGGCCTAGATGCTACGATAAATGCTCTCAATTGCTCAAGAGTCAAATTGACATGACTTAGCTATGAAAATTCTAGGTGACAAATGAGAGTGAATCAAGGAAGATCAAAGGATTTTATTAGTTAGAACTCAAAATATCTCCACCATTTTAGGAAAATGGTTAGGATATTTTAGATCAAGGGTGGAGATTAGATTTGAGGATCAAGGGATAGAAATGGTTGAGACAAGTTAAGTCAACATATTTTGAGGGAAATTAGGATAATTAAATAATTAGAGATTATTTAATTATAAGGATGAGAGATATGCCATTCTTTAAAAAAAAAATTCCATTAGAAGAAAAAGATTAGAAGGTGGGATAATTAAATAATTAAGATTATTTAATTATATGGGATTAGAAGAAATATTAGATGAGCCTAATTAAATAATTAAAATTATTCAACTAGGAGGATGAAAGGGGAAAATTAGTAATGAAATAGTGAATTAATTAAACAATTCAAGATTATTTAATTAATATAGAGAAATAGGGTTAAATGATGGAAATGATGTGAAAAGGGGATTAATGATGCAAATTATGTGAAATGATGCTAAATGCAGTAATGGTAATGAAAATGATGCCTATGATGGAAAAATGCAATTTCAAGATGTGCGATATGCATTAGGTACTTTTACATGTCTACATTTTTCCCCTCTTTGACACAATGTACTTGTTGCATTGTTTCAAAGAATTCGATGCTTAGATTAGGATTGAAAAAAAAATTCCCCACTGTGCCTTGACGGTCAATGAAAGAATGATAAGATGATGGGGTACCCCCTCAAGAGGTTGGCTAGAAAATTACTTTTTTAGGTCAAGCTTGTGACAAGGTTTAGAATTAGTCTAGATGCACAAAGGATGAAAAAGTAGGTCCTAGGGGTCATAGATGAAGCTCAGGATGATCTAGGGTGCTCAAAATTTAACCTAGGATGGCGGTCACAGGCAAAAACCTAGGGTTTGGGTGGGTTAAATAGGAAAGTAGGGTTCATTTACTCCTCATTTGCACACTCAGCTCTAGAGGATTATTGCTCTTTGTTGATCTTTTGCTACATATGTGCTTTCACGATGGTGAGGATTCCAAGAGTTCCACATCGATCTAACGTAGTTCAATAGTACCAATGGCCAGTCAGTGTAGGGGTTATGGTACACAAGCTTCAAACTTTTTCTTTCACATTTTTTTTTCTTTGTAATTAATGGGAAAAGTTAGGACTAACAATAGTGGTAGGTATTAATATGCTTGCTTTTGTCGTGTTTTGACCATGCTTGTAATTTTAGGATGTCCGCCTTTGCAAAAACGTGTCACTATTGGATTAAACCAACATTATTGCTCAAGGGTGTTGTGCTTGAATTTTCACTATTGCAAAAAGTATCCATGCGTGCTAGGTTTTTAGGACATTTTTTCTATTGTCAAAAGGCGATGATTTTACATTCCAAACAAATCTACCTTTGCAAAACCTGGCCACTCTTACAAAATAGCAGGCTCGCTATTGAAAAATCTTAATGCGCTTGCTTAAAAGGATGCTCGCTTTTGCAGAAAAGCACTAGTTTGCTTGATTTAGGCTTCCCAACTAGATTTTTAGCAAAATTGATGTCATGGGTTAAATGTTTGTAGGCCACACTACATCCCCTATATGCTAGAGAGTGTAGACCACAGATCCTTGATAGGATAACACAGTTCCAAGAGTTGGAGAGGGATTTTCTAGAGACCATTGGATTAGAGCACATTGCATATATGCTTGAGATCTGGGCACATCGAGCTATGATGACAGTGCTAGTAGAGTGTTGGAGATCATAGACATCTACCTTCCACCTTCCCATGGGAAAGTGTATCATTACCCTCAAGGATGTTTGGAGGACTCTATGGATTCCTATTCATGGTGAGTTGGTTACATATGATGTTAGGAGAGGTACACAGGCCATGCTGAGGCTATTAGGCATTCAACAACTAACTGTGGTGAACTCTCAGATGGATTTGACTTCATTTTTGGATGACGTTGACGATATGGTTATTGTCTTAGCTAGCTTGATCATTGGTCCTTTGATGCTAGATATGAGATCACAAATATTTCTAGTCAGTTGGGGTGTTGTCATAGAGCATATGATGGAGGGGACCTACTATGCGTGGGGACCTTGTGTTAGATAGCACATCTATATCATGACATGCACGAGGTGGTTTATTGTGGGGGTAGCAACATTTTAGCAGGTGTTAGCCTACTCCATGTTTGGGAATGGTAGCACATTTTAGTCACTCGGTTAGAGGGTACTGATTAAAGGGATGTCAACGATCTATATTCATACATATATCATGATTAGCTCCATTACCGACAACTTGGCAGATTATAATATTGGAGATCTATTTTTGATGAAGTGATAGAGTTTGTGTGGAGGCCATACCTAGATTGTGAGGTATGGGTCAATGATCATGAGCACTTAGTTTATTTTAGACAGGCACAAGACTTGATCAGAAGAGTAGATACCATTTTAGATAGGTATCTTCTAGACATAGTCCTTCGCTAGTTCGAGGAGAGACAAGTCACACTAGCTGATGACTACCATGCTCGCTATGTAGGGACTATCTAAGAGGTCAATGCATGGGGACCTCGAGAAGATTCTAGGAGAGCAGTAGCATACTTCAGAGCATTGGTACCTTTTGGATGGGGTTGGGCAGTTAAACCTTGAGATCCAAGGATGACTCACAATTTTGACACATGGTGGGCTAGGAGATGGCCACTTAGATTTACCATTCCCGTAGGAGGAGCAAGTATAGGAGGTTTAGTTATAGGCTAGAGGAGGAGAGGCAGTGTTGTAGATAGCAGAGAAGCTAGGCAGAGACATCATATCGCTCATGAGCAGCATCAAAGGGCACTGTAGGATGAGTAGGATGACGAGCAACACAGCAAGAATATTCCCTAGGGTCAAAGAGATGGGTAGAGGGATGGACAAGATCCTGGTCATCAACATGTACAAGTACCTCAAGCATCCCCACCAGATGGAGATTTAGCAGTCTAGCTTGCACAGATCATCACCAAGAGAGATCAACATCGTGTTGAGTGCAATCAATTCATCCATGATAGAGACACTGGGATAGGTGAGAGGGATGTTGAGATTGCTTGTAGGAAGGTTGTAGATATACAAATAGTTATTCCTATTTCCAAGTGGGATTAGGCCTGTAGGGAGAGGGAAGCATCGATACAGGAGAGAGACACAAAGTGGGGCGCTTGCAAACAACTAGAGATAGCACAGACCTCCATCCCTCAAGCATAGTACCAACAAGAGAGAGATTTGTTGATGGAGGAGAGGACCTATTACAAGATGTTCTATGAGGCTCAAGTTCCTAGGTCTTAGAGACAACCTAGGTTTGGTGTGAGGAGAAACACTACAGTCATAGAGCCTAGTAGATCAAGTGGAGGGTCTATTAATAGACCACTGGTACAACCTTCTGACCCCTTCCTACATCCACACGTCTTTGGGGCATGATTAGTATGATTAGAGGTCTCCAACTCAAGACGGCCATCGGGGACAACCTCTAGATAGGGAGCAACAAAGTTTACTTATCTTGATATTATTTCATTGCTTTCGATTAGACTTGATGTAGACATGATTTTGTATATACATTCATTGGCCAATTGAGCCTCGTATATATGCATATTTTTTAATTCAGATGATATGTACCACACATTATTTATTGATGATGATGTACTGACATTTCCATTTTTGATGATATATGAGAGATTACCATTTTTGATGTGGCATGTGATGTGTTGTGAGATGCTTATAATTTTCATTATGTTTATGATATGGATAGATTTATGCTATGCTATGCAATGGTGATGTATGCATTGATGTTATGATATGCTCTTTTTTTGTATTTTTTGATGCTTTGACATGATATGCATAATGTGGATGATATATGATGATGCATGTATGTAATGGACAATGTTTTATGATGTGATGCTCTATGATATGATTGATATGATATGCTGACAAGTTTATGGATGAGGATGCATGTGGTACTAATGATGTTGTGATGTAGGATGGAGACGTTAGACAAAATAAATGCTAGTAGGATTAAAGGATAGAAGAAATTGGATGATGTTGATCTAATTGTTGAAAATCCATAGAATATGATTGTAGATGTGGAGGAATGCATGGATGAATGATTGATAATGATTGATGATGTGTAAATTGTGATGGGTATGATTTTGCTTCATGGAAAAGACCAAGCAATTCTCATCATAGCAATCCTTATTAATGTAGAAAATAGACATGATGCACTAGGGTATTAATGACCAAGGTGGCTTTGTATCTATTGCGTGGACTTTGAATCCACAAAAAGGGAGTATTCTTGCTTATACTAGACATACAAAAAACTTAGTAGAGTGTATGGTTTAGAAGTTCAAAGCATTTTGGACCAGTGCATTGAGAGGTATGATGTATGAGGAACCAAACATGCAAGGCCACTTTAGTTGCTTGGAATGACTTCCACACACACAAGCCAATATTCGCCATGGTTGTATTGAAAAAATATCCAACAAGCATGACATACAAAATATATGATCAGTGCCCCATTCCTTCCTCTCCAAATCCTTATGGACATCCTTGAGAGATCCTGGGAATGAGACAATAAGATAAATTAAAAGAAAAGACCACAATAGACAAAATAATGTTGTTGTATCACTTTCCATGAAGTTTTTATGCTTTAGGATATTATCCATCAATGAGGTATAGTGTAGGAATGATTTACCCGTTAAGCAGAGACATCGTAGTTCACTTTATTGGACTCAAAGTGGCTCGTATGAAGATGACCAATGATATTTTTGGGATTTTGATGGTTTTATGATTTTTTTGGATTTTGAAGTTTTTACATGAGTGATGGGATGCTTGGATCATATAATTTGGTTTGATTATTAAAACCAAGCCAAGGGCTCAAGATTTCATAGATGATAATGTAGTAAATATTGTTTTGGATCAATTTTGTTTTCACTTTAACATGCTCAAGTCATAAAATGAGTTGGAGGATACAGACCAAGAGTTATTTTAGAATAAGGTGTTCATACTTTCCCCCAATGTCTAGCAATGTATAGAACATCTATTAGCTAAGGTAAACAAGGTTGAGTGATAGGTGGAAGAACTTTTAGAATGAAGGATCTTACTTCCAAGGAATACCTTGTAGGGATATACCATGTTAGGATAAAGGATCCGTATTTGGATAAGGTTGGATAATGGTGTGATATATTTGGATAGTGATAGGTGTAGATAAAAATGTGGTATAGAATAGATATAGTCGATGAAAAAGATCATGTATCAAGATTTTAGAAGAAAGCAAAACTGAAGTATTTTCCCCTAGTTTTGTCAAGATCAAGATGGGTTTGAAATGGTTGGATTTGGTATGGATCATGGATTTTATTATGCTTAAGAATTAATAGGATGTGAGATCTTATTATGGATGAGATTGGGTGCTTCCAATTGGAATGATGCACATGGATCCTTGATTCCATGCATGATGTTTGTTTGCCAAGTTTTCATCATGGTACTTGTCCAAAGCACCATCGAAGTGGTTTTCACTAAAGGATAAATTTTTTCTCTTTACTATTTTCTTTTGATTTTTTTATTTCTTGATTATGATTATGTTGAACCCTCTTCGAGTGTTGATGTAGATGCTATTGTCATGATGTTCTTGTTAGAGATCCTAATTTGCACCCCTTTGCCAAGTTGTGAAAGAACTCAACAAATTTGGACTAACATGGGACTACTTTCAGGTTGTGGGTATCCTATTGTGAAAGCATACCTCCAGATTATGGGTTGGCTCCCCTTTTGATGTCACCTAAACTAATGATTTATTGAGGAAAAGGGTAAAAAGATGCATGGAAATGAGAATTAACTGAAACTGCTAAGGGTGATACACCAAAACTCACTAAGACCTGCAAATAGCCTACACACATTCAAAACAGTGACAAGTCCTAGTTCACACAACTCATTTTTACATGCATTCCTGCATAAGTAATTTATAAGAAGGTTTCTCAGCTACACTTTTAGAAGGAAAATATTTCACAACCAAAAGCACTTTGGATTTACTAACACAACTTATAACCTACAATAATACACTTTTATGTTAAATAGGTGCTTAACAATGAGACAAAACTACAAGGAAAGATAGATTTCACAAGTAATTTAATCAACCATTAATTGCACACAACAAAACATGAAATGAGAAGGAAACTATTTAATGTCATTGATTCAAAGTACTCAACTGGTATACAAGTCCATCTCTGAGTTACAATACTACTACTAAAAAGATAACTCCCCAAAATCAAGCTATCACTCTGATGGAAAGAAAGAACTAACTCCAATAACAAAGTTTAAAGTTACTTAAGCAAAAAATCCAACAAATCCCACACACAATTCCATCTAGAAGGTTATGGTCGGATGCAGCAGAAAAGGCCAAAAAGAACCTTCTAAAATCACTCCAAACTATCCTCCACATGAAGCAAGGTCAAGCCAAGACCATAGTCATATTGAAAATGTAACAAAATGCCTCCAAATAGCTCATTCCCTCCAAGGATAGTCAAAGATAATCTCCCACACCTTCTTCATGTCTGTTAGTCATCATTTTTCTTTAAGAGCTTTGACCCACACTTTTAGTGCTTTTGCAAAAGTACAAGACTCTAATTTTCATTCAAAATAATAATTTGACTAAGTGATACATAATACATCACTTAATCAAACTACCTTACATTTCAAAACAAATGCAAAAAGAGGCCTCACCACCTCTTTGGAGTACATCAATATTCACATTATAAATAACATTAAATAAAAGTGATTTACAAATCACTTAATTAATGTCTTACAATTGATGCAAAATAAATGATATACTTCAAATGCTTGTAAAAGCATTCAAGCAAAATTAAAACTCCTCCAAGGCATCTGATCAATTTTAATTCACCTCCACTTCTACACTTCAAAGCCATATCACTTGGTCAACATTTCATATTTTCAAATATATGCAAAATGGGTCAATGGTTCAGCCTATGTGAGCATAAGGAAACTCCAAGGTTTTTGGAAGGCACATTTCAAATTCTTGAAGGCATTGCATTTTGTAAAGATAGTGAGAAACACCAAGGCATAGGGTTGATCTCCAAAATGTGGTATAAGGCAAAATTTCCTAACTCTTAAAACTTCATCATAAGGCAAAAAATGCCTAAGACATAGACTTCAACTACTTGGCCCACGTAGCACATTAATTTGTGTTTTGGAAATTTAAAACACAAGGCAAAAATTCCTTAGTCAACCTCCATAGGGTTTCTAACCCTAACACAAAAAACATGGGAAAAAGCCAAAAATCCATTCATTTTGTATCGAGCCTTGTGGAGAGCTCCACTTTGCCGCCATGGGGTTTGATGGGAGCATTGAAAAATGATTTTTTGATTGGTTTCTGGCCGATTTCTTGATGAAATCTTGTGATTTCCACTAAAAACAAAAGGAAACTGTGATTTTTTGAACAAAATCTATCTTTTTCCATCTTTTGACAACCATTTCACGAGTAAGAGTCATGGCCATAAGCATTCTTTGGTGATTTTATGTTGCTTTATCTTTCTATGTGGGTTTCTTTTTTCTTTAGCCATCATGAGTGTGATCTTCTGAAGCTTAAATGGAAGCTTTTTTGGTATTAAAATTCTTGCATATCTTATGAAGAGCCAGCCATTCGAGCTTAGGTAAGCTTTCTCTGATGAATATACTTCCATTTTTCTACAAATAAAGCTCATTTCAAGCTTAGCTAGTGTCAAAATGAAGCAAATTTTAACATTTTCCTTCTGTATTTGCATCTTATGAACAAAGCACAAAATGGGTTTTGATTATGTGAAGGAAGACTAGTTTTTAAGCTGCGTCCATGAACATTCTTTAGGGTTTTTCATATACTTTTGTATTTCCTTTGTTCTTTGAACTCCCACGCCATATTGTCATTCTATTTGTGCTTAGCTCTCAAGTATGGCATAATATTATCCCTTTTCTTCTGCCATAGATGAGAAACACATGATTTTATTTTGGGTTTGTTGTAATTTTGAAGTAAACCATTCCTCTAGGCCGCGGCCGTGAAGAGATAACTGGAACTTGACACATTTTGTCATTCTGAAAAAGAAAATTATTTTGCATCTAGGTACTTTAAATCTTGCATTTATCCTCATTAGAGAAACCCTAACTCGAGGGTTTGCATTCCTCTGCATATTTTATCTTTTTTTAAATGGCCATGGCTCGGTATCATGAAACCCCATTGCATTATGTAAAGAAAATAAAGAGAAAAATCTTCATTTCATTCCACATTTTGTGACTGTGGATAAAACCCCAAGTGGGTTTATCATTTTTCCTCTTTACTACTTTTCAATCACAAGCCTCTAAAACACAAATACCTCTTCAATTTTTTTGGTATTCACTATATTTAAAACAAAACCCCATGAAGAAAATGATTTGCGACATGATTTAATGCCATTGCATGGTATAGGTATACCTTATGGAAACTCTATGTATCCTTTTTAATTCCTTCATGAACAATAGGAAACAAATAACCATTGCTCTTTTGTAATTGAAATGGCAAAAACTCATGGAAGCTCTGTGGGTTTGCATAAAAATTGTATTTTCATGAGCCAAGTTTGTGAATGATGTTATTACTCTAAGATACTTGTAGCTGTAGCTTTGACACATAGGTTGTCCTATATAATGCATGTGACTGAAAATATCTTAGATTGTAATTTTCTTTGAACAAGTCTCTTGTATGTGGTTCTCATGGCATGATGATTGCCAGAATAGTATGCTTGTCTTCCAATAAATGTACTTTGTTCTTTTCTGTACAACCATACTCACAATATCACTGTTTGTATCTTTGTTCTTAGCATTGATTCTTGTCATGCAAGATTGTCATTGTTTATTGTTATAGCACTGTCACTTGTCTTGCTATTGTAATGATTAAGCAATGTTCCACTTGTTCACAGTTGTTTGAGATGCATTGTCTTGCAACTCAATGTTGATGAGTTGATATCAAATGGTTAAACCCCTATTGTTGATTCCTTTTTAACATGCTGGCTTGGTCTTTGAATGAAAACATTTAGACTCACTGGAAGGTAGTAGAATACTCGACCATTCGAAAAGCAACAAACATATGAAAAGGAAGATGCCTATCTCAGACATAAAACAAAATGTATGTTCAGTACCTTATCTCTTACTGCTTGATTCCTTTTGTGTGGTCTCTTGATGTATATGGCTGATCATTTGAATGTAAGCTCCATTTGTGCACTATCTTACATCACTTGATTGCTAGTATCTCTTTCAAATGTTTAAATGTTGGCATCCTTTGTGAAACACATTCTTTCTAAATAGCTTTTATGATGATCATGCTTAGGGTTGCTCTATTGGAAGACATTGTTGTTTGAAATGCATTGCATTCATTGTGCCTGACATTATCATAGTTGTAGCTAATGTAGATGGATGCTTCACTTTGTTCATTGTAATCTCAATCTTGCATTGATATTAGTCAGATCCATCAATCTTTGTTCTTGCTTAATCTTGCTTGAAGAGCTGGAAATATGTGTGTATGGTTCTTTGAGTTCATGGATACTTATCATATCTTGGCATCATTTGCAATGAATGTCCACATGAAATGTTTGAACCAAGATTGCTTAACCATGTCTTTTGGGTTGTGCCTATCATCTCCATTTAGTGAACTGTTTATTGATGTTGAACATTGATGCCTCCTATTTATGCTTCCAATACATGACCATGTTCCTTTGTGACTGCCCCAATCCTTTTCCACATATTCCAATGTGCTTAGTTGAAAGGTTGCTATTGTAGACCATGTTGTTGTTTTAGCAATCATAGTTATTTGAAATACATTGTCCTGTAGCTCAATGTTTTACATTTCAAAATGCATATAGTTGCTTCAACACATTGCACTTCCTGAATCATCTACAAAAGGAAATAAAATGCATCTCTTCTATTTAGGAATTCCTTCATCTGTCCACCATATGACTTGATCAATGGCACATGTGAATGCATCTTTTTAATGAAATTACTTCCCATTGAAGAGTCATGGCCATGCTCATTGTATTTTGGCAATGTTTGATAGTTCTTCTTGAAACCAAGAAAGCTCCCCTTGCTGCCCTGTAGCATGCACTCATTGTTGATGTCCCTTCATGAGATGTAGCATGATTTGTTGTTGTCCTGTTATCCACCTAAGACTTCCCTTTGCAAACTCTTAAAAGTCATTGTTATACTCACTACCATTCCTTTTGCTTTAATCCTATTGGGAAGACATGTGTCATTTATGGTGGTGACCTGAAAGCTCACCATCCTAAGTGATGTGTGGCAGTTCAATAGGATTGAGGTGAGATGAATTGGATAGTGTCTTTCATGCAACAATGTATGATTATCTTTGTTCCTTCTTGCCGCCCCATATGACTCATGATGGTTTCAGGCATGACTTGATGTCTCCTTCATTATTTTAATAGATGCATAATTGAACTTGATGCATCTATAATTAAACTTGATGCATCACAAAAAACATTTACTTCTTTAATAAAATGGATCTTGGATCCACTTAAGAAGATTGAAAGACATATCCAACAAAATAAACCTTCCTTTTGACATGATGGCATCCTATTGATTGATTCATTATGAAAAGATGAAGTGTGACTTTCTTTACAGTTCATATAATATGTTGCATCTTTTGAATCTGATAATGAAATTTGATTAACTAGTGTGATTCCATATTGATTTAAGGCATCAAGAATATGTTTATCATTGATTTAATCAAGTTGCTCAATTTACTATCCCTCTTAAAACATCAGAGGGTAGCGTGCTAGGCTCTACCCTCGTGGGAGCCACATTTTACCCATGTTGTAATCAGCTGAATGAGAACAATAACAAAGACTTGTCCTAAATCTGCACAAGGAACAAACCAGTTAGATAAACAAAGCATAACATAGCTGTGTTTGATTACTTCTTTCTTGTTTTCCTGGACACTTATGGCATACTATCTATTTTAATGCTTATGGACATCAGATTACACATTTATGGATGTTTTGCACATATTTTGATTAGTGACCTTTCATTACTCTAACAACACTATTTTTTCAGATGCAGGAAACCTAGGAGAAGCGAGGAGAGTGTCAAACAGAAGCAGAGCAGCGAGAAAGACCGAGATGATGTAGGACCAAGCCAAAGGGATTCATCATTCCACCAGGAAACAACGGGTCCCTTTTCATTTTATGTGCAATTTCATTTTTGTTTATCTATAGGCGTATAGTCTTTTCTTTATAAGCATTAGAATAGCTAGTCCCTTGGCTTGTGAAGTACATTATATGCTTATGATCATCAATAAAGATTACATTTGCAATACATGTTGGTTCTCTTTCTTATTTGTATGTAATTGCAAAACTGGAATAATGCAATCTATTTTGACAATCTCCTTTATGTACATTAATGAATTTTAGTAGAATATGATGTATCTTTTAATGTTTAAATGAAAACACCAAAGAATAAACAATAAGTTACTTGATTTTAGTTGGAAGCCAAAATTAGGTAACAGTTCCAATGATATTTAAACAATGAAGTTGTTGTGCCAAGACACAAGAACTTGTATATAACTCTTGAATGTGCTTTTCATCTTTATTGATACCAAAATTAACCTTATCTAAGTGCACACATTGCCATAAAGTGTCCTTAGAGTCCTTATGATAAAGAGTAGCTGCCAGTACATGGTTAATGCTTGATTTGGATGTTCTTCTTCTTGAGATTGGTGGTAAATGTTGATAAGGGATGTGAGATAAGGATGGCTTGGTTAACAGTTTGGATAATGAATCTTTTGTATTCCAAACTTGGGATGATGAGGTGTGAAATGTGGATGTGAAATTTAGTATGAATTTAGGACCAACTTGATCATATGATTTTGAAGCTTTCTTTTTCATTGATGGAAACTTTTGATAATTAAATTTTTCTTTTTGTTTCTCCATAGTTTCTTTGACTAATGGAGTTTGACACAAATCATTCGCTTTTTCTTGTTTCAAAATACATTTAAGCTTCGTTTGTCCATTTTGATTTTTTTTTCGTTAGCCTCAACAATTTTCTCTTTTCCTTTGTGAGAATTTGTTTCTTGTTAGCCTGAATTAACGAGTGGAAAGATGCGATGACGGTGATTAATGATAGGGTTGGTGGAAGTACTAGCAACGATTTCATCATAAGAACCCTCTGTGACTCTCATGTTGATATTTGCACTAGATAAGGTTTCCCCTAGTATCATTGAGGTGTCACGATTATGATTAGATTCTTTGACTACTAAACAACTAATATTTTGATGCTGAGAACTATCAAGGATAGTTATATGCTCATTATGTGATATAGATCCTTGCTCAATACATTCGGCCTGAACTTGAGAAATAGTAGATTCAAGTGATGCTTTAAAAGGTGTGGTTGTTCCAAAGTTGATATAGAACCCTTCTTCATGGCCTTTGTCTAGTATATTATCATGAGGTCCTTTGAACTTGAGTATAGCTTCATCATTTCCAAATATGATTGAAGTAGGAGATGATTGTTTTGAATTAGGATCATCTACATGTCTAGTGGAAGCAGGTACCTCATAGGTAGATGTAGGAGTTTTTGGTGTAAAGTTATGAAAATATTTTGTGAAATCCTGAATGGATTGGAAAATGTTCATTAGGTCATAATTATTTACTTTGGAGAAGTTATAGGCTCTTCATCTCGACATATTTCTAGAGAGCTATCACTAATAGACTGGAAAATGCTCAGTAGCTGATGGTAATACTTTGGAGTAATGGGATCTTGATCTTGACTCTTCTTGGAGCAACACTCATTTTGCTTAGGAGTTTTCTCTTGACATGAACTTTGGGTAGATGATGTGTAATAAATGGAGGATTCTGAATCTTGAGTGGATATGGAGGGTGACGGATAACATGGTTGTACTTGGCTTAGATTTTCTTCACCTTAGATTTGGATAGCATTAGTTTGTGATTGGCTTCAAAATTAGTATCATCTACTACACATAGCCCTTGGGAAAGCTCATGGGAATTAGACAATGAATTCAATGAGGATGGTATAGATTGGATTCACGAAGAGCTTGGGGATTGAATAGGAGATTCTTCGGGATAAAATTCTTAGACATGGCCTATAATATGGTCAAATGAAGGGGAAATATTGTGATGTGATATGTGCTTGAGAGGATTATGTTGTTGTGATACATTTCTAGACATAGGAGAACAATGTTTAGTGCCCATTTGAAAAGCCTCTTGAATAATGTCTATTTTCTTATTAGGAGATTTGGAATCATGATTGATGAAAGCATATGATTCTTAAACGTATCCTAACACATTATCATAGACATAGCTAGCTTTGTTATAGGACTTTTCATTTTTGGAATCCTTTTTCTTTCCATGATCCAACATTGTTACTTGTTGATCCACATTAATCTCACCTTTCTCAATGAGGTCTTGTATAAGATGTTTAAGTTTGACACAACTCTATGTTTTGTGACCCTTTATTTGGTAAAAATTACAAAATCATTGTCACTATACCAATGGGGGTTTGAATTGTGGCTCATCATAGTTCTTTTGCTCAGGAAACTCAATAAGTTTTGATTGGATTAATTTGTTCAAGATGACCTTAATAGGTTCCCCTAAGGGAGCGAATTTGCATCGTGTTTGATCATTGTTGTTAAATCTCGATTGTCCTCTTAGAGGATTTTGATTTTGATTCATTTGTTGATTCATTGGAGGATAGATCAATTGATTTTTTTGGAAATTGTTAGGTGGAGGTTGTATGTTTTGAATAAATTTAGTATCAATTGCTCCATCATTTTTGTTACTAGCCCGTATGTGAGGTTTATCGTTGGAGCTTGATGCTTGGTCTTTGTTATTGTAAAGTTTGATGACACCTTTTGTGATGATATCTCTTTCAATAACTAAACCATTTTCAATGATATCTTCAAAGGTGTTGGGGCATAACATAGTTAATTGATAGCTTATGTTAGTTTGAATATTTGAGATAAATATTTCAACAAGTTGTTTCTCAAGAATGAGCCATTTGCATTTACTCACTTTATGTCTCCATCTTTATAAGAAAGAAGCAAATGAATCACCTTGGTTTTATTTTATCTTATACAAATCAAGAACCATGATATCTTGTTCGATGTTATATGAAAAGTGGTTGATGATTTTTTTGGATAACTCATCAAAAGTTTTAATTCTAGGTGGTAGGTGAGAGAATCATTCAATAGTTGTAGCTCCTAGAATTCTTGGGAAAATTCTTAATAGATAAGAGTCATTGTTAGCAACCTCCATGCAAGCTATGAAAAATTATTGCACGTGTTCAATTGGGTCCCCTCTTCCTTTGTATTTATCAAATTTTAAAGTTTTTCAAAAAGAGGATCATTGATATGCTACAATCAAACAGATATGGACATATGTCTTGCAATGCATAACTCTTCTTAGGTTTCCCAAGTTGTATATTTGATATCCTTTTACTAAGGCTTTGAATTTGCAATGTTATATCATTACTATGTATGTTTGTTTGAGGATTAATCATGTTATAGCCTTGTTGTCCCATAATGAATGTTGAATCATGTGGCGGGTTTTGTATAGGTGTAGGACCTTGTTGAATGTTTTGTGTGTATACTTGAGGATTGAGTCCTTGTAAAATGTTTTGTGTTTATTGTGGATTGATTCTTTGATGTTGTGGATTGGGGTTTTGATATTGCTAATTGGGGTTTTGATATTGTTGATTGGGATTTTGTTGTGTTTGTTGATGTATGAATGTTTGGCTTTGTGTATTGATGCTTTGATGTTGTTTTAGACACTCAAATAGTCATGATTGATATTATGCATCTGATTTTGATTAATTAACATCACTTCTTCCTAAAATAATTTCTACACTAACCAATTAATTAAATAATCTTTATTATTTAGTTAAATTCATCAACTTCTACTATTAATCAAATAATTAAATTTATCATATTTATTCACCCTCTCCTGACTAATGTTCATCACATTTAATTAAATAAATCAATTTATTTAATTAAAAGTCCCAATGTCCTCTCATTTGATTAAATAAATCTAATTATTTAACAAATGTCATAAATTCCACTAATCTACTCAAGTTGATTAATTTTGAATTAATTAATTCCTAATCCTCATTACTCATTTCTCTAGCTTTTAACCCCATCAAGGTTTAGCAAACCCATGGTCAACTAACCAAGTTGCACATGAAAATAATTTCTTCTAATTAACTAAATAGCCTATTTTCCTCACAAAGGAATATTCTTAGGAATATTCCCCTCAACCACCCATTCATAAATTTCCCTCCAAAAGGCTTTAAAAGCCTCTTAGAAGGTCTTAAATACCTCTTACAAGGGCATTTAATTGCACTTACATGTCATCTTGTCCCTCTTATATCTCAACCATATGCCTTCAATTCTCTTACATCCTCTTACAAATCCATCTACCAACCTTAACTCTTCACATTCTTCAAAATGTGCTCCACACACATCCCCATGGCTTTCAATAGCCTTGTGACAAGTGTTATTGGTCCCCATTTTAGTCCCACATCCTCTAATTTCACTCATACTTCAACCCTTGATTCCTATAAATAGAGGCTTCCTCTACGTAATATGGATCCACAATCTCATGCAATCTTACTATAGGCATAATCATCCATCGCAATCACTCATTTTCATGTTATCTTAGCTTGGTTTTAGTATACTTTTGCATCATTTTCATCATCTTCACATCAAAGGATTGAGAGCTTATCAAAGGGATTGGGAAAGGGTCACTTTCCACATCAAGGTGACACCAATCCCTTTATGGGATGATGGTTTGAGTAGCTTAGAATAAGATTTCATGTTCGTTTGCTTGTTGTTTCATGTTAGTTTGATAATTTTTTCATCTTGTTTGCATGCTCAACTATTTCATAGGGAATGCTTTTATTTGGCTTGTTTAAAATGACTAATGTGCTTATATTTGTCCATGTTTGAGCAAGTACAAATTTACATTTACATTATGACACCCACCGTGTTTGAGATAGACTCCTCAAACAGTCATACAAAGTGTTTGGAGTTGGACTCAAAGAGCTTTCGGAGAACCAACATGTGCAATAAGGTTGTCAATTTGATTTTCTTACATCTTTTTTAATCATGCTTACAATTTTCTTAGGATTATTTAATAATGTCTACAGTTGTTTTTCAAGTGCGTAGCAATTACATTGAAATCACAAAATTTGTAGCTACATTCTCGAATTGAAATCATAGTTTATTTTCTTGATTTTTTATAGTGGTTGAGAGAAGGATTCAATAATCATATAGTTGATGCAATTAAAGTTCAATTAGCTTCAAATTGATGTGATTGAAAACAAGTAAATTCCTTAAATCATTCTCCCACTTTCACTTCTATAACAATTCCCTGTCGCTCACCCCTATAAACCAAACCATTGACCAAATTTTATCTAGATTTAAAATGTGTCTTTTGCCTGTATTTTCCCTTGCCTCAGTGACTACTTATTCTAAATTCCATTGATTATAATTTTTCGACATGCCATTTCATCTACAGTTTTTGTTAATCATGTGTACCTATGTTTCTATTTTCCAATTGACCAGGGCTTATTAGTTTACTCCCAAATATTCTTGTATTCGTTTGAGATAGTCGCAAGAAGCACAAGTTTCCATAAAGTAGTTGTGATTTGAAATTATACTCCCAGTTCTTGGTCAGAATACTAGTAGATGCCTCTGGATTGGCAACATAACTCCCAGTGACGCGAATCACATACCTCTCAAATGTATTCCTAAAGCCATTGACAAAGAGATCTATATATATTTTTCCTGACATAGTTAATAGTGATTGCCATGCCATTACACCTCTTAGATCTCTAGTTTGATTACCTCAATTAATACTTTTCATTTGTTTTGACGCTTGACAAATATGTAGGTAATGGTGTTCTGCGCAACTCAATTTATGGTGTCCGTGCACCCAAATTTTTTCTTGTCTGAGAATTCAATAAGTTTCTCTATGCATTTATTCTACTTTCTCATGAAGGGATGCAAATGCAATTGAAGGAAAAACACATGGGATAACTTGGATTGGAAACATATGGATAGCCATTTGTCATTCATTGTGAGAAATCAATAGCAGTCAATTCAACATGACTTTTGTTGTTAAATAGTCTTATCAATTTATTTGAATTTTGGAGTGAGTTAGTGTGATTTGTATGGGAAATTACTTGGAAGATTCATTAGAAGCATCTATCATTTATTGTCACTCAATGTGAGGAATCAATAGTAGTCTATTCAGAACAATTTTTGTGGTAAAATAATATTATCAAGCAACATATGTCTGTGATTACATTCTCAATGGATTTTGTGCAGAGATCTTGAATTGACATCATTTTTTTATAGGGCCATGATACAAAATTGAATTGTCATGACTTGGTAAAGGAGGGTGGGTGTTGTGTTGATTAATTTTGATTAGTAATTTTTATTTGGCATCGTCAGGAAAAATTAATAGTTCTTGGTTAGAATATGAGTTGATGTATAAAAAGTTTTGTCATGCTTCTAAATATAATATTTTTGTCTAATTATCTTTGCAGCAGGACAACATCCGGCCAAAACTTCAAAGGCATTTATTCTTATGGATAGGCCTCATATTTTAGATCTTCACATAGAGAATTAGTGGCGACATCTCTCATATTGGGATCACTAATATGATGGTGTAGCAAGGTAGAGAAATCCAAAAAAATAGTAAGTAGATTTGAGTTGGAGAATTGAACTTTGGAATTGAAAAAGCATTTTTAAATGCTCATTATAATAGCTTAGGGCATCCATTGCTGCTTTCATTTTTTGTTTTAGGACCAACTAGCTTCATTTTGGATTTAAAATTAATCATTGATTTGATCTTTTCAAATTGGTTAAAATTTGAACTTACAAAATTACTAAATCATTGTTATGTTGGGCTAAAATTAAACAAGGAAAAATCAAATCTAGTTTGGTGCTTAAAATGAATTCACTATTACTTTAAAGGCTAAAAATAATGAGTGTCTTAAGTGAGTGATATTGTCTTGGACACACTTTAGGTGCATATCCTCTCCCCTTGTGCTTAGCACAATCTTGGGTGAAGAGAAACACTCAAAAGTGTAACTTTTTCTTAATGTTGAGTCACCTTTAGAGGGCCTGCCTCCCAACTTGTGAGAGGGAATGACCCAAGTAGTGCTTTCATTTCGGCCTGCTATATAAATAAATTGGTTGTGACTAAAGTCATCAAACAACTGGTGTTGTTGTCCTATACAGACAAGTGCCACCCCTAGTATCTGTGTGATACATTAAAATCCTTTCTTAGGAAGGGACTAGGAGGCCTCTTAATTGAGCTAAGCTTGTTGCATGTATAGCACCAATTTTATCCCAAAATATTGTCATTAAGAACCTTGTTTGTAATGACCAACCAAGTCCACTCCAGAAGCGTATTTTAAGGTAGTGCATTAGAATAGGATTGTTCCAAGAAGTTACTTACCATGTTCAGTTTTTGGTTGAGGCAATAAATCAAATAGGGAAGGGAATCTTTTGCTTGGCATTTCAAGATGGTACATTTCCTTGACATAGCCTATTTGTCCATTCCATCTCCATGGATTAATCATCTCCTATGATTGGTAAGCCTACTAAGAAATACACACCCACTTGAGCTATGATTATTTTGGTTGTGAGTCAGTTTGAAAACACATTGCTTGGATCCAAAACATTTGAAACAAAAATTGACAAACATCAAATTTCAAACCCCTTTAAAAGAATGAATACCTTTGATGAGTCCAATATTAATGCTTGTCCCCAAGAATTTTTTCCTTAGATACCCCTAAATACTTGGGATTATATCTCAATTCACTCTCTTCAAAGTCAACCTAGGGAAACTATGACCTTGGCTCTTTGACTTTCACATAATGGAAATTGTGGAATGAAAAGGAGCTTAGACACAGACATTTAGTTTGAAATTTAAACAAGACAAGTTGATGTGGTAAAAAGGAATTCATTAATCAAGATAAACTCACAATTGGACCCCACACATGTATTTGTCCTCATAATCTCTCACAAAGTCAAGATCCCTAAATGAAGGTCCACATTTCGTTTCTTCAAACTTAGACATCATAGTGAAAAGGCTATCAAGAAACTCATCTTGAAGAAATACCAAAACAGGGACATCTTGGTGAGAAATTTTTACTTAGGTCTTTAGAGAGATGAACTAGATTTACATGTCCATTATGAATATATTGATTATGACACACTCTTAGGGTAAAGAATGTTCTTCAACACCTTGGTATTGTAAAAAAAGTCCTTCTAGGTTCACATAGGATTAAAAAAACACCTTCATCCATCCCCAAAAGATTTATCAAAATCCATCCCACAAACAACTTTCTAGAACTTTAGAGACATCATTATGTTAGGCTTTTGGTAAATCATTTTAGACCAGAATAAAAATCACCTTGTTTAGTTAGGTGTGTTGGAATGAATCCTTTTTCACACACTTAGTTAAATTAGCACCTCCTTTTGGACAAGTTCATCCTAATATTACATCTGCATCTTAGGGTTTACAAGTTCATCATCCAAATCAAAACAATCAAAATAAAAAATCCTAAAGTGTAATATTTATCCAAAGTTCTTAAAGTTTCCACCATCCATATCACCCACCTCCTCATCTTTCATATCACCTTTATTCTAAAACACACCTTAGAGGTTCTTTTTGTACCCAAAATTAGATTAACCCAAAAAAATTGATCCCAAATTTTATGGTCCAAACAAGATCACAATAGAAGAAGAGCATGGAGCAAAACTAGGAAACTTCAACCACGAGTGATTTGAGTGAAACCAAATTAGATCCAAGGGCATCTACCAACCCTCCACCTAATCCCCCTCAACTACCTCAAGACGTTCAAGAGGGGGATTCCAAGTGGAAAATGTCACAAAAAACTTCAAAGAGATGTCCCACAATGAACTACTCAAATTAGTACAAAATCCAAACACCCACAAACTTGTTAACATGGTCATGAGACTAAATTCCACACAATACATGTTGATATTGGAAAAAGAAGGGGCTAAACTCCCCTATGATTTTGACGTGAGCACCATTGTCAAACAACCTTTGGGGAACATCCTACAAACATCATTCGCACCCCTCATTTCCAAGCATCATCCAACCAATTGCTTAACCATCATCATCTTAGGCATAAAGTCAACCCATGATCACCAAAGGAAGATCATTACTTCAAGCCCTTCAAGGGCACCCACTTATCAACAATCAAAACTTCGAGCCCAACACAATATTGGGTATGCCAAACACCATCCCATAAAACCCCCAACATCCGTATGTATCACTCGTATTCCATGACACAAACACAACATACATTTTACATGCCACACCATCACATACCCTAGATACACAAGGGTTAACTCCAAATGTCTCACAAGGATAAATGGACCTATTTAGATAAGTGGGAAACTTTAATGCTTCATCTTCACTCCCACAAAGGAACATACAACAGTCATACCCACAATTCCCTATCATGACACCATCACCCACACTAATTCAAGGTATAGGAAAAATTGCTTCATTGAACACATCAATCCAAAATCAACCAAATCAAGTCAACCCCCCAAACACAAATCAAATCAACACATCCATCATGTGAAATCCTCCAAACATTCCACTGATATCGCAACACCAAGTGGCATCATCCTAAATATCTTAACCAGTAGTCACATCATCAACAACACCTCAAACATCCCAAAGTCTAGTTTCACAAGGGCTAAGCACATCAAATATGGCTCCAAATCCACCATCTATCACCCAACCCATTGTCATTACACAAAAACCACCTCAAAAACCACCTCAACAACCACTTCAACAACCACTACAACAACCTCTCAACATATCATCACAACAAAATCCACCACCCCCACATCAAAATCCTAACACAGTGAATCAGTATAGACATTACAAGTAGCACAACAAGCATATCAAAAGGAATTGCAACAATTTCAAATTTAGCAAGCACAACAAGCATCCAAAAATCAAGCACAAGATCAAGCTCAAGCACAAGCACAAAGCAAGCATAAGCCTTGCTACAACCACAACAATTACAAGCCTTGCAACAACAATAAGCTCAACAAGCAACACAACAGACATAGGAACATGCATAATACCAAGCACAACAACAAGAACAAATGTAAGCTTTACAATAGAAAGCCAATCAACAAGCTCTATAGCAACATCATGCATAACATCAAGCGTTGAAAGCACAACAACAACAAATAACACAACAACGGGCACAACAACAAACAACACAACAACAAGCCCAACAACAAAAATAGGCATACCAAAAAGTGTTGCTCGCGCAACAAAACCTTCAACAAACCTACACAAGCACACAACCAAATTCCTTGAACCTTAACACATAAGCAACATACGCCACCTTGTCATTCACACAAAAAACCATACCACCTCAAAACATGTACATTCCATCACCTGATCCACAAAATGATATTTCGACATAGGTCAAATTGCTCTCACAACAAATACAAGACATATAATCAGTGAAGACAAAAAAATAACACGCCCAATGGGATTTGTGCCCTTATCCATTTGATAGGAATATCGACATGGTCCCATTCCCACCATGATTCAAAATACCAAATTTTGATAAATATAGAGGAAAAGGAAATCTTGAGGACCATATTAGAGAATTTCATGTACATTGCATGGAAGTGGCATATGATGACTCCTATCTAATGCGACTCTTCCCCCGAATCTTGGTTGGTCCCACCATTGAATGGTTCACCTGCTTACCTCCTGGAATCAAAAAGTTCCAAGAAGTCATAGACCTATTCATAGAAAACTACTCATTTAATCTAGACATGGATGTAAGCTTAGAAGAACTACCTAACCTTAAGCAAGCTAAGGGAGAGACATTTGCGGCCTTCTTACAACGATGGAGATCCATAAACAGTAAAAGCAAATGGTCCATGCCAGAGGAGCAACAAATTGGAACTATTATCTCTAACCTCGAAGGGGAGTTTTCCTTCCATCTGAAAATGCAGTGCATCACAACATATGACCAAGCAATCCGCAAGGCTCTCAATATTGAAAGAGCCCTCACAACACAAGGGAGCACACCCATATACCAAGACAATAAACCATTGATTGGCTAGAATGATAAACCTTGCACTTGGGATAAAAATAAAAATGTTACCAATGATGGTGTTGTTGATGCCAAAGTTGTTATTAACGCTCCAAAGAAAAACATGCAACAACAAACATACCCAAAACAAAACACTCATCAACTACAAATCAACACACAACAACCCATTCATCAAAACACACCACAAACAAACCCATCACAACAACAACCGAATAATCAAATAGTCAACAATGTGTACGCTTAAGGAGGACGACCCCCAAGGAACAAATATCCACTGAAATGCAAGTATACACCATTAGGGGAACCCATTGAATCCATCATGCAACAACTAGTGCAAGCAAACCTCATCACACTCCCCGTCTATGAAAATTACCAAGAGCATCAAGTTAAACCACCCTGGTATAACAAGAAGCACCTTTGTGATTTTCACAAGATCAACAAACACACAATAGCTAGCTACATGAGGCTATAAAATCTTATCTAGGACCTCATCGATGATAAGACTATAACCATCGACTAACCAATAGGAAACCAAGATCTCAAGATATACATGAATCCGATGTCGGATCACAACAAAGGAAAAGGGAATAATTACACCAATGTAAAACATGTTTATGATCATGTTGTAGCATCATTGGATGAGTTTGTAATGGTTTTCAATATCAAATTGCCCAAAGCAGAGTGTGGAGTCACCACATTTACTAGCAAGATCTCTATCCCAAGACCATCACCACCATCTAGGGCACCACCTGCCAATATAAAATCTAACCCTAGTAGCTATAACATCTTAGAACAACTAAAAAAGACCCCCACCCAAAAATCCATCATGGAGTTGCTTAAAATATCGCCTACATATAGGGATATTCTAGAGAAGGCCTTGTCTGCATCCTCCATTCCCATGGATGTAGACCAATTTCAAGCTATGGTTGGAAAAATCACTACACCACATCTTCTTACATTTTCTGAGCATGACCTCTGGATGCAACCATAACATAATTGTGCACTCCATCTTGAGGTCTTGGTCCATAAGAACAAATTATTATTCTAGAATGTAATATAGATCAGTCTGGAAGCAATACAGATAAATGCAGAACACTCGTTAATGCTGTGAAGGACTTCTCTACCTGTATGAATGAAAAGATCCATAGGAAAAAGGAAGATGAAATGAATAATCTCTTGTAGGAATTAAAGGATCGATGTGAAAATGCCTTCTCCAATCTTCATCAGCTAATCAAGCAAGGTCAAGAATTTCTTGAGGAAGGAAATTCTTTGTATTTGTATAGCCTGCAATGGTAGGATGCCACAACCGTTATCAAGAAAGAGCTTGACTCAATTGAGTCAATGATCAGGTAGGCATACCATTCTTTTAAGTTATTTGAAGACTTGTCTGGATTCGAAAGATCCTCAATTGAGGAAATGCACCAAAAGTACTTCAAACTACAACAACAACAGGGCAACATCATTCTTCCCTTAGGAAATCTCTGAGAGATGTGTGCAAACAATATTTTGTTGATGAATTGTGCCCTCCTGAAGGCACAACTGACAACTCTCTCTGATCCTTGCTTCATTTAAGATGGAGAATCTCTACTTGCATCCATTCAAGTTCATGAATATAGCTTCTAACTAAAGCAATTTTACAGTGGAATGATAATAAGGGTAAGTGGGTCACCAATCTTCAGAAAATCAAGCAAGTCTTTTTTCAGTGGCACATCAAGAAATCCTAAGGTTTTCACCCTATACCCCTTGTTCATTGATGTCAAAAGGGGGAGAAATAGAAAGGAAATTTTTTTATTTTGAAAAACAAAAAAACAAAGATAGTCATCTTAGGGGGAGTTCTGGAGTTTGTTTTTAAACTTCTTCGGCAGTTTGGAATTTTGTTTGGCATCAATGACAAAGGGGGAAATTGTTGATATTTGTCATTGATGTCATTGTTCAGTCTGGTACCCTTATCTTTGGTGTTCTTACCTCTGGCCTATCCCTTGATCCGGTAGCATTGTTACTAGCATAAGTTTTGGTCTATGCAATGTTGTACTAAAGTTTGTTTTGGTCTGGCCCTATTCAGTATAGCATGGGATATCCTTTTTGCATCTATGCTGACATCTCCAACACTTTGTGTAATGTGCTCACCTGACTTTATCTTTGATGCAAGAAGACTAATGGAAATGCAAATTCAGTATATATACATATATGTAGCGGCATAAAAAAGTACACAGTGGAATGATATGTGATGTACGATAGCGATCTGTTGATATTATCTTGCAAACTAATATATGTGCTATATTGCCTAGTGTAGTGTTTGTATAGAAGAACCTTGTGCTTTAGTGAGAATTTTATTCATGCATATGTAGATGCAATTATAGCAGTTCAATTTTGTAACATATACTCTAGTAGTAAGTTAGCTGTAATAGTTGGTTTTTGTATCTTGGGCAGTGAGCCCACCGATAGTGAGCCACCTATGTATTTTGTAACCGGTTACTTAATACTTGAGAGTTAACCCTCTTCGTGGTTTTTCCCATCTTGGGTTTCCACGATAAAAATCTCGGTGTTATGTGGTGTTGTGTTATACTGGTTATTGTTTAGTAATTTTAATTATGTTATGTGGACAACTATTTAAAGGTTTTAATATTTTTAAAGGAATACTGGTTCACCCCTCCCCTCTTAGTATTGTAGATGTTCAACAATGGAAAGGGAACATCCAGAAACAACATGAGGATTGAGGAAGACATATCCCATTGATGATAATGTAACTAAAGGATTGAGGTTTGTAGCAAGGCTGGGAACAAAGCCAATGACTGTTTTGGATGATGCACTAGGTTGCATAGCAAGATTGTATGGATTAGGCTTGTTGCATTTGGAATGACTAACCTTAGAACTAGATGAGATTATGGAGGGAACTTGGATAAGTGGATTAGAATCCTTAAATAAATGACAAGGGAGAACAAAGTCTAGCGATAAGTATGAAAGGATAATGGATTGATTTTGGTAAAGGATAGGAGACATGAGGATTATTGGCTGGAAGAATTATCATATGATCTCCAAGGACTATGTCACATAGGAATAATTTTTTTTCTTCGAGGTATGGATTTGGATAAATTCTATGAAGGCAATGGCATGGTATTTCATGGATAGTGTATGATCAAAGAATAGACATGCCAAGAATTTTCCCAAAGCATAATTTATGTTTGCACACCATTTCCTATCAAGATCAAGGTAGGTGTGAAAATGGATGGAAACAATATGGATTGGATGAATAGATGGAAATGTTATGAGAAAGGCATGGGAGATGAGACAACTTTCCCCCAAGTAATGGTCCACATAGATAATTACTCTTACACATGATGCCTATTTTCTAGGTTTTCATCATGGTACTTATCCAAAGGGCCATAAAAATGGTTTTTTCTATTGGATGAAATTTTTCTCTTTACTATTTTTTTCTTGCTTTTTCTTTTCCTTTTTTTTTCTCTTTCTCTTTTGATGTCACACAAGACGCCTGTTTGCTAGGTTTTCATCAAGGTGACATTTTTTTTTGATTTTTTATATCAACTTGGTGTTTTGGATGATCGCTGATTGTTTTGAATCCTTTGATGGTGTTGATGTAGATACTGGTGTCATGATTTACCAATAGTGATCTTTGTGGAGTAGTTGTCTTGTCAGGATCATAACACTTGTGTACAATTGATTGATGTCATTACGATCTTCTTTGATACTAGTGTTGGCCTTATCAAAATATGCACATCGTGATAGAGTTCCATGTGAGTCATTATGATAAAGAGTTGCTACCAAGATGCAATGAATTTGTGAAGTAGGATTTTTAGACTTTAAGTGAGATGTGGGATTATGATGGATGATGGTAGGTGTGGATGTACTATTTGGCATTTTGGATGTATCAATTTTTACTTTCTAAAACTATGATTGTGGATGATGGAGTTTGGAATTTTGATTGGGATAGTGTTTGGAACCAACACTTTTATATACCTTGCGAGATGACCATTTTGAAGGAGGTGGACATTTGTTACATGTGGGAGACCTCTTTTCTTGTGGCTCCACATTTTGATTGGATATTGGAATTGAAATTTTTTCTTTACTTGATTCATTTTTCTTTGGGATCCATTTTAACTTTATTTGTCCACTTGGATTTTTGCATTCAATGGCCTTTGATATTTGATTTCATGATTTAAACTTGTAAGAATTTTGTTTTTGGTGGTTCCAATTGATGGGATTAATTATGTTGGAATGTTGTTTTATGGTGTGGATGGAAAGAGTGTTGGCAACAAACTTATGACAAGGACTACTCATGGCCCCCATTTTTATGTTTGAATTGGATAAAGTTATCCCCAATATTGTTGAGGTATCACTAACATCATTTAATTTTCTGATTGAAGACTAGCCAAGACCTTGATGTCTAGGATTTTCATGAAACTTTACTGGTTCTAGAATTTCTTACTCATGTAGGCCTAGTTCTTTTCCTTGATACTGCATACTTTGACAATTCTATTTGTGATGGGGTATTTGTTGTTTTGAAAGCAAGATGCTAACCCATTATTATGTATGTGGAAATTGTTGCTTGGAATTTTCTCCTCTACAAGAAAGCCCGCTTTGACAAAGGTTGATGATCCTAACTGATAGGATATTTTGGATTTATCATTCATCATGCTTGTTTCTTCTTGATCATTTGGGATGTCGATTTGATCCATGGTAGATTTTGTATCTTCTTCTTTGACTTGATCAATGGTAGCTTCTTTATGTTCTCTTTGATCTATAGTAACTTTTTTATGTTCTTCTTTGAATTTATCAATAGTAGCTTCTTTATGCTCTTCTTTGATGTTATCCATATCATTCATTTGATTATCTATATGCCCAAAAGAGGTAAGTGTCTCATCTTGGGAAATGGAGGTGTTTGGAGTTTGGATAGGACCAACTTCAATTGTTTGATTATGAATGGTATTAAGGTTAATGAGAGGATAATTTTGGGTTTCTTTTTCAATGGTAGGATTTTGATCAAAGATAGGTTTATTTTGGATGACATGATTCAGAATTGTATCTTGATTAGTGATTGGATTAACTTGGATATCATGCTTTGGTCTTTTATTTGGACGTATATCCCAAGGTTTAGACAATGGAATGTGATTTTGGGTAATGATAGGATTTTCTTTGATAAACTCAGGATTTTGACATGGAAATATGGAGCTTCAATAGCAATATCTTTTTTGGTATTGGTAAGCGATGGAGGGCATGATGGTGACAAATGGTTGGATGGTGTAGGATTGGCAATGTGATTGGATTGCCTAACTTTGTTTTCATTTAGGATTTAAACAAGTTCCTTTGGTAGTTGTCCTTGGAGAGCATTAATTAATGTACTTTTATTGGATGGTATTGTAGTTTGGGATGGAATGGATGGAAATGGATTAGTGGATGGTAGATTAGGATAATATGTGGAGGATTGGAATGGACTAGTGGAAGGTTGGTTTCCCTTGTCAAAGTTAGGATAATGATGATTAATGGATGTTTGCTGGGGATTAATGGTATGGATTATGTCAGCTAGTTCTTAATAAGGAGGATAGATGGATGGGGGACTAGAGCTTATAGATTTTTGGTAAGATGGGTAGATGGTAGGCTGACTCGAGATTGTGGGTGTTTGGTATTGACGATTGAGGATGAATTGGTATTCAGCTTGACTACGAAGAAGATCAAGGTAAATTGAAGACATAGTCATGAGTTCGGATTAGGATGGATAAGGAAAAATTAGTGAGGAGCATATAAAACTTGTGACCTTCAGATGACAATGCAAAAGGGATATGAGACTATGCTATGCTTTTTTTTGTGATTTTGTTTTTTGGATATGAGGATGAAAAGTGCCAATGTACCTAAGACCAAGATTACAAAATGGTGGGATGATAATGACCCTGTGACAAAGGGATATGATATGCAAGGATGATAAATGCAAAGTGAGATATGAGACTAAGCAATGTTTTTGTATATTTTGGATTATAAGGATATGAGGATGAAAATGATAATGACCAAAGGATATGGTATGATAATGAAGCTAAAGTGAGACTAAAGGATTTCAAATGATACTAAGGTTATGTACCTCAAGATTTAAGATAAAGGATGGTAACCAATCTACGTTGATCCAATATGGGAATGCAAGATGATATGAGATTAAGCTATGTTTTTGTGATTTATTTTTTTGGATATAAGGATGCAAGATGACCATGCAAGGATAATGATGACCCAACGACCAAAGGATGAAGGTAAATGAAGGTAAATGAGACCAATGGATGCCAAATGATACCAAAGGGAGACTAATCAATGATCAAAGATAAAGATATGAGACTAAGGAATACTAATCAATGATCAAAGGTAATGATTCTACTAAGGCTAAGATGAAATTAAACTATGAATTTTTTATGTTTTTGAGATATAAGAATGCAAAGTGAAAGTGCAATTTAAGTCCAAGACTAAAGATTCGTTGGATGATAGTGAAGCTATGGTCAAAGGGTATGGTATGAATCTAAATGAGACTAAGATAATGCAAAGGATGTGAATCCTAAAATTTAAGACAAGGGATGGTAACCAAGCTAATGTAGGTCCAAGATAACAAACCCAAATGTCATTGACCTTTGTGATGACCAAGATGATAGTTTTGACAAGGGGAGTCTAAACTAAGACACAAGTTTGAGACTCAAGTTTTGACCAAGATGAAAATGAAAAAGGTTGATAAAATAAAAGAGGAAGGTCAATGAAAAGTTGGATAAGCAACCATGGACTATCCAAAGGCTTAGTAATCTTCCTATGTCTTAAATCTAAAAGTTAGGTGCAACCTAAGATCTAGGATTAATTTATGTAAGGCAAAAGGATGAGGGAAGCAACCTAGAATGAAATGTAATCCTAAATGAGGATGATGGAATGGACTAGTAAAAATCTGCAAGTCTAAGGTTTAGATAACAAGATCTCTATCAAGATGAATTGGTTCAATTTTGGACAACGATTTTTGAAATTTTGGTAATCAGGTAGTTGCGACTTTATTTCAAGCAGTGGTGGTTCACAAAGAGTTTTATTTGCAATTTGGTGGTTTTCTGATTGGTTTTGATGAGATTTTGTGAGATGAAGTTTGAAAAACACAAAATATAGTCTCAAACACTTGTTTTGATCTGGTTTTGGATTTGAAAAAAAATGATTTCAAGATGAAAACACTCATAGACAACATGCACAATCCTAGGATTGGCAAAGAAACCACTAGTTGATATCCCCACTTGGATTTCTCCAACCACTTAAACAAGGAAAACAACTAGAGACTTGGTGGCACTGGCTCCCCCTTACACGACACTCGCTTCTCGAGCACACCAAGTCTAACTCCCCAAAGAGGAATTTCTGTCTCTACACATGAATAGTGAAAATATGGGGTGACTTCAAAGGTCCGACCTCCTGCGATCAATGGGTGTATAAAAGGTTTTTGGCTACTAAAACAATTGGTTCTTGGTAAGGGCATTCATTCAAGGTGGCCATACATGTGGCAAGATTAGCTCAAGATTATGGTCAATCAATAGGCCTCTCAATCCCTTCCTAAGAAAGGATTTTGACATAGCTCACGGGACTACTGAGGGTGGAACTTGTTGGTATGACGCATCCACACTTGTTGCTTATGACTTTCGTCATAAACACTTTTCTTATATAGCAGTTTGAAAGAGCCTGCCTTTAGCTTGTTACCACTTGGGTTGTTCCCACCTTTCGAAGCGGGGTGGCAAGCCCTCTAAAAGAAAAGGTACACAATAGCAAGGAAGTACGTTGTTTTTGATCTCCCAAATTGCATGAAGCACAAGGAGAGAGTATACACAATGCCTTTGCATCACACTCTCATGGGTGGTGCAGGAGCACCTAGGCTAACCTCCATTTTGTTATTTGTCAATTTTGGCTTGTACCTGACCTTAGCCAAGTCAGGGTAATAGTGTGTTTATTTTGGACCTTAGAAGGTCTTGCTTGTGTGTGGAATAGGTGAATTAGTCACTAGGACTAAGGTCACCATAGCTTAGTTTTGTTAATTATCTTTTGCTTTAATTAGCTTAGTAGTTGGATTGAAAGTTGAGCCTTAAATGTGTTCTAAACACATCTATATTGTTAGAAGATGCCAAGAGGCAGTTAAGGGAGTTGGATGCTCGAAATCAAGGAGGTAGAGGTCCTAAGATTTAGGATGGTGGCATAGGGACAAGTTGCAAAAAGTTGTTGCAAAGTTGCATGACAACATTTGTCAGGTTGCATGCAACTTAGTTATCTCGGATCCCCTAAAAGGTAGGAGTGTGGGATCGACCAACATCCCTAAAAACTTGGAAAAAGGCATCTATGTAAGGTAATGGCTCGAAGGCAAGCAGTTAGTCTATTGTAATCAAGTTTTTGGTTTGTGTGAATAGAGAGAAGTCTGCAAATTCTGTGTTTTCCCAAATATCTTGAGTGACAGTGATATCAAATGCATTGTATATACTAATTTGGCATTGTATTCATGTTCATAGTGTAGTATTAAGTCTTTTTCATTCTGTAAGCAAGTTAATCTGAGTTAAATTAGTGTTGTGATATCATAGATTAGGGTCTAGAGGGTCTGTTGGATCTATTTTGAACAGTCAGTCCTTTAGTGGCTCCCCCATGAAATCTAGCCACGGGGTTTTCCTAAGAGTAGATGGATTTGTTAGGGGAGCCATGTATCTGTATAGATCTAGTAGTAGGAGTCATGTGGAGTCGAGTAAGTATTTTTAAAATCAAACCCTAGGCGAGCTTGGGAAGTCCGATTAGAGGTTTGAAAGTGGAAAATTGAAGAACACAGGCAGGGGAAGGAGGTACTGTACGGAACTGGTACAGTTCCAGGTAGAGTACAGTCATACCACAACATACTAAGAGGATTGGAGGTTTGTCAATCCATTTGTTGTGAAAAGGAACAAGAAATCAATAGGTTCCTAGGAATTAGGCCTATTAGCCCTATTTGCCCTAGGTTCTAGGAGACTAGTGTACGGAGGGCACAGAGAACTAAAACCTTGTAAATCTTTTAAAGGATCCAAAAGGGTGTCTGAAAGTGCAATTTGTTTGCCAGGTTGTTTGGAGAATTTGAGCAAGAAAGCCAAAAAGGACACTGTCAAGGGCTACAAGGAATTAGGCCTTCTCTAGGCAAATTCTTGAAATCGGTAAATGTGAAGATTGAAGACCATCCAATATGGATCTAATTGGATGTGAAATGCATGTTACCAGTATCTCTAGCACCTTGCAATCAGTTCAAGGTGTTTTGTGATGTTGGCACTTAGAGATTTCTAAGTGTAGAAGAAAGTTGCTAAATCAAGTTGGTGTTAGTCTTCCAAGGTGAAGCACAAAGTTGAGAAACTCTTGGAGAGGAGTTGAAACAAAGCTTAGTTAATGACCTAAGCCTAACCAGAGCCTAGAAGCTATCAGGTTCCAGGAAGAAGACATGGAGAATGTCTTCTTAGTTGATTGTGCAAGCAAGCCTTGGTACACTTACATCAATGGGGTTCATTTTAATTACAAAATTCAAATGTGGGGGTGGCTATACAAATGCTTTTGATTCTCAAGATCACCAAGCAGCATGAGAGGAGAGCATACACATCCTATGACAAATTGCAAACCACAAAACACAAAAGACACTTGTCAATTTTAACCCTTTTCTTATGATTTGAAGACACTTGGATTCTTTTTAGGTCAATGTCATGTGATGCATGTTCATTTTAAAACTCATGAGTGAGAAAATACATTTTTTTGTTCATTTTAAACCCTTATGAATAGAAAAATGCATATTTATTTTAACCTTATGAATGTGATGCAAGTTGAAGTTGTAAATTTTAGGCCCAATGAGTGATTCATGTAATTTTTTTGTTCATTTTAAGTGCCATGAATGAAATATGCAATTTTTTCATTTTAAACCCATGAATGGAAAATGCATTTTGTTGTTCATTTTAAGCCCATGAATGAAATATGCAATTTGTTCATTTTAAACCCATGAATGGAATAATGCAATTTGTTCATTTTAAACCCATGAATGGAATATGCAATTTATTTTTGTTTGAAAAACAAAATGATAAAACAAAGCTAAGTAAATGAAATGATAGGGCAACAAATGATTATGTTTCAAAAGAAACAGTTTTTAGAACTCTCTCCAAAATTGATGCCACATGTTGAAAATGAGAGATTAGTAAACTAAAAAAAACTTTAATGATAAAAAAAACTAAAACTGGTGATAAATTTCTCAAAACTAAACAAAATTTTAAACTGTAAAAATGTATCAAAAGCTAAGACATAAAACTTTGAAACCCAGAAAGAATTTGGCAAAATCCTACAAGATAAAAGTGTCATAAACAAAAGAAAATGCGGGTCTTAACAAAAAAATTTTAAAAAGCTGCAAGCACTAAAATGGCCATAACTTTCTCAAAACGTATTGAAATTTAAAAACGTTTGAAGTTTCGAAAAGCTAAGAGTACAAAACCCAGATAATATTTTTTTAAGATATTATATGCCCATTTTTTTGTGCTCAAAAGAAGATGATGGTATTTTATGTGAATTCTTGGCTGTAACGTACAAAACAACAAAAGCAAACAAGAAAACAAATGGATTTCTCTGCAAAATTGTAAGATTCACATCAGGTTCACCAAATGTGAGATTCGAAAATGCAAAATTGCTAAGATCAAGTAACAACCACTCTACAAAAGATCTAAGCCCAAATTTCAAATCCAAACTAGAGAGTACAAATGATCAAAAGAGAGAAAACAAGAAGAAAAGCACAAAATAAAACTCCCATATCATAGTTGATTCATCTCCCTTGCTTCTCCTCCATTCTTTCTCAAATTGCAAAGCTTTTCCCTTAGATTTTGAAGTGCTTGAATACCTACAATTGCAATCACAAGATAGCAAGAATTTTGGAGAAATGTGGTTGTAAAGACAAAATGGAAGAGAAGACCTTTTATAGAAAAGATTTCAAATGGACAGACAAGATCGATCTTCTAGAAAGATGCCAAGATCAACGGTTGAGAGGACATGCAACATAGAGGAATGGGGGTTACAAAATGAATGGTCAAGATTGAGAAGAGACTAGAGTCAATCGACGACCGAGATTCAAAAATGAGATAGTGGAAGGAGATAATGGAGAAATTAAAAATTAAAATCATTTAATTCATGAGAATGAATCTTTGACCAAGTGGAGGCATAAATAATTTATTTAAATTAATTATTTGAGGCAAAAGAAAGTGGGCATTTAATTAGAATGATTTATGCAACCATTTTAATTAAATACGAAGAAATAGAGAAATGGAATTAAATAATTAAATCGGATTAATTATTTAAGTGGGGGAGAAATGTCAAAAGATAGTCAAATAATCTAAAATTTATTTGACTATAGAAGAATTAAAAGGTTAATGAATAAACAAACAATTAATAATAATTATTTGACTATAGACGTATAGTGAAAGGTAAATAATTAAATAAATAGTAATTTATTTAATTATTGAAGAAAAGGAGATTAGCGACACAATTAAATTTATTTAATTGATCATACTAGAATAAAGATCAAGAAATGAATTAATTAAATAATTAAATTTATTTAATTAATAGAGGACTGTTATAAAAGATAATAATTAAATAATTAAAATATTTAATTATGCAAGGAAGAAGACCAAGACAATGGAAAAATGATGCTCATAGACAAAGACATTTTTCAGTGTCTACACTTAAAGCTTAAGGAGATTTAGGATTTGATGGAATTGGGAATTATGGATGACAAGACCTATAATAAAAAAAAGGGAGCTTATATCTCAATGGTATAAATGTAATCCATATTTTTACAAGCCTAGGATAGTTATTTAAATGTTTGATTTAAATATTTTTGTCTTAAATCCAAAAGGGAAAAAATTCAATCTTTTCACAAGTCTTGGTGAAGATTTTTCCTCAAATCCCACCCCATGCCAAAGGAAAAGAAAAGCCTCATGTTGCATGTAAATGTGGAAGTTCAACTCTTTTGTTTGAGTGCCAATTTTAGGGAAAAGAAAATCTGAGAAGGGTTTTAATAAGCTCATTTCAGTCTTCTTTAAACACCCAAATGCATGAAAAGCAAAAGAAAAGTCTCCTTCTAGGCTCATATTGCATGACATAAGGAATTGTTCAATATGTCTTTAGTTGAAAAGCATGTAAAAGGATTTTATTAAATCATATGTCAAGTCCACATCCACTAAAAGAGAGGGAAAAGCTCGCTGCAGTTAGGGTTTCTCTTGAATGCATGCAAAACAAAGCTCGTGGAAATATTTGCATGGAGTCCATGCAAGGTTATTAATGTTTACATTATAGGTCTAAGGAGTTTCCCCAGCATGCTGATGAATACATGTAGGTGTTTGGCACATAAAATGGCATTACATTATGAGACTTTTAGAGGTACAATATTACACAGAGGTTTGCATGTTAAGGTATCATGGGCATAGACTTTGATGAAGGCTTTGAGTGTAAAAGATGTAAGGGATAGATCCATGAAAACAAAGTGCCAAGGTATAGACAGTTGTGGTTGCAACTTCCTCACAAACTTTGGAGAAAACTAAGTCTATTTCTTAGCACAACAGAGACAGATCGGGTTCATTTGATTGGCCTATGTTGATTTCAAAAATGATAAAGGGTCATTGATTTTGGAAGCAAAGATAGGCATGATGAAAGAAAGTTCATGAGTTTGTGGAAGGAAGCCTTTGGAGGCATGATCATCGAGAGGACCAAGGATATAAGCTACAAAAGGAACAGGAGGTTATCCACATCAGTAAAACATCAACCTTTTCAAGGAGGTGAGTATTTTTTAACAATCATCATAGCAGATCTCCAGTGTGAAAGAAGAGGGACACAACATCAAATCCAACTTCATAGGAAGATTAGAGAACTTTTATACAAATCTGTGGAATAAATTTTTGCATTTAAGTCGCTTTCCCAAGCAAATAAAAAAGGTTCTTGAATTTTTAAAGTCTTCCTTGAGGCCATGCAAAAAGAATTTGAGTGGTGTGTGACACATGACTGAAAGGTAGGTTTACATCATTGGATTCCTTCAAATGAGACACAATAGGATAACATAACAAGTGAGGGTTTTATTGAGAAGATGGTTATCATCTAAATGCCCTACTTTATGTAAAGCTTCTTCATTGTATTTTGACACATTGGATGAGGGGAAAGCTACACAACATGATGAAGGGATTATGTATTAATATATTTGTTGCTGCAGTAAACTTGTTTCCTTATCCTTGCAAAAATGGTTACAAAAGTTGTAGAGAGAGTTGGAGGTTGGAGTTTCATTTGAATGCATTTGTGCCTTATAAATATAGGATGATCAAGTACTCTGTAATTCGAATGTATTGGTTGATAAGAGATGCACAATCTTGGGGAAACTTGTATATAAGTTATCATTTTCAGAGGCCTGTATGGGTAGTTACAGTTTTAGTGAGGTTGAAAATGTGGCAATCAAATGGAACCACCAAATTGAAAATATCACATGTAGAAGATAACCCTGTTGAGAAGAAATATCAAAAGCAACAAAGGCTATTGATGAAAATAAGGTAGCAAATATTCAGTCAAATTTTGGCTTTGTTCAAAAGCATTGCACAATAGTGGAAGGTGACACTCTTTTGTAATGCCTGAGGATTTCCATCATGCAAACATCAATTTCTTTCTAGAAAGAGAAGGAATAAAAAAATCACAGGATAGATGAATCATCTTTAGAATCAAGAAATGATATTTGTTTAAGTAAATTTTTGGGCTTATGGTCAGCATAACCCAAATCATTAAAGACATTGTTTAGTTGAATTCTTCCCAAACAAAGTGATTAAAAATATAAAGGTCATTTCAAGATAGGGTTAAAAGATGCAGCTGGAGATTTAATGATCAGGGGAAGTTCATGAGAGAAAAATATTAGGGCTTATTTAGTTGCATTACTTTAATAGATGATGTTATTTTTGGTTCATTTTTTGATAATTTTTTAGATGATGGACATTTCAAGCCTGTTTTCTTTTTGCCATGGTGAGGGGGTAGCATTTAGAGGATTTGATTATGTCAAGATGAATGGATGTGGAAATGATTGATTAAAGGTTCTATCAGTTGTGTGCTATAGGCATTCAACTTGCCAAACTTGGAGGAGCAGGGACATAATTTGAAGAGCCAACATTACCAGCTCCTACTACTAGTGTTGTTTTCTTTTCAACTTCATAGACCTCTGAATCAAGTTATGGTAGTAGGTTGGTAAAAAGGGAATAGTGCAATCAAGGTCAAAGAATCAAAATGATGAGGGAAATGCTCTATAAAGTGCAGTGTGACAGGGTGTTGATGCATAACAACAAACTATGAGGAGTCATGAAGCAGTAAGGAAAAGATCATTGTATACCAAATGTGAAGTTTTATCATAAAAGGATAGTCCACCTTGATTGTCATTTGTGGTAGTAAATGAATCTTGTTTGTGCAACGAGTTAAGAGAAGCAAAATCAAAATGTACTGGTAAAAGAGATAAATAGCTAAAGGCTAAGGGTTTAAAGACAATCTCATCATGCAAGCAAACCACAAATAGTTTCAAAAGTTGGCCTAAACATTTAGTTTTGAGACACTTACAGACATATTAGAACTTTTTGATAGGGCTACATAGTTATAACTAAAGTTGGCAAGTGTTAGAGCCTAAAATCATGTAAAATGGGGTTGTTTGGAGCCCTTAAATTAAGGATTTTTGGCCTTACATGCCCAAAAACTTCCAAATTCATGAAAATTGGTTCAAACCACCATTTAAGGAGGATTTGAAGGCACAAAGGGCAGTCCTACTTCAGTTTTGAGGTCCAACATGGGTTGACCATCACACAAGGGGAGTTTTGGACACTTAATCACTTAGTTTGCTCTAGTTTTGAAGCCTCTTTTGCATGATTTTTAAGCTTGCATGACCAAAGAAAAATCTTTCACATGCATAGATCAAGGAGATCATCTTCTTCAACAAATTCATGCAAGGGAGATGATTGAAGCATCCATTTCAGTCAACTGAAGATCATTCTAGGCTTCCTTTCAACATATAGTGCAAACTCCAATCATTCTTTGAGGGGGTTCTTGATTCTTCTTCCCATTATGAGTTGAGAGATATTAATGTAACATAATTTTCTGAGTAATTCTTAGTTTATTTTTATATAGCAACAATGTTTTCTTTGAAATCAATAAAGAAAAGAGTTGTTGGTGCTATTTGGAGCTTTCATTTTGCATTGTGGATGTATGTTCTTGTAGATTTTCATTGTGCTTCATGTGAATCCTTTGTTTTCTTCCTCATCTAAGCAATGCATTTTGAATGTTTGCATATTAAAACATGTCATATGCTATATCAAACCAATTTTGAGTAAAAATTGATGTGTAAAATCATTTTGCCTTCAAAATAACACTGAAAATTGTAACCATCATGTGAAACACTTATGATTTTATGCAAAATCTAAATTGTGAACATCATAACTAACAACTTTTGATTCAAAGTTATAAGTCAAGGCTTTAGTTTTTCATTCCAAAATCGTTGTCATATCACCTCCTAGAATTAAATTTACATTTCTAGAGCATCTTTCTATCCCTTTTCCAATCAAATTCATTAGTTTCTAGGAGATCTAAAGGGGAACCAACCTGTTGGCCTCCTACAATGATCTTAATAACTAAGCCTTTACAACCATGATTCAAAGATTGGACATCTAACCTGAATAGCCATTTCAATCATCATGAAGGTGCATTTAACTTGTCAACCTAGGGACATGAACTTGAAATGGGTTAGCACAGTATGTGCACTAGGAACTCAAAGTAGCCATTTCATTCTACAACTAAAGAACACACAAGTACTGGAAGTAAATTGTTTGAAAAGGAATGAAAAAAATGTTGAACATCAATCAATGACTATGCTAAGTTTAAATGCATAACAAGAATAAAAATTTGGGCAACAAACAGGACATTACTCTGTCTGCTTTGGCTGCAGGAACAATCATAGAATGGAATTCTAGTGGCTGCAAGAATAGTTGGTGCCAAATTTCTAACTAAGTACTAAAAAACAAGTAATACTAAACTAATACTAAACTAAGAAGATGTATTACTCACCAAGTGGGCCCCCTTGGATAAGTATCCTCTAAAACTAATGAAAACTCAGATGCTTGAACTTAGAACTTTATTTCATTCACTATGAATCATGAGTACAAAAGAGTAATGTATCTGTATTACTAAAAACTAGAGAGTGCAAGTACAATATCAAATCATGCAACCTTTTTGAAGAAGGAGCATCAAATAATTATTTATACTAACAATTAAACAAGGAAATCAACTCCATGCTTGGAGGACGCCATTTAGGGAAAACAGAGGAAATGGAGCGGCGGTTACGCGTGCTTGGAATCTGGTCAGACATGCAGGTCCAAACATAGATTCAGCTTAGCAGTAACGCCCATGCATGCTCGATCATTAAAGTCCACTACAAGGCGGTTACGTTCAGTTGCATGAAGAATCTTTTGTCATCGACCTCCTTTGACTTGGAGTGATTCCTTTGCTGGATGTTATGGTGCATGCCCAGCTGACGGTGTCTTCCTTAACTTAGTATATTAAATTTGCATGGTAAAGTTAGTATGCATAATAACTGCACATCTATAACCACCTTAAGGAACATTCATTAACCACATGCAAAATCAATATATATAATCCACATATTATGCCAAATGTCATTAAAGCTTGCAGAGATAGGATTAAGTCCAATGTTAATAGTTTGAGGGAAACATTATGAAAATACCAAAATTTAACATTAAAGTCCATGACATATACCAAAAGATAAAATATAGATTCTACCCAAAATTGGACCAAAAAATAGGCTCATCACAACCCATAATCTAGAGATTAATCTTCATCATGAGCAACCCACAGGCCCCAAGATGTTTCCATGTTTCACAATATTGCTGAGCCTCCAAGCTTAGCATCTAGGTGCAATCTTCATGACAACAGTTTTTGGCACGCCTAATGGGACAGATTGGACTATTTTAGTCCAAGGTTTGCTCATATATCACTGATATTTAATGTGTATGTCAGTGATCTCAGCCTTTGGAGGCAAGAAAAAACACATCTAGTGACTCTGAATGGCATTTCTATTGGTTTCAATATGATCAAGTGTTGGTTTATTTCAATTTTTTTAAATTTTTGCTTGTTTTCCATCTTTTGAATGAGTAAGTATGTCTATGTTTCATGGGAATATGTCATATCATCCATTATATCATGAAAATCCTGCTAATCCACCCTCTTATCAACCATATCAAATCAACCATGTTGGTGGTTTTAGTCCAAATCCCATGACCTTTCAAGAAAACCAACATGTTCAATATGATTACCACCCACCCACCTCTGGTCAACATCCATATCAACCTACATATGCTCAAAATCAGCCCCAAGAAGCCCATTTTATTTCTAACTAGTATGGATATTCTCCAATCAAAATCCAAACATTGAAGATATGAGCTTCAGGGATATAAGGTTTCACATTGAGAGGCAGTTGAGTAAGGTTGGAGGAAATAGGGGGTATGAAGGAGATCAAGAACATAATTTGCAATAGGAAGAGTTGGCTTACTTAGATTATCAACACCAAGATGCAAAAGAGGAATAGATCAAGCCTTTGTTTGCTCAAACACAAAGGTGTGAGGTTCAAACAACTCCTTTCATACTAGATCATCCTGTTCAAGAGGAGGTTCATAAGTATGAAATTCCAAGTTTTAGGAAAGGTAAACCTCTTAAGTCTTCTATTCAATCTTTTAAACTTAAAATTCCAAGTTTTAGAAGCCCTCAACTTTTGCAAGATATAGAAATTGATCAAGAGCAGCCTAGAATACCTCAAGGGAAGCCTTCTCCAAAGTTTGCACAACCTCAAGAAGGTCAACAAGACTTCAATAATCAGCCTTATTCTCCTATCATAATTTTCCTTTGCAAAGATGGATCCATTGTTTATCAAAGCAACTGGTTTACTGAGCAGAAAAAAGAGGTGTTTGAAGATAAAAAGGTAGAAATTTTTTCTATTGATATGCTTGCGTATAATCAGCAAGAGAAAAAGTCAGACTTGCAATAGGAGGTGGATGAGTATTATCAAGCAAGGCAGCAGGTTAAAGAGCTTGAGAAAGGTAATGAAAAGCACAACTTCATGTTTTTATTTGATGAACTCCCTTCTTTCATTGAGCAGGATGAAGAAAGTATACAAACTTCAAAATCATCACAAGTTTTGGAGTAGCTGGAAGAAGAGGAAAAGCATGGGGTAAGGTTAGTTCATGAGGTCAAAATTAATCCTCTCCCATTAAAAAGCAAGGAAGAGGATGAAGAGGATATGTTTTGGGATGATCTTGAAGTATTTGTTTCAAAATTGGATGACAAATCAAACTTGTTAGAAGAGGTGGATGAGCATAATCAACCAAGGCAGTAGATAGAAAAGCTTGAAGAAGTTTTAGAATATTTGAAGGATGAGGAAAAGCATGAGAAACACCTTAATTTTTTGATTCCTCAAGAGAGCTATCATGAGGAAGACTTGTTTCAGGATGACATTGAGCTATTTTGTTCACACTTAAATGATAAGCCATGTCCTTTCAAGGAGGAAGATCATGAACAACAAGAGCAACAAGTGAAAGTGGCCATGTTTCCAAATGAGTCATTGGAAATGGAGCAAGCCAATCAAAAAAATGATAAGAAATTAGTACATAAGAGAGAAACCAACAAGGAGTGCTTAGTTTTTGTCCTTTCAAGAGGATGTCCTATCAGACATCTAATTCAAATTGAGTCCAACAAAGCACCATAGGTCATGCTTGCACTCAAGTGTGAGATTGTAGCTAAAAAGTAGTAGATCCAACTTACCCATATACCTCAAAATAACATGTATGGTCTATATGATGAGGTAGATGGACTTGTTTTCATTCTCCAAGCTTTGTTGTAGCAGTTGATCAATTTTTTGGCATTTCTCCATATCCATTTGGCTGTTCAAAAGCATATGAAGCATTGCAAATTGTTGAGAAAAGGAAGTTATTTTTCAAAACCAATTAATGGCTTTGTCTAAACACTACCACTACTAGTTAGTGTGGGTTAGAGTAGGAGTTTTTAGTTAATAAGTGTTGATTGCACATCTATTTTAGTTCAATTTTCATTTTCCAAGAAGCACTCTTGCACAGTTTGCTAGCCTTTTTTGGAGCCATTGTAGTTTTCTTTCAAGTTTTGTTTTGCTACAGTTCAAATTCTAACAACTAAGTTACAGAGGATTTTCTAAGTTACAAAGGACATGAATTGACTCCTATGCCCAATGGATAGGTTTATGCTACTGGTATAAGATGCTTAGCAGGAAAGCATATAACAGAGGTCGCCAATAATGTAATCCATATTTTTACAAGTCTAGAACAATTATTTAAACGTTTGATTTAAATATTTTTGTCCTAAATCCAAAAGGGAAAAAATTCTATCTTTTCACAAGTCTTGGTGAAGATTTTTCCTCAAATCCCACCCTATGCCAAAGGAAAAGAAAAGCCTCACATTGCATGCAAATGTGGAAGTTTAACTCTTTTGTTTGAGTGTCAATTTTAGGGAAAAGAAAATTTGAGAAGTGTTTTAATAAGCTCATTTCAGTCTTCTTTAGACACCCAAGTGCATGGAAAGAAAAAGAAAAGTCTCCTTCTAGGCTCATATTGTGTGGCACAAGGCATTGTTCAATATTTCTTTAGTTGAAGAGCATGTCAAAGGATTTTATTAAATCATATGTGAAGTCCACACCCACTAAAAGAGAGGGAAAAGCTCACAACAGTTAGGGTTTCTCATGAATGCATGCAAAACAAAGCTTAAGGAAATATTTGCATGGAGTCCATGAAAGGTTATTAATATTTACATTGAAGGTCGAAGGAGTTTCCCTAGCATGTTGATGAATGCATGTATGTGTTTGGCACGTAAACATGACATTACATTATGAGACTTTCAAAGGTACCATATTACGCAAAGGTTTGCATGTTAAGGTATCATGGGAATAGATTTTGATGAAGGATTTGACTGTAAAAGATGTAAGGGATAGATCCATGAAGACAAAGTGCTAAGGTATAAAAATATATGGTTGCAACTTCCTCAAAAACTTTAGAGAAAATTGAGTCTATTTCTTTGCACAACAAAGATAGATCAGGTTCATTTGATTGGCCTATGTTGATTTCAAAAATGATAAAGGGTCATTGATTTTGGAAGCAAAGATAGGCATGATGAAAGGCAGTTCGTGAGTTTGTGGAAGGAAGCCTTTGGAGGCATGATCATTGGGAGGACCAAGGATATAAGCTACATAAAGGAATATGAGGTTATCTACATCAGTAAAACATCAACCTTTTCAAGGAGGTGAGTTTTTTTAACAATCATCATAGTAGATCTCTAGCGTGAAAGAAGAGGGAAACAATGTCAAAGTCAACTTCATAAGAAGATTAGAGAACTTTTATACAAATCTGTGGAATATATTTTTGCATTTAATTTGCTTGCCTAAGCAAATCAACAAGGTTCTTGAAGTTTTAAAGTCTACCTTGAGGTCATGCAAAAAGAATTTGAGTGGTGCACAACATATGACTACAAAGGCAACTTTACATCATTGGAGTCCTTTAAATGAGACACGACAGGGTAACATAATAGGCAAGGGTTTTATTGAGAAAATGGTTATCATCTAAATGTCCCACTTTATATAAAGCTTCTTCATAGTATTTTGACACATTGGATGAGGGGAAAGCTACACAACATGATGAAGGGATTTTGTATTAATATATTTGTTGTTGTAGTAAACTTGTTGCCTTATCCTTGCTAAAATGGTTACCAAAGTTGCAGAGCGAGTTGGAGGTTGGAGTTTCATTTGAATGCATTTGTGCCTTATAAATATAGGATGATCAAGTACTCTGTAATTCAAATGTATTGGTTGATAAGAGATGTACAATATTGGGGAAACTTGTATATAAGTTGTCATTTTCAGAGGCTTGTATGGGTAGTTATAGTTTTAGTGAGGTTGAAAATGTGGCAATCAAATGGAACCATCAAATTGAAAAATATCACATGCAGAAGATAACCCTGTTGAGAAGAAATGTCAAAAGCAACAGAGGCTATTGATGAAAATAAGGTAGCAAATATTCAGTCAAATTTTGGCTTTGTTCAAAAGCATTGCACAATAGTGGAAGGTGACACTCTTTTGTAATGCCTGAGGATTTCCATCATGCAAACATCAATTTCTTTCTAGAAAGAGAAGGAATAAAAAAAGCACAGGATAGATGAATCATCTTTAGAATCAAGAAATGATATTTGTTTAAGTAAATTTTCGCGCTTATGGTCTACATAACCCAAATCATTAAAGAAATTGTTTAGTTGAATTCTTCCCAAACAAAGTGATTAAAAATATAAAGGTCATTTCAAGATAGGGTTAAAAGATGCAGCTGGAGATTTAATGATTAGGGGAAGTTCATAAGGAGAAAAATATTAGGGCTTATTTAGTTGCATTACTTTAATAGATGATGTTATTTTTGGTTCATTTTTTGATAATTTTTTAGATGATGGACATTTCAAGCCTGTTTTTTTTTTTTCATGGTGAGGGGGTGGCATTTAAAGGATTTGATTATGTCAAGATGAATGGATGTGGAAATGATTGATTAAAGGTTCTATCAGTTGTGTGCTATAGGCATTCAACTTGCCAAACACTAAGAAGTCCTAATATGGACAGTCCAAACTTGGAGGAGCAGTGACGTAATTTGAAGAGCCAACATTACCAGCTCCTACTACTAGTGTTGTTTTATTTTCAACTTCACAGACCTCTGAATCAAGTTATGATAGTAGGTTGGTAAAAAGGGAATAGTGCAATCAAGGTCAAAGCATCAAAATGAGGAGGGAAATGCTCTATAAAGTGCAGTGCGACAAGGTGTTGATGCATAACAATATACTATGAGGGAGTCATGAAGCAGTAAGGAAAAGATCATTGTATACCAAATGCATAGTTTTATCATAAAAGGACAGTTCACCTTGACTGTCATTTGTGACAATAAATGAATCTTGTTTGTGTAGCGAGTTAATAGAAGCAATATCAAAATGTACTGATAAAAGAGAGAAATAGCTAAAGGCTAAGGGTTTAAAGACAATCTCATCATGCAAGAAAACCCTAGATAGTTTTGAAAGTTGGCCTAAACATTTAGTTTTGAGAAACTTACAAATAGTTTAGACCTTTTTGATAGGGCTACATAGTTATACCTAAAGTTGGCAAGCGTTAGATCCGAAAATCATACAAAATGGGGTTGTTTAGAGCCCTTAAATTAAGGCTTTTTCACCTTACATGCTCAACAACTTCCAAATTCATGAAAATTGGTTCAAACCACCATTTAAGGAGGATTTTAAGGCACAAAGGGTAGTCCTAAATTAGTTTTGAGATCCCACATGGGTTGACCATCACTCAAGGGGAGTTTTGGAAACTTAATCACTCAGTTCACTCTAGTTTTGAAGCCTCTTTTGCATGATTTTCAAGCTTGCATGACCAAAGAAGAATCTTTCACATGTATAGATCAAGGGGATTATCTGCTTCAACAAATTCATGCAAGGGAGATGACTGAAGCATCCATTCTAGTCAACTAAAGATCATTCCAGGATTCCTTCCAGCATATAATGCAAACTCCAATCATTCTTTGAGGGTTTTCTTGATTCTTCTCATTATGAGTTGAGGGATATTATTGTAACACAATTTTCTGAGTAATTCTCAGTTTATTTTCATGTAGTAGCAACTTTTTCTTTGAAATCAATAAATAAAAGAGTTATTGGTCCTATTTGGAGCTATCATTTTGCATTGTGGATGTATGTTCATGTAGATTTTCATTGTTGTTCATGTGAATCCTTTGTTTTCTTCCTCATCTAAGCAATGTATTTTGAATGTTTGTCATATTAAATCAACTTGTATGTTGTATCAAACCAATTTTGAGAAAAAATTGATGTGTAAACTCATTTTACCTTCAAAACAAAAGTAAAAATTGAAACCATCATGTGAAACACTTATGATTTTATGCAAAATCTAAATTGTGAGCATCATAACCAACAACTTTTGATTCAATGTTATAAGTCAAGGCTTTAGTTTTTCATTCCAAAATCGTTGGTGTATTACCTCCTAGAATTAAATTTATATTTCCAGAGCATCTTTCTATCCCTCTTCCAATCAAATTCATTAGTTTCTAGGAGATCTAAAGGGGAACCGACCCATAATCTGGAGATTCATCTTCATCATGAGAAATCCATAGGCTTGAAGATGTTTCTATGTTTCATGGGATTGTTGAGCCTCCAAGCTTAGCATCTGGGTGCAATCCTTTGTGATAATAATAAAATAAATACAAAGGAAGAAATTTTTTAAAAACAAAAATCAAGAATTCACTGGTTGAGGGAAGGGGACAAAAATACAAAGTTTTTTCATCAGTCTATCTTAAAACACAGATGTAGAAACAAGATTAGATTTTTAGATACCCTTAATGGGACAAGACTTGACAGGGAGGAGGACATTACAAAGGAGGTTGTCTCCTCAAATTTTCCTGAATTGCCTATGGTGGATAATTCTGAGTTGGAGGACTTTCTGCAGGTGATTCTAAATGTTATCACAGAATAGGATTTAAAAGAAATGGCTAAATTTGTTTCTATGAATGAAGTTAAGGAGGCAGTTTTCTCTTTTGGTGATTTTAAAGCGTTAGGGCCAGATGGATTTCCTCCAAGATTTTTCCAGGTTTATTGGGATATTGTCTCCTCTAACCTATTCAATGTGTTTAGGGATTTCTTCAGATTGGGAAGGATTTTAAATTAGATGAACACCACCTTTATTGTACTTATCCCTAAGAAAAATGAGGTTGCTTCTATAAACAACTATAGAACTATTAGTTTGTGTAACACCATTTATAAGATATGTTCTAAGATAATGGCTAATAGACTAAAATTAGTCTTGAGTAAGATGATTGCTATTAACCAGAAGGGGTTTGTTCAAGGAAGATAAATTTTGGATTCAACTATTTATACTCATGAAGTGCTACATTCTATGGACCTTAGTAAAAAAAGTCATGGATTTGAAATTGGATATTTCTAAAGCCTATGATCGGGTCTCTTGGGATTTCTTGTTTACTGTTCTGGAAAAATTTGGATTCAAAGGAAAATTTCTCAACTTAATTAGATCTTGTGTTACTACTCCTAAGTATTCAGTCTTGATTAATGGGGTTTCACAAGGATTCTTCTCTTGTGGCCATTGTCTTAGACAAGGTGACTCGTTGTCTCCTTACCTGTTTGTCATTGTTGCTAATGTTTTGGGCCACAATATTTAGAAAAATCTTGCAAATAAAGAATTGAAAGGGTTTTGTGCTGCTTCATCCCTCCCCCTTGCTTCTCATCAACAATTTTTTGATGACATTATCCTCCTTGGGGAGGCTTCTATCTTGGAAGCGAGACAATGGAAAGAGGTTCTTGAAAAATATGCTAGAGTTTCTAGTCAATTTATCAATTACTAGAAAAGTAAAATCTACTTTTTTAATACCAAATAGATTGTAAAAGAGAAAGTTATAAATTTTATAGGTTACCAGGAGGCCAAACTACTAGCTACCTACCTTGGCTTACCTTTAATCTCAAGAAAACCTAACAGTAATTACTAGAATTATATTGTAGAAAAGATTCAAAAGAAGCTAGACAGGTGGAAGAACAAGTTGCTAAGTTTTGCTGGGAAAGTTTAGCTCTTAAAAGCTTCCTTACAAAACATACTAGTCTATTATATCTCTCTCTTTAACATTCCTACCTATATTGTTGAGAAAATTGAAATGATTCAAAGGAGATTCTTATGGTTGGGTGTGGAAGAGAGGAAAATAATGACACTTGTTAGATGGGAAACTATCTGCACTCCGAAGAGGGTTGGAGGATTGGGTATAAGAAGGATAAAAATGTTCAATAAAGCTCTTGTGGAAAAAATGGGATGGTTTCTTCTGGAAGGGGAAAAGGATTGGGTACAGATTCTACGGGCCAAGTACTTTGGAAATAAGGATCTGTGTTGTTTCCTTTGGAAAAATGATCTCCCCTTGTTGAACAAGACAATTGAGAGGGGGGTGAATCAGTTGTAAAAAAAATCAACTTTATAACATTCACCAAAACTTAGATCAATCATATTTCTTAACTCTGCTAAAATGATTAAACATTAAGTGCAAGTGAAAATATTAAAAACCATCACAAAAACATAGTAACACCAGATTTACGTAGAAAACCCAATGAGGGAAAAACCATGGTGAGGATTAACTCACACTATAGAGAATATCAAAACTGATTACAAAAGGCTCACTGCCTAAGAAAAAAGGCTCACTGCCAAAACAGGGACACATTGTCTGGATCAGGACTCATTGTCCAACAGGGTTAACCACTTGGAGGGATCATTGCCATAGAGATACAAAGAAGATAAAATAGATATGTTACAGAGAGAAGAAAATATCAATGCAACAGAGAAATCCACCACAATTTGCTCAACCACTTACAAACATGCATGAATAATAGAGTTCACCTTCAACTCACTACACCTGGAAACTCAGGATTTAGACTTCACACTGATTTTCCACACTCACATTACATACATCCATTGATTCACATCTGCTTCACATCTATCTGCGCTATTTCTTTGCACTTATCTCCTTGTTCTACTTTCACGAGTAACTAATCCTGTATTTATACCATCTTCAACTTTGAAACATATCCAAAGTTGGCCATCCAACATTAAATTCAAATTAGGTTAGCGCCAAAACATCCTAGGGTGGAATTATAATGAGGGAAATCCAACCACACGCTTGATGAGGAACCAAATAGGTCCCAACACGCTTCATCAATTCTGAAGGTAGTGTTCAACACAAGGTCGGCCAAACCAGTGTAAAACACATAGAACAATTAAGCACAATCCTTCCAAATACTGAAATTATCTTCAACGCGATCATAAAAAATTAACTCTAGAACTGCAAGTCATAAGATTTAACAAAAGAGAAATCCAGACCAACAACATTTCTCCTGAACCTCATCTAGATACACAGAAAACCACAGTTCACAACTAGTGAACATAACTCGCATTGTACAATGAATCAGAAACCAAAAATCTGGATATAACAACTTCCAACAATCATGATCAACATATCTAAACCGCACACACATAGAATCAAACTGCAAAGCAAAACCCGGAGTAACCACTGAACACCTGCAATCTTCCTTCAATACAATTTTCTCAATATCCTCGATATATACAACCAATAACCTGCATCCATGAAATTAATGACATTAGCAACCAGTTGATAACTAATTGACCAATTGACATCAATGACAACACCTTGCAACAGGGTAAAAGCACAAATTTGTGTCACACTTTCAGCCAACTTATCAGCACAACTGAATTCTACTATTTCTAACTAAAAATTAATTTTGGTCAAACATATGATCTAGTAAGATTCATTCTAGCTAAGTTAGATACTTCCACAACTTTTTCAACTAAAATTGTTGGCTAAAAATATATGGAGCACCACTTTAAGTCCAATTTACCAAAAAATTAAAATTATTTGAAAAAATTGAAGTTTCAATAACTCCTACTAATGTAAATAACATTTAAAAAAAAATATAAAAACACCCTTTTGTAGATCCATAAGTGTAGTTTTCAAAAATATATTTATTTTAATAGTTTAATTATTATTATTATTTTATTTTTTATTTTTACTAAAAGTAGGTTAACAACACAAAATATTAGGTTGATTACCAAGCTAAGGAAAAATACTAAAACTTATTAATTTTTTTTCTTAAATATGATGCATGAGATAAAAGAATCAATTTCAAGATGGTATAATTTTTTTTCCATTTTAGATAAATATTTAATAGGAAAGTTGACATCTGATGAAAACAACTATTTTTTGATTCACACACATTTTAATATTTATTTATCAAAATTAGAAAAAAAATATTCATTCAGTAAAGTTTCAAGTTATAAATATAGACAAAAAATTTGAAGGAAAAAAAACAAAATTTAGTATAAAAAGTTTGACATCCCATGCAACTTCATTTTTTAGCATTTTATCAACAACTAAATTATAATGTTAATTTATTAAAAACTAGCTTAAACTATTTTTTTTTTTTTTTTTAAATACAAACATAAAATATACTAAAAAATACATATTTTACTAGTTTACATCATTTCAAGATTCAAGACATATATGACACTTTTTAGTGATTCAAGTTTAAAAGTTGGATCAGTGTTGGTCATATCCTTAATAAAGTGTGACACAACTTTGTGCTTTTACCCAACAACTTATTCATAATTGAAACAATCTCCCCCTTTGTCATTTATGGCAACACATGATGTGAAAAACCATCAAAGACAACATACTAGCTCTGAACACACTTCTCATGATTTTTCTTTCTGTTTCTCCCCCTTAGTAGATAATTTTTTTCACATGATACTCTTCATCTTTCTCTCCCCCTTTGACATAAATGGTAAAGGAAAAATATGATTTTACATTGATTTACCCTTTGACATTAAAAACAAAATACTCTTACAATGAAAACACATGACACTATCTGCTTCCCTTGAGAGGTAGCCACCAAAACATCAGTCTAGAAGAAAAATAGATCCACAGACCCACCAGATTGATGCATCTCCATGTGCATCTAGTTCAAGAAAGGAGGGGAAATGACCACTAACTTTTCCTGGAGATACTCAAAAGTATTTTTAGGAAGAGTCGTCGTAAATATATCAACAATTTGATCCTTCGTAGGGACATACTCAAGCTTTACTTCATTCTCCACAACCTTCTCTCTCAAGAAATGATACTTGATAGATATATGTTTTGTCCTTGAGTGCATCACTGGATTCTTTGAAATTTTAATTACACTTGTGTTATCATAGTAGATAGAAATAAGATCATCATACACAATTGTGATATCTTTCTGTAGACACCTGAATTTGACCACTCCCATATGGTCAAATTCACTCCCTTTTATTCCTCTATCCCACATCCTTCATCTACATTAATTAAATAATTTATTATTTGATTAATATTATCCTGTAGCCTAATGTCCCCAAGGTATTTAATAAATCAATTAAGTACCTTATCCCCCCTTTCCTCTCTAAATTAAATAAATACTCCAATTTATTTAATTTAGTCATTTTTCCTTTACGAATTTAAATTAATTATTTCTCTCTCCTTGTCACATCCTCCATAATCTCCCACTTGCCTTTAATTCTTCATTAACCTGCCTAATCCCATGTTTGTACAACCTTAATCACATGATTAGGTCAACCTAATCCCCATGCCATTTATGACATATGTCCAAAGTCAACCTCATTAAATGCTTTCTCCTTTTGGAGAAGGCAACCCCTTCCACATGTGAATTTTTAATTCACATTTAATCCCTCAATGCATTTTAAGGAATTTTTAATTCCTCCCATGTCCTATCACCCACATGTGGACAAGGACCTCCTTTATGAGGAGATATTTTCCAACTCCTAAGGTACCATATAGTATAGGCACATCACCTCCTCTTTTCCATCTCACCTGCCACATGTCAAGATGTAAGGGCTTGTGAGTTCTCAACTCACCTTAGCTCTTGATCTTGTCCACCATGGCTTGATCCTAGCCCTCCATTTTTTAGAGGAACTTCCCCTAAAAATGGTGGAATTTTCCCTCATTTGGTATCCATCACTTTTGCAATCCAACTTAGAAAGCAACCAAGTATCTAAGCACTCATCCAGGAACTCATCCACCATTGTTGCAACACCTTTTGCACTCATATTTTACATCTATTGCAGTACCCATTTGCACCACTGCATTCACCAACTCATCACTATCATTTAGAGCTAGGTATCAAGCTCTTTTTCCAAAAAGGGAGCACACATTCAAACAATCAAAAGGGCCAACCAAAGTCATCAAATCAAACAAGGTAAAAGGTTCCATATTTTCTTATGTTTTGTTTGAGTTCATCATAGGCCTAATCTTGAGTGTTTTTCTTGTGTTTTTTAATCTTTTGCATTAGTTAGTTTTTTTCATTTTAGTAGGTCAAATTCACTCGCACACATTTCTAGCACACCCGGTGGGACCCATGCCATGGGTTTGCATTTTACTGTTTGCTATTGTTTGAGTTTTGCAAGTTCATATTTCTACAAGCAGGGAAAAATTTGCCCCGACGAGTGAACTCTCTAGTTACAGAGGTGAAATTGCATTCGACAAAGGAAAACACGACTTTGCCCTTTCGTGAAAAGGGGCAAACTTGAAGTGAAAAGTGAGACTGCTTGGTACATAGGCATATACGTTGGAGGTATTTGGGAATAGGTGGCAATGCTAACCATAGAGGTGATTGCAACTTCACCCCTTCCCCTCGATAGGCGTTTGCGAATTCACCCATCCATACAAATAGGCGATCTTGAACTTCAAAAATAGGTGAATTCGTCTCAAATAGAGGCGAATTTGAGGTATTCCCAAATCTTTAATTTTTTGATTTGAGCTTCAATTTGGTTTTGATTTTGGGTATTGATCTACTAACTTGTCTTTCTGTGAGTGTGTTTTTACTAACGTTTGCACAATGAATCATTTGTCCAAGACTGGTGGTAGAAACTATTGACATATCTTCTGTAGGATGATCGGTTAGAGACTCCTAGATTAGCTTTGTTTACTATTTTTTTTCATACTAACCTAGGCACACATAGCTTAATTAAAGGGTCAGTTTAGATTATTTGCTATGTTTGGGAACAACTTGTTGATGTATCCACTCCCCTTGCACCTTTTGGTGATCCTAGGTGATGAGAAATCACAACTTGTTCTAGTCCAGTCTAGTCTACCTAGGAAGTGATAGTGCATCTAAGCTCTCCTCTTGCACTATGTGTGAGCCTGGGGACTAGCCGAAACATTTAGTATTTCCTTCCCTTAGTGAGACCTTCCTGGAATTTCATCACCTTGGGGACGATCCCAACCACGTGTTACCAGCGGGGTATATAAAGGGGGGAGAACTAAAGTTGTACCCCAATCCAGTCATGTCATGTCTAGCGAAGAGTTGAAGCTGGGGTGACACCTAGATAAGACGTGTAGGGTTGGTATGAGTTTCTAGTACCTCACTAGGGCTCCTGATCCATGCTTGTGGTAGGCTGGTGTTCACGGTTGTGCCTCACATACCTAGCGTATATTGAGGATGCACAAGATAACCTGTATAGCCTAGATAGAGACCTGTGTTTTAACTGCGGCTTGGTGTAGTGCAAGGGATGTGCACTGTACCTTGAAGTTACTCATCATGTACTCCCTTGGGTTGAGATAGAAATCCTCATGGTGGACTATGATAGTCTCTGAGTGAGAGTGTGAAGGTGAGCTCGTGGAGTCCGTTGATGGCCCTGTGCCACCGAATCGCTAACTATTTGCCTTCACGAGAAAGGGTGATCTAGAGAACCACCCCGGTATCATGGAGTATTAATCTTGGATTTTCCTCTCAAGGTGGTGGGCCTACATCAAGTTTGCAAACCTTCAATACTAATTCTAGGATTGTGCTACCTAGCATGTCTTCTTGTGTGATACTAGTGCTTATTTTCAGTTCGAGTTAGTCCAACTTTTTGTCTATTATTTTCCTGTGGTGTCTATTGATGACCCTGTGCCACTGAATTGATAGCTATTTGCCTTCATGAGAAAGGGTGATCCAGAGAACCACCTCGATATCATGGAGTATTAACCTTGGGTTGTCCTCTTAAGGTGGTGGGCCTACATCAAGTTTGTAAACCTTCAATACTGATTGTGCTGCCTAGCGTGTCTTCTTGTACAATACTAGTGCTTATTTTTAGTTCAAGTTAGTCCAACCTTTTGTCTATTGTTTGTCATGTTTTTTTTCCTTTTCCACAGTATGCCCCTACCCTCAATGGTGAATTTTCTTCTCATAGAGGAAAATTTGCATTATGGATAGGTGATCTTGCCCTGTAAAAGGGCGATTCCATGTTTGAGTCCAGTCTGGGTCATCCCTTTAGGTGAGTTCATCTTTGTTAGAGGTGAATTTACCTGTGGGTCCCTTTCTTAGGAGACCCTATGTCCACCTATTCCTTAGATAGGTGAGTCTTCCCAACCCTTAGGTGGGTCCGTGTTCAGTCCATATCCTTCGAGTCTGCCTAATTCCCTAGAATATGTGATTTTGTCTTCTCCTTGGGTGAACCTACTATCCACAAGGGCGATCTTGCATTCTGTCTGAGTCTTTCCCATTTGTACACCTTGTAGAATAGGAAAACCTGTTGTCCATAGGGGCGAGTCTATTTCTTCTTGTGTCTTCCCCATCCATATAGTTCAAGATTTAGGCGATCCCATTTGTCCAATAGGTGATCCCATTTTAGGCATTTATGCTTGTGTTCGTACCATTCAAGATATAGGCGATCTTGATCCTTAGTATAGGAAAACTTGTTATCCCTCGATAGGAAATTTTGACCCTATCCATACGTTTCAAGACTTAGCCGAACTTGTCATCCTTGTTGGGTGATTTTGCAAATTGAGTTTGCCTATTCCCCTTGGTGTTTTGAGGATTTAGGCGATCTTGCGTCTTATAGAGGAGATCTTGTCAGATATTTAGGCGATCCTGCCCTTAGATAGGAAAAATTGCATCCTGAGTTTGCTCGTTTCCTTTGCTTTCCAAGATATAGGCGAATTTGAGTCGTGGGTATAGGCGAGGTCGCTTAACACAAAGGCGAATCTGTTGACCTTGGATAGGAAAAGTTGTCACCTTGAGAGGCGAGTTTGCACTACATAGAGGTGTATGCACTGCCCATACAAAATCTAGAGAGTTAATCCTTTGGGCCATTGAAAGCCTATCATTTTTCGAGTCCGCTGCCGCAATAATTTTTTTATCACCATCTATGTGTCTGTAATCATCATTTTAGTCCATCTGCATTTTCCAAAAGTCGTCTATCTATCAATCAAATCATATAGTTGCATCTTATAACATCCCTATATTGCATTCTCATCATTGATTCATAAATCCCAATCCCCTAAACTTTGTTTTAGAGGTTTTTATCCAAGTTGGATTAGGTGTTTGATTGCGATCATCATCCTTCACACTTAGGATTGTTATCCATCCTGAGTTAGTAATCATCCATGGACCAATCAATCTAATTCCATATTGAGGTAGATTAAGTGTTGTAATCATCCTTTTTTTCATCTAATCCAATCATCAACATCTTATGTCATCTAGTCTGACCTTTGAACTTGGTTTAGAATCAACCTCATCACCCAATCCAATTGATTGTCCAATCCTATCAATTCTCTCATCCCTACAATCAATTTAATTGAATCCAATCACATCAATATCCAATCATCTAATCAATCAATCCATCATATAATCCAATTAATCTTTTAGTCATCACCTACATAAGTGCATCCTAGAGTGTAGCATCATCTTAGTTCACCTAGTAGTTTTGCATTTTCATGCCCATTACCCAATCACAAGCAAAGAAACTCATGGTAGAATAATAGGCTCTAGGTACCCAGCCTCACATTCCTTAGGATCCCACTAATGGTGGCTCATCGCAATCCAATACTGAGGTCCATACTACGTCACCTCCTACTGACGGGAGCATGGTCAATCAACCTGAGGTCATGATGGACAAATATCTCAACAATCCTTTCAATGTCCAGATGACACTGTCTCCTTAATGAGTGTGGGGATAAGATCCTCGCCATGTTTCTCATGAAGGGAATCAAGCCACCGTCAAGGTTTGATTTATCCAAGTATGTCAACATCACACCTCCTACACCCCTAGCGTTGTAAGACCCTTATAATTCATAGAGTAATCCAGCCAATTCATACATCCCTGAGGGCCCACCACAAGAGGGTTGGTATCAACCTGGATTTGGAAACACCATCCTTTATCAAGTCATACAACCTCCTCAGGTTCTAATTTTGGTTATCGGAGCACCTCAACCAAACATTCCTCAAGGCCCCAATCCTAATGATCCCCTTAATTTTGGTATGCCATAGAGTCTCCTCAATCCGCCACCCATGAACATCACACAAAGTTCAACTCCCATATCGTTTGCACCACCTCTTCCACCTAATCAACCGGGTCAACCACCAGTGAATATTGGGGGCAACCTTTTTGCTGCACCACCCCCACCTCTAGTATCTACACCCACATCCAACTTACTGCCACCTCCATTCACATCTCAACAACCACCTTAGGGCAATATCCCGTCCTTGCATCAGCCTCAAAGTAACCCGTAGTAGGAAACACCATCGCAACCACCTCACCAATAGGTATCACAACAACCTCCATCTCAACATCTACAACATACCACCACTCTGTCTTAGCTTCCACAACACACCTCAATTCCTTCAGAACCCCCACATAAGGCACAAGTTACGTCACAACCTCAACAACAACCTCTACATCAGCCACAAGGTGTCCCATCACAAGTCCCTTAGCAAACATAGATGCACACTCACTAGCCAACTCCATCTTATCAGTTGCCTCCTGACCAACCAAAAGTCCCTCAACAACCTGCAATTCCATCTCAACCTCTTTATCAACAACCACCATCTTATCAACAACCACCTCACCATACACAAGTCCCAACACAAATGCTAAGCAACCCTACTGCTCAATACCTGTATCACCCGCAAAACACATATACCGCATATGCAATCCCATCCAATCCTAATCCAAATTATCACAGTCCTCAATAATCCAAGCCATATTCATCTTACACAAATCCCCAACAGTCGCAACACAATCCTTATTACTAGCCATCCGATCCACAACAACTTCCATATACTTCCCAACAACCAACTGCTACTTATAACTATTAGTCTAATCTGTATTATTCCCAGCAACAACCATCATATCAGTAAGGTTCCCCCACCTCTTCATATTACCAAGCACCTCCTTCATATCAACAGGGTGCCTCTGCCTCATATTATTAGGCCCTTCCATCCTATAAACCATCTTATGCCAATCTGCAATCCACGTATCCCAATCAATATAAACAAACTTCTTCATATCAACCTCCACCATCACACAATCAAATAATCTTGACCCCATCCACTTCAGATCAACAATATGCTCCATATAGTCAATCCAACCTGACCAATCCTCCATCAACACCTGTTAATAAGGAGTGGGAAGAGATCAAAGCCGCACTAAAAGACTTGCAAGCGGGGACAACCAAAAAGTCTTTCAAGTTTGAAGAGATTTGTCCCTATCCATTTGATCCCTCGATCTCACTTGTTCCTTTTCCTAAGCATTTTGAAATGCCAAAGTTTGAAAAATATAAAGGAACCAAGGACACAAAGAATCATCTCTAGGAATTCTACTCACACTGCCAAGAAGTCTTGCACAATGATAATTATCTCTTATGGTTATCCCTAGGAGTCTAATAGGGGTAGCCCTAGATTGGTTTATGGGTCTTCCAAAGGGGTCAATCTCTTCTTTTGCAGATATTTCAGAGAAATTTGTTACACACTTCTCCTTCAATTTGGAGAAGGAAATTGATACCCTAGATCTTCTGAAAGAAAAACAACGTGAGGGAGAGACCTTTGCAAGCTACCTACAAAGGTGGCACGCCTTGGCTAGTCGAATGAAATCCCACCTTAGTGAGAAGGATATGATAACCATTTTTTTAGCAAACATCCATCTAGATATGACACAATATCTCAATCTTCATTTTGTCACAACCTTTTCAGAGGTCATAGAAAAAGGTTCTATCATTGAGAGGGTGCTCATTGCTAAGGGACAAGTCAAAATTTATAATCCCGATAAGGATAATTCATTTGGAGATAAGTCTTGCTATTAGAACAAGAATAAGAATGTTGTCAATGATGGTGTCACTTATACCAAGCATGTTCAAGTAGCCAACACCTCACAAAGGTCACAATATGTCCGTAATCAACCATCAGCCTCTAATGTCATATCAGTGCCATAGGGGGCACCACGTCCTCCTCAACAGTCCAATCAACAAAATCAAGGGAAAAATAAACACTCATTCACTCCATTAGGAGAATCCTTAAGTGTTGTGTTTAACAGGCTCCTCTAAGCGAGTTATCTAGTCACTTATCCTATGACTAATCCTTTCGACGAGTCCAAACCAAAGCCCACCTAGTATAGGGAAAAAAATACTATGATTTTCACAAAATTAAAGCTCATTCCACTAACAAGTGTCAGGGACTTAAAATGTATATTCAAGATCTCATAGATCGAGGAGATATAGTAGTGGATGCTAATCAGGTGACATCATCCAATGCCCAACTGCGGATATATTAGAATGCTTTCCTGAAGCACAATCAGGGTGCCGGTACGTCTAATACCAATCCTAAGTCAAGTAATAACAATAACCAAAATAACAACAAGAACAATGTCAGCTATAAGAATGTACCCTATAACTATGATGGCATAGTTATGTGCATTAGTTAGGTAAAGCCTCACGTATCCATGATTCATGTTAAAGGCAAAGACCTACAATGTGTTATTACAACCCATTGCACCCTCATAACCATTCCTGGAGCTTCCACATTAGTGCAACCAACTCCTGTAAGCTCTCAATATAATATTCTTGATCACCTTGGAAAGACTCCTGCTCAAATATCCATCTTGGATTTGCTTAAGTCTTCCCTTTTCCATTAGGAAATCCTCACCAAGGCTTTGAAAGATACTCACGCGCCTAATGATATAGATCCTACCCAATTTCAAACCTTAGTAGGACATTTTTCATTCACAATCAGTTGGGCTTCAGTCAAAATGATATGCCTTCCATCGATTCAAATCATAACTACCCCTTCACATCGAGGTCCTCGTAGTTTGTCATAAAGTAAAAAGGGTTCTAGTAGATAATGGCTCTGCCCTTAACCTTTGTACATTGGAGTTTATAAAACATGTAGGATACACCCATGCTAACTTGAACAATTAGGTTATCACCATCAAAGCTTATGAAAACACAAAATGATACTCTGAAGGAATCATTTGCCTACCTATTCAGGTTGGCCCTATTGTGCAGTATACTGCATGCCACATCCTTGATCTAGACCTTCCATACAATCTCCTCCTTGGCTGCCCATGGATCCATGCCATGCAAGCTTTCCCATCCACTTACCATTAGTGCTTGAAATTCCCATTCAATGGGATGGAAGTAACCATACATGCTGATCCATAATCTTTTGAATATTGCCACACTTTAGAAGCTTCCTTCCCCCACTCTCACTATTGTCTAGGAGTTGAAGTGGGGGCACATTAGGCATCATCTTCCAACCCATCATCCACCACATCATCCACTCCATCCTCCACATCTGAATCCACAATCACTAAGGTCCAAATCATAGAAAAAGGTTGTGGTGAGTACGAGATGCCCATGACTTTAAATGTGGCAACCATGCCACCATCTCCTTGTACCTATGGCCAACCTTCTCATTCCACACCAAAAGAAGAAGAAAATATAATAAAACTCAGTTCTAAGAATATGGGGTCTAGCACTTTTTGATCTCCTGGAACATGACAAGATTAACTAGATGATGATAACAGTCAGTGGATATATTGAGAAGAGCTCGAGCTTCGCCCCCTCTTAAGGAATATTTCTAGGAGATTTATCCTCATACATCCAAGTTAGCTAAAAAATATAATTATCAAGGGGGAGGCCTTGGCATAGAATAACAAGAAAGATTATAGCTTGTTGACACGCCTGTGAGACCTAGAAATTTGGGCTTAGGCTATGATACAAAGCAAAAGGGTCCTGCACCATTAACTAATACCTCAAATAATGCCAATGCAGACAATGATTTCCTTGAGGATATGCCAGAGGAAGATGCCATCATACTCGCATATGATGATGTAGGTCTCCCTTCCATGTTCAACTACCTATCCATCTTTACCATCAACCTTTCCCTTCGCCATCCTGAACTCATTGATTGGGACTTACGAATTAGTGCACCTATCGATACCTTTCCTTCAGTGGACACTTACATGCATCTCATGGGATTGGGGTAAGATGAAAACCCTAATTGCAAAAGTAAGAAGAAGAAAAATAAAAAAGGGTCATCCAGTGAAAACCTCGTTGAGGCACTTCCTGACTCATCAAAAGTCAAAATAAAGGGTGTATCCGACAGTGAAAACCTTGCTGAGTCGCTAGAGGATGGGGATGTTCATCTTCCCCTTTTTGGAACTCAGTTGTCCGAACGGTCTTCCATCTTGATTGAAGAAACTCAAGAAGTCAATTTGGGAACAAAAGAGGACCCTAAGATCACTTACATAGCCAAATCATTGTTAGAGGAAGATCATTCTACCATTTTCAACCTGTTAAAAGAGGGAATCATCAATTTCACATGGACCTATTCAGACATGCTAGGATTAGATCCCACCTTGGTGGTACACCATTTGGATGTTCATCTGGATGCCAAACCTGTTAAACAAAAACTAAGAAAGATACATCACCAGGTGGCCTTGCTTGTCAAGAATTGGAGAAACTATTAGAGGCTGGGTTCATAAGACCCATTGACTATTCTGACTAGATATCCAACATAGTGCCTGTGGCCAAACCAAATGGAAACATCAGAATCTATACAGATTTTTGGGATCTTAATAAATCTTGTCCTAAGGATGATTTCCCACTTCCAAACATTGACATGTTGGTTGATCTCACAGTAGGACAGGAGATGCTATCCCTTATGGATGGTTTTTCCAGCTATAATCAGATCAAAATTGCAACATAAGATCAACATAAGACTACCTTCACCACCCCTTGGGGCACATTTTTCCATAACATCATACCCTTTGGACTTAAAAATGCGGGGGCAACCTATCAATGTGCTATGACTATTATCTTCCATGACCTCATTCATATCATAATGGAAGATTATGTCAATGACTTATTGGGGAAGTACAAGACTAGAGAAGAGAATCCTATGATCTTGAAGAAAATATTTGAGCGGTTAGAGCACTAAAAGCTACGTCTAAATCCAAAGAAGTGTGTATTTGGGGTTACATCTGGAAAGCTATTGGGCTTCATAGTCTCCAGAAGGGGTATCAAGGTAGATCCAACAAAGGTCAAAGCAATAATGGAGATGCCCCCACTGTGTAATCTCAAGCAATTAAGAAGCCTTCAAGGGAAGTTACAGTCCATCAGGTGCTTCATAGCTTAACTAGCTGACAAGTGTCAATCATTCTCACATCTCCTGCGTAGAGATACCACCTTCAAGTGGGATCCAGAGTGTCAACAAGGCTTCAATAAGATTGAGTACTTGGATCATCCACCCATCTTGATGCCTCCTATTCGTCACTCTTTAAGGTGACTATATCCCAAAGTCATTTAGATTAACATTTCCATGCACCAACAATATAGCAGAGTATGAAGCTCTTATCACTGATCTTAGAATCACCATCCAATGGAATATCACCTGCCTATGCATCTTTGGTGATTCTCAATTGATTATCAAACAAGTCAATGATGAGTTTAAAACAAAGGATGACAAGTTGTTACCCTACAAGTGCATGGTGGATGAATTTAAAAAGTATTTCACCTTCATCCAATTTGAGTAGATTGCCAGAGTCTAGAACAAAGTAGCAGATGTAATGGCTACAATTGGTTCCCTCATTGATATGCCCAAAGATCGAACGAACTGTGAGTTCCTCGTTGAACAAATTTTAATCCCGTCATATGATGTCCTTGATAGTGAGATGGTGTGCGATATCGTAGGCCCTGAATCACCCTGGTACCATGGAATTTACACCTATCTCATTGACAATATCCTACCTCCTAACCTTACACGAAATCAATGCAAATCCTTTATCCAACGTACTTCCCACTATACCATCGTAGGAGATACACTTTATCGTTGTGGGTATGATGGCACTCTACTTAGTTTTCTAAATGAATTAGAAGTCTACATTGCGTTAAACAAGGTACAAGTGGTGTCTGTGGGGCCCATTCTAATGGAATGGCCTTAGCAAAAAGGATTCTCAGAGCTAGTTATTATTGGCCTACTATGGAGCACGACTCTTGTGAGTTCATGAAGAAATGTCTACCTTGTCAGCAACATGCAGATTTAATCCATGCTCTCACACAAGATTTGTAGCCCATCATAACACCATGGCCTTTCTCTCAATGGGGTTTTGACTTGATAGGCATGATTTACCCTCCATCATCTAACGACCACACTTTCATCATCACCGCCATTGAATACTTTACCAAGTGGGAGGAAGCAATTCCTCTCTCCTAAATCACGGGTATTCAGATATCCAAATTCATCCTTTTCCATATTCTCTGGAGATATGGAATCTCTTCCACCATCATCACCGACAATGGAAAGCCCTTCAAAAATCAATTTATGAAACACTTTTATGAGATATACCATATCCAACATTGTTGGTCCATTACCTATTACCCACAAAGTAATGGTCAAGTGGAAGCAACCAACAAGACCCTCATCAGGATCCTTAAAAAGGTGGTTAATAACACTGGTTGAGATTGGCATCTCCATCTCCATTTGCACCCCTATTGGAGCCACCCTATACTCTCTTGTATATGGTGTCGATGCAATCTTTCCAATCAAAGTCAAGATCCCCTCACTCTGAATATCTTTGAAGAACCTCATTAGTGATGAAGACACCCGGGTTGCACGCTTAAGTTAGCTTGAACTCCTAGATGAAAAACATATCAGGGCCTATAATCATCTACAAATATACTAACATCGTCTTAGGAGGAGCTACAACAAAAAGGTTCATACTCACCAGTTTAATGTTGGAGATCTAGTCCTCAAGGAGAATCAACGCACCTAGGAAGATCGAGACAAGAAAGGAAAGTTTGAGGAAAATTGGTTGGGCCCTTATGTTGTCATAGCTAAATATGGTTTTGGGGAAAATAGGCTTGCTACACCTAAAGGGGAGCCCTTAAAGGAGCCCATTAACATCATCACTTGAAGAGGTTTTATACCTAAGTCAGCTAGGTTATCCTATCTTGCAAAATACCAAAAAAAGTAAAAAATACAAAAAAAAATACAAAAAAAAAAGTCAAAAAATCCAAAAATAGTAAAGGGAAATAATATGTTCTATGGTGAAAACCACCCTTGGTGGTACCTTGGAAAAGTATGTTTGGTGAAAACCTGGTAACAAGCACCATTCATAGAGGGCTTAATCATTATCTACCTTGCATCCTAGGTACTTTATGTTTCCATCCTATCCTCAGATCGTATCCATCCAATCCTTTCATCAGCATCTGCTTGTCTGCCGCTTGGTATATTTTGGTTGAGCATTGGATGATCTACATCGGCTATCGGAAATCCTGAGCTTTTTTCCCTCATATGAGATTTTTTCATTTTTCTGTCAGTGTTGTTTGTCGGTCTTGTGTCCTCATCTAGGGTGTCTCATCGTGTCATTCATCATTAGGTCTCATCTTGTCTTTTGTCCTTTTGTCAAACTACGTTGCTTGTGTGCTTTCACGTAGGCAAGGTCAATCATTTGATTAGCCCTTAGGACATTTGTCTGTCTAGTCTTTGTCATCCATCATGGTCTCTATTTTCATCTTTCCACTTTTATCCATGGTCATTCATTAGTCTTTTATCAAACTACGAGGGCTCTACACTTTCACGTAGGCAAGGCTAATCTTTGATCAACCCTCGAGCCCCTAGGTCTTTAGGGTTTGTCTTGTCATTGTGTTGTGTCATCAAGTATGTCCCTACCTAGCTGGTTCTAACAAACAAAATCCACTAGTATCAATAGGTCCAATCAGTTTCAAATATCCTAAGTCACGTCGATCATCTAGTATATCCCCCGTCTTTGGTTTTAATAGGATGCATCCTTCCTAATTAGACCACATTGATCCCATCCACCCTTTTGATCCAATGGAAAAGGAAATTTTAGATTTATTATGATCTTTTGATGCTTTTGGATTTTATTTAAAATTTGAGCTTCCTATTATACCTCGTCAGGGTCACCACGATCCATTATATCATGGCATGCTTTGATTGGTAAACATAGGGTCGTATCTTGATCTTCTATCTGTTTCTATCTTCTTGGTTGTCCCACGTAGTACCCACCAAGATCCCTATGGTATTGTGTTATGTTGGGGAATCCTTTGTGCTTGTGGTTGTCCCAATGCCTGGCTCAACCAAAACCCTGGTGGCTTTGGGGTGTTGGGATAGCCTTCTTGTTTGTTGTGTTTGTTTTATACATTAGACACTAATCTGCCTTGGTCCCTCATACCCTGGCGTATCGTGTCTTATGCTATAGAAAAATTTAGTGCTCTCAAAATTGTAAAATAGCATTAGGAATGTATTTCATTTCTCATCCTTTTGTATTGCATTTACCTTCATCCATCCTTTCCATAGCCTATGGTTAGTGATTTTGGTTGTGCAAATCTTCATATTTCATCTTCTCTTCTTCTCAGGCTTCCTACAGTTTTGATAGGTGTAGTATCACACACATCATTTCTCATCTTGATATGCAATACATTATCACACCCATCATTCACTTGGGATTGCATTTATCATTAAGTTGGTAGTACCAAGGTCATATTTGCTATCAAATCCCTGGTCTATGACATGCAAAATGAGAAAAGCAAATGAGATTGATACATAACTATAAGGAAAAGTAGGGGAATCATAGAAACAAGTGAATCCAATTGTTAAATAATCTTGATAGATGTCATACTAAATGCAAAAAGTACAATTTGATCCCAAATGGCATTCATTTCATCTCATTTTGCATTTATCATTATCATTTTCATTTTGAGTTGTTTAGATTAATCTAGATTGGTTATTCTAAGCATATTAAGTTCATTGCATATCATTTCATATCATGTTGCATTTATCATTATCATGTTCATTCTAAGTTCTTTAGATTAATCTCGATTGGTTATTCTAATCATCTTAAGTTCATTCCATTATCATCTCATTGCATTACCATTTTTAGGTTGTTTAGAGTTATTATTCTAAACATCTTAGTCCATCTCACTACACATATTTCATTTTATTACATTCATCATATCATATGCATTATATTACATTAAATTCCATTGCACATCCATCACATCCATCCATAACATTATTACACATGCATACACCGCATTTTTCATTCATTGCATCCCATTACATTTTCATGCCATAATCACATCATAATAATACATCCATGACATGCATCATAAAATTAAAAGAAAATTGATTGTACAATGTACACACATACATCGCCACCTGCATCACAAATCATTAGTCTCATATCCATAGCATATAACATCATAAATCATTCATCACATCCAACATCACAAAGTGTTAGACATAATGAATTTAGTCCATATCATCCACATAGGCATAAACATAAATCATCATAGTCATATGCATATATCATAATCATCATCATCATAACTATCTGTGTAATCGATATAATCATCCAAATACACATGAACATAAATAAATGTCCATCATGTAATCATAACATGGTGTCGACAATCTCCATTGCATATCATATAAATATAAAAATATCATGTCCATCATAATCCATAATAAAACCATAAGAGTCCATAATAAATCCATCATAAAAGCATAAAAACATGTCCATCATGTCCATCAAAACCCATCAAATAACATACATGTACAGATCTTTGATCAAATGTAGAGACATCTCCCAAATGAATAAAGAATAAGGAAATCATCCATGTCTAATCTATACTGAAGAGTATATAGTCTTTGTCCTTGTATGCTGATCATCCACTCTGCACCTGTCAAAAGCTAGGATCTTGTCTCCTTTGTCCTCTCTACCCTGAACTACCCTCATCTGATCTCTGAGGGGAGTCTACCCCTGAACCTCTGCCCTTGGGAGGAGTCTCATGGAAGCTGTTGTATCCTCATGTGTGAGTGGCTCCCGAGTGGGACAATGTTGGAATCTAGGGTACGCGTTTGACATAGGGAGATACTCTTTGTGTAGAATTTGGGACTGCCTAATGATAAGCAAACATATAGTAGGCCGCCTCTGTCCTAGCATATGTCACCTCTGCTACTTGGGCCCTCGCTAGGTCTCTCCCAATCCTGTACCTATCCTAGAACCTCATGATCAATCTACTCTCCTGCTCCCATGCGTCCTGAGCCATCCTCATCTAATCCACCTGCGCTTGCAGTTGAGACATTTGCTGTATTTCCCCATCCCTCTCACCCTATAGGGACTGTACTTATGCCTCTTTTTCCTCTGCTCTCTCCAACATCGCCCCTGTGTCTCCCATATCCACCTCCGCACACTCCGTCCTATCCCATAGCTCATCTTACTCCCTCCTCAGCTCATCCCTCTCCCTCCTCATCTCCTCCACCCCACTCTACATTTCTGCTACTTGCCTCCTCAGGTCATCGCTCTTTGCGTGGGCCTCCTGTACATTTCGTGATGCCTCCTTTGCAAGGGCTGCTTAATCCCTATCTCCCTTTGCATACAATCTACCTACCTCACTCTGTAATCTATCCTTGTCCTCCTCAGACTCCCTAATTCTCTACTCTACAATCCTTAGTCAGGCCAAGGCCCCTATGAGTAGTACGGGGGGTTCCTCGGGTGGTGGAGGTACATATAGTACCATTGCTAGTGGATGCACCTCTAGGGCATCCACCTCCATTGCCTACCTCTCTCCTCGTGCCTCTCCCTCTCCTCTAGCCTCCTCCATCTCTACATATCCATCATCTCCTCTCCTTTGTTAGCCTCCTCTCCTCCTCCTCCTATGTTGTGTGACTAGTTTCCTCTCATCATCTGAACCATACCCTAGGGCACCCACAATCGACTACACAATTGTCATCCGTCCTGGCCTCCCCTCTGCCCACCATGCTGAGTACCACACTCTCATCCCTATGTCTATTGGCCCTCCTCTCCAGGGGTATTGTGTTAGCGGGACTTGATCCCATATCACCCATGCATAGTCTACCATAATCAGCTCACCCCATAATGTCGTCGACTCCCTCGTAATCCTTTGAAATCTCTGTGGCCCTGTAAGAATATCCTACTGAATCCCAAACTATCGTGTGACCCTGTTTGGTCTATGTAGCTCCATAATAAATGGATCTCATCCAATCAGGTAACATAATGAAAAGAAATAACCCCTATGTTTCTTGTTGTCATCCCTCCATCCATGGAAGCATCATGCCAGGTATGGTCTCCATGCAATATCCTCCAGTCTCAAATTGTTCAGTCTCTGCCTCCATCCCTCTAGATCCCCTACTAACTAATAATGTAGTCTGAATCTGTACTTCATCCCCCACCAATACGCAACTGGAAGCATCTCATCTCTAACCCTTGCTACCAAAATGTTTTTCTAGGCCACACTGATGTGCTCCCATGCCCACACTGATGTGCTCCCATGCCCACACCTATAGTAGTGTCACATGGGTGATGCTCATAGCTCGTTTATAGAACACAACATGCATATCCTTGTAAAGTTGTGCTAGTATGAATTCTCCCCATGCAAAATCCCCCTCTCCTCTCAATAACGTGTCTAACAATCTCGATAATCTTGAGGCTGCAAAAGCATCCACTCCTGTCTCGCAACATGATCTCACTGATCAATTCACAAAGGTACAATGGCAGGGCTGATAGATGTAACCCCAAGTGTCAACCTCCTACAAGGATATCATAACTAGGCTTCTATACCCATAATTCAGAGACTGGACATCTAACTTGAATAGCTATTCAATCATCATGGAGGTGCATTTAAATTGTCAATCCAGGGACGTAGACTTGAAATAGGTCAGCATTGTATGTGCACTAGGAATTCCTAAGTAGCCATCTCTAATCTACTGCTAAGAAACACATAGTACTGAAAGTAAATTACAAGAAGGAAATAAAAAAATGCTAAACATTAACCAACGACTATGCTATACTGAAATGCATAACAAGAATAAATATTTGGGTGAACGAACATGAAACTACTCTGTTTACTTTGGCTGCAGGAACAAACACAAAATGGACTTCTAGTGGCTATAGGAATAGTCGATGCCAGATTTTGAACTAAGTACAGAACAAAAAATAACAACTAAGCTAATTAATCTAAAGAAAGGATTACTCACCAAGTGGGCCCCCTTGGATGAGTATCCACTAAAACTAATACAAACTCAAATACTCAAATTCAGACTATCATCTCATTCATTGAAAATTATGTAAATAGAGTAATCAACATGGCTGTATTGAAAAGTAGTGAATACTCAATACATCAATATCGTATTTCAACAATAATCCCAGACTAAGAACTCTCCCCTTCAAAGGAGATTCATATCCATAGTTATTCTACCAGCTAAATAGGATGGTCCCTCCCACTAACTGGGAGGAAGCCATTTAGGGAAAGCAAGGAAAAGAGTGGTAGAGCGGTTACGCTTGCAGGGAATCCAGTCAGACATGCATGCCCAAACGTGGACTCAACGTTGCAGTAATGCTCGTGATTGCTCAATGCCATAAATACAAGGAGGTTACAATTGACTTCCATGGGGAATCTACCACCGTTGTCCTTCAGTTGACTCCTTTGAATGATTCCCCTACATGATCATCTGTCGGTTTCCTTTCCCAACTTAGCATTCACCAATTGTGTCCTGCATGGCAATTTTAGTACATGTAATAATTGCACATCTAAAATCATTGTTACCTAATTTTTAGCTTTCTGCTGAAATTAGATAACCTAGTGTTTGTTCTTTTCATGTTGTTTAAACATTTAAAGATAAACCATAAAACTGCTAGTTTCAATATGCATGAAGGAGTGATTGTCAAATAAAGTGGATTACATTTTTTCATTTCAATGTTGCATTACAACAAATGAGAAAGAGAATCATAGATATACAAATGTAGTCTTTTATTGATAATATTGAAATGTACATGTCCCTCAAAAGCCAAGGGAATAACTCTCTTATTCAATGAATATATGAAGCAATTCATACATGAATAAATAAAAGAAAGAAATAATGTGCATATAAGAATGGAACTAGTCATTGCCTAAGAATGACTGGTTGTGGGTTGCCCGACTGCTCTTTGCTTCTACCCCAAGTTGCTTGTGTCCTCCCCAGCTTTGTAGTGCTCCTCGCCCTTGCATCTGAAAAAAGCATGATGTTAGAGCGAGGCTCTAAGCAATGAAAGATTCAATCCTTACATACACACCTACCTATGCATGTATAAACCGATCCATAAGTGCATAAAATAAGCATGCAAACCTTGGATGTCTTGGAAAATAAAGAAGTCATCAAACTCATCCAACATATGCATTTATTTTCTAACTATTTGCTTCATGTGCAAATTTAGGAAAAGTTTGGTTACTGTTATGATTCAGATCAAATACAACGTGTGGGGTAAATGTGGCTCCCACAAGGGTAGAGCTCAACATGCTTTGAAAGAAAAGGAAATTGAGCAACTTGATCAAAGATTCATCTATTATCAATGCATTAAATCAATATGGAATCACACCAGTTCATCAACTTTCATTATCAAATTCAAAAGATGCAACATACTATGCTAATATGTCCTTTAATCTTCTTAAGAAGATCCATGATCTGTTTATAAAGGAAGTGACTTCATAGATGCATCAAGTTCAATTATGCATCTTATAAACAATGAGGAAGCATTTCAAGTTGGTGTCAAGCCCCTCTCATCATAACCCTATGGGGCAGTCACACATCACATAGGAAGGTGAGCTGTTAGGTCACCCACACATGTGACAGGTGGCTGTCCAATAAAGTTAGAATGAGGAGACTATGTGTATTTGTCACACATAACATAAGAAAGAGCAATGGTTGAATCAAGGTCATGATACAAGTACAAGGACAACACCTTTGTAGGGACTTACAAGGTTGAAAAGCATGGGGAAGTATTCAAAATAGAGCATAATTGTCCTCATGGCAAAGAAACATGGTCATCTATTTTGCTGCCCTCATAAGTTAGATGAATGAAAGTTGTATGCTATCATTCAGATTGAGAACATGATAAGCTTGAAAGAATTCCAAGCATGTCAAATTGGACAACAAAAAAAAACAAAATATGAAGTTGCACAAGCCTGAATTCAAGGCCTTCTCAATCAAACATCAGACAAACAAGTTTCCGGCTAGCATCTAATGCATGATGTTTTAAGGAAAGGCATAAAATGAAAAGACATTCAAGAAACATCAACTCTAGTTGACATAGATATATGCATATCATGAATATGTCATTACAAGAAGTCATGACAACAATCAAACCCTCATATGATGTGATCAAGATACAATGACTATGCCATAACACAAGGGACAGGGGTCTGCTATTCTCTAAGCGTATTAAAAATAATGATTGAGAAAGTTGCCAAATGGTTTCCTCTGGAAATGATGCCTCTAAGCATATTACAAAGAAAGGAATAATCATAATCATCAGAGGACATGAAACACAATCCATTCACAACAAGTTCAGAGCATAAGTAAGGAGCAGTCCCAGATTCAATCAATGAATAGTAGCATCCATTACTTCTAATGGGGCAGTCATGTGCATTGACAGACATAGATGTGCTTCAAGGTAAGTCACCAATTAATGAGTGGTTTGATCAATTCAATGCATAAATAATGGATGCAACAACAAATAAAGTGTGATATTGAGGCAACAATTGTAGAGCAACAACATCATGTAAGATAAAGAGTATTAAGACTTCACAATGCTCCTATAATAGTGGAACATGGGTGATAGGCCTAGGGGCTTTCAATGAACATTAATGGTGGTTTCTAGTTGTACACTTGCCTAATGGAAGTCACCATTGTGATACAAGAAGAGGAAACATATTCTCTATTTTGAAAGACTCTATGACCTTCATAGTGATAGAAGGAAATTGTGCATTTTAAGGAGATGATGACAAGTCAGTATTGTTGGTTTGTATTGGATGTATGGTCTATGCATCATAACCTTGTATGAAGGTTGGAGCAATAGTTTAATCCATAAGCACATGAGGTTTCATTGTTAACATATGCATTAGTAATCATGCTTTCAACAATAAAGTGATTGATGAGCAAATATAAATCAAAGACAGTGCTATTGAAGTATCATTAAAGGACAGTGACATTGTACCAACAAAATGCTCTATATGTGATCTCATACAAGCTACAGGGATAGTCCTAAGGGAGTAAATGAGATGACAATGCAATGATCTCATGAATAAGAACAACAATAATGCATGCTGACCTCAAGCTATAGCATGCCAATATGCAATGCAAGTGTATGGCAGTCTTGTCCAAAGGAAAAGTGAGAAAGTGCATGATCATGAAAATGAGTTCCACTGTATTGTGCATTTCAAGTAAGGAAGCTAAGCTTCAACCTTCAACCTTTGTCAATAATTGAAGTACAAGATGACAAATTGTAGATGGAATAAGCAAGGGATGTGGTATACATAAAGTACAAGAAAAACATCATTAACATGTGGGCAATGCATGGAAACAATCACCAAGTTTTTATTACAAAAGAGAGCCTTACAGGCTATCATCAATGAAAGATAACAACTATGCCTTTCTTAAGGTCATGAGGAGTAACTAAGTAGAAGAAACTAATGGTGATTAAGGAGGACAAATGTGTCCAATTGCAAGGAGAAAAGAATCCAGTAGTGGGAGGCAAGCAAATAAAATGGATTGTTATTATGCTTTTCATGGTGCCTATATATGACACTGAATCAGTATATCCCTGTGGGATACAAGATTTTCAATAGAATGTGTGTTTAGTGAAATGTGGGTTATTCACAGTGACCAAACCCATTTTGGGGTTTTATTCTCAAAAAAAATTCTACAGAAGTGAAATGAATTACAAAAAATCCAGTTAAATGCCCATTAAAAGACATATTTTGTTGCAAATTGGGGCTTTCATTGTACCCATATTGTGCAATACCATTTCCTTTTTTTGAACAAAATCTGAAAGTTGTTTTCAAATTGAAAACATACCCATCTGGGTTCATTACAAAATTTGTGAAAGGAAAATGGCAGTATGGAAAAATCTCTACAGGAATTGAAAAAATGAAAGACCTTTCATGTTTCATGACAGGCCATGGTAAGAAATTGGCCTTTTTCCTGCAAATATGGAAAACCCACTTGGGGTTTCAACAAATAGAGTGACATTGCTATTTTCTCTACAAGGGTGAAATGAACTTGCAAAAAATCATCTATATTTTGCAACAAATCTGAGCTCTATAAGAAAATCTAGTAACCCACATGGGTTTTTACAAAAAAGTTGTAGATTATGAAAAATGCATGCTACAGGAAACCCAAACAAGGGTTTTTCTCAAGACAAGAAAATGAAGCAAAAAATCATGAATACAAGAAGACCCAGTTTGCATAATGGAGGCCAAGCCACAACTAATTCTTTCTTTTTCTAAATTCTAGAAACCCATCTGGGTTGTTAATGTTTGTGAAATACAAGAAGGAAATGAAAATAATACAAGAGGGTTTTGAAATGAGCATAAGCACATTTTTTCTATTCATGGCCGTGGCCAGTGAGTCTTTTTCTCCAGAAGAACAATAGAAAAAACAATGAGGTGACGAGCATTTTGTTGTTATCTTAGAAAAATGAAGAGCTTGAATGGCTTTTTGTTGCTCAAAAACAACAATGGAGTGGTCGATTGAACTTACCTGAAATTTTGCTCATACAATCTCTGCAATTTGCAATATTTTTGTCACTCAAAAACTTCATACAAGCTTCTCATGGCGGCTGTCAACATAAGAGAGCAACAACAGAAACAAGAAGATGAAGAAATTCCATCAAAATGCTATAGGCCGCGACCTATGAGTCCAAAAAATGGCCTCCAAGTTCACAAAATATAGATTTATGCCAAGTAAACACATTTACTTGAGTTTCCATGGTGATTTCATGCAAGAAATGTCAAAAAATTGACTAAAGGCTAGTGTGAACACCATTTTCTGTGTTTTTCCAAACCCTCATGACGGTAGAACAATTTTTCTAGATTCTTCGAAAGACCAAATGATGATGTTTTTTCATCATTTCGCTATTTTGTGATTAGGGTTTGACCTTTTGGAATTTCGATGGGATTTTTATCCCTTGTTTTAAAAAAAAATCAACACATGATAAATGTGATGGGGCCGAAACATGTGTTCCTTGTTAGGAATTTTATGCCTTAGAAACTTTCCCACTTTTTAAACTTTGCCAAGTCTTCACTTTACATCATATGTTATCACTTAGGCATTTTATGCCTTAGGGTTTTCCCCTTTATTTCTACTCATTGCTAAGTGTCTTTCAAACATACAACAATGGAGTATGCCATGTGACCTATGAGTGATGCCTTGTTTTTCCAATATCATGTGACTTGGAATATGCTTTCCAAGGGACTTGGAGGTTGGCCATATTGGCCAAGTGTTGTTGATGACTATATGCCTTTGCAAAACAATGTGTATGACATGTGCGAGTGAAATGCAAAATATGGTGAGTTGGTGATCAATGCCTTGGAAGATTTTGAAAGATTTTAGCCATAACATTATATGTTGCATTAGTTTTCAATTTTTGAAATATCATATAAGTGATTTGAAAATCACTTTTAGTTGCTTCAAATGCAAATGGAATGCATTTCAATGGTGGGGCCCTTTGATTTGTGCTTAATTGTAAAGTGATTTGTTAACTAATGTTTTATGAATCACTTAACAAAATCACTATCTTTAATGCTTTAAAAAGCCATGTGTTTTCAAAAAACACACATATTACATGATGGAGAATGTGGTCAAATATTGTAGGAGGACTAATGATGACCTGCAGAGGTGTGAGAAGTGTGGGATGCTGTTTTGACTGATTTTGGTGGAGAAGAGGCTAGCTGGAAGCATTTTTGTCACACTTTTGGGGTGACTATTGACTTGGCCTATGTTTTCTTCATGTGGAGGACATTTTAGAAGGTTCTAGAAGGTTGTTTTGGGGACTTTTCTAGTTTATCCGATCAAAATCCTCTAGAAACATTGGTGTGAGAGGTTTTGATGGTTTTGGCTTAAGTATGTTGTTTTTGATCATTTGGAGTTCTTTCTTTTCCAGCAGGAGGATAGATTACTTTCTTGGAGTTATTTTCATGGAGTTGTATTGTAACTCAAACAAACCTATTATATAGTAAGCACTTTGAATTAATAGATTGGAGCTTTTTATCTTCTCTCTTCATGTTTTATGGTATGCCATTAATGGTTGATCAGTCTATTTTGTGAAAAGTCATCTTTCCTTACAAACTTGTCCCATGTTTCATGCATCCATTTGACATAAAAGGTATGTTTACAGGTTATAAAATGTGTTGTTTGGTGGTGTTCTTGATTGTGAAATCTATTTTTTCCTTTTGAAAACACTGTTACAGAACTCTTTATAAATTATTGATGTGAACTGCATTGGATAGGGAATTGTGTGAGTTAGCTTTGAGATATTAATTTGAATGTGTAAGGCTATTAGCAGGTCTAGGTTGTTTTGGTGTATCACCTTAGTTTCTTTCTAGTATTAGGTTTATTTTATGCAACTCTTACCCTTATCTAAGAAGTTTAATAGTTAGGTGGCATCAAACAGGGAAGCCGACCCATAATCTAGAGGTCTACTTCAAAACAGGTTACCCACAACTTGAGAGCAGTTCCCTGTTAGTCCAAATCTGCTAAGTTCACTTAAGGCTTAGCAAATAGGGTGCAAATTTGGGGAACTAACAATCACCTTAGAGAACATTCATAAATCACATGCAAAATTAATATACATAATTTGCATAATATGTTAATGTCATTAAAAATTCACAAGGATAGGATAAACCCAATGTCAACAGTTTGAGGGGAACATTATACAAAATATTAACATTTGACGACTAAAGTTCATGACAATGCGAACAAATGGACTATAAAATCTACCCAAGATTTAACCAAAAACTTGGCTCATCACCCCCCCTAGCCTAATGTCTTGATGGTCCTCCAACAGTGGAAGGAATGTTCTTTTGTTTGGTTAAGGCTTTGAAGTTTGCAATTACAAGCTGACCTACATCTGTTGTTGCAGTACGTGAGTCTAGATCCCAATAAAATCCTCCCAGTTTGTCAAATATGTTCCACCTTTTCCTTTCTGTATCAACATCATGCCAGTAGAATCTGTAGTTTGGTACATGCCACATAAGAATGGATGGCTGGAAGGTTAGGGGAAGCCAAAATCTCCCCTTTTCTCTACCAAGTTGGATATAGCTGTCAATTCTCTTCAATGCTGCAACATAGTTGTGAATAGAATGGGGCTCAACTTGTTTCAGCTCATCAGTTAAACTATTCCATTAATGAGCTAGATATCCTCTTACGAGCTCCTCTTTTGCTATTGTTTTAACCTCATATTCAATATAAACAACTTCAATCTAGGGCATGATTCTGTTGCCATAGCTTGGTCTAAGGAGCATCCTGAGCCATTCTCTGTGAATATTATTTGGGTTACTCGACTCAACCCTAATGTATAAGGGGATATTAGATTCCATTCTTCTATAAGCATTGTTCTATTCACCCCAATTAATTTCATTTTGTGCCTAGGACATAAATGCTCTCAGTTGAACATCCCCAACATATAGCAACAAGTTCTAATCTTCCTCCTTCTATGCCTCATGTGGCTCAGGAGCTTAAAATGTATTGAATGCAAGTTTGATAATCGTCCCTCATAGGTGATATACCTTATAATGTGAACAATTGCCTACTTCCATGGTTCAGGTAGAGACATTCTTTTCGCGCCTTGCTTGTCAATGCTAATTGGTGGGTCACCATGTACTGTGAATTTTGCTCTGGTCGACCTGGAATCCCTAGAGGTAGGGTAATGTTCGCCATCAACATGTAACCTTGAAATTTTTGCAATTATCTCCTTGGTCGCCACCACTTCTAATCCTTTTACTGTGGCTTTTCCTTCTGAGAATGTTTGGACGAATTCAAGTGCAATGCCCTCATCAAAGCTATCCAACCTCGTGAAATAATCAAACCTTCCACAGTGTTGAAATTCTGCCAGACATTGTGCATCTTGTAGCAAAGTGTCATGGACTGAGGGCTCATTCCAAATTAAGCCACCCCCATTGTGTGAAATCACTATCACTCAGCGAAATTTCCTTCCTCTGTAATTTTTGTTCTGAAAACCATCACCTTTCTTGCTAAATTTTACTACCAGTGTCGATTGAATTCCCTTCTTTTCCTCTAATTTTTACCATTTATTGCTTATACTTAGGATTATGACAAGGTAATTAAGGCGAGGAAAGGGGTGATAAATGAAAGTGATAATGGAAAGAATTGGCAGCTCAGTTAACATCACTTCACACATGCGAGCTAGATTTTCAAATCAACTTGTTTAAATTTTCTGATGTAGCTAGGGTACGATTTGATGTACGAGCAGTTTATTTGCATTTTGTTATTCCCCCCTAGCCTAATTTTGGACATGTGTCAACACATGTGGGAAGGGAGTGGTGGCTTGACAGGAAATAATGACATATTACGCAATCACCTATAATAATGTGTGATGATTAAATAAATGCGCTCAAAAGGTAATTAAGAGATGAGAGTTACTGTGTACATACCTGAGTGTGTGAAGGATGCGTTGCAAAGATCATGGAGAGAAAGTACCGATTTTCCTTTTTTAGAAATGATTGAGTAATTAATTAAAAGTGAAGCAAAGTGGAGTGAGGTGAAATGAAATGATGGAAGAGAGAGAAAGGTGGTATGAATGGACGAATGGGTGGATGGGTGAAGAAATGGATTTCCACTAAGGTGGAAATCTTTATTATGAAAAATACGTACCTTAATTTAGCCAAGAGGTGGGACACTAGGTCCACCAATTTTGGCTGCAGGAAGCTCTGTATTAAATGTTGGGTGAACTGTTGCAGGGGCCCTTCCATGAAGGCTAGCTCAAGTAGCTTGATTTTGTCAGGGTTAATGATGGTGGGTTGAACAAATCCATTAGGAAAGATCTCAAAAATTTCAAACAGTCCTAACCACCTTGTCCACAACTTTCCTGCACTGTCTTGATGCTTTAGGTCATATGACAATACCCGGTCACTTGGCTGAAACTTGTTTTCCCAATCATGCCATCTTATCCACTGATTTTGCACTACTTCAATGTGGGGCAGGGCTACATTTATCACTCCATCCAAAGCAAGAACATGGGTCAAGGCTTCCTTATATAATGCTTTGTAATAATCTTCTATCCATTGGAGTTCAACATCTCTTGCTAGGTGAGTGTATAATGGCAGGAGAAAATGGTCTTTCTTAGTGGTAGCGTTAAGTTTTCTATAATCAACAAAAACTCGCCACTTCCCTCTCTTTTTTGGAATGATCAATAATAAAGACATCCACTGGCTATCTGAAATAAGGTAGATAAATCTAGCAACTATCAATTTCTGCAACTTTGTTTTAATAGTTTCTCTTATGCAGGGTTGATTCTTTGTTGAGGCTACCCTACTAGTTGACGATCTGCTCTGATGTAGATCTGACGAGTGCAAAACTTAGGATCTGGACCCTTCATATCATGGTAGTCCCATGCAAATGCATGCTGATGAGACTTCTGCAATCGTTTGAGTCCATATGGAAACATGGTATTGAATATGCCCATTGTTGTAGGAAGTTTCTCTGCAGATAGAGTGGTTGTAGGACGATCATCTGCAGGATGAGTGGCTACAGGGAGAGTAGGCAGAAGTGTCCTGATGGAAGTAGAAGATGATGCTTTCCCCACTTCATAATGGTTTTGGATTATACTATATAACACTTCTTCTTCATCTTGAAATTGCAAGAAAGGACTTCTACCTAGCATCATGAGTTGCACCACTGAGTTAACTTCCCTGACTTTCTCGTTGTCATGTGGCCATAGAGGGAAAATTTTGAGGTCTGCTGGATGCTCCCAAGAGTCTAGAAGGTCTATATCATTAGGATCCATGGAAGAACTATTAACAAGCTGCAGGACAGTAGGAGTAGGCCTCTTACTTGCAACATTTAGCTGCTACAGGATGTGCTTAGTCATCGCATTGATTGCTACCCTTGAATCACTTAGGGAATTCTTTACTTGAATTCCACAGATAACAACTGCTACTACATGATTATCTAGATCATTGTACTTGGGAATGGTCACTTTTTAAAGCATGATGTTAGCAAGCTGTCTCACCACATGGACTGTAGTCAAGTATTTCTTCTTTTTTCCTGACTTCTTGAGATAAGCTTCCTTGATTATCCCGCCATGTATAGGAACATCCTTTATGGCCTAAAATAGGGATGTATGAACACATATATGCTTTAGCTAACCCATTATTTCAAGAGTTGCACCTTCCTTTCCTTTCTTATACTTGGAAAATTCCAATTCCCGAGGGAATGACAACTCTTGTTCAGGATGTTTAGGTGTTGCTGGCTGAATAGGATCATTTAGAGGTTACTGTTCCTCTTCCATAGGTAGCTCAATGATGATGGGTGTGAAAGGAAGGGATACAATAGTTATTGAACACAAGTGAATATCACTTACACTCACAACATATGCAGGGAATTGATTTGAATAAACAAGGTATATTGGTTGCAGTAATGGTGTGTTATTTAGGTAGGGTGTGGGCTGAGCTGGTAGCTGAGTAAATTTGTGTGCATTAGTAGGTGGAGGCATTATGGTAGGCTGTTGGGGTTGAGAGGATGGATGCATGGAACTAACTTCCTGGTTTGTCCCAAAAAAAGATAATGGACCTAGTAACATACCTTATTTTGGAACCCATGGCTTCCTTTGTGCACCAAGGTGGACTTGATCTTCCTTAATTTGAATTGGTTTGATCTCAGGTGGAATATTACTATCGATGTTAATTACCATCGTACATCTGTAGTCATTCTTTTGTCTGAAAGGAGGGTAGCATTTTGCCGATGTTGCCTCTGCCTCCTTATGTTTGTCTTTGGCTTGAACTATACCTAGCTGAGTAGCTAGGTTGTTTGCAACATCCTGCTTGAGATCTGTTAACACATCAGCGATCTCCATCCTTGGAACTCCACTGGTAGAAGATTGATTAGTTCTCTCTTCTTTTCAAGCTATTTTGGAATAGTCCTGACATATTTCCTTGATATCTTCCCAAGAGACTTGAGTGATATCTCCTCCTACCATTAGGTCTAGAGCATCAGTGTAACTCTCATTAATTCCTGACATGAAAAGCAGCTTCTGAGATTCTTCATTGGGTACATGGTGTGGAGATTCCTGGATGCAGGACATAAACCTTGAAATGCAATCTTCCAAAATCTCATCTTCCTTCTGCTGCATCCTAAAGGCATCACTTCCTTTTGTATCACTACCCCAACAATATTCCTTGTATTTTCCAAATAAATTTGTCTTCATGTCCTCCCAAGTTCCCATGGTATTCCTGCCTAGTCTCATAAACCATCCTAGTGCAACTTCTTTTAAAGTGGTAGGAAGTAGCTCAAGCTCAAGAGCGTCAGTGGTGTATCCATAATCCTGGCATAGTAGGTCATACTCAAACAAGAAGGTATCACCCATGTTTTCTTGATAGATTTTCAAGGCAAGGGATATCAATCTAATTTTGGTCTTTAATGGAAGCTTCAGAACTAGTCAAATGGTTATTATTCTTCTTTGTTTATGGGCATATTTGGAATCTCAACTAGTTGCGGTATCAACTCAACATTAGCTAGCTCACACAAAGAATGAGCAAAAGAATACTAGATCATTACTTGCCTAAACAAGGGGTATTCTAAGAACAACCTAGAAGAAATGCTATAACAAAGAAATTATCAATGACTCCGAAGAACCTCCTAGCTTGACACCATCCCCGACAACGACGCCAAAAATGTTGGCCTCCTACAAGGATCTCATAACTGGGCTTTTATAGCCATAATTCAAAGATTGGACATCTAACCTAAATAGTTATTCAATCATCGTGGAGGTGCATTTAACTTGTCAACCTAGGGATGTAGACTTGAAATGGATCAACATTGTATGTGCACTAGGAATTCCAAAGTAGCCATCTCTAATCTACAACTAAGAAACACATAGTACTAAAACTAAATTGTAGGAAGGAAATAAAGCAAATGATAAACATTAACCAGTGACTATGCTAAACTGAAATGCATAACAAGAATAAAGATCTGGGTGAATGGATAGGAAAATACTCTATCTGCTTTGGTTGCAGGAATAGACACATAATGGACTTCTAGTGGCTGTACGAATAATTGATGCCAAATTTTGAACTAAGTACATAACAAAAAATAACAACTAAGCTAATTACTCTAAAGAAAGGATTACTCACCAAGTGGGCCCCCTTGGATGAGTATCCACTAAAACTAATACAAACTCAAATACTCAAATTTAGACTATCATCTCATTCATTGAAAATTATGTAAACAGAGTAATCAGCATGGCTATATTGAAAAGTAGTGAATGCTCAATACATCAATATAATCTTTCAACAATAATCCCATATTAAGAACTCTCCCCTCTGGAGGAGATTCATATCCATACTTATTCTACTAGCTAAACAGGGTGGTCCCTCCCACTAACTGGGAGGATGCCATTTAGCGAAAGCAATGAAAAGAGTCACAGAGTGGTTACGCCTGTAGGGAATCCAGTCAGACATGCATGCCCAAACATGGACTCAATGCTGCAGTAACACCTGTGATTGCTCAATGCCATAAATACAAGGTAGTTACAATTGACTGCCATGGAGAATTTACCACCTTCATCCTTCAGTTGACTCCTTTGAATGATTCCCCTGCATGATCATCTGTCAGTTTCCTTTCCCAACTTAGCATCCACCAATTGTGTCCTGCATGGCAATGTCAGTACACTTAATAATTGCACATCTAAAATCACTTTAGAGAACATTCATCAATCACACACAAAATTAATATAGATAATCTTCATAATACGTTAATGTCATTAAAACTTCACAAGGATAGGATAAACCCAATGTCAATGGTTTGAGGGGAACATTATACAAAATATTAACATTTGACGACTAAAGTTCATGACAAAGCCAACAAATGGACTATAAAATCTACCCAATATTTAACTAAAAACTAGGCTCATCACCAAGCACACATCTAGATCTAACTCTCTCCCCTGAATCGAAAGCTCACTGGTCCGAACATTGCGCACAAACTCCCCTCCAATGGTATAGGCCCAACTAATCAAATGCCCTTTGACGGGTAGCCAAAAAATCCTCCAAACGTCCTCTAATGTCATCGTCATCTCCCCTTTTGGGAGATGGAATGTCGATGTCTCTGAGCTCCATCTCTCCATTAGTGCTGTCAAGAGTGCTTGGTGCACTCTAATGTTGGGATATCCTGTTGGGAATAGGATGCCAATTAATTACAATTCTAAACATTATTTCATGTATCTCCTAAGTCCTTGGAAAGTGTTCCCCAAACAATGGGATTAGAAAGAGATTAAATTCAAATGAAATGAACATGTAAATTGAAATTTGTAATTAATTCTAAATGATAGGAACATGTGGGGATGCCCATGAAGAGCTCCTACAAAATAGGAGCACATGGGGTACCCACATGGAAGGTGGAACTCACCTTGAGTTAAGTTAACTGTTTAGAGAAAAGATAACACTTCAGTAATGCATGTAAAGATCCTAGAAGTTAGGGATTGATGTTTACATGCATGGAGTTTAGTTCAGTTCAGTTCAGTTCAATTCAGTTCAATTCAGTTTAGTTCAGTTTAGTTATGGTTCAGTTATCTTTAGTTGCAAGTAGTTAGTTTTAGTTGAATGGTAGTTGACTTCAGTTAGCTTGGAATGCATGACTAATGACTTGAGTTGCATGAAAAACAACAGGTGATACATTTAGTTAAGTGGGGATGATTAATTATGCATGATATTTGTATGAATGGTGGAGAGATATGTTTCAGTTAATAGAGATTGACTTGGACTCACCTTTGGCGCCCAAGTTGGCATCTTGGAGTTAAAACTTTTGCATGATAAGATATTTTATAAGGCTGAGTTAAGTGGGCCCATTCTTGGGTGCCAACTTTGAGGATAAGCTTACAATATATCTTCAGAATCAACGTTGAGTTATGATTTTAGTTTGGGACGCCCAAATGGATGAAGGACTTTTTTTGACATTGTTCTTCACGGTAGAACTCTACTTGCAAATAATAGGTGTGGGTTTTGTGAGATAAGCATTGTGATTTGTAATTGTAAACTCTTTGGAGATTACAAGGCTCATTATTGTCTATATATTGCAGCAAGTTGAAGAGAGTTAATCAGATTTTATTGCAGGTTGTGAAGAAGAATTATTGAAGGCAAAAGAAGCATCTCAAGCAAGCATTGGAATTATTGTAATTTTATTCTGAGATTAAATAATACATTGATTCTTGGTGGAGTTTTTCCCCGAAAGAGTTTCTCCATGGTATATGCTATGTAACTTCTTTCTTCTAGTCTTATTCTTCTAAAACCTTCTATCTTCATTCTACAAATGGTAAAATGAATTTAAATAGATAATCATCCACAAATAAATTGTAATAAAGAACACTTATTTAGATCTATAGTATAATAGTTTTACAAAGTATTTAGCTACATAATTACCTCCATTTTCAACATATCCCAACATGTGCAGTAGTCCAATTTGTGCCAGTGTTTCATGGTCATGGGTTGTCATCGCCCCACGTGTCACCTCTAGAATTACTAAATGCCTCTCCCATGTGCTCAGTGACTCAAAGCTTTGCATCCATGTAGAACAATTTGTTAGATTTTCATCATATTTCCTTTCTTTTCTTTCATTTTCATCCCTGCCCTAGGTTTGGCAGATTCTCCTTTGTGTAAGAAAAATTCACCCTTTTCTCTTCCCTAGTGTGTTTGCCCATAAATATGACACACTTGCCCCTTTGTCATCCTTCGGTGAATTTGTCTGTTTTCCAGGCGAATCTGCCCCTCTTCTCCGTGCGTGAATCCGCTCATTTTTTCCTCAGAGGTGAAGTTGCCTTCACCTTTTCTCCTTGAGGGGAAATATTGTATTCGCCCCTACGTATTTTCCTCATCGAGTGGCAAATTCACCCTTACCCTTTCCCCTGATGGGCGGATTTGACTTTTCTTGTTTTCCCTTTTGGCGAAATTACTTTTTCCCTTTTCCTGATTTCAAAAAATTCGTATTCACCTATCCCTAGTGCATTTTCTCCTGCGTTGCATGACCCCACCCTTCTGCTTGGAGAGGCGATTTCGAAATCGCCCCTCCTTAGCGATTTCGCCTCTATGTTATGCATTTCCACCCCTTTTCCCAGAGAGGCAATTTCACAATCGCCCCTCCCCCAACGCATCCGCCCCTATGGAGTGCGACCTTGCCCCTTCCCTCACCGACCCTGTTGTATGGGAGAATTTTTCTTTGTGGACAGGCGATTGCGCCTATCTATGGTGAATTTGTGCCCTAAATCTACCTGATCCCCAAATTAAAATGTGCTTAAAATTTCAAATCAAGTCACAAAGTGGGATTTTGAATCCTACCTGGCATAATATTGCTCGATGATAGTAAAACTAGTGTACCTCCTCACCTCGATGGATGAGCTCATTGTCCACATAGACCTCATTATCGCTCCCATCAGCCATCCTCATCACTCATCTTCTCTCTCTCTTTCCTAGTCAGCCGCCAAGTATGCAAAAGGTAAATAGTAATTTTTTAAAAAATTACTATTTATAATTTTTTTCTTTTTGTACCTAATTAGCCTTTTAAATTTTGGGTATTTTTACCCTTTATTTAACCTTTTATTAATTCATTCACCCCTTTTCTTTAGCGGGCTGCCATTTACACCCCGTTTGTTCATTTTCCTTCATTCAAAAGCCATTCTTTACTATTTTTCACACTCTAAAGTGTGGTACCCTCCATTTCTACATATCGAGAAGTTGCTTGGGGCCCCTTTCTCTTCCCCATCCTCCCTCTCGAGGGGGCATACCCTGCCATTTTCCTCCATTCTTTCGTCCTATCCACTTCCCTTTAACACTGGGGCATTCTGCTTCATTTTCTATGATTAGACAACCTACACAACTTTTTTGGCACTGGGGCATCGTCTAACATTCCTTTCTTCTATTGAGTCATTTGTATTTTATTTTTCTTTGAAACACTGTTATTCTAACAATATTTTGAAGAGGGGCAAAATGTAGACACCTGAATTTGACCACTCCCATAAGGTCAAATTCACTCCCTTTTATTCCTTTGTCCCCCATCCTTCATCTGCATTATTTAAATAATTTATTATTTGATTAATATTATCTTGTAGCCTAATATCCCTAAGGTATTTAATAAATCAATTAAATACCTTATCCCCCCTTTCCTCTCTAAATTAAATAAATACTCCAATTTATTTAATTTAGTCATTTTTACTTTATGAATTTAAACCAATTTTAAATTCATTATTTCTCTCTCCTTGTCACATCCTCCTAATCCCATTTTCCTTTAGTTCTTCATTAACCTGCCCAATCCCATGTTTGCACAACCTTAATCACACGATTAGGCCAACCTAATCCCCATGCCATTTATGACATATGTCCAATGTCAACCTCATTAAATGATTTCTCCTTTTGGAGAAGGAAACCCCTTCCACATGTGAATTTTTAATTCACATTTAATCCCCCAATGCATTTTAAGAAAATTTTAATTCCTTCTCCCATCCCCATGTGGATATTTGAGAAATTTTTAATTCCTCCCATGTCCTATCACCCACATGTGGACAAGGACCTCCTTTATGAGGAGATCTTGTCCAAATCCCAAGGTACTATGTAGTACCTCCACATCACCTCCTCTTTGCCATCTCACCTACAACATGTCAATATGTGAGGGCTTGTGGGTTCTCAACTCACCCTAGCCCTTGATCTTGTCCACCATGGCTTGATACTAGCCCTCCATTGTTTAGAGGAACTTCCCCTAAAAATGGTGGAATTTGCTCTCATTTTCTATCCATCACTTTTGCAATCCAATTTAGCAAGCAACCAAGTATCCAAGCACTCATCCACCATTGTTACAACACCTTTTGTACTCACATCTTGCATCCATTGAAATACCCATTTGTACCATTGCATTCACCATATCATCACCATCATTTAGAGCTAGGTATCAAGCTATTTTTCCAAAAAGGGGGCACACATTTGAACAATCAAAAGGGCCAACCAAAGTCATAAATTCAAACAAGGTAAAAGGTTCCATATTTTCTTATGTTTTGTTTGAGTTCATCATAGGCCTAATCTTTAGTTTTTTTCTTGTGTTTTTGATCTTTTGCATTAGTTATTTTTTGTATTTCAGTAGGTCAAATTCACTCACACACACTTTCAATGTTTGTTTCATCCATAGAACTTGTGTACAACAAGATGCAACAACAATATACTCAACTTCAACAGTAGATAAGGAAATTGAATCTTGATTTTTACTCAACCATGCCACCAATCTGCAACCTAGAAAGAATGCACCACCACTTGTACTATTTTTGTCATCTACACATCTAGCCCAATTTGCATCTGTATAAGCATTTAGTGTAAAGTTAATATCTTTGGGATACCACAAGCCATAATCTAGAGTGCCATTCAAATATCTGAATATTCTTTTAACAACATTAGCATGTGTTTCCTTAGAATCTTCTTGAAATCTAGCCACAAGACATGCAACATGCATGATATCCAGTCTAGTAGCATTCAAATACAGTAGTCCACCAATCATAGATCTATACTTGCTCTGATCAGACTTGGTGAATCATCATCTTTACCTAATTTGCAACCAATCACCATAGGAGTGCATACCAATTTGGAACCATCCATCCCAAACTTCTTCAACATCTCTCTCACATATTTAGACTGTGAAATAAAAATTCCTTTCACTATTTGAATAATTTGCAGTCCAAGAAAGAAATTCATCTCTCCAAACATATACATTTCAAATTATTTTTTTATCTCTTTCACAAACATCTTATACATAATTTCATTTCCTCCAAAAATAATGTCATCAACATATATATACAACCACAATCAAGATTTTTCCATTTTCAGCTTTAAAGTATAGGTTACTATCTGTCATACCTTTGTTGAAACCTTGTTGAATCAAGTACATGTCTAACCTTGCATACCAAGCTCTAAAAGCTTACTTCAATCCATATAAAGCTTTCTTCAATTTTCAAACCATATTCGATTGATCTATCAACTGAAATACTTTTGGTCATTCCATGTAGACCTCTTCTTCTAGCTCACCATTTAAAAATGCAGACTTGGCATCCATCTGATAGACTTTGAAATCTCTATGAGTAGCAAACACTAAGAACATTTTGATAGCTTCCATTCTTGCCACCAGAGCAAAAGTCTCCTGAAAATCTATGCCTTCTACTTGTGAGTAACCCTTACACACAAGCCTTGCTTTGTTTCTGACCACTTCCCCATTCTCATTCAACTTATTTTTGAATACCCACTTTGATCCAATAATGTTTTTGTCTACCAATCTTGGGACCAATTCTCAAGTTTGATTCTTCTCAATGTGCATAAGTTCTTCCTTCATAGCTTCCATCCAATTCTCATCTTTACATGCTTCATTTATAGTCTTCGGTTCAATATCAGAAAGCAAACACAGATTTACTTCACCAGTAGCAGCTCTGCTTCTTGTCAATACTCCTTTTTTCTTGTCTCCAATGATTTGATTTTGTAAATGATTATTTCACACATATCTAGGCGTCTTAGGGGACACTACCAGAGGTTCTTCTTCATTTTTCTTCTCTTGCTCATCCTTTTCCTGTTCTTCCACAATTTCTTCAATCCTTACACAATCAGGTTCATCAGATACATATCCATCAACATTAATTGAATTCTTCATTGTTTCATCAACCTTGACATTTGTGCTTTCTACAATCTTCCTTAGTCTTTTGCTAAAACATATGCAAGCCTTGCTTCTAATAGAATATCCAAGAAAAATTCCTTCATCACTTCTTGCATCAAACTTTCCTAAATTTTCTTCATCCCTTCTAATATAACATTTTCTTCCAAATACCTTGAAATACTTAACAGTAGGAATTCTTCCACACCATGGCTCATAGGGGGTATTTGTACTGTTTTCTCTTGCTTGAACTCGATTGAATACATAAGTAATAGAGTGAATAGCTTCTCCCTAGTAAAATTTTGGTAAACCAGCCTCAATAATCATTGATGTAGCAGCCTCTTGAATTTTCCTATTCTTACTTTTAACAACTCCATTATGCCGAGGAGTTCTCAGAGCATATAACTATCTTCTTATTCCATGCAATTCACAAAACATATTAAAATCATGGGAAGGGAATTCACCACCTCTATCAGAACTTAAGCATTCTATTCTCAAATTGACTTCATTTTTAACCATAGCTTTGAATGTCTTGAATCTATCTAATGCATCTGATTTCTTTCTAAGAAATGTAACCCATGTATATCTAGAATAATCATTAATCAAAAGCATAAAGTACCTTTCACCTTGTAGAATTCTCACTCTTGTAGGACCATAGAGATCTGTATGAATTAAATCTAGTAGTTCAGTAGTAGATCGCTCCTTTGATCTGTAATGATTTCTTGCTTACTTTCCAAACTGACAATTCCTGCATATAGCATTAACAAGCTTTGTAATCCTTGGTAAATATTTCATGACCTAAGCTACACTAATCCTTTCCAAGTTATCAAAATTCATATGACACATTCTCTGATGCCACAACCAAATATCATTAATTTGAGTCATAAAGCATCGCCCATCAACACCCTTAAGTTGATATATATTTCCTTCAGATTTATTTCTTGCATCAATAATTGTTCCGGATCCTTTCCTAATCTCACATCTTTCATCCTAAAATACAAGATTATATCCTTTACTGCACATCTATCCAACACTCAAAAGATTATGCCTTAAACTCTTAACATAATAGACATCATTAGTATTATTCCTGCCATCAAAACTTACTGAACCTATCCCACAAAATTTAGCACTAGTATAATCTCCAAACATAACTCAGCCTCCATCATATTTTTCAAGTTTAACAAACTTACTCTTGTCACCAGCCATGTGATGTGAACAACCATTGTTAACAACCCAATAGTTATTTTCCTATTTAAAGCATGTAGGGAAGAGATTACAATACTTTCATTCTTCTCCTTCTTCGAAGGGAATTCTTTCACCTATTTTTCAGAATTAGCAGAAGTAGGTTCATCTTTTATATCCAAGAACAAGCATTCATTGTCATTAGGATCTCCATAATCATATTCCTCATTAGATATACTAGCATCCTCATTCACATAATATGCTTTGTTGATCTTCTTACCTTTCTTTTCTTTCTCATATCTTAGTTTATTCCTCTTAGCTCTTTCCGGACACCTTGTAGCAAATGACCTATTCCTCCACAACTAAAGCATTTAAAGGGTAACTTACCTTCATACTTGTCAGAGCCTTTCTTCATCTTTCTCAAAAAGTTAGCTTCTACTTCATCAATATTTTCTTCATCCAGATCTTCATCTTTTGTAGCCTTAAAATTAGTCTATGATTTGGATCCATTTCTCAAATTCGGCTTTCTCATCTCATAAGATGTCACAGTTCCCAACAATTGATATTTAGTGTAAGTCTTGTAATCTATATGTTCTTCAATAGCACATACCTTTTCATTGTAAGCATCAGGGAGAGTTATAAGAATCTTCTTTACAATTCTGGATTCATCTATTGTAGCACCAAGTCCTCGCATTCTAGCTACTACCTCATCCAATGTCTATACATAAGCTTTAACATTCTCATCTTTAGAAATATGTAGGAGCTCAAATTGTGTCTCCAAATTCTGCAATTTTTCCTCTTTGACCCTTTCACCACCTTCATGTGCCTTTTCCAAAGCATCCCAGACTTCCTTAGCAGTCTTCATATTTTGAACTTTAATAAACTCGGAATGTACAAGACTATTCTTCAAAATGTACTTCACCTTATTGTTTGCTTCATGTGCCTTGATCTCATCAGCCATACTCAAACCATTAGTAGGAGGACTGTAAGTATTCTTGTAAGATTTCTCCACATCATATTCACAATACTCTAGATATTCTTCCATCAATATTTTCCAGATAGCATAATTAGTTCCATTGAACCTTAGATAATCATGAGTAATTTTTCCAACCATCACAGACTTTCCTTAAGTGGTTAATCTCTTCTCCAAGGAATCACGCTCTAATACCAATTGTTGAACAAGACAACTGAGAGGGGGGGTGAATCAGTTGTAACAAATTCAACTTTATAAAATTCATTAGAACTTAGATCAATCACAATTCTTAACACTACTAAAATGATTAAACATTAAGTGCAAGTGTAGAAACTGAAAACCATCACACAAACATAGCAACACCAAATTTACATGGAAAATCCAATGAGGGAAAAACCACAGTGAGGATTAACTTACACTATAGAGAATATCAAAACCGATTACAAAAGGATCACTGCCTAAGAAAAAAGGCTCGTTGCCAAAACAAGGACTCATTGTCCAACATGGTTAACCACTTGGAGGGATCAATGCCACAGAGATACAAAGAATATAAAAGAGATATGTTACAGAGAGAAGACAATCTCAATGCAACAGAGAAATCCACCACAATTTTCTCAACCACTTGTAGACATGCATGAATGATAGAGTCCACCTTCAACTCACTATATCTAGAAACTTAGCATTTAGACTTCGCACTGATCTACCACACTCACATTACATACATCCACTAATTCACATCCACTTCGCATCCAGTTTGCATCTATCTACTCTATTTCTTTACACTTATCTCCTTATTCTACTTTCACTACTAACTCATCTTGTACTTATACCATCTTCAACTTTGAAACATATCCAAAGTCGGCCATCCAACATTAAATTCAAATTAGGTTAGCACCAAAACATCCTAGGGTGGAATTAGAATGAGGGTGACCCAACCACATGCTTGATGAGGACCCAAATAGGTCCCAACATGCTTCATCAGTTCTTAAGGTAGTGTGCAACACAAGGTCGGCCAAACCAATGTAAAACACATAGAACAATTAAGCATGATCCTTCTAGATACCGAAATTATCTTCAACACAATCATAAAAAAATAACTCTAGAACTGCAAGTCATAAGACTTAACCAAAGTGAAATCTGGACCAAAAATATTTCTCTTGGACCTCAGCTAGATACATAGAAAACAACAGTTCACAACTAGTGAACATAACTCGCACTGTACAATGAATCAGAAACCAAAAATCTAGATATAACAACATCTAACAATCATGATTAACATATCTGAATTGCACACACATAAAAGCAAATCTTGGAGCAAAACCCGGAGTAACCACTGAACACCTACAATCTTCCTTCAATACAATTTTCTCAATATCCTCAATATATATAACCAATAACTTGCATCCATGACATTAATGACAATAGCAACTAGTTGATAACCAATTGACCAGTTGAAATCAATGACAACACCTTGTAACAACTTCATACTTGAAACAATCTCCCCCTTTGTCAATAATAGCATCACATGATGTGAAAAACCATTAAAGATAACATACTAGCTCTGCACACACTTCTCATGATTTTTCTTTCTGTTTCTCCCCCTTCGTAGATAATCATTTTCACATGATACTCTTCATCTTCCTCTCCCCCTTTGACATCAATGGCAAAGGAAAAATATGTTTTACATTGATTTCCCCTTTCACATTAAAAAAAAAATACTCATACAATGACAACACATGACACTACCTACTCCCCCTGAGAGGTAGCCACAAAAACATCAATCCAGAAGAAAAATAGATCCATAGACCCACCAGTATGATGCATCTAGTTCAATAAAGGAGGGACAATGACCCCTAACTTTTACTAGAGATACTCAAAAGTATCTTTAGGAAGAGCCTTTGTAAATATATCAACAATCTAATCCTTTGTAGGGACATACTCAAGCTTTACTTCATTCTCCACAACCTTCTATCTTAAGAAATGATACCTGATAGATATATGTTTTTCCCTTGAGTGCATCAATAGATTCTTTGAAATGTTAATTGCACTTGTGTTATCACAGTAGATAGAAATAGGATCATCATACACAATTGTGATATCTTTCAATATTTTTTTCATCCATAGAACTTGTGTACAACAAGATGCATCAAAAATATACTCAGCTTCAACAGTGGATAAGGAAACCAAATCTTGCTTTTTACTCAACCATGCCACTAGTTTGTAACCCAAAAAGAATGCACCACCACTTGTGCTTTTTTTTTCATCTACACATCCAACCCAATCTACATTTGTAAAAGCACTTAGTGTAAAGTCAGTATCTCTAGGATACCACAAGTCATAACTTGGAGTGCCATTCAAATATCTAAATATTCTTTTAATAGAAACAACATGTGTTTCCTTAGGATCTTCTTGAAATATAGCCACAAGATAGACAACATGCATGATATCCAGTCTAGTAGTAGTCAAACACAATAGTCCACCAATCATAGATCTATACTTTCTTTGATCAGCCTTAGGTGAATCATCATCTTTATGTAATTTGCAACCAGTCGCCATAGGGGTCCATACTGGTTTGGAACCATCCATCCCAAACTTCTTCAACATATCTCTCGCATACTTAGACTGTGAAATAAAAAATCCTTTCTTTGTTAGATTAATTTGCAGCCCAAGAAAGAAATTCATCTCTCCAAACATAGACATTTCAAATTCTTTTTGCATCTATTATGTAAACGTCTTACACATAGTTTCACTTCCTCCAAAAACAATGTCATCAACATATACAACCACAATCAATATTTTGTCATTTTCAAATTTAAATTATAGGTTAATATTTGCCGTACCTTTGTTGAAACCTTGCATACTGAGCTCTAGGAGCTTGCTTCAATCCATATAAAGATTTCTTCAATTTGTAGACCATATCTAGTTGATCTATCAATTGAAATCCTTCTGGTTTGTCCATGCAAACCTCTTCTTCTAGCTCACCATTCAAAAATGTAGACTTGACATCCATCTGGTAGACTTTGAAATCGCTATGAGGAGCAAATGCTAAGAACATTCTGATAGCTTCCATTCTTGCCACCGGAGAAAAAGTCTCCTAAAAATCTATGCCTTCTACTTGTGAGTAACCCTTACACACAAGCCTTGATTTGTTTTTGACCACTTATCCATTCTCATTCAACTTATTTTTGATTACCCACTTTGATCCAATAATGTTTTTGTCTGCTGGTCTTGGGACCAATTCTCAAGTTTGATTCTTCTCAATTTACATAATTTCTTCCTTCATAGCTTCCATCCAATGCTCATATTTACATGCTTCACTTACAGTCTTTGATTCAATCTCATAAAGTAAACACAGATTTACTTCACCAGTAGTAGCTTTGCTTCTTGTCAATACTTCTTTTTTCATGTCTCTAATGATCTAATTTTTTGAATGATTCTTCCACACATATCTAGGTGTCTTAGGGGACACTACCAGAGGTTCTTCTTTTTCTTCTTCATTCTGCTTCTCTTTTTCATCCTTTTCCTATTCTTCCACAATTTCTTCAATCCTTACACTGTCAGGTTCATTAGATACATATCCATCAACATCAATTGAAGTCTTCATTGCTTCATCAACCTTGATAGTTGTGCTTTCTACAATCTTCCTTAGTCTTTTGTTAAAACATCTATAAGCCTTGCTTCTAGTAGAATATCCAAGAAAAATTCCTTCATCACTTCTTGCATCAAACTTTCCTAAATTTTCTTCATCCTTTTGATATAACATTTTCTTCCAAATACCTTGAAATACTTAACAGTAGGAATTCTTTCACACCATAGCTCATAGGGGGTATTTGTACTATTTTCTCTTGCTTGAACTCGATTGAATACATAAACAATAGTGTGAATAGCTTCTCTCCAATAAAATTTTGGTAAACTAGCCTCAGTAATCATTGATCTAGCAACCTCTTTAATTATTCTGTTCTTCCTTTCAACAACTCCATTTTGCTAAGGAGTTCTCAGAGTAGATAACTCTCTTTTTATTCCATGCACTTCAAAAAACATATTAAACTCATGGGAAGTTAATTCACCACCTCTGTTATACCTTAAGCATTTTATACTCAAATTTACTTCATTTTCAACCATAGCATTGAATGTCTTGAATCTATCTAATGCATCTAATTTCTCTCTAAGAATTGTAACCCATGTATATCTATAATAATCATAATTCAAAAGCATAAAGTACCTTTCAACTTGTAGAATTTTCACTCTTGTAGGACCACAAAGATCTTTATGAATTAAATTCAATAGTTCAATAGTTCAATAGTGGATTGTTCCTTTGATCTGTAGTGGTTTCTAGCTTGCTTCCAAAACTAACAATTCCTACAAATAGCATTAACATGCTTTGTAATCCTTGTTAAAAATTAAAGGAACTCTAACAAAAGAAGTGAAATTGAGAATTGGAAATGGCCTTAGAATTAACTTATGGGAGGATGCTTGGACTACTTATGCTCCCTTGTCTACCAATGACAACCTCCAACAAATTAGAATCAAATTGAAAATAAATATTGGAAATAAGGTCTCTAATTGTTTAAATTGGGAAGGTTTGAGACCTAAGTGGATTGACTATAGGAACTATTTAAATAATGTTGTTCTTAGGGGTGGTAGACAACTAAATGGGGATGCTGATTTAGATTCCCTCTCATGAAAAATTGGTGATCCTGATCTTTTCTCAATAAACAGGGATGATGAGTGGATTTGGACAAAAAATGCTTCTAGGAGATTTTTAGTTAAATTTGTTTATGGGATTATGGAATCTCAGATATTTCAAACAAGGGGTTTTTAATTGGAAATGGTGTAGAGCAAGAATCTAATTCCCAAAATTAATTGTTTTTGGTGGATAGTGATGCCTGGAAAGATACTCACAATTGAAAATCTTAAGAAAAGGGGATGGTATCTGGTAAATAAGTGCTACCTTTGTAATGAAGAGGAAGTAACCATCATGCATCTATTATTTTGATGTCCTTATGCTCAAGAAGTTTGGGCATTTTTCTTAAAGAATATGATGATTGATTGGGTCTTCCCTCCTTTGGTAAAGATGCTTATTGATTGTTGGAGTATATGCTCCTATTCTCATAATATTATTATTGACCTCTGGAGACAAGTTCCCTCGTTCCTCACCCAGGGTTTGTGGAAAGAGAGGAACAATAGAGTTTTTAGAGATGTAGCTAAAAGTAGTAAAGAGCTATGTATGTCTCATAAAACAAATTTTCAAGAAAATATTGAAAGTTGTAAGTATGCTCCATCAAAGAAAAGGCCATCATATCAAGAGATGTGAATCAAGCAACAATGGGGAATATCTCATGATCTTAACAATGTTAATTTGGCTAAATAGCTAATTAGAAAGAGAACTATTTGGATTCCCCCAGAATTGGGGTGGATTAAATGTAATTTTGATGGGTGCTCTAAGGGGAATCCAGGACTGGTGGGGGCAAGTGGAATTGTTAGAAATCATCTAGGAATCTATGTGGCTGGATACAAAAAGGGCCTAGGAACAACAACAAATAATTTGGCTGAGGCTTACAAAGTGTGGGTAGGAATATGTTACCTAAAAAATAATGGCTACACCAAAGTGATTGTGGAAGGCGAATCCAAGTTAATAATTGATTATTTAAAAAATGAGGTTGATGTTCCTTGGGAGCTAAAAATATATTGGACAATTGCAAATATATGATACAATATTTTCAAAATTGGAAGATAAGCCATATCTATGGGGAAGGCAATAGGGATACCGATGCTATAACGAATTTTGGTTTAAGATAGGCAGTTTTGAAATACCGGGACTTTACCAATTTGTCAAATCAAATTAAAGAAATATTATCTAAGGATAGATTGGGGGATTTAATTCATGGAAATAATGATACTAATTAAAATGAGGGGTTGGAAGGGTTGTCTAGTTGTAATGTTTATTGCCGTCTTTCTTATGCGGCAATTGGGAAAGTTGATAAGATAGAATGAGAGGTACTTAATTAAAGGCAGTTGTACACTAAATCTCAAAGAGTTAAAAAGAAAGGGGAGGAAATGATAGATTCATTGGGAAACCTCATGTGATAATTAGGAAGAAGTGAAAATGGGTATGGTGATTATCACTCATATTTCTAAAAATCTTGTGAAAGATTTGATAAAAGACATTTTGACATGTGTTATAGCTGATGTGAAGGTGGGTAATAAAAAAAGAGTAATCATGACTTGAAAAGGTGACGAAGCTGTCATTTCTTTTAATGGAAAGATTTGAAAATATGAGAATAGGCTTTGTAGAAAAAATGACTATTTTAAACAAATTTCCAGAAGGTTTGAGCCGTTGTTCTTACAAATGAAAATCTACCAAGTCGCTATCAAAACCAAATTTTTTGAATTACCAATTGCTTCTGTGGTGGACGAGGGAGGCCAAAGTGTGGAGTATTTACTCCTTCCTAAGGATTATTCAACCAAAGAAAACACCATGGGAGGCCCTAGAAAGAAGATGGAGTTGAGTAGATACGACTTTCTGAAAAAGAATGCAAAACTATGAGGCTTGTTTGAACAGGCTGGGTTTACGCCTTTCTTTGCGGCCATAGAAGGTTATAGCGAACAACTCAACTATAAGTTTGAAAATGCCTAGAAAGATGAGGAGGTTGAGTTGGGTGGCCTTCACTTTACTATTGATTCTAAGCTCATAGCCAAAGTGATGGGGCTTTCATATGAAGGGAAGAAGATTGCCAAGGTAAGCACAAAAAACTATCAAACCTATATTGATAATTTTTTTGAAGCAAAAGAAAAGGCCCAAAGATTTTAGAATGACCGTTCTCTAGGGTTTAACTTTTGCCCCCTTACCATAATGTCTACTTATTTGTCATGAAATAATTTTCATTAGAGGGTCATTTTCAGTTGGTCCATGGTTATCATTTCCCCATTCTGAACCATATCAAACACCTGGAGAAAATAAATTTACCCTTTTTCCTTCTCTCCTCCTTGAGCCAAAGCCTTACCAATGGTGCTAACCCTCCTTTACACCAGGGTTTGATTCATGCCATATGCAAGTACATTTTGGCTACCATCCCACAAAGAAATGTTTTCCATAATTTGATTGAAAATCCTACTCCCAAGAGTTCTGTAAAATTGAGCTAATTAAAAGTCAACCCCACTCCCCAGTCAAAGATCTTGCTAAGGCCTCCCCTAATATTATGGAACTTTCTTGGTCAAATCTCCTTAAAATTACCCTTGGAAAATGAAGTGTTTCCCTCCTCGCTCCTATTGTAAACAAGAAGAGAAAATTGTTGATTCACGAATTAGGTGCTAACCCTAATACTATAACTATATCGAATGATAACAATAACAACCTTGAATGTGGGTCCACCACCCTGGTGGGTCAAAGATCTACTCACCTTGCTTTGGCCACGTACAAGGAGTCTGATAATAGTAAAAAATCAAAAAGTTCAAAGGAAAATAATTTGGAAGTCTTTGGATAAAAAGGAGAAGAAGGTGTCCAGTGAGGAAAATGATTCCTCCTTGGAATAATATGTGTTGGACAACTTGGGTGATGTTGGGTCTCCTGAGGAGGAGGTGTCGGGGTCAGAGGAAGTGGAAGACTCGAGTTAGGAGGAGGAAGAAGGTAATATTCTGCAGGAGAACATGTAGGATGGTGAGGAGGATAATGATGAGGTTGATGAAAAAGGAACAACTACAAATGACCTGGAGGAAATGGACATCACTGGCCTTGGTAATGAAGACTCAAAAGATAAAAATACAGATTTCAAAATAACTAGAGTGCAAAGGCTGGAGCAAAGGTTGGATCTGCTTGATAAATTGATGTAGAAGGGTGATAATGCCAACAGGTTCTAGGCGCTTAAGAGTGTGGTGTGGAATACATGTGCAAGGTTGTGGATGTGGTAATGAAAAAAGCGGTGATGGCTACAATCTCAAGACAAGGAAAAATCAAGAAACAATAGAGGAAGAAGGAGAATAAGGATGAGGTTGATTTTTCAGGAAAGATGGTGATCAAAGATAGCTTTGAAGATTATGTTGAGGACCTGATGAAGGTGTGGAGCCTCATTAAGGATGCTTAATCCTCATCTCTTATTTTCCTTGCTTTCTGTTGTTTGCTGTCATGAAATATTTTTGCTTCTCACTGTGGCATATTAGTGGTAAAGGCCTTAGATGCCTAGATTGTTTTAATTCTAGCTTTATATCTATTATGAACTTTGTTAACATGCTGGGTACTCTTTATAGGTTAGGCTTATATAACCTTTTTTTGTGGATGGATGTTAATATGGACTGTTTATATCTATATGGGATGCTTGATAGGTTTATAATTTTTGATGCAGTTGGTATAGGATAATTTTTTTGGTTGGTTGGGTTTAGGGAAGTGGTTCTCCTTCAGTTCAACCTCCTCTATTTTGTTATTTTTTTTGGATGTTGTTCTCTAGACTGCTGTGCTAATAATGTAAGAGATTAGGGCCCTTTCCTTGCTTCATCAATCAAAAACATGTGAATATGTTCCCTAATTCCCTAGTGAGTGAATTAACTAGGTACAAGACATTTATTCACACCAACAAGAACTACTACTTACAAAGCTCTTTGTTTATTTACATACATCACAATAGGCCCTAAAATGGTAATGTGAATCTTTCCAAAATTTTCATTTAATTAACGGCCTTGTCTTTTTATCCTGGAGAACATTATTATTCTTCACTTTTGATAAGGAATATTTTCAAGCATAAAATATTCTCATCTTTTAACTTAGCTTTTTCCAAATGAGATGAGACTTGTGGCTTTTTCATGATTTATGATCCATATTTTAATTAAAGTACCACCTTTTTAAAATATGAACATATAAAATTATTGTATCACGCATATAACTTTTACCTTTAGTTGCTCCCATTCTTTTCTTTGGGTGAGCACTAAACCTTTTTCCCTCTATTTGGATTTCCTTGTATAGATAAGAGAGACTGAGGGGCCCACACCCAATAAAACCTTGTGTAAAATTTAACAATTTCCCATTCAAGGTGAAAATAACCTAGAAATTGAAGATGGTGAGTCAAGCTTTCCAACATTAAGGTTGTTAGAAGAGGGCAATTCAAAGTAACAAGAAATCAATGAGAGGCATGAATGGGTGTGGTAAAAGTAATTTCAAATTCTACCCAAATACTTTGAAGGTGGTATTGCTTTGTGTTCAAGTGTTAAACCCATACTGATCACTAATACCAATCAAGTGTCAAATTGATACAACACCGGTCTTCTTCAAGGAAGCAAGTAAGGGTGCCTTGAGTTGAGTGGTCCGACATCAAGAGTGTTGCATGTTTATGAGTGGGGAAGATTATAAGGGGTAGTGTGTTCTCTTGGGGGTGCAAGAATAAGTTCATGCACTAGGGCTAGTATGGAGGTTCCTTAGTATTGGGGTATTGGGCATGTGGCAAGTGCTAGATTGGGGTGAGCTAAGTGAGTGCCAACATAAGGTCAAGCTTGGAATGGGTTAGAAACTCATGATAGGGGAGCCACTTGGACTTGTTAGGGAAATCTCCACACTTGTTGGGTGTCAGTGCCAAGTCGAGTTGCATAGGGGCAACTTGAAGGACAAGTTGTTAGGGAGTGTAGTGGAGTGTGGGGTGCACCTATGGAGTGGTGTCAAATTGCTAAGGCATGGAATGTGACCAAATTTCAAAGGAGTGCATGGGGTCTAAGTGGAGCACCAATTTACAAGGCAACACTGTGCATGGAGATAAGGTCACATAAAAATTGAGCTATCTAGTGCCTAGTGGGAGTTTAAGTTTGGGAGAAACCTTTAAACTACATGGAGGATGAAAGGAAGCCAAGAATAAAGAATCAATAAGTGAGTGATAGGTTGATGTGAGCGTCTAGGGTCCAAGGGAATGGAGAAAGGTTATGGGTTAGACATAATGAGGGAATGATCATGTCATGGGTTCAGGAAAGGAACTGGGATTGTGACCAAAGGAATCACGACGATCAAAACTCGAGGTAGACTTGTCACCTGGAACCTAGGTGCCAATGTTCTAAGTTTCTCCATGAGCCCAAGTTCCGATATGGAAGAATAAAGAAAAAGGGAGATGGAGAGTAGAACAAATTGAGAACTGGGGACTTGTGAGAGAAAATATATAAGGGGAGTGAGGTATGGTATTAGAGAGGAGATTAGAACCAAAAGAGGTAAGTAAAGACATCATGAGGAATACAAAACTACAAGGAGGCACAATAGGCGGGGGTTAAGTGATGAACCAAACTTAGGACATTCCAAGTCCAAGGTCTTCCTTCAGACTCACAACCTAATGAAACTACACAATGTGGTGATTGGGGGGTGGGAGAACCCAAAACCATGGAACTTGGTTCCAAGTTTGCCTACTAACTCACAATATGAGAAAGAACTCAAAGAATCCCAAAAATATAAAACATTAAGCAAGGAAAAACATAAGGATTCCATCATGAGGGGTTTACACATACAAGGCAAATTTCCATCAAAATGAAAGGACTTAGTTGGATTTTACAGATTTCAAAGGGGTCCCAATAGATTCTACACTATAATTGGATGTGATTGTACCTAAAATTCTGTCTAGGACTCCCCCACGATCTTATTTAGTATAATAAAAATTGATCTCTTAACCACTTGCCTCTAAATATTTCACCTCTACTAGGTGATAAGTAAGTTATGGTCAAAGTAGTGTTGAAAAACACCTTTAAGATCTTGAGTCAATAAAATTATTTCAACAAAAAATGAGGAAAGTGAAAAGAATGTACATTTCTCCTCTACAAGTGCATATTAATAACAATTTAAAATTAATATATTTCTTATATTTTAAAATATTTATAGCAATCACAATAATGAGAAAGACTTTGAATTAACTCACTTATAATTTCACCCTATATAAAATGAGTTGTAAGAAAAACTTAAATCTTTGAAATTTTTTTCTATGTTTATGTTTTAAAACAAAATTTAAAATTATAAGAAAAATTATTATAATTAAAACAATTATGTAAAAGTTATCTTACAAGGAGCATTCTTAATAAATTATTTTTATTGAAAAAACCCCAAATTGTGAACATTTGTAAATTTTTTGAGTTAAATGATATATAACTCTAGTAACTACAAAAATACAACTCAATTTGGTAATTTATTCATTTTTAAAATTTTCACCTTTGCAATCACAATTTTCTTTACAAAACATTGTTAAATTTATAAAACATTGTTTATAATTGTAATGTCGTAAAATTGCACCCCTTGCAATTTCACATGCATTCCTGTATCCACTTTAGTGTCCATTCCCTTAGCATTTGTGTAGGTTCATTTTAGCTATTGCATCAACGTCCTTTTTTCCTCTCAAGGTGCTCAGGACCACTTTTCAACAACTACCCTTGTGTGTCAGCTTTGTGTCAAACCTTGTGCTTTCCTCATTCTCATTGTTTCGTAGCATGATTTTTCTGGACACTAGTGTATTGCACAGATGTACGCACTCCGTGCTAGCGTCTCATGACGTTTTGATGTTCAAACGATCATTTTTGAGTGCCTTTCCACTTGTCAGCTACTTTTATTGGTGGTAACAACCTAGGACGCCTTATAACAGTTCAAGAACCTTCTTTTCCCTCCTATTATGCTTTTAAATGCTATCTTTTCAATCCATTTGGCCTTCTTGGGTTCTATCTTGAAATCTCTTCTCCTTTCTTGGACATTCTCTTCTCACTCTCACAAACTTGCATAGCTCTCTACAACTTTCTACATTAGCCCAAGCTCTCAAGTTCTTGTAACACTATTTGCAACTTTCTTGGCTCTCACATATTTGTCTCTCTTTGGCTTCCTCAAGCCTTGCAAGTGATATCTATCTTTTTCCTTGTATCTTTAAGCATCTTGGGATTTCTCACATCCACTATCTATCACATCTCTATAACATGATACGGGTTCTCCTCCTTGAGCAGGGATTGCTTTTATCACTCTTGCATTTATTTCTTTTTAGCTTATTTCTCTCTATCTATCTAGCTGTTTGTGGAGGTGGGAACACCGAAACAGAGGTTTGACTGAGGCAAGCCCCTAAACATCCCCAACATTTTCCCTCGGTCTTATGTGTGCAGGTATTGAATATATTTACTTGCTGGAGGCTTCATTACTTGGATTGTTGTGAGCACTTTCTTTATCTTGTTTAGTCTTATCATTTAATTTACCTTGTTTCAGTTCTATTACTTTCGATTACTTTCTTGTACTTTGGAAGTTCTTAGTAATCAAATTGTTAGTAGTCATTTTAGCTGTTCTATGAGACATCCTCATTTTTGGCTTGTTCAAGATGCCAATGCGCCTCTAGGACTCTAATGTGCCATGTTGCTGTCCATATTTTGTGCTATTGTCCTAGGTTGAAAACTTGCTAGTTTGTCCAGAAAACCTTTGTGACCTGCTCTTTCCAGTTCTAGAATTCTTACTCTATTCCTTGAGGTAGTTTAAGGTAGTTCATTCCCTAGGACTCTCTTGAGAATAAAGAAACTCATGAGTAGAGAATCCCCCTTCTCTACAATAATTAATGAAAAATATTTAGGAACAAGCTTCTCTTAGCTTCAAGGATAATTATTCAAATACCCTCTACTAACAAGGCCAACCACATAAAGGTGGAAGCTTGTATGGCCTGTCCTAATGGACCTAAGACACAACACAACATCACACAAAACAACACAACACAACATCACACACAACAACACAACACAACACAACATCACACACAACAACACAACACATACATTTAATTTTTTTAACGAAAAATATTATGTGCAAGCAGTTTTAGTCTTTAGTAATGTGATTTATTATGTGCAAGAAGTTTTAGTCATTTGCAATAATGTTAATATGTGGTGGATCAAAATGCATATATTTTATAATTATACTTTTTTTAGGAAAAAGTGGCAAGCCACTATAATATTGATTATATATATAAATAAGATAATACAAAATCTTGGTTCAGAAGACCATATCGGTAGGAAAGGACCAGGAAGAAAACCTCTGGTTATAGTTAATATGTGGTAAAACAAAAAATATATATTTTATAATCATGTGAATTGCATTCATAAAGTGAGCTCAATATTATCTTTTAAATATTATTTTCATTAGGCATGATTATCCATTGTGGACAATGTTAATATGTGAAAATTCAAAACATGCATTTTATTATTATGGTGGTATGGTTATGTATAAATTATGTTCATAAAGTGCTTTCAAGACTACATTTTAAATGCTATTTTTGTAAGGGTGATTTAATTTTATGAAGTGACTTATGTTGTGATTCATAAATGATAAATTTATTTATAAAATTGTGATTTGTAACTTTAATGTTAACATCAAAATTAATACATTCTTAAGTAAAAATTAAACATTAGCCAAGAATAAAAAAATGCAAGGGACACAAGAGACAAACCTTAAAGAATGGCCTTGGCCTATTGACCATTCTTTAAGATGTCAAAAAAATACGCAGCCTTAAGGAATGGCCATGGCCAATGACCATTACCTTTAGTCTTTGAAAGGGGTTAAAAAACCCCTCTCCAATAACTTTTTTATTAAACATTGTATTTTTTACATGTTACATAATCACTAGGTCAATGCAATTGACCAAAATATTACTAAAAAATGGAAAATGACTAATCCAATCCTTTGTTGCTTTGAATCCACATGGGTTTCTTTAGTCCTACACTTGATCCCTCCATAATGATGAAAAAACTAGCTCAAAAAGTTGCTTAGCTCTCTTTGGGGGCCATATTAGCAAACTGCCTATTCAAAGAGCAACATGTTAGTAATTTGCAACAAGATTCAATATAACAAATATCAATATTGAAGTTAAAGAACATTGTGAGTTCCCTACATATGAAAAATAGATAATGTAATTTAAAGTCACTCAACCTATCATTCTCAATCTCAAATGCAATTCATTTATATAAAAATTAGCAATGTAATGAAATGCATATAAAAGAAACACATAAAACAAGGGCAAGTAGTCAAAGAAAATGATCATAAAATAATCTAAAACATCAAACAGATGTAGCTACCAAGTCTCTTTTTTTATATTCTTTCCAATTTCATCCAAGCACATCAAATTTAATGGTTTCAACTTCTCTGTATTATATGAATCCATAGTCAATCCTAATAGCTACAAATTCTCTTAATTGTTAGTCACAACATTTCAAAACTTAAACAAAAGCATTTAAAATAAAGAATATATTGGAACATAATGATCTGAACATGTTAGTGATTTAAACAATGGTACTCAATAAATTTTCAAAACTTAAAAATTAAAGAGAGAGTTAAAGAAAAAATAACCACAAGACTCAATTTACCTTCCAACATTTTCTTGTGATTCTTATCTACAAGAAAATAAAAAATAAATGCAATTCAATCTTACTACAAATGAAAAAATAAATCAAAATATTCATTCCCAAGAAATTAAGATAAAAAATGACTTTTGAAGAACCATGAATCAATGAATAAAAAGATAAGAGTGACATGAGTTGTAAAAATGATATCACGATCATTAGAAACATCATTAGCACTCAAATGAGGTGTAGCATTATCATATAATATAAGTGAAGAAGAAGAATGAACATTCTCGGATGTGTATCATGAGCAAGCATGGGAGTCTCTATATACATACTGATGACACAGGTTGATAGATGTACAATTTAAAGGAGACAACAAAAGCATTACACAACAATTCAAAAACATGATGATATTGTTGGAAATAGGATGCCATTTAATTGCAAATCCTAAACATTAATTATTTCATGGATCTCCTAAGTTCTTGGAATGTGTTCAACAACACTAAGATTAGGATGAGATTAATATTAGATGAAATAATCATGATTAGTGACATTTGTAATTAATTCTAAATGCTAGGAGCATGTGAGGGTGTCCATTGTGAGTTCCTAAATAATAGGGGAACATGGGGCACCCACATGGTAAGGTGACACTCACCTTGAGTTTAGTTAACTATTCGGAGTAAGAGATAACACTTCTGAATGCATGTAAAGATCCTTGGAGTTAGAGTTTGATGTTTTCATGCATGAAGTTTAGTTCAATTCAGTTTAGATCAGTTCAGTTTAGTTCAGTCCAATTCAGTTCTATTCAGAATTAGTTTAGTTTACTTTAGTTCATTTATGGTTCAGTTGTCTTTAGTTAGTTTTAGTTGAATGCTAGTTGACTTCAGTTAACTTGGAATGCATGGCTAATGACTTGAGTTGTATGACAGATAATAGGGACTACCTCCAGTTAATAGGGGATGACCATTCTTGCATGAATGGTGTTGAGTAAATGTTTTAGTTAACAAGAAATAACTTGGAGCCAACTTGGGCGTCCAAGTTGTCTTCTTGGAATTACCTCCTTTGCATGTTGAGATATTTCTGAAGGCTCAGTTAAGTAGGTTTACTTTTGGGCGCCAACTTTGAGGAAGAGCTTTGGAATTATCAACAAAGTGAAGGTTGAGTTGTGACTTCAGTTTGGGACACCCAAATGGATGAAGCACATGTTTTAGCATTGTTCTTCACAACATAACTCTACTTGCAAGGGATAGGTGTACCTTTTAGGGATAGGGCTTGAGCATTGTAATTGTAACTCAAGTTGAGTTTACAAAGCTGATTAAAGCCTATTTATCTCAAGCAAGTTGAAGAGAGTTATGATCAGTTTTATTGCAAGTTGTGAATAAGTTCTGGTGAAGGAAGAAGAGGCATTCTCAAGCAAGAATTGGAGCTATCGTAATTGAGAGATTGAATAATAGAATAATTCTTGGTGGAGTTTTTTCCCGAAAGGGTTTCTCCATGGTACATCTTGTGTAATCTTTCTAATATCCTGTCTACTTCTTCTATCAACTTATGTCTTCATTCCACAAATGATAAATTAATTAGATAATCACCCACAAAGAATCTATAACAAAGGAAAAGCATATTTAGATCAACAATATTAAAGTTTTACAAAGTATTAAGCTAAGAAAACACCTCAATTTTCAATAGATATTAAGTTATTCATGATATTGAAATGCAGGCTATTATTTAACATGATGTTAAATGATACAACAAAAGCATTGTACAACAATTAAAAAATAGGATGGTATTGATATTTGTGATATTAAAATGCAGGCTATTATTTAACATGATGTCTTCGCTCTTCTAACCTTGTGAAGTGCATGAATTGTTCTGCAAAGATGCAGACTATATCATCAACCCATTGGAGGTAGCATCCTCACTCATTATTGGGTATGTGCTACACACAACCATCACCAAGGATATCCTTAAAACTAGAATGGCCCATTTCACTACAAATCAAAGTATAATAAAGGCTATGCGGGGTGCAAGTCACTATAAAAATAGTAGAAAAAGAATATGTATGATTGTAGAATATGTACAAAGGGGATTTGTTGAAAAGGTTTTAAAGATCTTCAAGAAAATGCATTAGATAGTTGAAAAGCCAAATTTCCATTCTTTGCCAACATCTCTATGCCTGTGCGAAAATGGGATCTTTGGAATCGGGTATGGACAATTATCAAAGCACAAAATCAATACAAATAAAACACCCTTGCCTCCACCAGAAAATATATTTTAAAAGGCTAAAAAATATTGTCTCACACTCAAGAATCTAGTAGCAATTAAACCCCAATATTTTTCAGTTCTAATTTCCATTCATTGTTAAAAGATTAAAGCAACAGTTGTAGTGAGAGTGGTTTTAGTTCTTCTCATTTTGTTTTTGCTTTGATAGACATGCATGCAAAAGTTGGAAGCATAAGAAAAATATTGTAAGTTGTTTGATAGAATGCCTCGAAGAAATATGGTATCAATTGAATGTTGTGATTACAAGATATGTACAAAATGAATTTTTTGAAAAGGTTTTAGAAACTTTCAAGCAAATACAAGACCAAATTCTACAAACCTTGCCAGTGTCTCACACTTTTATGGAATTTTAGAGCATAGTATGGACAAAAGAAAGTGCCTTGCCAGTAGTAAATATCCACATAGTTATTATAAATGTACCCATCCCAAATTCCCTGTAAATAAAAGAATTGAAAAGTCCCATGATGGTCAAGTAATTGAAATTAAAGGTGAACCCAATCATCCCAAAACCCATCCTAGTAGATGTATGGTTGCTACTACTCAACATCTACACTTAGATGATATCAATGAAATTATTGATGGTAAAGCTAATGAAACTACTTAGGTTTATTTTGGAGATGCTAATATTGTGAATAAAATAATTGAATGGTCCCATGATGGTCAAGTACTTGAAATTATTTACAAAGGTGGATCCAATCATCCCAAAACTCAACCTAGTAGATGTATGGTTGCTACTATATACTCAACATCTACACGTAGATGATATCAATGAACTTATTGATGGTAAATCTAACGAAACTACTTAGGTTTATTTTGGATATGCTAATATTGTAGATTCATCAATGTCATTTATGGTAATAGGGTAAATGATGTAGATAATGATTACGATTCATATTCATAAGAAGATAAAGGAAATGATTTCTCCACTTAGGAAAATTAAAGAGACATCTTGGTTGATGGTTATTGTTGGTATAAACATGGACTAAAAGTGGTGAAGGGAAATCCTCATCCACATAGTTATTACAAGTGCACTAATGTGGATTGCAATGTATGCAAGCATTTTGAGAGGGCATCATATAAGAGTCTTGGTCAATGAAATGACTTGTTTTATATAATTCCCTTAAATAAATGTTCTCTTAGGAAGGGTGAAAAGAGTAGATTATCTATTTATCAAATATAATAATAAGTCTCCAACCTGTTCATCTAACATTAACCAATGTACTACTATAAAAATAAAATAAAATTTTACTATTGTATATTATAGTTGGGAGGGCTATCATAGCAATGCAATTTTTATTGTTGTATATTATAGTTGGGATGACTTTGATAGCAATGCATGAATTGTATGGAACTATGTATAAGGAACTAGAACTAGTGGATAGATCACCACAAAATAAACCACAACATATACATACAACAATCTTAAAAAAAAACTTTTCATACAGAAGCTAAAACCTACGTTTGAGAGGCAACCAAAGCGCATAAAATCACAAAGTAGAGGTTTATTACAAAACATGCAACCAAAGATACTTTCAAATCTTAGTTTAAATCCAAACTAATATTAGTTACCTACTTTTTTGGATTTATTGATTAGCGTCCAAGTCCACATAGTAAAAGCCATAGTCCTTTCCTTCATTCTATGCTACTTCTCTTCTTTAGTGTATCCTATTACTCCCAAATGACTTGCACAAACACTCTTTATTTTGGGGATTTTCTCTTTAAAACATAGAAATGCAGAGTATGAGATAATGTAAATGTAAGGTCTATTTGTAGTTCCAAAATGGATTCTAAACTAGAAAATATGCAAAAAAAATTTCCATACTCTTTCACGACCAAGATGCCACTTTTCAACATAAAACATAGAGATGCATAGTATGAGATGATGTAAAACCTATCATTACAACCATATGGAGAAATTATAACTGAAAACAATAGTTATGAAGACTTGAGAATTACTTTGAATATGGTGATAGTTATGGAAATGAATCCGATAATGAACAAGAAGAGATTGACAAAGTTAGAAAACAATATTAGACAACATAAAATTCTTGTAAAGGGTAATCAGAGGTTGGCAAAGTTTTAAGATGTTGGTATAACAATCATACAAGATAGTACTTCTGATCCAATATGTCAAACTTAGGATCACACTTGTGTTTCAAAAGATAGTAAAGTGAATACAAAGGAAATATAAATCATTATGCAAGAATTATAACCATTGCTCTACATTATAATCAAAGGGAAATGCAATGTACATGAAGAATCTCAGGATTGGTGTTCCAATGAAAATTTAGTAGATAGCAGTCTAGTGTGGACATCTTGCATATATATTTAATAATTTCCACCATATCTAGATGCTAATATATAGAATGATGGTGTGGGCATGCATGAAAATAGGGCGTCTATAGGTGATGATGAAACATGATATTGGTTTTGTCTTAAATAATAGGGAAGGTGTGCGCAAATCATTGGGTAGATGACACCCAATATTTGAAATCCGGCTTACAACTCATGATGCTCGTATAGATACTAATAGTAATGAAGATTTTATGATTTTAGGAGGATCCCATTTTATACCCTCACTGGATCTCTTATCTGTTGATTGTTCATAGTGATTAGTTGTGAAATATTGCTGAAGAGATGGGCAGAGCACCGTGCTGTGGAAAAGCCATCGTGAAGAAAGGGCCATGGTCTCATAAAGAAGACTCTAAAATCAAGGCTTGTATAAAGCAGCATGGCACTAGAGGCAATTGGATTGCTCTACCTCAGAAAGTTGGTACATAGTGTAGTATATACAAGAAATCAAATTAGGAAAAATTTACTTTTTTTGCTTTTTGAGATTGCTTCCTAGGGATTTTAACTTTGTTTGTTATTTAGGGCTTTGGATGCCCTAAATAACAAACAATATACCAGCTATTTAGGTTCTAATCATGTCATGTATTAGATCTAAGTTTTCATATCATGTCAAGTAGATCTTAGATTGCATTTCGCTAATTCCCTTGGCAACAAGTAATGGGGGATGCATGATATTGAAGAAGAGTGGAAAATGCATTGTCAATCTATTTGGAAGCCAAGAGCCTCCTTTAAACACAAGGAATTATGTTTCTTGATGTTTTCCCAATATTTGAAAATCAAACCAAGACTTCACGAGGCTGGTAACAATGATTCTTTATGTAGTGTTTGTTGGAAGGAAGAGTCAACTAGCCAGATCTTCTGAAAGTGTACTTTTTCCAAGTGCTTTTGGAGATAATTTCAATCAAAAATCAATAGTTCATCTATTTCATCTCTTTATTGGCAAGAAGCAACCTTGTTAGAAATAAATTGGATGATCGGGGACAACTGCATGCTACATAACATTCAGGCATATGATTAAGTTGGTTGCTATTCGTTTCTTGTGGAGCAAAGGGTATAAAGTAACTTTTTTGTGGGTAATGTTTTATCTTAATCAAAATAATTCATGTTTTTATAATAAGAGAATATGTAAGAAGAATTACCTGTAAGAAGAATTCAGTCTCCATTAATTGCCATTTCTTTTACTCTGCTTCTTTGTTCTACCTCTTCCCGCCTCTTTCTCTGTCCTACCTTTTCCTCTGTTACCACACAAGTAAAACCCCCAAAAAAAAAGCATAGATGAAAAAGGGTAGACAGACCAAACAGACCAGTGTGCACACTATACAAAACCTTAAAGATGAAAAATCCTAACAAAAAAAGCAAAAATAAATTCCATTTGACATTGACAAAAAATTAACAAGGAAGAAAGAAAAAAACCAAAAAAAACATTGAAGAGGAGAAAAAAACATTAAAAAAAAACAATCTGCAAATGAAAGACACATAATTATATATGTTAAACTGACATGCTTTTTCCCACTCTCCATACCAACATTCAAATTTTTTTTCCCATTGCATTTTTTAACCTTTTATTAAAAATATCCCTTTCAACGTGTAGATAATGTTCAAATTTTGGCACAATCAAATGAAACATATAGGGAAAAGAAAAGGGCAAAAAGGAAGGCCCGTCCAAGTATAATGTAACACACAAATATAAAATACAAAATAATAATCTTGACAAACATTTCACCATACCAATGTTGATTGCTTAAAATAACACTCCAACTAATTTTACATTAATGTCCCCACTATATGTTCAAGAAGTGATCCCCACATTGATGAAGCATATGTAGATATATAATGTTGTAAAGGAAAAAGTCTTTCATTAATTAATCTAGCCTAATTTAATAAGATGGAAATATACAAACAAAAGCATAGATTAAAATGATATAATGGTTAAGACTGCAAAACTAGTACAATCTATATAAAATACGTAGAAAGATATCAAGTCGTTTATTTTTTTCTATTAGCAAACTTAAAATAAATAAGATGGAAAAAAAATTATTGTAATTAAACAATAAAAATAGAATTTTGTGATACTCACACTTTTAAAATAATTGAGAAAATCAAGAAAAAATCATTGCAAATGAAAATAGAAAGTAATTTTTTGTTAATAATTAAAAAAAAGAATTGATATATCTTTTAGAAATTTTATATAGATTACCTTAAAAAGACATATATATTACTCATATATTAAATAAAAAATTAACAAATTAATGTAAATTATAACTTACAAGATGACAATTTGAGTTTAATCTTTTTTAATTAAAAACAACCCGAATTAATAACAATCTTGGTGGAGAATTAAAAACATAATTAACAATCTTGGTGAAGAAGTAAAAGCATAAGAACAACTTTAAGGAAAGAGAAAGCATAATTAACAATTTTGGTGGAGAAGTAAAAGCATAAGAATAACTTTAAGAAAAGGGAAAGTGTGTATGAAAAGAAAGTATTAAAGTATTAACTTAAATGCTTTGTTATCCATTCCTTCAATTTCAGCCTCTTCCTCTGTTGATAAAGCAAATGGAAAAATCGAATGAGATGGCCCTACCATGTTCTCTAAAGCTAAAGCCAGAGCGCACAATCATTATACTCACGACTAAGATAAGAAGGGAATAACTAAAGTAAAAGTGATTAGAACAACTTCGACCTTCCGAAATCTGAGATTCCTTCCTAACAAGCTCTATCTGCATCCTTATAAATTTACTTCATTCCCTGCTCTACTCACATTCATTGCAGTTTTGTCAGTTTTTCTTGTTTCAAGTTGGTCAATAGCTGAGCACTTATATTCAGTTTCTCATTTGTTAAGAGACATTAATTTTTCACAGTTCATAGTAGAGTTTGAGAGTGCTTCAAGTTATATCTGTGCAATCCATAGAAATATTTTAGAGTGCTTTAGTAGAGTTTGAGAGTGCTTCAAGTTATATCTGTGCAGTCCATAGAAATATTTTAGGGTGCTCTAGTTTCTCAGTTTGTTACAAAGGTCAATTATGGCATCTGCTTTGGTTGATGTTGTTGTTGAAAAACTTGGCGGGATGATGATAGAACAGATAAACAAGGAGGTTTCACTTGTCCTCAACTTCAGAGAGGACTTTGAATGGCTGAGCAAGAAGCTCACAATTATAAGAGGCTACCTCAGAGATGCAGATGCACAGAGTACACACAATGCGACCGTGAAAAGGTGGCTGCTGGATGTTGCAGAGATTGCTTGGGATGCAGAGGACATACTGGAAGAATGCGCTGTTCAATCTAAAGGTACTCAATCTTCCTGTGTCCGTGCTTTCAGCTATTGTCAATTAGTGTTTCGCTATAAAATGGCACGTCGGATAAAGGACGTGAAAGATAGGATGAGGTCTGTTATGGAAGATGCAGCGGAGCTGAAGCTTGTTGTGGAAGTGACTCATCCAGAGCAACCCTCCACGAGTACATCGCAGAATGTAAATTGGAGGCTCTCGAGTGAAATAGAGAGCGATTCACGACCCATCGCTATTGAGTCCAAGGTTCAAGACGTCCTCCGCCTGCTCGATGACCCTGCCTCTCGTATCATTGCCGTCGTTGGAATGGGCGGCGTTGGGAAGACGTTCCTACTGCAAAATGTTTTCGACAGAGCAAAGGGAAAGTTTGAGAAGTCAATCTGGCTTGCTATTTCTCAAACATACTCCCGTCAAAAGTTGCAAGCTGCCTTGGCGTTGAAAATAGATTTGAAAGAGGTCGTTGAGGGAAGGGTAGATGAGGTGCACGCGGCAGATTTGATTCATGAGCGTTTAATAAGCACGAGGTCTCTCATTGTTCTGGATGATGTGTGGAGGTCAACTGGGGAAAATAACTTGATATCTGCACTTGGCATTCCAACTGGGAATAATAGCCGATGCACAATTGTGGTCACGACACGAAGCAGAGATGTATGCAGCAGCATGAATGCCCGTGTTTATGAGGTGCACCCTTTGTCACGACAAGAGAGCTGGGAGCTCTTCTGCGCTTTTGACTTCCCCGACTGCCGCCAAAATCAACCGCCACATCAACTTGAAGGGATTTCCCATCAAATTGAAGGGGAATGTGGGAGATTGCCCTTGGCTGTTAAAACAGTGGCAGCATCTCTGGCAGGCAAGAGACTGTCAAGGGACTGGGAATTCAAACTGGAGCAGCTAAAAGCGGCATCTTATACTGATGATCGAATTATGCAGATTCTCAAGCTAAGTTATGATTCTCTCCCTGCTCATCTTAAGCCTTGTTTTGCATATTTTTCTTTCTTTCCCGAGGATGAGCGAATAGATCCCCACTATCTCATAAACCTGTGGGTAGCAGAAGGATATATTCCTCAAGGAGAGGACCAGCTAGATGTTGGATGGAGTTATGTACATCATCTTCAGAATCTATGTCTGCTCGGTGAAACATTAACATTGCATGATTTATTGCTTGATTTGGCCATCAGTTTAGCAAAGGAAAGTCAATGTGCATTTAGTGTACAGGAAGCCTTCAAGAAAGGGTCAGCTGGACAAATGCGCAGTAGTTGCCGGAGGATTTTATTGGGCAAGAAAAGTATAGGAGATGGTGATGTAGATGTAATGGCAAGAAACGGGGCATGTTCTACATCACGTCTTCGCACTCTATCTTTCTCACAAAATGAAGACATTCAACATATTCCGGCAATCTTGCTTAGTGGTGCCAGAGTACTACGAGTTCTTGATTTGAGTGGCACTGGAATCTCATCATTGCCCGCTTGTGTTGGAAATTTGAAGCTCCTCAAAGTTTTGAATTTAAGGGAGACAAATATTATGGAGGCACCAGAATGTGTAAAAGGTAATAAGAGTCTTGGCTTCCTTGACATTTCTGAGTGCCCGAATCTGAAACAGTTCCCTGAGTGGATTGGTGAACTAAATTGCCTACAACATCTGGATATACGCTCTGGCCGTGGGCCATCCATGCCGAAGGGAATATCAAAACTTGTGTGTTTACAGGTATTGAAATTATTTGAGTTTTCCAACAAGCTATCTGTTGAAGATAATGAATTCATAAAGCTGGAGCATTTTGTCAATTTGGTCAACCTCCGTGAAGTGCGGATAGATATTCATCAGGAGGCTGAATTGAAAAGTATAGAAGATGGGATCCTTGCCACGTTGGTGAAGATGCGTGATCTGATAATATGCAACTATGTAGAAGGCCATAGGGGTGAAGGTAATCTTCCACCTCTATCGGACAAAATTTTAGCTATGAAGGATCTTGAAAGTCTTCTACTAATTTTCTTTCTACCGCCAAATTGGATATGCGACTTCTCAAATCTCATGGATTTGAAATTATGGTATTGCCATTGTGCTGAATATCCAGCACTCGAAATGATGCCAAACTTAAAAGAGTTGTGGTTGAGAGATAATAATGTTTGCAAGGCAATCCAAAAAGGGTTCGGGAAGTCCGGGGGATTTCCTCAACTGCGTCATTTTAGAATTGAATACTTTGAGGTGTTAGAGGAGCTGTTAGAATTAGAGGATGGAGCGATGCCATGCCTTGAGACATTAGTTGTAAAATATTGTCACAATCTGAAAAAAGTTCCACGTGGATTGGAGCTTCTGAAAACCTTGAAAAAATGTACCTTTAGAAATACAGGAGTAGATGTAATGTTCAAGGAGGGTGGGGAATTATGGAAAAAAATGAAAGCCAATAACCCTAATATTCTTATTGATTAAAACAATTTAATATAATTTATAGTGTATTTTTTTATTTTAATATTTTTTTATTAATATAGATATTTTAAATACATCTATTTAAAAAACTATAAATATTAATTCTGAGTTGTTTGATTGTTTAAAAGCTATTTCATTTTACTTTAGAACTATTTAAAAATAATTTTATTTTATTTATATTGTTTATTTTATTTTATTTGAAATGATATATTCATTTACTTAAAAAATATTTAATTATATTTTAGAATTATTTAAGAATCATTCTATTTTATTTTTTGAAGACTAATCTTATTTATTAAATAGCTATTGTATTTATTTATTTAAGTGTTTTTTTAGTTAAAAGTTATATTATATTATTAGCATTATTAGTTTTTTAAATACATGTCAATTGTGTTTTAGATTTTATATATATGACCATGACATGATGTTCTATGTCTTGTAAAAGAATACCTCTTCGCATAATAATCAAAAGTGTTAGTTTCCAGTTACTTAATAATGTATTGTTTATGTTAGATAGTTAAAGATTGGTTTCTATAGGAAAATTGGTTGTAAAATTTTAAAATATGAAGGTCTTTTATAAAGTTCATTGAATAATATAATCATGTTGAATACCCAAACATATTATAGCTTCTATGTTCCATTTTATATTATTTGTAAATATAATTTTTGATTTATTTGTTTACTTAGTCTTGGAGCTCATAGTGGTATCAAAGTCATGATAAGCTAAAAGATTTGTTCTCGTGTCTACATTTAGTTTTTCAACCCTTTGCACATCATTCTTTTTGCAAAATTTTTGTTCTAAAAATATGCACCCTTCATCGCTTTATGCTACTATTTCGTATTATTATTTTTGTTGATTTTGACATTAAAAATAGATGTTGCAAACTATGGTGAGATCTATTCTATTATTATTATGGAATAAGTGCCATTTTAGGGTTGTGTAAATGAGAATAGTGAAGCATCATTTTTCTAGAATATAAACTAATTTGAGAAGTGACTAAGAAGAGCATCTATATGCAATCTAATTCATTATGTGCCCATGCAAGGCTAATTGTGTACAATGCAAAGGATTCATTTATATGGGTGGTTTGGTTTGAACTATTTCATTATTTGTAAAATTATGTTTTTTTTTTAAATACTATATCATGGATTATGCAATTAGTATATGATTCAATTGTTGTATATGGTTTTGAAAAATCTGAGTATGGAGTGATAATAATTTTTTTGGAGCCGAAAGTATTTTTATGAGGATTTACTTACTCAAAACCATTGTAGTTTCACCGGTATTATTTTTCTAGTGTGTTAATATGCCTAGTTAGTCTCATTTAAAAAATAAGAAAATTGACACTGTAAATTAGAAAGTTTGGAGTATGAATATGGAAAATGTTTTTTGTATCTAGATTATATTTGGGATTTTTTTGAGAATCAACCTACACACCTTACTAAAATATTATATTTTTGAGTTTGGAAAGAAAGATAAGAAATATTTAGCACTATTAAAATATTCTTTTTCTTCACAAGTTATCATCCACATAGCGGTTATTAAAATTAAATCTTGGAAATTTTTGAGGAAAAATAGGGATTATATGACAAAGAACCTACATATAAGAAAATTGATCTATTAATGTACTTTTCAAACACTAAAATTAATGATAATGAAGATGTTAAAAAATACATCTCTAGGGTGAAAAATGTAAACAAAGAATATATTACTATAGGTTTTAAAATTGATGAAAATATGTTGATCTTTATTATTTTGAATTTACACTTACTTCGAACTACATAAAAATATTGCAAATGGTACAACTCAATGATAAAATTGATAGGGACACATTTAATTTAATTTATGAATTTCTTTCTTAACATGAACACCAATGTGTAAAGAAAATATATTTTTGATAATTGAAGGAACTTATGTTGCTATGTTAATATACAAGAATGAAGTCCTAGATTGTCAAAATAAAATAATTTTTCGTTACAATAGTTATTAGGAGGATCCTACACATTCTTCTCGTTCTAGTACCAATGATAATGTGTCATAAAATAGAAGATATATACAAGGTCGTATTCATAATAATTAGGAGATCATGGAGATAAGAAACAAGCACAAGTGAATAATGCAAATATTATATTTAGTCGAACCAAATTACAATGAGTACAAATCCTTTCATATATAGTCAAGGAGGAGGCAATTCGCCTATCATGTGGATTGATAAGTGCCCCATGATGTGGCACAAATGAGTAGACAAGTGTTCTATAGGTGTGAACCTTAGGATCACTAGGAATGTGCAAAATAACAACCTATTTGACCAAGTCATTAACCTTGATGCCAAGTGTTGAGTGACCATTGAGGTGAGATGGAAATTTTTCCAACCAAGGTAGCATGTGAGGTTTACCAAATATCTTGGTAACCTCTAGAGCTTAAAGGTTGCACATTCAGTTAGACAAGATATTATCTAACCTCATCAACCTAATTAAACTTAAGTATAGTGAATAGATAAATTATTCACTCTAACATCCCCAGTTAAATGATACTTGGGGAGATCACAAAAGTTCAAATAGATATCTAAATGGGTCTTGACTACAAAGCCATGTTAGGTACCCATGTACAATGCGTTCGCTCACAAATGAAGAAAAAAGATAAAACCCAGTGGAAAAAAAAACTCCTCTCTCAAAAAGAGAGAAGGATTTAGGACCTTCTGAAATTTTTTTTTCATGATGATAGAACATGATGATGAAGAACTATTGAAGCATGTAGAAGTTGTAAACTCCATTGAAGATGAACTAGTGTTTGTTGGAATCAACAAATCTCCAAGAAATGTAGATCAAGATAAGAAATAAAAAACATTGCATGAGTGAACATATGAACACTACTCAACCATGTAGATAAATCCAATTAAACTTTGTATAGTTGAAAATATAGATAGTATTGTGATTAGGAGTACTAGAATCTAAAAAGATATGATCCACAAAAATAATCCCCCATACGAGAGATCAAGATAGTGTTGAAACAAAACAATCTATTAAGAGGGGGGTGAATCAATAGCTACTAAATTTTTTCCTTCTTACCCTAAGTGCAAACACAACCATTAAATCTAGATGTGTAGATTAAAACATAAAAGATATGACAAACACATGTACATAAAGAATCAACAGATAACAATAGGTATACATGGAAAACCCAAGATGGGAAAAACCATGGTGAGAAAATGTTGCTAGGAGTTACTGTCCTAATCCACCCTCACAAGGAAACTTTATGTTACAAATTTTAAGGGCATCAACCCTAAGGAGACACCAATCTCTTGAACTGAGCACCAACTTAGTTTATTTGATGGCACCAACCTATCAGACTTACAATCTAAGTGATTATTGCAATTTTTTCATTAAGAACACAATTCCCTATTACAACTTTCTTTACAACTGCTCAACTATATGTTGCTGCTTCAACACCTCATTCCTATTTTCTGCACCCCACTAGATCAACACTATTCTTCTCTTTCTTCTTTAGCGCATTCTCAATTCGCCTCAATGTACCACCATAACCCTTCTACCACTCTCCTTTTCTTTTCAGTGTATTCACTATCTACCTCTGGAGCTCAGAATCATTTCTGCACTATTCAGTCTACTCTGCTCTCTTCACTCTATTACTCACTTAGACGATATTCACATATGTTTTGTGTAGATCTAACTGATGATTATTGCCGTGGGATTCTCCACCACCTGTAGATCTTTTGTTAGGGTTCAAGATATCTTCTCCACTATCATGCAGTTGTATTGAGCAACACAATATTAAATTTTGGTGCAGAGTATTTTCCTTCATTCTCTCTTTGCCAAACCCTAAGATCGGATATGCAATGAATGCATCCTAATGATCATTTGATTTGATCTTGATCCTTGCCTCTATGGCCATCTATTCCACCGCTTTGTGCATAAAATCTCATTACATTTGTCGTTGAAGTAGGTAGAGAATTTAATTCTCATTTCCATGTTGGTTTGTAGACAAAAACCCTGTTTACATGGACATAGTCGTTATTGTTCTTCACTTTTAAATTTGAGTCATCGATCAACTATCTTCCTACCATGATCCCACATTCTCCATTCACCATTTCAACTTTAAAATGTGACCGTTTGATAAACAGCCTTTAAATCTTCACTGTTGATCTTATCCTTCATTAAAATCACACCCATCATGTATTGCCATATTACTCATGACATTCACATTCATTTCCACGATGCAATGACCACCATCCAATCACCTCCATTGAATATCTATCATTCATCGCATATCACTGCTTTGCTACGAGCACAACCATTTCTTTCCATGATGTAGCAATCATCGTTGGGTCACCTGCTGTTCAATCTATGTTGTTCCCTACTATCCTGCTAGCATTGAAAATGAGCCCACTAAATCTCCATAGGTTGGTGGGCGTATGCCATGTGTCTTCCTTTGACATCATGCTCCACTAACTTTAAACACCCATCGTTCATCGTTGAAACCATCGTGTCTTAAAGATGTGTAAGCACGATACACTAACACCCAATGATGCAATAACCTTCTAACACCTATACATGCTGATGTCACTTTCCACTACAATAGCTCATTGCCCAAATATCCAACCACTTCGCTTCACAACAATGATGTGATGATTCGATGTGTTTGTTGGACCAACTGAAGGTTGTTCTCCTTCATTGTACATCATCCGATCAACACTTGTTAGATCTCATTTGATCCCCGCTTCCCTGTGAGGCCTAGTCGAGACCCACCACAGACACAATGGGCTAGCGGGCATCGTTGGATTAACTCAATTACATTTGTTGATTGAACTCCATCCCACATTGTTGGACTATAAGCCAACTTCGAAGAGATTTTCATGATGCATGAGATCTAGTGATAATTGTTGAATCTACTAACTTTGAACATGCACTGTTCAATCTCCAAAGAAACATAATGACAACATCAACTGGGTGACTAGGTAATGAGGGTCGGTCACTAAACAATCTCAAGGGAATAATTTATAACTTAAATGACTAGTTACTGCAAGTACACAGTCAATGTGAAAACATAAAACTTGTTGATCACCATGATTGTACACACCTATGGTTTAATTGATACACCCTAATTTTGTTTGAGGGCATAAGCAATTCCTTTTTGAGCTCATCCTTCATCCCTTGGACTTGCAGAACACATTTTTGAGATGCTCTCAATAAACCCATGTCGAATCTGGACTTAGATTTTGCTTTAGATGCGTGGAAGGATTTATTGTAATATCATGACAAAATTGCATGACAACAATGCAACATTTGCAATCTACACACCATCTTCCAGAACTAGATCCACAACTTTCCTCAAACATTAATGACAACATTTTGACATCAATGCTAACACACTCATCATATAGGATCAATTCCATCTCACACCTAATCCCCCTTTTTCCATCATTGACAACAATATGCTAACAATCTCCCCCTTTGTCATTGATGGCAAAACTAAATGCCCATACCAATTGTATGATACCAATTAAAATATGTAACATTAGAGCTCTATACCAATTTGACTATTTAAGCAATTTACTTACCTTTCTCCTATTGTCTCACATTTCTCCCCATGCTCATCATCGCTATCTTGCTCACAATGCTCCTATTTTTAGCATTTGCACATCTTTCTCCCCCTTTGACATCAATGAAAAATGGTAGACTTCCCCTAGCATTGTACTCCCCCTGACATCTATTCGTTCATTTCCAAGGATGAATGAAGTTTAAATGAAGCTCCCACTAAAGTCATGCCCTATCACTAGTGTCTAGTGATATGATGTGGGAGAGATTACTCCCAACTTCTGCCTCAGATATTCAAGTTGTTCCTTAGGAAGAGGCTTGGTGAAAATGTTAGCTACCTGTTCTTTGGTTGGAACATACTCCATGTTGACCTCCTTATCTACAACCTTCTCTCTTATGAAGTAATACTTAATAGATATGTTCTTTCTTCTAGAGTGCATCATTGGATTCTTTGATATGTTTATGGCACTTGAATTATCATACAGAATTGAGTTAAGTTCTTTGTAGTTCAATTTGATGTCCTTAAGTTTTTGCTTCATCCATAGGAATTGAGTACAACATGCTACTCCTGCCACATACTCTACTTTTGTAGTGGATAGAGTGTCTGATTCTTGCTTCTTGCTTATCCAAGAAACTAACTTGTTTCCCAAAAAGAATGCTCCACCATTGGTGCTTTTCCTGTCATCTACACTTCCTACCCAATCAACATCTTTATGTGTTGTTAAAGAGAAATCCTTGCTCTTGGGGTACCATAGCCCATATTCAATAGTACTCTTGATGTATCTAAATATTATTTTCACTGCTTTGACATGAGATTCTCTCAGTGTAGCCAAAAACATTTCCACTAAACATATAGCTCACATAATATCTATCCTTGATGCAGTTAAATATAGCAAGCTTATGATCATTGACCTATACATTGTCTGATTTGCCTTAGATGACTCATCTAATTTCTTTAACTTGGAGCCAGTTATCATGGGAGTACTGACTGGTCTACTATCTTCCATGCCAAATTTCTTAAGCATTTCCTTAGCATATTTATTTTGAGATATAAATATCCCATTATTAGTTTGTACAATTTGTAAACCAAGGAAAACAGAAACTCTCCTAGCATTGACATCTCAAACTCATCTTGCATATGCAGAGAAAATATTTTACACATTTTATCATCACTACCACCAAAGATGATGTCATCAACATAAACAACAACAATAATCATGTGCTCATTTTCTGATTTGAAGTACAAATTACTATCTACACATCCTTTTTGAATCCTTTCTATTGCAGGTTTTGGTCTAACATAGAATACCATGCCCTTGGTTCTTTCTTTAGACTATACAATGCCTTTCTCAATTTGCTTACATAATCATCATCCTCTAATAGCTAAAAAATTTTTGGTTACCAAGTTCTATGTAGACTTCCTCTTCTAGGTTTCCATTCAAGAATGCAAATTTGACATCCATCCGATAAAATTTGAATCCCTTATAAATTGAAAATTCAAGAAACATTCTTATTGCTTCTAATCTTTCCAGAGGTGCAAATTTGTTTCTTCAAAATCAATACCTTCAAAATTTGCATACCCCTTGTACACTAATCTTTCCTTATTCCTTACTACAACTCCATCTTCGTTCAACTTGTTTCTAAACACCCATTTTGTTGCAATGACATTTTTGCTTGGGGGTCTAGGAACCAACTCCCATGTTTTATTCTTTTCAATATGATTTAGCTCCTCTTCCATGGCCCCTATTCCACTCTCATCCTTGATGGCTTTAGTAAATTTTTTTTGTTCAATTTGAGATAGGAGAGCAAAATTTACTTGTTCTTTGTTCTTTGCAAATCTCCTCCTTGTTTGAACTCCTTCATTTTTATCCCCAATTATCTGATTTGCTGGATGATATTTTTAAACATACTTTGCAGGGGCCTTCTCAACATCTACCTCCTTAGATTCTTCATCATCATTTACCACATTATCTTCATAATCTGAATCATCTTCAAAATTATTCTAATCAAATTTGATATGCTTTATACTTTCATCAATCTTGACATTGATGCTTTCCAAAATCTTGTCCAGTCTTTTTTATAGCATTTATATGCTTTGCTTTGAGTGGAATATCCTAGAAATATTCCTTCATCACTTCTTGATTCAAACTTTCCCAAGTTTTCATCTTCTCTTTTAATGTAGCACTTATTGCCAAACACTTTGAAATACTTCACAGATGTAGGTCTTCCATACCACAATTCATAGAGGGTACTATCACTATGTACTTTGATTTGAACTCTGTTCAAAATGTATACTACAATATGTATTATTTCTCTCCAAAACATATCAGTTAATAGATAGCCTCTTTAAACATTGTTCTGGCCATATCCTACACAACTTTATTCTTCCTTTCTACAACTCCATTCTACTGTGGAGCTCTTGGCACTAAGTATTATCTCTTGATTCCATGTGCCTCACAATATTCAACAAATTCATCTAATGTGAATTCTCCTCCTCCATATGACCTTAAGCATTTGATCCTTCTACCTATCTCCTTCTCAACCATCTTTCTATATATCTTAAATCTCTCAAATTCTTGTGACTTGTCTCTCAGGAATGTCACTCATGTCATCCTCATGTAGTCATCAACTAGAATCATGAAGTATCTTTCTCCTTTCAGTCCCCTTGTTCTTGTGGGTCCACACAAATCAGTATGAACTCCATGTAAAGGATTAGTGGTTGACTAATCCTTAGTTGGAAATGTTGGCATATGGCTTCTAATGTTTTCATTGATGGCAACTGAAGTAATCCCCATGGTTCGCAGTTCAGTATCTAGTCATATCGGTAGATGAAGTGGAATATTGTGCATTACTGACAAATTACTTGTGGAATAGGGTATCCGGTCAAATAGCTTCACCAGATCATCATTTTGTGCTATGGATCTCTGGAATTGCTTGTTGAGCACGTGGATATTCTTATCATTGAGTTTTGTGGTGTTGCATTACTTGCAATACAAGTTTGGAGGTCCGGTAGAATATTTTCTGTTTATTTGTTTGATGTAGCCGACTCAATGAATGTGGCGCGATGTGGATGTGCTAAGTGAAATAATTTAAGATGTATTTATGTTCGAATGATTAATTTTGGGTCCTAGCTATGGACTAGCTGACTTGTTTGGATACACATCAAATTGTTTATGTTATTGGGCTGACAAATTGCAATTATTCTTAAGTTTTATTGAGTTGACTTGTATTGATTATATCCCTAGTCACAAATATATCTAGAGGATCGATTACATCATTTTGCATAATGAAGACGGTGTATTGGTGTATGTTGTGAATATCTAAGGAGCATTTGAGTGATATCATGCACAATTTCACTTGCGCATAAAGAGTTTGTGTGCAAACTTGAGTAGAGTAGAGTAGAAGTTCCATATTAGTCAAAGGGACAGAAGTTCATCATCAGAGCTTAACCAGAACTGAAATCAAGCATAAGTAGATGCTATCTAATTAGTTCATTTTATTTTAGATCTATTCCAATACTTTGTAAGGGAAGTGAGCCCATCCTCTTGAGCAGTGAGCTCTAGGCAGTGAGCCTGAATGCAAGTGCATTCCCAAATTTTGTAATATTTCTTTTTGGGTATACTCAGAACTTATTGTTGATTGGCCATCCACCGTGGTTTTTCCCCTAACAGGGTTTCCATGTAAAAAATATGTGTTATGGTTGTGTGGTTTCTTGGTTTCCTTTTCTGCATATTATTTTTGATTAAATGTTCTAAGTGGATTGAAGGTCAGATTAATAAATTTAATTTTTGCACAACACTGATTCACCCCCCTCTCAGTGTTGCTTGTTTCCAACAATTGGTATCAAAGCTCGTTCCTTGAAAGAAATCTAACAACTTGGGGAGATCTTGGAAAGTGTTCTCAATGGATACAAGCAGTCTTCAATAACAACTTATGGTGGCCTTGGATGATCTTGACCAGTTAAAATCTGAGATTTGGGAATTGCAAGAAAATCTTGAGAATGCAAAAAAAATCATCTAGTCATTGAAAGACAAGATCAATGAATCGAGGGAGAAAAGAAAGGAACTATGTGGTCAGCTAAAAAAAAAAGAACAAAAGTATGGATGATGAACAAATTAGTCTGGCTCTGAAGGAGAAAACAAAAGAATGTGAAATTTTTTCTAAGGAAAATGTTGCCTTGAAGCGAGAAATGGAATCCACTATGATGAGAATGACCAAGGAGCTTGAGGACATAAAGAAGAATGGAGAAAAGTTTGTACAGTCCTTGAAAGAAAAATTTGAACAATGCAACTGACTAGATAATGAATTGGAGCAGTCTAAGAACAATGAAGGAATGCTTGAAAAGTAGCTTGATGACCTCAAAGATGAACTCACTGTTGCAAATGAGTATAAGGAGAAGTTCAAAGCAAGCTCAACCAAACTTGATGAGCTAATCAAGGGATAGAGGACTGATGGTGACAGACGAGGTATTGGATATGAAGGAGAGAGCTCTGGATCTAGACAAAGGAGATTTGGACAAAGGAATTCTAAACAAGGAAAATTCAGACAAGGAAATCAGATGAATGGACCCAGAAGAAATCCGGAAAGGAAACCTAATGCTCAAAGATTTAATGGCTATTGTTATGCCTGCAAAATTTTTTGTCATATGGCTTCTTAGTGTAGGAGTAGGGAAAACAAAAGTAAACCATCACTCTAAGGTTAGTGTTTTGATTGTTATAAGTATGGTCATAAGTCAAGTGAATGCAAAAATGAGATGCATAAATTTCATAGAAATGTTAGATGCTATGCATGCAATAGATTTGGACATGTTGCTAACCAATGCAGATCAAGAAAAATTCAGTGGAACAATTGGCCTAGATAGAGAAGTGTTGTGTGCTATAGTTGCAACAAAATTGGTCACACTTCTAGATTCTGTTGGAATAGAAGAGGTTTGGTAAAACAGAACATCCAACTGGATGTTAAAGGAAAAAGGAAAATCACTACTGATGAGATCAAGAAGAAAATGTAGAAGAAATGGGCGAAGAAGAATCCCTCTATAGAAGGAAATGAATCCACACCAGAATCCACTTCTAGTAACACCTCAGAAAATTAATTTTAGGTCTCTGGCATAGGGGGTGCTGTCAAGAAAAATCCTAAAACCCCTACAAGTGATTGGTACTGGAATTCAGATGATTTCAATAAGAAATTCGATACTTCCTAGACATTGTGAATTGAATCTAAGGTGTTAGTGAAGAATTTTGGAGATCCTCATAAGAGTTATCTACCCTGAAACATAAAGGACATAAAACTGGTCGAGTTAGGGCAAGGGAATTTATTGCAAAAGTAAGGAGTTAGGTTCAAGAACAATAAAATAATGGTTTCCACCCTCATTTTCCACATTGCATTTTGAGGGAAGAGGTTTGAAGAGCTCTGAAGTGGTCATTGCCAAATTGAGAGAGATTCAAGCATAGAGGAGAATCTGTGATCAAATTCTGGTTCGTCTCCAAAAGGTATTTATTGCAAAACCTTGTAAAATTGTGTCCTCACAGTTATGTCTGCTCCTTTGTTAGTCAAAATTAAGGATAGGCCATGTCCAAAATTCAAATGGCATCCGTATAAGTTTGTAGATAGAGATACCTTAGGTGCATTTTCATCGGTGTTGTACGAAGTTCTGCACATTAAAGATATTAGGGCATATGTGCATACAAATATTGAAGATTTGGGTAGTTCACAATTACCAGAATTATATTCTCATCACATAGTTCAAGAAGATTTCACTGTGAAACCATAATTCAAAACCCTAGAAGATAATAAATTTGTGCAATTCACAAAATTTCCAATATTTGAAGAAAATGAGTGGGTTTGATATATTCTAAGCCATGTCCATGTGGCTGGAAGTGCCATTCAAAATCTCCAAGGAAGCTATTTGTGTAGTTACAGGCTTAAATTCCACCGGTAGACTTCCAGTTTTGAAGTTTCTAAAGAATGATGAGGTTACTAGAGTGACTAGCTCACATTGGCACAAAAGGGCGATGACAATAGATGATATTTTTGAAATGGATGTAAAATTTGCATCTATGGTTATAGGTTACAAGATTTACCATTCAAGCCAGGAGAATTCTGTATCTGACACAACCATTTATGTAGCATATGAAATGATCAAACAAAATGTAGATTATGATCTATGTGAATTGCTCAGAGTTCAAATATTGGAGAATCTAAGAAAAATCAAGAAGGACAAGAAGAATGTATTCAAGTTTAGAAACCTGTTGATCTGTCTATATTTTTACTTCTTGGGTGAGGTACTAGGAGTCGGTAAAGTTCAATGGCGTAATGATGTGCCAGTAGCTGTTCAGATCTGGGATAAATTATGTGGTCATGGTGATCGACAGACCCGCAACACAATTCTATGGGGACACTTTAAAAATTTTCAAAGCTTAATGCATGCCAGAGAGAGAATTCCTACTGCTGTAGTGGAGTAGTATAAAGATACTATATGCTTCATGATAGACATTGACCAATGTCATATGGAAGCTGTTGATCCTAGAACAGTCTAGATCATGCCTATGGGATATGAAGTTGATGAAAACATTCTAAGAATGTATGCAGAACACCTGCTAAATTCCCCACTTGATCAAAATGAAGAAAGATTTGGTACTTATGTAGAGAAAAGCTTACAAGTTCATTCAGACTTGAGAAAGCCCATGTCAATCAGAAAGGTAAGAAAAGAGAAAAAAGCTTTTGCAAAGAGTATGGGTCTTCCAATGGAAAAACTGAAAGAAATTAGAAGGAAAAGAGATGAAGCTGAAGTAGCTAAGAAGAAAGAAAAGGGAGAATCAGCTAGTCCAGGAACATCTTCTATTAACACTAGATCTACCAGGAGTTCCCCTGCAACACAGTCAAATCAAGCCAAAGCCTCCAAAAGAAGAAAGAAGAATAAAAATTCAAGAACTTACAAAGATGTATTTGTAGATGAAGAGGAAAAATAGACTCATAAGAAGTAGTAAGAGAGATAAAGGCTACAGGGACTCATGCTATCAAACTGAACAAGAGAAAACCTTCCAGCAAAGGTGAAGAAGCAAAGAAAAAGACCAAAGTTGACAAGCCCAGTATGTCTGTGGAGGAAATTGAGAATGCAGTAGTAAATGATGGGAATCTCATGCCACTCTGTGACCTAAATGAGACTTTTGATGAATCTATTAAGAAGATTCTTGAAGAAGCTACAATTAAGCACTTGAATGTCTTCAATAAAACTATGGTTGAAATTATGTTTGGCTTTCCTGCAAGCCTCTATGAAGCTTTGGAATCTAGGAGAGAGAGTGCCATAATAGAGGAAGAGAATTTGAGGAAAAGAGTTCTTGTTGATTTGTGCCCTAAAATGTCAATTGAAGAAATGGATTTATTTCTTCAAAAATATAAAAAGGAATTCAAAAGCAAGTCAAGAGTAAATAAACTCATGATTGGTGACATTGATGTTGTTATCAGTGAAACTAAGCTAATTTTTGAAGAATTTTTGTCAAAGGAAAGGATAAATATTGAGGAGATCAATACTAAACATGTTCAAGGCAATGAAGAAGTGAATGCGAAGGTAAATGAATCAGAAGAAGGGAATGTATATGAGGAGAACATGAATTTGTCTGATCCTCTAGTATTTGAGGATATTCTGACTTCTCCAAATAAGGAAAATCCAGAGACACCTATGGTGACTAAGGTCCAAGTTGAGGTGATTGCTGAAGAAAAGGAGGTGCATACTAAAGAAACTAAAATGCCTAAAGTCAACCCTGAAGTTGAATCTAAGGCTGAAAAAGGAAAGCATCAAGAAATCAGAACAAAGGAGGTGAAGGAATCTCTATTGGAGCAACAGGATGAGTCAAATCCTGAGTTGGATGAGAACTCAATTAACCTTTCCACTTTGTCTCCAATCTAGATGTTGAAATTTTCCAACATTTCCCAAGCTAAAGCTAATAAGAGGATAGTGAAAACTCACATTGAGGATAATGAACTGCTAAAACTTGCATCTGGATTTCTCCATAAATTGATGCCTACGTATGTTATGGAACCATCAGGCTCCTCCTCCGGTGAGTTGAAGAAGTTAATAAACTCTGTAGATTCTCATTTTGAATCTTTTGAGAAATCAGCTCTAGCCAAAGTGAAAAAGGAGTTCAAGGAGAAGAGAGTTGACAGCCTAAAAGAATTGATTGCCAAAGATAAAGCTTTGTTGAGTACTTGCATAGAAAATGTTCAAGGTGCTATATATAAAGGAGGAAAGGTGTACAAATCCTGCTTAGTCTTGTCCAAATTTACTGAAGCAAATGAGAAGCAAGTGAAAGACATTGAGTAGTAGTTGGTTACTACTTCCAACACTTTTGATCCATTAGCTTGCAGTTTTTGTCATCAAGAAAGTCAGGTAATGCCTATGCTCAATCGAATAAAGAATATGAAGCTTGAAAATGAGAGGATTATTAGCAGAGTATGTGAACTCAGGGGGCTAATAAGTCCAAAAATTGAGACAATGGTAAATGCTCTAAAAGAAGCTAAGGTGTTGTGACCGCTCTTGATCTGGTAAGTCTTGAAGCCACATAAACCTTGTCATATCTTCTTTGTGGTCATATTACCATTTTGGAAAGTCTAAAAAGTGTGTGGGACTCAAACTTAAGTGGACTGAAGAATGTCTTTGCAGATGTCTTCAAATTTTTGTAAGTTTCTGGATATGTTTGTACAATTTTTGCAATTTTGGATTCCCCAATTTTGTCATTGATGTCAAAGTGGGAGAGAGTGAAGTGAAAAATGTCTTGATATTCTTAGGGGGAGCAGTATTTTGTATTTTGGCAGTGTGCTTATCAGTTTCGACACTTAGTCATTTTTCACTAAGTGTTGCCATCAATGCCAAAGGGGGAGATTGTTGGCATATGGTTTCTAATGTTGTTATTGATGGAAATTGAAGTCATCCCCATGGTTCGTAGTTCAATATCTAGTCATATTGGAAGATGAAGTGGAATACTCTGTATTACCGACATATTACTTGTGGAACAGGGTATCCAGTCAGATAGCTTCACCAGATCATCATTTTTTGTTGTGGATCTCTGGAATTTCTTGTTGAGCACGTGGATCTTCTTATCATTGAGTTTTGTGGTGTTCCATTAGTTTCAATACAAGTTTGGAGGTTCGGTAGAATATTTTTTGTTTATTTGTTTGTTGTAGCCGACTTAGTGAATGTGGCATGATGTGGATGTGTTAAGTGAAATAATTTAAGATGTCTTTATGTTCAAATGATTAATTTTTGGTCCTAGCTATGGACTAGCTGACTTGTTTAGATACACATCAAATTGTTCATGTTATTTGGCCAACAAATTGCAAATATTCTTAAGTTTTATTGAGCTCACTTGTATTGATTATATCCCTAGTCGTGGATATACTAGAGGATCGATTACATCATTTTGAATAATGAAGATAGTTTATTGGTGTATGTTGTGAATATCTAAGGAGAATTTGAGTGATATCATGTGCAATTTCACTTGCGCATAAAGAGTTTGTGTGAGAACTTGAGCATAGCAAAGCAAAAGTTCCATATCAGTCAAAAGGACAAAAGTTCGTCATTAGAGCTTAACTGGAACTGAAATCAAGCATAAGTAGATGCTATCTAATCAGTTCATTTTCTTTTGGATCTATTCCAATACTTTGTAAGGGTAGTGAGCCCATCCTCTTGAGCAGTGAGCTCTAGATAGTGAGCTTGAATGCAAGTGCATTCCCATTTTGTAATATTTCTTTTTTAGTATACTCAGAACTTATTGTGGATTGACCATCCACCATAGTTTTTCCCCCAACAAGGTTTCCACATAAAAAATCCATGTGTTATGGTTGTGTGGTTTCTTGGTTTCCTTTTCTACACATTATTTTTAATTAAATGTTCTAAGTGGATTGAAGGTCAGATTAATAAAGTTATTTTTTGCACAACAATGATTCACCCCCTCTTAATGTTGCTTGTTTCCAATAGGAAAACTAGCCTTTGTTTGTTTTCCTTGTTGAAATTCTTTACATATGACATTTGTAGACTTAGTTACTTTAGGCATGTGTCTAACAAAACCTCTTGAGCTTACTTTTACAAAATTATTAAAATCTATATGGCCTAATCTTCTATGTCATAACCAACTTTCATCAACTTGTCCTATCAAATAACTTTGACCTTTTACTTCAACAAGGTTGTAAAGATTGTTGTTAGTTTTCAATCCTTGTGCAAATATCTTTCTATTCTTTCTAATTTTGCAACCTTTTGAATCAAATGTGACTTTATAACCATTTTCACACATTTGGCTCACACTTAATATATTGTGCTTCAATCCTTCAACATACAAAACATCTTTTGTGGCGCTTTTACCATCTAGGTTTAAGATGACTTTACCACATATCTTGACTGCAGTGTTATCATCCAAACTCATAGATCCTCCATTAGATTTCTTGATTTTTATGAATTTACTTTTGTCTCCAGTCATGTATTTGGAGCAACCACTATCTATTACACATAGATTTTTCTTTTTGGCATGTAGGGCTATTTGTGCAAACTGATTGTTTGGAGCTTTCTCCCTTATCTTTCCACATCTTCTTAGTATTATTTTGTATCTTTTCTACCTTCTCCTCCTTATTTCCAAATTCTTTGTTTAACTTAGGAGGTAAAACTTTCTTTTTCTCATTCTTAATATTTGGTCTTGTAAACTTTGTTCTACAATTTTTAGCTATATGACCAAAGTTATCATAGTTATAACAAACTAGGTTCATATAAAGTAAAGAAGCAAACAAGTTTTTTCTTTCAAAGTTTTTACTACTTTTAGGAATGATTCTATAATCTCTAGCCCTATGACCAAACTGATTACATGTATATAAATATCCATAGAAATATGAAGAATACTTGGTCATAGCATTTCATGCTACATAAGGGGGTCTTTCAAGTGCATCTAACTTTTGGTGTCTCTCACCCTAGTAAATCCATCATCATCAATCCTTCCGAAAATTTTATTTTTCTTCTAATGATTGGGATCTGATTCGTTATCCTTCTTGTCTATAACAAGCTTCTTTTCTTCTTTATTTTTCTTTGCCTCTGCATATTTCTCATTGCAATTACTTCCTTTGCAGTCGCTTTCCTTGACTGGTTTAGATTTTTCTTCTAAATCTTTCATATAATTTTGCAGAAGTATCAACAAAAGAAGCTTTCCCTTTCTCCAAACCTAAACCCGATTTTTCTTTGTTCGTGGGCTTTTGGGTGCTCAATAACTCATCTAAGATATTTGAGCCATTTTTCAACTTGATTCCTTTCTCTATTTGTTCTTTTCCCTTTTCCAAATCTCTTCTTAGACAAACAATCTCTCCCTCAAGCTTCATACATCTATTAGCTTTAGATTGTGGCTTGGATTTAATTACATCTTTTGCTCTCTTGGCTTCTTCTAGTTGCCACTCCAAGTCTACCACATTCTGGGTAGATTCTTCTAGGTCCTTGCTTAGTTTATCAAGCTCCTTTTATGCAAGTTTCTTCTACTACTTGTTCTCCCTTTTCAACTTCATAATATCATCTATGAGATCATCAATCTCATCTAGAGCATAGATGAGTTCTCCTTCTAGGTCAACCACTCCTTCTTCACCTTCTTCATGAAGATCCTTTTCCTTTTTATTTTTATAATCCTTAGATTCTTTTTCCATAAAGATAAACTCATTTTCTCTTACAACAAAAGCATAATTTTGTTCATCATCTGAGCTATTGCAGTCCTTTGATACATCACTATCCTCTTGGATGTATAGGATTTATTTTTCTTCTCAAAGCTCCTTCTCTTGGGATAGTAGGGTTTCTGCATTTTATCATCTACCTCTTGTTCAAAGTTTCCTTTCTTATTGTAGGGACATTTAGTAGCAAAGTGACCTACTTTTCCACAGTCAAATCATTTAAAGGGTAAATTACCTTTGTATTTTCTGGATCCTCTTCTTAGTCTTAAGTGAAATGAACCTCTTCTTCTGGAGTCTCATCATTCTGGATGGAATCATCTTTGCCTTGTCTTTCTTGAGAGGTATATCCTTCTCCTTGTTAATAGTTTTGAAGGCAGCTTATTTCTGGATGGTTCTTCATCTCTCATCATCATCTCATAGGTTGTGAATATACCATGTAAGCTCATTTAGAATTAGTTTGTCTATTTCTCTTCTTCAATAGTTGAGATCTTAAGTCATACTTGTATGTCATTGATCTAAGAGCAACCAATACAAAACATCTTCTTTCAACTCTACTCCATACCCTTTGATAGAGTTCACTATATCATTAACTCTAAGAAGATATTTTGAAATCTTCTCTTCCTCATCGTTCTTAGACCTTCAAATCTAGCTTTTCGATTATTTGAATTTTCCCATCTTTACCTTGTCATCTCAGCCCTTAGATCTTTTCAATGTCCTCCTGAACATCTTGTGTATTCTTAAAATACATAACTTTGTTGATACCTGAGATCTAGATAAACTATTCATAATAGCAAACCATACTTTTCATTGTTTTTCAAAATCCTTTTTAGCTACAACATGTTAGGAGGTGTAGATGGTGAGGTGTGTATCTAGTTACTACTGACATCCATACATCAAAACAGGATCTGATATCATTTCATTAATGAGATCCTATAGAAATAATCTTGTTTAAATCCGAACCTAGGTGGCTTGTTTGAAGAACCTTCTTGACCTAGCCATTTGTGTTCACAAATCCATGGACCACCGAGTTGATTAAGCTTCTCTTAGGAACCTTGCTCTTATTCCAATTGTTGGAACACAACAATCTTGAGGAGGGAGTGAAGCAGTAGATACTAATTTTTTTCCTTCTTACCCTAACTGCAAACACAACCTTTAAATCTAAATGTGTAGATTAAAACATAAAAGATATGACAAACAAATGCACACAAAGAATCAACACATAACAATAGGTAACATGGAAAACCCAAGATGGGAAAAACCATAGTGAGAAAATGCTGCTAGGAGATACTGTCCTAATCTAGCCTCAAAAGGAAACTTTATATTACAACTTTTAAGGGCATAAAACCTAAGGAGACACCAATCTCTTGAACTAAGCACCGACTTAGTTTATCTGATGGTACCAACGTATCAGATTTACAATCTAAGTGATTATTGCAATTTGTACATTAAGAACACAATTCCTTATTATAGCTTGCTCTACAACTATTCAACTATATGTTACTACTTCAGTAACTCATTCCTTTGCTTTGCACCCCACTAGATCAACACCATTCTTCTCTTTCTTCTTCAGTGCATTCTCGGTCTACCTCAATGCACCGCCATAACCCTTCTACTGCTCTCCTTTTCCTTTCAGTGTAATCACTATCCACCTCTAGAGCTCAGAATCATTTTTGCACAATTCACTCTACTCTACTCTCTTCACTCTATTATTCACTTAGACAATATTCACATTTGTTTTGTGTAGAGCTAATTGATGATTATTGCCTCAAGATTCTCCAACAACTATAGATCTTCTGTTAGGGTTCAAGATATCTTCTCCACTATCATGGATTGTATTGAGTTGCACAATATTAAATTTTTGGTGCAAAGTGTGCCAGCTAATGCCTGGGATAGAGAATTTTTAGAATATTGTGTTGAGCTCAAAACCGTCATCTAGCCCCTTTCTACATTTTGGAGTCTATCCACAGTGAGCTGAGGCTTCATGGTCCTCATTACTCTCACCTTACACTTCCTAACACTTAGCTGAGGTAAGTTAGGGCAGCCTTTCGCTCTTGGCCCTTCATGACCTGGGGCCTTGAACATGGTTGGTCCCTCTCTCTTACATTTTTGGTGAACCCAACATAAACCATTTTGGTTCTGGTTTGCGATACTGACAGTTCCTTTCCTCATACTCTAGGAGCATTGTAGGTGTGTGAGTGTTGTTAGGATGTCACCTTACAGCCTAGCCTCACGACCCTAGTTAAGCGTGGTTGGGAAGGTTCAAGGTGTGCACAGCGAAACCTTGGTGCGTCACCCGTCTTATCTATTACGCTGAGGACTCTGTGAAGCTGTCTAGTGTCGTGTGGCCTCCTTGCACTAAACCATCCCTCTCATTGGCCTATGGATAGTGATCCCAGTATAACTTTCACTTCACAGGACTTGCCGATGGGTTTTAATAGAGAACCGTCTCCTCTCTATATCCCTACATGGATCAATGGAAACATCGCAATGGGTGTTCTTGTTGATCCAACGTCACAAGTAAACATAATAACTAAGGAGATTATGCTGATCAACTTCTTACACAAGGATGGGTACAATTCTCTAGTGAGTACCATCTGCACACATGACGGGCTTTCTGTTCCCCCTTTGGGTAGTATGATCTTGTTGGTCTTGGTTGGACCTAAATCCGTGAAACTCCTATTTGACATCATCCTTGGGTCTGATCTCTTTAGGGTAAAATTGGATATCCCTTGGTTGGTGACGATGAACGCGGTACCCTTTTTCATGCATATATGTCTAAAATTTATCCACGGGGGTTTCGTACACGTAAACCATGACACTGGTTATAGACCACCAATTGCACGTGGTAGCTACTCCTTGGGCTACTCTTGGCTTGCGCTCGCTAGTCCTCTCTCACCTAGGATAAAACTTCTGCACTGAACATATCAGAACTATAAGAAGGTGTGCTTAAAGTTGAAAGTTAGATACCCTCCCTCGCCTTATACTATTTCACATAAGGCTTGCTTAAAAGATGACAGTGATGCCACTAAGGCTCGAAAGAAGGAAGAAGAGAAGTGGTCTCACGATCCTCCTTCTTCCTCTTCTGCTGGTTAGTTTGTTACCTCTTCTTGCTTTGATATGGTATCATCAGATTTCACTCCTTGTTTGCAGGAGAATCCTATGGTGCCCGCTTGGCAGAAGCCTAGGCGTCCTACTTTCAAACTTCCTATCCTACCGACGGAGCCTAGACCGGTTCGGTATAACAAGAAGAAAGTCTCTCGTGGAGAGTCCTCTTTGTCTCAAACTCTATGGCCTCCTACCGCTCTTGCTTCTAAGGCAATGAACGGAAAGAGGCCCGCTACTGAGGCTCTTGAGTCGACTCCTCCTACCACTCCTCAGGCTACTCCTCTTGCTCCCGTTCAGGAACTTGTCCCTTCAATGGAAGTGACCGTAGTGGACGTTCCTATAGGTGAGCAGGAGCCCTCTATTCCTTCACAACCTCTAGCCTCCAACTTCAAGAGTCGTAGAAATCTCCTTGCATGTGAGTGCAAGCGCCAGCAAAAGGCTCTTCTAGCTGAGTAGGCTCTTTTCAAAGAAGGGAGGAAGAGACGACTACCCCTACTTCAGGGCCTCTTGTAGTGTGGCCCTCTTCCCTTCCTTTTTCTTCACTTCAGTCTAGTCTTGTGCTATTCCCAGCTTCCGCTGCGAGTGCAAATGCACCTAACCCCAAGGGGGTACATGTGTTCATCACTCCTTCGGTGGAGCCACCCTTGATGATGCCCATTATGGATATTTAGCCTCTTTATAAAGCTTTGGATATGATTAATACCTTGGTTGTATCCACTGTTGTACTTTCCTCCTCTTCCTCTCCACCTCTAGCCTCATCTATGGGGAGTTCATCTCCTCCGATGAAGAAGGAGGTGGAGAGTGGTCCTTCTAGCAACTAGGGACATAAGAGAATCCCACCTTCTACACAAGGTGGCCCTGCATTGACTTGTTATGTCTTAGTGATGGAACTAGTCCCAGCCTCCCCTAAGCTTGTCACCACTCCCGAGTCATTCGGTGAGCCTACCAGTGAATCTTAAGCTCAGCCTACCCCATCCATTGAAGTTAGACATGGCACTCCTGTGGGATGCATATTTAACTTTGTGGATGAAGTCCCGGCCTTGTCAGAAATCTTCACGAAGTCATTGACCTTGACTCCACAAGAGCTCGGTGGAGAGGACCTTGAGGGGCCCTCTTCCTTAGCCCTTATTGCGAGAGGGCTGGATGCTCCTCCTCTTAACATCCCACCATTGTAGGCCCTTCCTCCTTCCCCTTATGAGGATTTAGATTGGGAAACAGATGACCTCTTGGCTGATCAATTATAGGAGGAGACCTCTTCTTGATCTTGTGTGCGTGTGTGTGCTTTGTGATGTGTTGCCCCGTACTCGTGCTATGTTTTCTTGGATGAACCTTGTCACCCCTGTTGGTGCTTGGATACAGGTGTGGTTTTTGTGTCATGAACCTTCTTCTATTTGTATCATCATTCTTCCATGTTCATTCTTGAATTTTGATAAATTGGGGACGATGCAAAGCATTGGGGGCCATTTAGGCTTCCCTTCCATGTTGACCCAATTTTTTATTTTCAATTTATTTTTTGTGCATTCTTGATTTGGTTGGGGATTGATGATATTTCACCTTGCACTATGACTACCTATTATTATATGAGCTCGGATAGATCTTACCCCACTAAACTAGATCCCCCTGTGCCCTTTGTTCATATTGTTTTTCTCCTTTTCTTTCTCTTTATCTTTCTCTCTTCTTTTCTTGAGTTGTCCCTCTCATGTGAGACAAAATTCCTTTCTTTAGCATTTCAATTTTCAGAAAATGCATTCATTTCCAATAGATCTTTTCTCGAAGATCTTCTCAACTTTTTTTCTAGATTCACATTCTCAACTTTGGAACCCTAACGAAACATGTTTCCTTCATCACAGGTTCGTAAAGAAAGAACTTGAGAACCTTCCTCCAAAGCGGGAACAAATTTGACTTTCCCCTCGTGTGGGAACATATTCTTCCTTTCAAATTCCTTGATGAAGTGAACATCTTTCAAAAGGATCCCTTAATGAAGGATCGATTTGAGGAAAAGAACATCTACTTCTGAACAACACATCCCTTGAGTGGACCCTCTCTTCATGACGGGTTCCCAAGGGACCCCTTCAAAAGTTTTCAAAACCATCGATAGTCTATGCAATTATCTGCTCACTTGCCTATATGGCCACTTTCTAACTTTGTAGAGTCCACTTTCCTTTGAGCTTCCTCCATGCGAGAGATCTTGGGGGTGACTCCCTTGCAGGATTGAGATCTTGCAGGGCATCTTGTCGAGTTTTCTCCATGCGAGAGATCTTGGGGGTTACCCTGGGTGTTCTTAATGCTCAAGTTCATGGAGAATACCTTCCCTACAGGACTAGTGAGAACCTGTAGGGTGCTTCCTTGGGTGTTCTTCATGCTTGAGTTCATGGAGAATACCTTCCCTGCAGGACTGAGAACCTGTAGGGTGCTTCCTTGGGTGTTCTTCATGCTTGAGTTCATGGAGAATACCTTCCTTATAGAATTGAGAGCTTGTAGGGCACTTCTTTAAGTGTTCTTCATGCTTGAGTTCATGGAGAATACCTTCCCTATAGGACTGAGATCCTATAGGGTGCTTCCTTTGGGTCTCCTCCATGTTAGAGTTTTTGGGGGATGCCTTCCTTGTAGGACTGAGAGCCTGTAAGGCGCTTGCTTCACGGGGTATCCTCCATGCTAGAGTTTTTGGGGGACACCTTCCTTATAGGACCAAGAACCTGTTAGGTGCTTTCTCTCTTCAAATTCATAGTTCTGAGTAGCTATGGGGTCCTTTGCTTGCCCTGCACCTTCAAGTATGCCAGATCAAGCTCTACTTCCTCGACGGTTCAGTTATACATTTCTAACCTTACACTCTTCCTTGATCTACTTTATCGAGCACTCATTAGTATTTGTGCTCACTAAAGTTGGGGAAAAATGTATAAGAGTAAATTTTCACCCCATGTGAAAATCCCCCTTTTTCCTTTATCCACTTTAGAAAATGAAGTTTGGAGGCTTAATTCCACCTAAGCCCGCTGCTTGCATTCCACTTGGTGCCTGTTTTGAGTGTCGGTGGAGGCATTTCTATCAGGGATGCCTGCATGGTGAGTAGACGTCCGCATGATGTGCTTACATCCTTGGAAGATTCCTGCAGTTGAACCTGCAGAGGCATTACACTTCTCATTAGGAGTCAAGTTGTAACGCCCCATTCGGCCGACCAACCTGAATATGGTCATTTTTCTCTATCTCCTCTTCAAATTCACTCGTGGAACAAGCATTTCATCTCTTAACATCTTCTTCACATCCTCTAAGCATTCACTTGATCTTCTACACAACTCTTCACAAGCATCTTGCATTCACTTCCAAGCTCTCAAGCAACATTCCAAGCATTCCTTTGCAACCAAAGCAACACTCCATCACTTTGGTAGAGCAATTTTGGGACTACACCATTACAACAAAGGCTTGAGTACTCTCATATTCTCCCAAAAGTAGCCTTGAGTGCTCTTGGTGGAGGTGGTAAGCTTCCCTCTCCTCTCCTCTATCACTTGGTTGAGTTAGCATTTTACTATTTTGTAGTGCTTTAGTGCTCTTTACTACATTACTTTCTTTATCTTTTTTCTCTGGCTATCCGTGGAGGTGGAAACAGCTAAACATGGGTCTGACTGAGGTAGGACCCTATACAACCACCCAACATTTTCCTCTCTTGTTGTGTAGGAGTACATTCTTTCGAGGAGCTAACTGGTGAATAGACTCTTCTACGAAATCATCTTCATCACCTTAGCTCTGGTATATTTACTTTATCACCTTTGCTTGTACTTTTCATATTTCATAGTGTTGTTTTTCTCTTTTAGAATTTGCTAGCTAGGCTAATAGCTTGTTTTCTGATAGTTCACACTATACTTTCATTCCTCTAGCCATACGGATGCTAGCACATTTGTGAGATGCCAGCACACCGCGTTGTCATCCTGGAACTGCACTTTCATCCTCAGAAAGAGAGCTTTCCAAGATACTGTGTTCAGCTCAAAAACCAGCTCGCCTAGCCCCTTTCTACATTTTGGGTTTGTAGAGTGACTGAGAGGCTTCACGGTCCTCGTTACTCTCACCTTACATTTCCTAACACTACACTTAGTTGAGGTAAGTTAGGGCAGCCTCTCAGATCTTGGCCCTCTGTGACCTAGGGTCTTGCACGTGGTGGTCTTACACCATCTATTCCACCGCTCTATGCATCAAATCTCATTACATTTATTTTTGAAGCAGGTAAAGCATTTATTTCTTGTTTCCACCTTAGTTTGTAGGAAAAAACCCTATTTACATGGACTTAGTCGTTATTGATCTCCACTTTTAAATTCGAGTCGTTGATCAATTGTCTTCACACCATAATCCTACATTCTTCATTCACTGTCGCAAGTTTAAAATGTGTCTGTTTGATAAATGGTCTTTAGATCTTCACCATTGATCTTATCCTTCATTGAAATCACACCCATCACATATAACCATGCTACTCATGACATTCACATTCATTTCCATGATGTAGTGACCACCATATGATTGCCTCCCTTGAATATCTATCATTCATTGCATATCGCTATTTTTCTATGAGCACAACCATTTCTTTTCATGATGTAGCAATCACCGCTGGGTCACCTACTATTCAATCTATGCCATTCCTCGTTATCCCGCTAGCATTGACACCAGGCCTACTAAATCTCCATGGTCTGGTTGGATTATGCCATGTGTCTTCCTTTGACGTCATACTCCACTAACTTTAAACACCCATCGCTCATCACTAAAACCATCGTGTCTCAAAGATGAGTAAGTGTGATACTGATCCGGTGGAAATTTTTAGTGAAAATTGAAGTGTCTCATTTCTCTCCAAAATCAGCACCATCAGAAAGATCTCGGCATCCTGATTCCAATGCAACTTGAACGGAGCGAAAAGGAGTCCGTTTGTGCAAGTTATGGCCAGTCAAACCTCGGGTCAAACTGGGATCAAGAGGCATCCGAGAAGTGAAAAAAATGATGTCGTCAAAAGTTGTCGAAGTTGGAATCATCGCGAAGAGCTTGTCGAGATGATTCTGACTGCATTCGTTTCGTCGAAATCCGACATTGTATGCTCAACTTATCAGTGGTCAAAGTTTGTAGTTGACTTTTGAGGTGGACTGTACAGATGCTGACGTCATCATTCCGTACTGTATGGATAGTGAAGTGGACTAGTCAGTATCCACCACGTGGCATCCACATCAACATTGTACGGAACCAATCACCTATCGACATGTGTCATCTGTACGCCCAGTAAGCAAGTCCAGTAAGCAGCCTGTAGCACAGTTGGCAGTCCAGTCAGCAGGCCACGTCATCGTCTAGTCAACAGGCCACGTCATCGAACACGTCAGCTTCCACGTCAGCATCCAATTGGTAGACACGTCAGCTCTTAGTCAGCAACTTCATCGAATCAGGTTTTTCCACGTGGCACTTCCTTAGCATGCCACATGGCCTGTATCTTCGTCCGTCGGTTTGGATGTTTTGTTTGGTAAAAATGTATGGCGAGTTTTGAACTCGCCACCTCCCACATACGAGATCCACGGGCCACTGTTAGACCAAACATAGTGTGCCTTACTATACATAGTGGCCGGTTCTTTTTGTTAAAGAAAACAGTTTGATTTGTTGAAAAAAATGCCAACCATCGGGGTTTGAACCTGTGATGCCGGGCGAGTAAAACAATAGGTGGCCGTTAAGCCATCGAATGAGGTTAGCATATGGCATGGCATTGGTTTGATTTGTTTACTTTTTAACCCTGAATGCCTTAAATTTTAAACAAACTCCCCAAATTTAAAAATAAAAACAAACAATAATCCTTTTAAAGGATTAAATCAAAACCTCCAAAACAACAAAGCCCGAAAATAAGAAAAATTGAAGGGTCAAAAATACTTGGAAAGGATTAATATAATCCTAATATGTTAATAATGGAGGATATTGTTGAAGATTAGGGAGATATGGGAAATTTTGTAAATCAATTGGTTAAAGGCCAATTTGAGAAATTTTTATGTATTTAAAGGGGAGAGAGAGAGTGAGTTGGGTACTCATAATTTTCAAGGAAACGGGTGCTAGGTGATACAGAGAGGAGTTCTAGGAGATTCTTGGAGCCATTTTCGTACATCGGAGTATGGTTATGCTGCCGAAGTGCTAGAAGAAATGGTTTGGGTGCAATTGTAATTCTAATTTTGGAGATTAATCGGATCGGTCTCACTCCATTGGAGCAGACCCGGAGACGTAGTCACGATTGTGGCGAACTCCGAAATCAAACTCTGTTTGCATCTCTCTTTCTTTCTCTCACTTTCTTTATTCTATTGTTATCACCTTGTCATTTTAATTATTGTAATTATTTCCATGAGTTAATTTTGTTCTAATTAACTTGGAATAATCATTGTAAAAGTTTAAGCATTTCAATACTGCATATAGTCTAGATCCTATACAGATCAAGTTGGTATCAGAGCTCAGTTGACTATTATTGTAGTTGTTTTTTTTGAATGCTAACAAGATCCAAGATTCAGAAGGGTGAAGGCAAGCTTGAAGACTTTGATCTTGAGATCGGGAAGCGTAGAACATTTCCGAAGATGTCAGTTTCTAGAATGGAGGTTCCTGAAGAAATCAGTGAGCAGGAATTTCGAAGAGCATTCCTCGAGATGAAGGCTAAGGTGGACATTCTTTTTCAAGAAAGACAAGAATGGAAAGAACGTGAAGGAGGCTTGTCAAAGCAAGAAGATCCCAAAGACAAGAAAGGGAAACAACATGGAGATGGTGACAAGCAACCAGATCCACCCTCTTCTTCTTCTCCTCCCTCTTCTCCTTCTTCTCCATCTTCTCCTGATTCTACTTCTTTTAATCCTTTCAAGAGTGGGTATAAGCCTAAGATCAAACTGGATGTAAAATTTGATTTACCAAAGTATTGTGGTGAACTTAATGCTGAAAAATTGGATGATTGGATTCAGCAAGTAGAAGTCTATTGTATAGTCCAAAACCTATTAGATGATGTTGATAGGATCCAATTAGCTACTCTTCGGTTAGGAGGTACAGCTTTAACCTGGTGGGAGAGTAAGACTAAGGCAGAAGTTTCACAACATGGTAGAGTCAGTTTAACTTGGGCAGAGTTTGTTAATGCTCTTAAGAAGCAGTTTTATCCCCTCGGACATATGCAACAGTTAATGATGGACTGGCAAATGTTTAGGCAAGGGAAGGGTCAAACTGTCCAAGAGTACACCCATGAATTTAGGAAAAGGGCTATTGCTTTGAATGTTCCTTTGTACACCCAGGACACTTTGTTGAAGTACATAGGAAGTCTTCATTCCTACCTTAGGCATTCTATTTTGGTTTTGAACCCTTGTAATTTGGATGAAGTGTCTGTTCAAGCTACACAATTAGAGTCAAGGGGTAAAGGATCTTTTATTGATAAGTTTGATAATGATGTAAAGAAATCTTCTAAGGTTGTAGAGACAGGGAAAGGAAAGAAGGCATCTATAGTCAAGAAGGATGATAAACTTTCTTGCACTCATTGTGACAGGAAAGGTCATGATGAAGAACATTGTTGGCAATTGCATCCTGAACTGAGGCCTAAGTGGGCTCAGAGACAGAATCAGAAATAGAAAGGTAAGGAGAAAGCCATGAATGTTGTTATGGATCTTGGTTCAGATTCAGATGATGAGACTAAGATAATAGCTATGGGTCTAAAAGGTATAGCTCCTATTTTTGGTGTTTCTGTTGCTAGTTGTGCTTCTACTTCTAAAGTTAATGATTTCTCTGAAGATAAGAAAAGAAATGAGTTGTTTCATTTAAGGGTTGTTGCTAAGAACAGTAAAATTGATGCACTCATAGATAGTGGTTCTCAAGTGAACTTAATTTCAGAAAGTATTGTAAAGAACTTGGGATTGAAAACTATACAACACAAGAAACCTTATTCACTAGGCTGGATTTGTGAAAATGATAAGTTGCAAGTAACAAGACAATGCACCTTAAGGTTCATAATCACTAGTAAATTTATGGATGAAGTACAGTTTGATGTGGTTCCACTGGATATCTGTGGGATAGTGCTTGGTAGCCCTTATCTTTATGATCGGAAAGCTATATTCTTTAGGGAACAGAATCATTATCACTTGTTTAAAGATGGCATTCAGTATATTGTACATTCTCACAGGATTAAGACTGATCGTTCTTTTGCAAACACAGGGCAGTTAAAGAGGGTAATTAATGCAAGTAAAGAGTTAACTCTTATGTCTGTTAGTACAGGTGGTTCTAAACTTGAACTTGGAGTAGCTAACTAGGGTCAGATGTTGCAGGATGCACCCATAGTACAGCATGAGAAAATGATGATTGAAAGCATTGATAGTTCCTTGGGTAAAAATGTTCCTGTTGTGACGGATCGATATGTTGTTGACTTATTCTCTTTCATTTCTGCATTATTGTTCAGCTTGATGCTAGTCAATTTTTGTTGGTTAGTGGCTACGACATTTGATGTAGATGCTTATGGAAGTGATAAAGTTATTTTATGTTCAACAAAATTTTTGCAGTCTTCATTGTGCTTGTGAGCCAGGTATTCAAATGTACAAAGGACACAGGACAAGTGGGGAGGCCAAGTCCTCACTTATTGTCAGAGTAGATGTCACTTTTGGAGGTCCAAAAGGTCTTCAGTGGGGAGGCCCGATCCAGTGGATATTTTTAGTGAAAATTGAAGTGTCTCATTTCTCTCCAGAATTAGCACCATCAGAAAGATCTCGACGTCCTGATTCCAATGCAACTTGAACGGAGCGAAAAGGAGTCCGTTTGTGCAAGTTATGGCCAGTCAAACCTCGGGTCAAACTGGGATCAAGAGGCGTCCGAGAAGCGAAAAAAATGATGTCGTCAAAAGTTGTTGAAGTTGGCATCATCGTGAAGAGCTCGTCGAGATGATTCTGACGGTGTTCGTTTCATCGAAATCCGACATTGTATGCTCAACTTATCAGTGGTCAAAGTTTGTAGTTGACTTTTGAGGTGGACTGTACGAATGCTGACGTCAGCATTCTGTACTGTACGGATAGTGAAGTGGACCAGTCAGTATCCGCCATGTGGCATCCACATTAGCATTGTACGGAACCAATCACCTATCGACACGTGTCATCCGTACACCCAGTAAGCAGGTCCAGTCAGCAGCCTGTAGCACAGTTGGCAGTCCAGTCAGCAGGCCACGTCATCGTCTAGTCAACAGGCCACGTCATCAGACACATCAGCTTCCATGTCAGCATCCAATTAGTAGACATGTTAGCTCTTAGTCAGCAACTTCATCGAATCAGGTTTTGCCACGTGACACTTCCTTGGCATGCCACGTGGCTTGTATCTTCGTCCGTTGGTTTGAATGTTTTGTTTGGTAAAAAAGTATGGCGAGTTTTGAACTCGCCACCTCCCACATACGAGATCCGTGGGCCACTGTTAGACCAAACATAGTGTGCCTTACTATACATAGTGGCTGGTTCTTTTTGTTAAAGAAAACAGTTTGATTTGTTGAAAAAAATGCCAACCATCGGGGTTTGAACCCGTGATGCCGGGCGAGTAAAATGATAGGTGGCCGTTAAGCCATCGAATGAGGTTAGCATATGGCGTGGCATCGGTTTGATTTGTTTAATTTTTAACCCTGAATGCCTTAAATTTTAAACAAACTTCCCAAATTTAAAAATAAAAACAAACAATAATCCTTTTAAAGGATTAAATCAAAACCTCCAAAACAACAAAGCCCGAAAATAAGAAAAATTGAAGGGTCAAAAATACTTGGAAATGATTAATATAATCCTAATATGTTAATAATGGAGGATATTGTTGAAGATTAGGGAGATATGGGAAATTTTGTAAATCAATTGGTTAAAGGCCAATTTGAGAAATTTTTATGTATTTAAAGGGGAGAGAGAGAGTGAGTTGGGTACTCATAATTTTCAAGGAAACGGGTGCTAGGTGATACATAGAGGAGTTCTAGGAGATTCTTGGAGCCATTTTCGTACATCGGAGTATGGTTATGCTGCCGAAGTGCTAGAAGAAATGGTTTGGGTGCAATTGTAATTCTGATTTTGGAGATTAATCGGATCGGTCTCACTCCATTGGAGCAGACTTGAAGACGTAGTCACGGTTGTGGCGAACTCCGAAATCAAACTCTGTTTGCATCTCTCTTTCTTTCTCTCACTTTCTTTATTCTGTTGTTATCACCTTGTCATTTTAATTATTGTAATTATTTCCATGAGTTAATTTTGTTCTAATTAACTTGGAATAATCATTGTAAAAGTTTAAGCATTTCAATACTGCATATAGTCTAGATCCTATACAGATCAGATACACTAACACCCAATGATGCAATAACCTTCTGACAACTGTACATGCTAATGCCACTTTCCACTACCATAGCTTATTTCCCAAATCTCCAACCACTTTACTTCACAACAACGATGTGAAGTGATGATGCCATGTGTCTATTGGATCCACTGAAGGCTATTCTCCATCATCATACATTTTCTTACCAACACTTGTTAGATCTCATCCAATCCCCGCTTCCCCATGAGGCATAGCTGGGACCCACCACAAAAAAAAAGGGCTAGCAGGCACCGTTGTATTAACTCAATATTTCACAACCATTGATTGACCTCCATCACACATCCCTGAACTACAAGCCAACTTCCAAGAGCTTTGCGTGAATCATGAGATCAAGTGATAATCGTCGAATCTACGAATCTACTAACTTTGAATACACATCATTCAATCTTCATAGAGACATAATGACAACTTCAACCGAGTGACTAGGTAATGAGGGCCGGTCACCAAATGAACTCAAGGGAATAAGTTATAACTTAAATGACCGATTACCGCCAATACACAGTCAATGTGAAAACATAAAACCTAATGATCACCATGACTGTACACACCTAGGGTTTAAATGATAAACCCTAATTTTGTCTGAGGGAATAATTAATTTTTTTCTAAGCTCATCCTTCATCCCTTGGATTTAAAAAACAAATTTTTGAGATGCTCTCAAAAAACCTAGGTCAAATCTAGACTTAGATTTTGCTTTAGATGCCTAGAAGGATTTATTGCAATATCATGAGAAAATTGCATGATAGTAATGCAACATTTGCAATCTACACACCATCTTCCAAAACTAGTTCCACAACTTTCCTCAAACATTAGTGACGACATTTTGACATCAATTCCAACACACTCATCATACAAGATGAGTTCCATCTCACACCTAATCCCCCATTTGACATCAATGACAATAATATGCTAATAGATAGAAGGTTCATGAGACCTCCCAAAGAGAAGATTCCTCCATTTCTTCATTGAAAGAAGCATTAGCATAACACATCACTGTTGTGCAAACCCCAACCTTAGTACCTACAAAACAACAAGAATAAACAAGTTAGACAAGAGATTGCAAGCCAAAACAAGGATTCCCCATGAAACACATTTACAACATTCAAACTAGGAAGAAAATAATGAAGAACACAATGGAAATGATAAAACAAAGATTGAATCCTAATTAGATGTGCAAATTTGATGTGAAAATTGGCCCTTTCCCAATTCCTAAGATGCAAACTTGATGTGTTGAAGATGATTGATGCACTTTGTTGATGTTGAAGAGTGCTCCAAGCTAAAATATGCAAAAACCTAACTATGATTCAAGAATGATTGATGAAATTTGATGGATATTTGAGCATGGTAACTTTGCATAAATTGTGGATGGATAAATGAGGATATGAGCTCTTTATTTATAGAATTCCAAGATGGATGAATATCCAAATTTGAGCAATGTGGGACTAACATTCATCCAATGGTATGATGCCACTTGTCAATCTATGAATGGATGAAGGATGTGCAAGATTTGGGGTTTGTGCCAATAAATGCCTAATTTGAAATTCAAATTTGTTGAAATGACATGTAAGAGGGAAGGGAAAATGCAATAAATGCCACTTGGATCAAGGCAAAGGACATGTAAGATGAATTTATTGCCTTGTTGGATGAACATGTTGACTTAGAATTTTTGAATTCAAATTGAGAGTATATTCCAATTGATGCCTTGTGAGGAAAATAGAGATTTAATAAATGAATTAAATCTATTTTCATGTGCAACTTGCATTATCTAGAGGATGGGACATGAGATGAGATTAAATTAATCAAGGGTTAGTTAATTTAATAAGAGAGATTAGATGATGTGACCTATTTGACTCAAATTTATGGATTTATTTAAATCAAATAAGAGAGGAATATGACAAGAGACTAATTAAATAAGGATTTTGATTTATTTAATTAAAAGAGATGGTGTTAGATTAAATCAAATAAGGTTTTAACTTATTTAATTTAATGAACAGACTTTGAAGATTTAATCAAATAAATTAATTATTTAATTAAATAGGGATAATTAGATCAGATGAATTGATTTAATTAACACAAGAGATGACTTGATTAGATAAAATGATTTATTTAATTAAGAGACGAATATTGATGAATTTAATCAGATAGGGGAACTCGATTAAATAGTTAGACCGAGGGATGATTCAGGAAGAAATGATGTTAGTAAGTCAGGATCAAATACACAATGTCAATTAGTATATTTTATGTGTCTACATTTTGCCCCTCTTTGAAGCAATGCACTTGTTGCGTTGGTTCAAAGAATAAACGATCTTGATCAAAGCCATTTTTTTTTTATATTTAAAAACTTGCGCCACTGCTGCATGACGAGAGAAAACATGCCATTATAATGTTTCGTTGGTTCAAAGAATAAACAATCTTGATCAAAGCCAAAAAAAATCGATATTTAAAAACTTGCCCCACTGCTGCATGACGAGAGAAAACATGCCATTATAATGCCCCCTTGAGAGATCAGATGAAAATTTTAATTTTTTGGGTGATCTCACAAAAAAAGATGACAAAGTATCCAAAAGGTCTAAAAGGGGTTTGGGAGGCTAAAAATGTGTCTAAATGCAATAAAACAATGAAAAACAAGCCTCAACTAAGCAAAAATTGGTTCAGAGGTCCAAAACCCTAGGAAGACAGCCATTCAGGGTGAAAAAACCCTAATTTTTAGGCTTAAAAGGGGCCCGAGGGTCACTTTCAAGTCATTTTCACACACCTCCGCTAGCAACCTTGAGATTTGAGCTCTAACCCTCCGATGATATGGCGCAACGACAGCTTCCCCTGCACATCATTGATCGAGTTCAGACATACCAGCGGCCACCTAGCATCAGGGCACCGGTATGTGACCCTTACCTAGGCTTTGTCCTTTCATTTAATGCCTTAATTAATACTTTAGAGGGGCGGCTCACCTGCAGTGGCGCTATATAGCGCCACTCGACATTCAAACTGCGTCGCGCGGTGCCGTTTTGTGCCACAGTGGTGCAGTTTGGAGTTTAAAAACTTTGATGCTGAGCTTGGGTTTGGTGGGCTAGTTTGATAAATTGCAATGCGACGTCGCTGAATTCACCCAAACTATGATGCTAGAAGGGAAAATGCACCGCGGCGGTGCCATTTTGCACTTTTTAGGGCCTAGTGTCAAAGTTTGAGTAAAATAAAACTGCGATGCCATCACAAGCTACGCCGCTGAGGAAATTTTTGGAGCATTCAATCAAAAAAAATTTAAAATATTTTAACACACTAACCTTCCTTGATGCAGGACGTGGCGATGGAGCTTTACTCTCAGGAGCACAGGTCGCGAGATTTGGCTAGTGTCTTGCTAGACCTGAGTGACAGGGAATAGGATCAACTCAGGGTTGCGGGATTGTGGCACATTGCGTACGTGGCGCCCATGCGCACCCACCTAGGGTGTTGTCAGTGCTGGCCGAGAGGTGGCACAACGAGACTTCCTCGTTTCATCTCCCCACTAGCGAGGCTACCGTCACTTTGGAGGACGTTTGGCATATTCTACGATTGTCGATTCATGGCCGACGGGTGATTTTTGATATGGATGAGGGGTGCGAGGCTTGCTACAGAGTCCTTGCCACACATGACATCATTTTCTGTGAGGGATAGATAGAGCTAGAGTGATACAGGGTCATAGCACCTCCCTATCGTTGGGCGGTTGCAGCTATTATTTCAGGTCTTGTTGCCCTAGACAGATGATTGCGATACTTCAGTCTTGACTGGGGGTATTGTTGGGAGTAGATGGTCCGAGACAGGCCTGTTCATTTTGCATGGGGGCTTGTCCTCTTGCTTTGCTTTACAAGGACCTCCATGAGTACGTATACATGGATGACAGAGCACTGGGGGCTGGGGTGACTTTATTTCATGTCTGGGTGTGGGAGCACATTTCTGTACTACATCCACATGTTGTTCTAGTTCTGATGGGGGCAGACGATGCACTCGTGACATGATACAGAGTCGATGTGTCCTTTACACACACTGGTGAGCACGGGATCCCCTACTGAAGGCGAGTCTTAGATGAGATGCTGGTTTTCACTTGGCGACCATGCCTTGGTCGGCCTAGATGGGTTGATGATGTCGTCAGCTATTCTATAGCCACCAAGACCGATACATACAGGGGCGGGAGCATACGATGATCGAGAGGTACCTGCCCGGGCACGTGCAGTGTCAGTTCAGAGAGTCGCAGGATCGGCCTGATGACGACTATGTAGCCGTCTTTTCTCACAGCATGACACAGGTGTCATGGGGACAGTATATTCCTACCTTAGAGGTAATTGATAGTTTTTGGAAATTGGTAGCCCGACCATGGGCTTATGATCAAGGTTTAGCAAATCTAAGCACCACTCAGGCCTACAGAGACTAGTTTCGACCTCCACTTTAGTTGACTATTCCAGGTGAGGACCTAGATCTGCGTAGAGTTAGAGGTAGAGGGGGAGGACGAGGACGAGGACATAGGGTTGAGATTCAATAGGATCCACTAGGTGTGCCCCCAGTCCAGCCAGGGTAGGGGGACATTCATATGCAAGATCGACAGCAAGGGCGGCCAGTTCCACCACCATGAGTCGAGGGTGAGGATTAGCCTCACGTGCAGCCACGAGTACAGCGGGCAGGACAGGCAGATGCACGAGATGCATTGATTGCACAGTTACAGGCTTAGATCTAGGCCGTGACCGCTGAGAGAGATCAGGCGAGGGTCGAGAGAGAGCAGCTCAGAGCTGAGAGAGACCAAGTTGTACAACATAGACAGGCTACTGAGCTACAGGTAGCCACTGAGCTAGGCCGTAGGCAGTAGATAGAGAGTATGATAGCGTCCTCCTCTCAGGGTACAGTGTCAATTCAATCTTGTAGGGATGCTATCTGGGAGGCAGAGTATTATCGGCGGTCCTATCATGAGGCCGCACCCAGAGCAGAGTGGGTCCCAGAGTATTCAGAGCGGGCCAGCCACAGACCAATAGAGGGTCACGGTGATAGGGGCGAGGACAGCATTCACAGAGATCGAGCTTGATCGAGATGTTATGATACCTTTTGTGCCTTATGGGATCATTTTTGATAGCCCAATGGGCCTTTTGTATTGATTGACATATATGTATAGTGATCCGATTTATTCTTTGTACTATGATAGTTGACATGATGATATATATATATGAGCCGATGATGATTTTGATGTGATGTATTGTGTTCTCTTTATGTATGATTTCACTTCTATATGTTGTGGATGTTTTTATTTCTAATGATGTATGCGTTATGGTTACAACTAACATATCTATATTATGTTAACCTATGATATGCAAGTGTGATGGTCTATTTATGATAATGTAAATGCGATGGTCTGATATGTGAAATGATATGATCCATTGTGCTTATGAAATGTTTATGAATGAATGTATATGAATTGTTTGTAATGAATTTTGTACGTCTATGCCTATGTAGAATGATTTATACAATGAATGTTTTATGGTGTTATTTATGAGATGATATGGATGGTGAAATATGAATATGATGGTCATGATATGATGTAAATGAAATGCAAAATGTGATGGTTTTATGAGATGCTTAGAATAACAAATGTTATTATCCTAAACATAATAAATGATTATGTATGTGATGCAATGATATGTTAATGCGTAATGTAATGTGAATGTAAAGTGGTAAGATGATGCCATGATGTTATGCAAGTATGTATGTCAATGAATTAAATGCCTATATATTTATTGTTTATGATTATGCAAAAATGATTATGAAATGCTTCTGTAGATGCTATGCGATGATTTATATGATAGATGGTAATATGAAATGGTTATGAAATGCAAATGAATGTTATACGATGATTGGTATAATGGCATGCGATGCAATGTAATGGGTGAAATGCAATGACATGGATGCACCTATCTATGAAGAGTGTTTATGATAACCTGTTTATATGATGATTAAAATGCAATGTGTATGTTTCCTATATGATATGTTTATGCAATATGATACTGATTTGTGGATGCAGGATCGATGACGATGATGGTGATGGTGATCAATTGTCATAGTACCTTGTTAGTGCAATTAGTAAGAAAAGAAGAAGTCATTTCAACAAGACACAAGATGATGCAAATGCAAATGATGATGATGATGATGATTACTTGCCAAGGAATTAGGATTTTCAAAGGGCCAAATTTTCTTATGTTTGATAACACACGTGGTATGATGCATCCAGGTATAGAAAACCAGGATGGCATTGTACCCAATGAGATGAACTTTGACTTGACAAGCAAATAGGAGTATTCTTGTTCACACCTAACATACAAAAACCTTGCTAGGATGCATTTCAGAAGTTTTAGGCACCTCAGACCAAAACACGGAAAGGTAAACCTATCCATGCAATAGTCAACAAGTTTCCCTAGACCTCTTCCATACATACCTAACAAAGCAAGTATTCGCCGAGGTTATATTACAAGAGCGTCCAACAAGCATAGCAGACAAAAGATAATGATCGTTGCCCCATTCCTGTTTCTCTAAATCCTCTATTTTGGGATATCATCGAGACGTCCTTGGAATGAGCGAAAAATAAGATAAGTCAAAAGATAAAGACCAAGTAAACAAACAAACTGATGCTCTTCAATACCCCTAACAGAAAGAGGATGTGTTTTCTAAGGATGATAACCAAAACTTATTGCCAAAAGATAATGCCCATTGTAGGAAGGATTCATCCTAGGACATGTTAGTGGATGGCGGCACGCCATTTCGTTTATCCAAAGTGTTCTAAGGGATGATTGATATGTGACCAATTCAGGCAATGAGTTACCAATACGAAGAGATGACCAACTTGCTTACACACTGGCCTAGATTTAAGGCTTGACGTTTGGAGTTTTAATTTTAAGTTGCTATACTTGTTTCTAACTATTTCACCAAAGGTTGAGGGCGACGATTAGTTTATTATGGATGGTGTTTATTGCGGGTGCAAGCGAGATGAGATAGATGGATTTTTTTTTTTCAAATATTTGGATGTTTTTGATGTTTTGCAATATTTTGAGGCTATTTTTTGGTATTTTTCGAGGTTTTCAAATGTTTTGATTTTTGATTTTCCAATGTTTTGGGATTTTCTGAGATTTTGACCAAGAGACTAACCTAAAGACCTATCTTAGGGGTCTTCGACAGATGAGCCTTGCCTTATACCGCAGAGACCACGTAGTTCTGACGACTTGACCGATTTAGATGACGATATATACATGATGAGATGTCAATTTATTATGACGACTCCTATAGGACTGACCTAAATGTCTTGGGGATGATCAAAGATCAATCTTGCCTACGTTCAAGCTCGAGACGATGTAGTTCGACAAGACGACTTTGTTTTTGACTTTTTGACTAACTTTTTGAATGTTTTTGGATTTTTTTATTTTTCTAATGTTTTTGGATTTTTTTGATTTTTCTGATGTTTTTGGATTTTCTGATTTGAATACTTTAAGATCATACACAAATCCAATCTGATAAGAACATGCCCCTAGCGTGATGCAATAGACTACTCTGATAAAGGCAGGACAAATTGACCTTGAGGATGGGCCGAGTAGTACTAGGAGGGATCACGATATGAAAATAGGACCAAACTATGGTGCAGATGCGAGTGGATGAGTGATGGATGGAGACTTGAATGTGATGAATGATGTAAGTGAAATGGATGGATGATGCAAAACAAGCCGTAAAAATCCTGGTGGATGGGAAGTGATTATTTGCGAAAGGCGCTTGTTTGCTAGGTTTTCACCAAGGTACTTGCCCAAAGTGCCACCAAAGTGGTTTTCACTAAAGGACGATTTTTTTTCTTTACTATTTTTTTGATCCTTTTTTTTTATTTTTTTAATTTTGGTTACTAAGACGCTTGTTTGCTAGGTTTTCGCCGAAGTAACCATTTTTTTAGGACTTTTCTTATTTTTTGAATTTTTTGGTTCTATACCTTGAAAGATTTAGGCATAAATTTTTTTGAGATGGGAGCTATTCATTGGCTCCTACAAAGGTTCCCCTTCGGGTGTTGATAACTGATATGCCCCTGATTTGTAACTTGCTGTGATGACAAATGGTCCCAACCAATTGGGTTCGAACTTGCCTTTGCTGCTTGGGTTTGGGACATTCTTGTAATTTTTTTTAAGACTAGTTCTCTGACTTGGAAAGTCCTGCTTCTGATTTTCTTATTGTAGCTCCTTTTGAATCTATTCTGATAGACTTGCAAGTGATTTAAAGCATCTATCCGTCTCTCATCCAGTAGCTCTAGCTTATTTAGTCTTGATACCCAGTATTCCTAATCAGTGATGAGGTTTTGCTGTGATATCCAGAGGGATGGGAGCTCAATCTCAATGGGGATTATGGCTTCTGATCCGTAGACCAAGGAGAAGGGGGTGGCACCAGTGGGTGTGCGAATGTTGGTTCGATAGGACTAGAGGGAAGGATTAAGTTGTAGATGCCAGTCACAACCTGTGTCATTGACTGTTTTCTTGAGGATTTTCAAAATGGTTTTGTTTGTAGCTTTTGCTTGGCCATTGCCTTGGGGATAGTAAGGGGTGGAGAAGCGATGTTGGATTTTGAATTTCTCGCACAAGTCACGAACCTCCTGATTCTTGAATGGTGTCCCGTTATTTGAGATAATGGCTTGTTGAACACCATAGCGGCATATGAGATAGTTCAAGATGAACTTAGAAATATGCTTCCTAGTTATATATGTCATGGGTATGGCCTCCACCCACTTTGTAAAGTACTCAGTTGCGGTTATGATGAATTTGTGGCCATTGGATGATGTGGGTGTGATTTTCCCAATGAGATCGAGTCCCCACTGCGAAAAAGGCCATGGTGTGACGATAGGATGAAGCTCTTGAGCTGGAGCATGGATGAGGTCCCCATGTTGCTGACATTGTAGACACCTTCTAGCATGATCATGTGCTTCTCTTTCCATTGTGGGCCAATAATGCCCCATCCTCAATAGTTTCTTGGCTATGGTCATTCCACTCGAGTGTGAACCACAGATAGCATTATGAACTTCATTTAGAGTGGTTAATTCCTCCTCAGCATTTAGGCAACATAGTAGGGTTCCTTCTATGCTTCTATGATATAGGGTATCACCTAAGATGACAAATCTGGATGCCTTTTTAACAAAGGTTCATTTTAGGTTTGATGGTAGATTAGCGGGTATGACTCCTATTCGAAGATATGTGTAGATGTCATGATACCAAAGACCACCGGGACCAACGATTTCACACACGAATTCTGATTTTGGTACCTCAAATGTAGGAATGAGAAGTTGCTCTATCAGGAATTCATATTTTGGAACATTGTTGGGGATGTCTAGTAGGGACCCAATTTTTGCCATGGTGTTTGTTGCTCTGTTGTTGGCTCTAGGAATCTGCTCAAATGTGATTTCAATGAAAGATTCTTTGAGAGTCTCCACCAATTTCTTGTATGGAGTGAGCTTGTCATCCTTGGTCTGATATTCATTTTTGAATTGATTTATGATCAACTGAGAGTCTCCGTAGACTTTGAGAGCCATGATGTTCCATTGCACATCTATCCTGAGACCTATAATCAAAGCCTCGTATTCGACGATGTTGTTGGTGCAACAAAATGTCAGTTTGTATGACCTTGGTATGCAATCCCCTTGTGGGGTGATGAAGAAGACACCAACTCTTGATCCGTGTTGTGTGTATGAGCCATCGAAGTATAGTTTCTAGTGGTCAGCTATGTTGAGGTTAAAAATGGATTCATCTGGAAACTTTGAGACAAGAGGATTCTCAGAATAAATAGGTGCTTCTGCTAGTTGATCTGCAATAACTTGGCCCTTAATTGCTTTCCGCTCTACATACTCGATGTCATACTCTGACAGTATTATCACCCATTTTTCCATTCTTCCTGTGAGCATTGCCTTTGATAATAGATACTTGAGGGGGTCAATTTTGGCAATGAGCTTTATCTTGTGTGCCAACATGTAATGTCTAAATTTTGAAAACACTAATACGAGGCATGCTTTCGATGAATGAGTAGTTTAGCTCATGACCCACCATTCTACTGATATAGATAGCCCCCTCTCCGTCTCATCATCTGAGCCAAGAGAGCCCTTGCTGCTGTTGCAAACACATAAGATCAATGGTTTCTTTGGGATGGGTGGCATTAAGACTAGTGGTGTCAGTAGGTATTCTTGATTTTGTTGAATGCCTCTTCACACTTGGTATCCCATTTGTACGCTACTCCCTTGTGGAGTAGGTGAGAATATGGGTTATGTTTATCGCCAATTGTGCTATGAACCTTCTAATGGATTGGAGCTTGCCTTGGAGACCTCTCTTGTTTTAATGTCTTTGGTGCTTCCATTTCGAGGATTGCTTTCACTTTTGGTGGATCCACCTCGATACCCCTCATTGATACTATGTATCCTAGCAATTTACCTGATTGTACGCCGAAGACGCACTTCTTGGGATTTAGTATGACTTTATATTTCTCCAGTCTATCAAAGATGGCACCTAGGGTTGCTATGTGATCTTTTCTTTTTTTGGACTTGGCTAGAATTTTGTCAACATAGTCTTCGACTATTTTATGAATCATGTCATGGAATATCAATGTCATGGCCCTTTGATATGTTGCTCCTACATTCTTTAGGCCGAATGGCATCATGTTCCAACAGTAGGTCCCCCATGGACAAGTGAAAGCCATCTTATGTTGATCTTCTTTTGCTATCATGATCTGATTGTATCCTAAAAATCCATCCATTAGTGATAGCATCTCATGTCCTGCTGTCATGTCTACTATCATGTTGATGTTGGGAAGGGGGAAGTCATCCTTCGGACATGCCTTGTTCAAATCCCTGAAGTATGTGCAAATTCTGATGGCTCCATCAGGTTTTGAAATAGGTACCAAATTTGACACCCATTCTGGATAATCTATTGGTCATATGAATCCTGCATCCAATAGCTTTTTTAGCTCCATTTTGACTAACATAGTGATTTGAGGATGCATTTTTTGAAGCTTTTGTTTGACCGGCTTTGCTTCTGGATACACTACTAAGTGATGAACCGCAGTCTCTGGATCAAGCCCTGGCATGTCAGCATAACTCCATGCGAAGTTTATTTGTCTTTCCTTTAGGAATACCACTAGTTCTTGCTCTTTTGATAATAGTGATTCTGCATAGAATGTAATATGCGGGGTCTCCTTGGTTCCTAGGTTGAAAGGATTGCATTTTTTTGGCCAAGACTGCTGACTTCTCCTGATGAATAGCTCTTAAAGGAAGATTGAATCCTTCATCCTCGGGTGCCTCAAAGAGGTTTTCACCATTGGATACGTCCTTTATTTTTACTTTTTTCTTGTCAGAGAGTGCCATAGTGTGGTTTTCACTCAAGGACTTGGATATGATTCATAGTTTCTCACTTTTGTGACTGAAGGATTCAATCATTTCCCCATAATAGGAATGTGTGTCCAACTCCATTATAAACCCTTCTTTGTGATCCCCATCTGGAGTGTTATCCCACAATCCCATGAATTCTGAGAGTGCCTCATCGTTTTTGAATGTATCGAGAATTGGTGGTCCTCGTTGGTTGTAGTCAATGAGTTGGGGATAGACTAAATGAATCTCATGATTTTGATGGTCTATTTCAAAGGATAGGGTACTAATCATGCAAAGAGTGGTATCTTCGAATAGCCTAGGTAGATTGGATGTGGTATCCTCATCATCGCTACTATTATAGACTTAAGTTATAAAGTTATGTATGTCTCTACCTCTAGATATTGGTGAGTGTACTTCTACTGCTATTGGCTGAGGAGAAATATTAACTGTTCTAACCAGAGGACTTCGGCCACGTATGGTTATACTCAGAGGGGTACAACCAAGGCCCAAATTTGTTATGGGTCACGTCTCTGGCATGATAGGTATTATGAGCCCATTGTCATTTTGTCCAAGTCTTTGGTTTCTGTCGTAGCCCATTGCAAGCATCATTTGCAGACCCTTGCTTCTGTCATCCATTGGTAATTCAGGTGCTGGTATTTCATCTTGATAAATCATGTGTGATGGATCTTCCTCAATAACCTCTTGGCCAAGGTCTCCACAACTTGTGAATTCAGGATAGTCTTCAGGAGACGTTTGTGATGTGAAAGCTTGATTTTCTTGTGGATGTCCCCGTGATCTAGGAGATTGTGGTAACTCTCTTATCACAAAAGCATTGTTAGGGAGCTTGTAGCTTCCACAACCATCCTCCTGGATGATGAGCTTGATGTCAGAGATGGTGGGAATGGTGGGAGTGGCGGGTGTCTCTGTCATAGAAGTGGACGCGAGAGTGGCGGGGTTGATGTATGGTGTGGATGGCCCCTCATCATTTTTTGGCACTTGGGGGATTTTGTAATACTTTGCTTCAAGATTTTTGCAATATGAGAAAGGTTCGAGATCTCTATGGACGATAACTTCTTGTCTGTTATGTGTAAATTTCACACATTGGTGGAAGGTTGATGCTACGACTTTCATCGCATGGATCCATGGGCGTCCCAGGAGGATATTATACAGAAAGTCAAGGTCCAAGACCTGATTAGTGGTTTCCATGAGAGTCGACCGTACTTGAATAGGGAGTTTAATCGTGCCTTGAGACACTCTTTCTTGGTCATCATATGTGCTTATTGTGATGCCCTTTCCTTTGTCAATGGAATCTTCTGATATTTTCAACTGCTTGATGAGGCTTAGGGAACATATGTTCAAGCCCGCACCTCCATCCACCAAGACCCTTTTGATTTTTCTCTTGTGTAAAATGGCTTCCAAGTGAAGTGCACAGTTGTGAGATGGTTGGGCGTGGAAATCTTGGTCAGAAAATGTGAGGAGATTAGGCGTTATGATATTTCTGACCATAGCTTGGAATTGCTCCGCATCGAGATCTGCAGGGATAGTGGATGAGGCTAATGCTTCCTCAAGGATATTTTTGTGAGCTGATGATATTTTTAACAACTCCATGATGGAGATGTGTGTTGGCATTCTTTTGAGTTGATCTAGGACATTGTAGCCATTAGGAACGGATCTAGATGCAGGGACTCTATTTGGTTGGGATGATCCTGCGATGGTGACTTTTCTGCCTCTTGTGGTGACTCCACAATCTTCGACATGGGTGCCCTTGATGGTGATGACCATGCAGTCTTCATTTAGGGAGGAAATGACAGTTTCATACACATGATTTACATTGCCCTTCCCTTTATCATTTTTATTCCCTTTGTTTCCATGATTTGACATCGAATTCGTATATATCTTAAGATCCTGATTTCCTATAGGTTGTTCCATGTTTATTATTTTTTTATCGATGAGATCTTGGATGATTTTTTTGAGTCTCATGCAACTGTTGGTGGCATGGCCTTTGATTTTATGAAATTCACAAAGTTGATTCTCATTGTACCAAGGAGGTTTGACATCGGGTTCTTGGTAATTCTCAAATGTAGGAGGCTTGATAATTTTTTCGTCGATCAACTTTTTCATTATGTCCTCAAGTGGTTCCCCCAAAATGGTGTATTTTTATTTGGGATAACTTTTGCGTTGGGGTGGTCCTGTTTGCTCATTAAGATTATTGATGGTTGGATTGTTGTTGGGTTGGTGTGTTGTGTGATGAGTATTTTGGTGTTGTGATTGGATTTGTGGTGTGAGTGTGTTTTGGCGAGATGCACTAATGACCACCTTGGCATCGATGATACCATCATTAGTAACATTTTTGTTCCTTGCCCATGTGTGAGGTTTATCATTGTAATTGGATGGTGGGTGGTTGTTTTGTTGTTCAGGGTATGATGTTGATTCTGCGAGTGGAGTCATAAGGGCTCTTTCGATGCTGAGCGCCTTGGGGATCAATTGATCATATGTGGTGATGCCCTGAACCTTAAGATGAAATGCCAAGCGGCCTTCAAGGTTGGCTATGATGGTGCAAACTTGTTGTTCTTCTGGAATGTTCCACTTGCTCCGATTGGCCTTGGATCGCCATCATTGTAAGAATGAAGTGAAAGATTCACCCTTTCCTTGTTTCAGAGCCGAGAGTTCTTCTAGACTAACATCCATTGCAATGTTGCATGCGTAGTTCTTAATGAATGCATCTATAATTTCTTGAAATGTTCTAATGCCTAAAGGTAAGTGAGAGAACCATTCCATAGCGTGGCCTGCCAAACTCCTAGGGAATAGCCGCATCAGATAAGTATCATCATATGCGACTTCCATGCAATGAACTTGGAATTCCCTGATGTGGTCTTCAGGGTTTCCCATCCCTCGATATTTGTCAAATTTGGGGATTTCAAATCCCTTGGGGAATGGTTTGATTACTAGGCTCCTATCAAATGGATAGGGACACAAGTTGCTTGGTGTTTTGGTTGTTCGCCCTGATTGAAGGTCGAGCACTTGTTGCAAGAGCAACCTGAGTTGTGTTGTTACATCATTTTACGGATCAGGGGGTGGGATGAAAGTGTTTTGGGGTGTTTCAATCGTGGGTTGGATGGGTGGGTTGGTCGGTGTGTTGTTTGATGTTATCTATACATTTTTTCGAGTGAGGTAGGCTTCCACCTGCTTTTGTATGAATAACGCTTGTTGTTGATCTTGCTGTTGTTGCGCTAAGATTTGTGCTTGTTGTTGCGCTTGTTGCTGTTCCAACAACGCTTGTTGTTGGGCTTGTTGTTGTTCCAACAACACTTGTTGTTGGGCTGTCAATTGTGCTGCCTCTTGTTGCTCTTGATATTGCTTTATTGCTTGTTGATATGCTTGCAATTGCGCTGCTTATGCAAGAATTTTTGCTTGTGCTTATGCTTGTTGTGCTTGATATTGGGAATTTGCTTGAACTTGAGCTTGTACTTGTGCTGATTGTGCTTGGGCTCATGCTTGTGCCGCTTATTGTTGTAATAGAGATTGTGCTTGAGCAGTCTTGTGTGCTTGCAATGCTTGGGCGGCTTGGATGGCTTGCTATTGTTGTTGTTGCGATAAAGCTTGGAATTGTGCAACTTGTAAGGTGGCTTGGGTTGCTTGAGCAACTTGCACAGCTTGAGCGGCTTATTGAGCAGCTAGTTGTACAGATTTTTGTTTTTGCACTTGTTGGAATACCATTTGAAAAGTGGCTTGCAATGTTGCGTTGTATTGACTTGATGTGGTGGATGTTGGTGGTGGTGGGGGTGGCGGTGGATTTGATAATGTCATGTTGATGTTTTGAGTGGTGGATGGTGGTATTGATGTGATTGGTCCTTGAGAGACAATGCTTTGTGATGTTAGGGGGTGTTTGATGATGTTGCAATTGCTTGTGCATTTATCGCTTGTTGTTGTGATGTCATCAATAAGTTTTGAGCATTTGACATAATGTTTTGGTTGATATTTGGGATGTTTTGATTGATACTTGGTAGAGGGGAAAGCCCTAAACTAAGGCATGGTGTGGATGATAATGGCAATGGTGGGAGAGGTGGAAATGTAAGGGGTGTTAGTTGTTGTGAAAATGTTGTGGTGTCGAATATGCCCCCTAGTGCAAACATATCTCCCTCTTCTTATGGATTTGTGAGGAGAGGTGTTTGAGGTGTTGCGTGAAAAAATGATGATGATGGATCATGATGGAAGGTGAGAGGAACATTTTTGTGTAATGGTTTTTGGGGTATGTTTTGTTCCAAGGTGGTGTTTGCATCCAAGTTTTGATTATTAACAAGGGGGTGTGTTTGAATTGCATTGAGAAATGTACTTCCCTTATTAACATTGGGTTGGGTTGGAGCAAACGATGTCGTGATTTGTGGAATGTTTTACGTGATGTTTTGAGATGGGGGTGTAGATGAGATGGGAATGGTGGATGAGATTAGAGGAAATGATGTCTCCACTATGGTACTCATGTCGAAATCCGAAGGTAAATTAGCCCCTTGTTTTGCTAGCTAAAGCATGTATAATGAAGGGTTAATTCTCATCATGATGTTAATGATTTTATGGTTCTCCGGATTTTGGAGAATTTCAGTCATTTCTTCGTGAGACATTCCAAAGGTAAGATCCTCTCCTTGGTTTTCCTCTTGCGGATTTTGCGATGATGAGAGAGTCAAAGGGTTACTTGATTCATCGGGATTCATTTCAACGTTTGTTTGGATAAGATCACTTGAAGCGGGTGTTTCCTTGTTGGCTTCCATACTCTTCTTGTATTGAGATCTAGTTAGAACCATAAAATGAGGATCAATTTTTGAGCATATGGGAGATGAATCTCTCGATTCTTTGGATTGATCTCTATTTTATGTCCAAAGTAGAAATTTTTTAGGATGCCTTGAGGATCAAAGGTGATGATATGATGATTATGTAAGGGATGGATGATACATATGTTATGATCTTTTGGTAAGTCTTGAAGGAGATACTAGGCTTTTAGGACTTGCAGATTTTGATTTTGGTTAGATTTTGGGTTTGGTATTTTGTCCTTGATTTTGATTTGCTTTTTATTTTGAACAAAAAGACCCTAAGATGTTGGATGGTGATCTAAGGGATAGCTTTGTTCAATGGATGATAATTTGAATATGTATGGGGAGAAGGATACATCTATCCCTACCTATCCAAACAAGATGATAGTTTCACTAAGCATATGAAGAAGGATTCATCCACATATACTAAGCTAAACAAGATGGTTTTGATAATTTTGACTAAGCATATGCAAAAGGATACATTTACACATACCTATCCAAAGGTTATTTTGATAATGTTTTCAAGGATTTAGTCTCAATGATTTTGATGATTTTGATTTTTCCACAAAATTCTAGCATTAAGGATGGTTTCAAGATTTTCCAAAAGGTGATTGTGAGATGATGTTGTTTTGATGTTTTGGAGGATGGATGAAAAAGATTTTTATTTGTTTTGATCCTAAGATGAACCTAAAAAAGACACTTTGTTTTCCTAGACCTAGGTATTGAAGAGCATGCAAATGCTTCCTAAAGACCTTTGTAACCAAGAAATGATTTCATTTGAACATTCATTTTCAGATTTCCAACCAATGATTTTTGCTTTGGGATTGTGAGTCTTCAACACACATGAAAGTTCATTTTTCTTAGCTCTGATTAATGTCTTTATTTTACCAAAAACACTTTCTTTGGTTAAGTTTTCAAACTAAGATGTCCAATGTCTTAATTTCTTCAAACCCCACAAGATATGTTATGTGGAAATTCAATGAACTTAAGACAAGGGTTTTCCTATTGTTTACTTAAGGAGACAAATCGAGATAATACAATGTTTAGAAACATCTAAGGATGTGAATCCCAAGGGCAAGCAATAACATATGGATTGAGTCAATTGTATTTGTCTTCAAAAGGGTTTGAAGTTTGGATGATGATGTTAAGTGTTGGTTTTCAAGATGTTTTCGATCAAGCAATGCATTTTGTAACCCAAGAATAAGTACAATCCTATGGATGTGTAAGACAATATTTGTTGGATTCCCACTTGGACAAGTCCAGCTACACTTATCTTTAGTGAATGGTTAGATGCTTGACTGCACTGGCTCCCCTCCACGGCTCATTAACGTCAATTAGGGTAGCTAAGCATCAACACCCATGAAACCCCCATGGCATGCTTTCCATTTCTACTAAAAGATCATAAAAGTGTGGGGTGGCTTCAGAACGACCGTTCTTTCACCAACAAATAGATTAAAGGATTTTGGAAAATTATAGCACATGGGTTTTAATAAGGACTTTCCATTCATGGAGATTGAACCATACAGCAAGAGTCCCCTTTCAGATCCATCTTGTCAGAATCAACCGCGTGATATTGGCGTTTCTTCAGATATCCACATTTATATCCCAGTTGGAAATACTCTTGGCTTTAGAGTGTTACCGATTGAGTTGTTCCCTTGGGTGAGTACTTTTTCCCCAAGGAAGGCCCTCTAGGATAAACAAAAGTGAATGAAGGACAATATTAGTAACTCAATCAATCCTTGTTAGCAACAAGGAGAGAGAATATACACAACAATTCCCCCACTCACACTCACACAAGATTTTTTTCAATTTTAAACCCAAATCAAAGTGTGGAGGTGATTTCTTTGTCTCACCCTAAAGTCATGAAAAAGGCCTTTTGATTCTCAAGATTGCTATAAGCGTGAGAGAAGCGCATACATCCTTTTTCAATGGCTTTAGTTTAAGTAAGCCCTCATGAAAGACAAAGTTACACTTGTTCTTTTTAAATCCACAAAGAAAAATGTGAGTTCTTTTTAAGCACCAAAAGACAAGTGAGAGATACCTTGTTCAATTGTTAATCCAAGAAACAAAATCTAGTAAGTTGTGATCCTAAGGTTCGTTTTAGCCTTTGCAAGAAGAAATTGAAAGATTCTTTTTAAACCTAAACGAAAATTAGTGTCCTAAAGAAGAAGTGCCAACAATTTCTTAACCAAGTGTTAAGCAAACACTAAAGTGTTTAAGAACACTTTGATTTGATGAAACATCCTCCTCATGCTTCTCTTTTCTTCAATTTCGATTTCCAACCTACAAGGAAGAAGAACCAGTCGGATTCTAGAAAATACATAAATTAAAAAGCAGAAAACAAAAGACACATTAATCATAAATCAAAAGCATGTGCTAAAATTAGATTTTCCCTTTTTACCGTCTTCCAGCGTCGCAACTCACAACTGCATCATAGTTTGATTTAGTAGTGGTGCTCTCACAACGCCGCTTACCAGTCAGTGTCGCTCTGTGTCAAGACAAAGAGCTCTTTATTTATAGAATTCCAAGATGGATGAATGTCCAAATTTGAGCAATGTGGGACTAACATTCATCCAATGGTATGATGCCACTTGTCAATCTATGAATGGATGAAGGATGTGCAAGATTTGGGGCTTGTGCCAATAAATGCCTAATTTGAAATTCAAATTTGTTGAAATGACATGTAAGAGGGAAGGGAAAATTCAATAAATGCCACTTGGCTCAAGGCAAAGGACATGTAAGCTGAATTTATTGCGTTGTTGGATGTACATGTTGACTTGGAATTTTTGAATTCAAATTGAGAGAATATTCCAAGAGATGCCTTGTGAGGAAAATAGAGATTTGATAAATGAATTAAATCTATTTTCATGTGCAAATTGCATTATCTAGAGGATGGGACATGAGATGAGATTAAATTAATCAAGGGTTAGTTAATTTAATAAGAGAGATTAGATGATGTGACCTATTTGACTCAAATTTATGGATTTATTTAAATCAAATGAGAGAGGAATATGACAAGAGACTAATTAAATAAGGATTTTGATTTATTTAATTAAAAGAGATGGTGTTAGATTAAATCAAATAAGGTTTTAACTTATTTAATTTAATAAAAAAACTTTGGATATTTAATCAAATAAATTGATTATTTAATTAAATAGGGATAATTAGATCAGATGAATTGATTTAATTAGCACAAGAGATGACTTGATTAGATAAAATGATTTATTTAATTAAGAGATGAATATTGATGAATTTAATCAGATAGGGGAATTTGATTAAATGGTTAGACCGAGTGATGATTCAGGAAGAAACAATGTTAGTAAGTCAAGATCAAATGCATAATGTCAATCAGTATATTTTACGTGTCTAAAACTGTCATAATCCCCCTTAATGCTAAGAGAATAAGTATACCAACTGAAATCAAGCAAAAGAATATGCAAGGAATGTAGAGATGTACATGAAAAGGAAAAAGGGTGTTCATCAAAGCACACACGCATGAGGCAAGAATCACAAGGATCCATTGTTGTGATGGTAAAGTAAGGAAACACACACCATGGGGTGAGAATCATGAGGACCCACAACTGTGATGTCAAATCAAGGCTCTTCACAACCCCCCATTACACTTTATAATTTAGTGTAAGTACAATTTTTTTCCAAATTTCCTCATATGGAACACACATTTAGTTTTGTGGAAAATATGTGAATGCATTTACAAGAATATTTGCTATTATGAGTTCTTACAAGTTTATTGTCATGAGGTAGGAATGAAGGCATATTCCTTTCAAACCTCAAAAAAAGACAAAAAAATTAAAATTAAAATGAACCCCCTTCCATTTGCAAATTATTGAAAAATGAAAAAAGCCCGCTTTTCCAAATTCATTGTGAAAAAAATTGACTCCTCTTTTACAATTTTTTAAATATGACAAAAAATGCTTCCCCCCTTATAAAATTTTGACAATTTGATCCCCTATTTTAAAGGTTTCCACATGGTTAGTCTTGACCATTAAGAGTTACAATAGTTTGATAAAAAGAAAATTTAAAATGTGGAATGTTAAAAAATTGAATTTACTATGTAACAAAATATGCAAAAAAACCACAGGCTATGAAGAGGAAGACTAAGTCAAAGAGAAGGTGGAGGGATTCATTGCACTTGTTAGATTTGTGACATTTTTACAGCCATTGGGCCAACCTCAATGCCACATTCGTTGCTTTTTGGTAGAAATTAATGCCAAAAATTAACACCAGAAATCAAAATGCAAAACTTGGATGATCCATGTTGGCCACTAATAGAAGAAATTGTAGCCCCAAGTTCTCACATCAACCTACACAAAAACAAAATTCTTTGATTTTTCTATTGCAAATCATAGACCTCTGAAATCCAAATCATGCCAAAGATTGAGATACATACCTTCAGAAGGTGAATTGTGCCAAGGATAAAGGAAAATCATGAATGCAAGAGGGTGCGAGCATGTTGAATGAGTTGTGAAGCTCACAATGTGAGATGCGAAGGTCATGTTGAAGTCCAATTATGCAAATGAAGGGCATGGGAGAAGCTCATGTTGAAGGTCTATCAATGTCTTCAACAACTACGAATACTTTATCACTATCTTCAACAACCATAACCTTCAAAGATGCAACAAACATTGTGGAAAGCTTGGATTAATGCTTGCAAATACACAATAAACCCTATCATGGAATCTCTTTAAAAAATGAAACTAGAAAATTAAAACATGAACATTCAATACATGGCCTCGACAAATTAATACACGATCAAGGTTTGATATGGGGTTTAGAGTTAAAATATTTGACAACCCTTTTGATTTTAGCATACTTGTGGTGATCTCTTGAATGGTTCTGTTTTCCTTTCAGCCACTCTATTTTTCTATGGGGTATACCTAGTTGTGAATTGTTTATGAATGCCATCATTCCTACAAAAAATTAGAAATTCCTTAGAGATGTACTCTCTCCCTAGACTATCTATTCTAAGGGATTCGATAAAGTGGCTGCTTTGTTTTTTAGTTGATGCCTTAAACCATTTAAATTTCTCAAAGGATTTTGTGATAGGATTCCACAAGAGGCACAGAAAAATAAAAAGTGGAGTGTTGAGCACCTAAGAATCTTTGGGTGTGTGGCATATGCATTTGTTCCAAAAGAGAAGAGGCATACATTTGATGATAAAGGTAAAAAATGCATTTTCATGGGCTATAGTGAAGAGTAAAAATCCTACAAGTTGTACAATCCCATCACCAAAAAGGTTGTGATTAGCAAGGATGTTGAGTTCATTGAGAATGAAGCATGGAATGGAATGGTGGATAACACCATGGGTATTTCAATCACAATACCCCTTGATGACGAAGAAGCTTTAGAAGAAAAAAAATCAGGAGGAGCTCAAGAGAGCAACAACTTAGGGAGAAACTGCCATAGAGAATTGATAAAAAATAGCTTGAAAGATGTGCAACAGAACAATATCTCGATAGGTGTTTAGCAGAACAACACCTCTAGACAGGGACAACAAAGTAGTAGCTCCAAGATACATGTTTAGAGCAGTAGCTCTGACAACCATTAGTACAACAACTCCAAAGGTCAAAGTAACAACAACTTTGAAGGTAATTTAGACTCTACACTCACATCATGATTCCATGAAAGACAAAGAGTGTGAGGGAGATTTATGATAGCACACAACATGCTAATTTTGATGAAAATTTGGATTTTGCATTATTCTCTTACAGTGATCCAACACACTTTAATGAAGTGGTGAAAGAAGAGAAGTGGTGTAAGGCCATGGATGAAGAGTTGGAAGATACAAAGAGGAACGAAACATGACAGCTAAAAAATTTACCTAAGGGTAAACAAGTGATTGGAGTTAAGTGGGTCTGCAAGACCAAGTGTAGTACAACTAAAGGTAAAATTGAAAGACATAAGGCAAGGCTGAAAATAATTCAACCAGTCATAGAAATTGCAGCCCAACGTCATTGGAAGGTGTTTCAAATAGATGTAAAGTCATCCTTCTTAAATAGAGTGCTAGAAGAAGAGGTGTATGTGGAGTAGCCACCTGGCTATGAAGTCAAAGGGTAAGGGGACAAAGTGTATAGGCTATAGAAAACTCTAAATGAGCTGAACAAGAACCTTGGGCATGGTACAATGGGATAGACTCATATTTGGTGAGTAATGGCTTTAGCAAAAGAAGCAACAAACCCACACTCTACATCAAAGAAACTCAAGGTGATATTTTAATTACTATTTTGTATGTAGATCTAATTTTTACTAGTAACAATGAACTCTTCATTGCTTATTCAAAGAGGTAATGAAGAATGAGTTTGAGATGAAAAATTTAGGTTTGTTGAAGTACTTTCTTGGTATTGAAGTTCAACAAATAGAGCATGGCATATTCATTTCACAAACTAACTATGCCAAAAATATTTGAGAAGATTTAAAATGTAGAACAAAAAACCTACCCCATCACCAACAACAAGAGGTCTGAAACTATGCAAAGAAGACAACAATAATGAAGTGAACCCAACCCTTTACAAAAGTATGGTTGGAAGTTTGATGTATTTGACATCCACTAGGCCTAATTTAATGTATGTTGTAAGCCTAATTTCTAGGTTCATGTAGAAACCTAAGGACACACAGTGGAAAGTAGGAAAGAGGATTTTGAGATATGTGAATGGAACAACAGGTTATGAAATTTTGTATGGTGCTGAAAGGTGGAAAATTGTTTTAGTTCTCCTTTCTTAGGGTTTAGGACCTAGAAAGGACAATTTTCACTAACTTTCACTCAAGAACAAACCCTTGAGATCTCAATGAAAAAGAGAAAGAGATCTTGCAAGAGGGCTATTATAGGGGCTGAATATGATCTAATAAGGGGTTCACCACCAAGTTTAGGCTTGGAAAAGATAAATGAAATGCAAGATAGAATGTTTAAACATAGTTTGATGCAATGACCTATTGAACAACCTAGAAATGCAAATGAAATGAAACATAAAACTACAAAAAGGAATGTGTGCACCTGGGAACTTGAAGATGACTGGATGGAGATTTGAAACACTGAAAAATACGACTTTAATGTTGAATGGGACTTATTTTACAAGTTGGGTGAATCAGTCCGAAATTAAAAAAACTATGCGAGAACGAGAATCTGCCAAATGGGTATTTGAATATGTAAATATCTAAAATTTGACTGGAACTAGGACTCATTCGCTAGAAGTGGAAAATCTGTCTAGTTAGGATTTTTTGAAGCTCCAAAGGTTGATCTTGATCTTCTCTATCCTTCTTGATTGATTTTCATATCCGAAACCCAAATTCGCAACCTGTAGGTCGTCTCCAATGTTCTCCAAGGCTTGATGACAACTTTGACAACTTTGAGCTCTTGACAACTTTTCTCCATTCTTTCTCCTTAGAAATTTGCAACCTAGACCTGCAAATCACACACAAAGGAAAGGGAAAAATGTTGTTGGGTTAGTGGATATGGGTTTTCCTTGGTCAAACCCCTTGTTGGTAATCAAACCTTGAAATAGAATGAAATATGAATGGAGAATGATGAATGAGCAGAATAAGATGTTGCAACTCACAAAACCCTAGCAATGAAGTGCTGTAAACATGTATGAGATGGCTCCAATGGATGTGGATATTGAATCTTGCTTGAAGGTGATAGATCTTGAATGAAATTCTTGCTTGAATCTATGGACTATGGAAATGGAATGCACAACTTCCTTTATCCACACTAAAAAGGGGAATGAAGGAAGAAGAATCCAATTTCGCAAAGTTCACACTCAAGAAGAAATCCTTGAGATTCCAATGCAAGAGGGGTTGAAATCTATCAAAGGGGATTGTTCTTAAGGCTGGAAAGTGATAAAGAAGATTAACTAATAATGAAAAATTAAGAAAATATAAGATGTCTGAAAACACGTTGTGATATGCAAAAAGACCTAGAAAATGACTTGGAAATGCGAAAAAAATGAAAAAGAAAGCTATAAAAAAAGTGTACACCTAGAAATGTGTTGAAAACTGGAAATGTTGCTGATTCTAAAATTTTGACCTATTGGGATTCATACACCATTCTGGGTGACTTAGTCCTAGATCTGGAAAATTGTGTCGAGGCCTGTTTCAGCCAAATGTGTATCTAAATCTACAAAAATATTTAAAAAATATGTACAGTGGGACTCATACACCACTACTAGCATATGAGTCCACTTTAGATTTTTTGAAAATTTGAAAGTGGAACTGGAAGCTCTTGGTCTGCTCTTTCTATTCCTCTAGGTGTCTAGATCTGAAACTACCAAATTCGGGCTTGCAAGTGACTTTTTCTGGATATTTTGACCTAGCCAATAAGGAGATGTCTTCAAAAAATTTGCAACCTATTCTTCAATTATTTCCAAGCTTTTAAGGTACCTAGATCTATAAACACACAAAGAAAGAAAGAAAAATGTTGAATGTTAGGGAATGGGGGTTTGCCTTGTTCAAAATCCTTTTAGGTACTTAAACCAAATGAAGAAATAAGATGAAGCATGAACATGAAATGAAGGAACTAGAAACTTTCCATGATGATAAATCTTGAATTTCTACAACAATGGATGAAGAATCTACCCTTACATGTATGAAATATGATCTTGAATGCTCTCTAAATGACCTAACCCTATCTTTCTTGACTTGAGATGGATAATGAATGATGAGTGAATAATGGATGAATTATGAATTAGGGTTTAAAAGCTTGTTTATATAGGAAATACACCTAAAATTCCTGTTAATTTGATCCCCAAGGCCGACATGGAGGAAAATTAAACTTAAAACCTAATTTTTCCTGCTCAAACCTCAAAAATGGACCAAATGGGACAATTCGCCAAGCTAGGTGACTTACTCCCACCTAGATGGGACTCATTCTCCCAAAGTGGTGAATGGGTTCCATAGGGGATCTTTTGCTAGATGAGATGTTAGGGAGTGAAGAAATCAAGTTTATATGATGATTTAGTAAGGGCTTTGATCAAATTAAGCCTCGGGATGCACAATATGGGGTCATAGGGGCCTATTAATGATGATGTGAAGGGTAATTAGGGATTTGGACACAAATTTCAATGTGAAAGTGTGATTAAATACACTTTACAACATTTAAAATGAGGTCCACTTAGCCTAGAAAGGAACACCATCCGATGTGAATGTGTAAAACACATTACAACACTAGATTAAAACCAAGTTTAGTTTACAAGCCTTCTAGGTTAATGTGAGAATGCACTTAAATACATTTTACAATATTTCATTAAGGGAAAAATAGGTCCATTAGACTTAAATGCTTAATAAAAGTCTAAAAAAGTGTGAAATTCATTCACAACACTTTACAACACCTTTACAAGACATTGATGAATCCATTTTATTCAGTTTGCAAGGACCAAGACCTAATGTGGATGTGTAAAACACCTCAAAACACTAAATCAAGGAATCATTAAGTCCAATTTATCATTAATTATTCCCATATCAAGTAAGGAGAAAGGGATACTTTTTAGTGTCCACATTTAGCCCCCACTTTAGTGAGAGGGTGAACTTGCTTCAAACTCACACTAAAGTAGACATTCAAGAGGGGTCCAAGTGTACCAATGCAGATGATAAAGACTAAGGCAATGGTCAATCCCCCAGGATCCAAGATCCTAAGTCAAACCGACATGAGCACAAAAGGACACACACAAGATATATGATTTGCAACAAAAACAAGATACACAATCATGCAATGGCAATAACTAGGAGGAAGAGAAGTATAAAGGGGTGGATCAAGCTTCCACCATTTTTCTAACATGTTGTGGATTAGATCTAGGCTGTTTGTCCAAAAATGAATACTCACTTTGAGGAAATAAAACTTTAGGCTGTTCGTCGAGTGAGAAGTCCTAAAAGGTGAGAAACATACACTCATGGCTGGTATGCACTCACACACACACAGGTGGCTATGGGGAAAGTCATGCCTCAAAATGTGCTTCCCACTCAAACCATACCAAAGTTATAGCTCCTAATAACTTTAATAAGGTGCCACAATGAATTTTTTTTGTAGGGAATCAAACCCAATGATACCACCAAGAAAATGATGCATCACAATAAGAAAGAAAAATTGCATAGTGAAACATGAGTGTCGATGTATGCCCCCACTTTAAATCAGTTTCTAACACCATTACTGTGAGCAATTTATTTAAAGTAGAAGAAGAAGACATGCAAGCTTACTCAGAAATACCTATGCCAAGTCATATTTTTCCTATAAGCTACATCATGAAAAGGGTAGTATGTCACCTGAGAGCCAACTTAAGGAATTCCATCCACATCCCAAGCTTACTCTTATATGATCATGAAAGGTTAACGACTAGCCAAAAGAGGCAACGATAAATGACATATGAGGACAAGGCTACCTAACCCCTTGCCCCTACTTAGTGTAGGAAAAGGGTGAGCCGAAATGATTGATAAGATGCATGGTAGACTGAAAATCAGTATCAATTAGAGGAATGAGGTGCCCCCACATAAGGAAGAGCACCAAACTCCTTAAGATGTTGGATTTTACTACTCAAAGCCTTACATTCATTAGTAGAATGACTTTGAACTCTGTGATATGTACAAAATGAATGTTTTTAATAAAAAAATTTCCAAGTTCGTGGAGGGAGAGATATAAAGTGATCTTGGAGGAGTCTCGACAAGATACCCTCTTGATCAATGGTAGAAGGTGTTCCTATAGTTTGTGAAAAATATAGCTCTTTTTTAGCACAAGGTGTCATATCTATGCAAGACGCTTTAGATTGTGATATTTTGTTCTCTCCTCTATAGGAGGGTGTAAAATCCAATGAATTCAAATCATTAGTGGTTTACATGATGACGTTGACATTAAGCGAAGGTTTATTTTTTTGTTTCATTTCTTTCAAAGGATGACAATCAAGAACACTAGTGTCTATCAACTCAAAATGCACTACTGTTAAATTTGGATAAAAAGGATGTTTTGTAATAGTGTTGATATTGAGTGCAGGCTTGGTTGTTTCTTTCGAGGGAAAATAACCAAGACCACCAGTCCTTTCTTGTATGTGAGGCTCTATAGGGAAACAAATACCTTGTTCTGTAGCACCACATCCTTTGCCACTATAACCAAGTTGTTTCATAAGCTCATAACCTCCTCCATAATTTTTTTTTGTTTCTTTTGGATTCGGTGATTGTTGATAGTTAGTATTGTCAAAGTTTGTTGTATAATTTGCTTCTTCTTGTTTAGTGCTTGAGGTGGATGCTTTTGAAGGGTCGTCTAAATTTTTTGTTGACATTACTATTGTTTACTTTCCTTATGCAGAGTCTTTTGTGTGATCTTGTATTCTCCCATGAATGTTGGTGTGAAATATAAGGAAGCCCAATCATTGTCTAATAGCTTCAGGATTTCCTCAATGTGTTGTACTTTGTCTTTTTGTTGTACAGGTTCCACTTGTGTGGTTGGGGTTAAGGTGTTCAAGGGGTTCTCTTTGTTTTTATCAAGTTGCAAGACACTATAAGGCCAATGATTAGCATCAAGTGTGTAGACTGTGTTGTTGTAGACATATTTCATTTTACGATGAAGAGTTGAAGGCACTGCATGCATCTCATGATTCCATGGTCTTCCTAAAATAATATTATATGAAAGATCGTGGGGCATAAAATGGATTGATGTTTGTAATGTGGCCTTTCCAACTGTAATAGGTAAAGTAATCACACCCAATGGTTGTTTTCCTACATTGTCAAATCCCATGATAGAGAGAGATTCAAGTTGAATTTTTGGCTTATCCACACGAAGCCTATCCAAAAGGTTTATGATACACACAGTAAGGGTGGCACTATTTTTAACAAGGGTTCACTTTATCCCTATCTTATTGTATTGAGCTATGATCATGAAAGCATCATTTTGTTTTTGCACTTCCAAAGGGGGAAGTTCACTTTGGTGGAAAAAAATGTTAGTATTCAATCCTTGAATGATGGTTGTTATGTCATTTGGTTGCACATTAGAAGGGATAAGAACTTGTTGCAATGTAGTTTGAATCATGTTATGATAGTGAGGGGATGCTTGAATAAGGTCCCACAATGATATCTTAGCAAGAGTATTCTTAAGTTGTTCAACAAGATCATACTCCTTCCTATTATGTGAAGGAAAGCAAGGAGGACCAGGTAAGATGGGATTAGGCAAAGGTAAGGTTGTTGGGGTTGGTTGAATTGGTTTTGAATTGTTTCTAGTGTTATATGTATGAGCAATGATCTTATGCTTTGGCTGTTGTGACACATTTTTCTTAGGTGGGTAGAGGATGAATTTAGGTTTGTTTTGAGTTTGAGGTTTGTGTGATGGTGGGTAAAGAATTATCTAGGATTCTTAAGATGTCATATGGGGTATGTAGGAGGTTCATTAATCAAGGGGGATCTAAAGGAAACTTGCACATTCATAACTTTAGTGGTCTTAGTTTGATGTATCTATAATAAAGGGAAATCTAGAATCACCTTTTTATCGTTATCTAAGGAAGACATATTACTATTGTTACCATTTTCTTGCACCATGATATTCTCCTTAGGAGGAGAATTTTTAGGAGAACTACAAATCAAATGCTCTTGAAATTTATGGATTGGTTCTTCTAAAATGACTTCATCACAAGTAGGGGAATGATCAATGGTTGAATGAGCTTTGCTCAATAAGGGTCTCCTTAGGTGAAGAGGGACAAGTAAGATTCTCATGAATCTCATTGGTTGTATTTTCTATCATCAAAGCATCTTCCTTAAAACTAGGAGAGATACTAGGAGAAGAAAAAGTATGATTATCATGATCATGTATGACTTCATTCCTTTGTTCCCTAATTCCTTCCAAAAGAGGGTTGTTATAGACCTTAAAGATTATCTAACACCAACATATCCTCATCATTTATAATCTCACCTTCCTTGAAATCACTCTCACAAGCCAGAGGAGAATGTAAATTAGGTAGAGCGATGTTTAGGAATGTGTCTATGATTTCATTCTCTTGTGCTAAAATATCTCCCCAAAGGGGATGAGGAGAAGGACAAACAAGATCCTCATGATTCTCAATGACTGTATCTTCTTTTGCCAAGATAGCTTCATCATTAAAAGAAGAGGTATCATGAAAGAACAAATATGATTATCATGGTTATCTATGTTTGTATGCTCTTCTATCACATCATCCACCCAAATAGGAGAGATAGGAGGGGGTGTAAGTTTAAGGAAATTATTACCATTTTCACTCTCTTGCACTAAGAGACTCTCATAACTAGGGAATGCATTGAACGAATGACTATCATGTTTATTTACTAACTTGCTCTTTGCAAACTTAGAAAAGACTAAAAGTAATATTTTTGAACAAGAATGTATGCAAAATTAAAATGCAATGTAAAGGCCCAGAATGAAATGCAACTTTCAGATTTCACACAAGGTGATGTACTAATTATGTTATGCAATGATCTAAAAATGAAATTAAGCAATGCATGAAATGAGCCAAATTAAGCTAGATTGAGTGAAATGGATGTACTAGGAACTTAACCAACTGATACAGATAGGTAATGGCATAAAAAAATGTGTAGAAATAGGGTTTTTAGTGTTGTAAAAGACAGTTTCAGGGTTGTAAAGGGACTAATTCGCCCAAGGTGGTGAATGAGTCCTAGTGGGGATTTTTTTAGAATTTTTAGATTTTTTGATTGATTTTGATGTTTTATGTGATGTATGATGCAAACCTAAGATACAAATGCAAAATTTTAGAAATTTTTAACGATTTGGGATGCAAAAATGCAACCTATATGCACTTTGACTAATGCAAAATTTTAAAACCCTAGAATGCAAATTAACTAATGCAAATGTTAATGAAAGCTAATTTTAGGATGATGATGGACTCCAAATCAGAAAAGAAGGTATTCAAAAAGAAAGTTCACCAAAATGTGGACTATGGAAATGGAATGCACAACTTCCTTTATCCACACTAAAAAGGGGAATGAAGGAAGAAATAATCGGATTTCGCAACTTGTTCACACTCAAGAAGAAATCCTTGAGATTCCAATGCAAGAGGGATTAAAATCTGTCAAAGGGGATTGTTCTTAAGGCTAGAAAGTGATAAAGAAGATTAAATAATAATGTAAAACTGAGAAAAAAAAAGATATTTGAAAATATGCTATGATATGCAAAAAGACCTAGAAAATGACTTGGAAATGCAAACAAAACGAAACAAAAAACTATAAAATAGAAAGTGTGCACCTAGAAATGTGTTGCAAACTGTAAATGCTACTAATTCTAAAATTTTGACCTACTGGGACTCATACACCATTCTGGGCGACTTAGTCCTAGATCTGGAAAACTATGTCAAGGCTTGTTTTAACCAAATGGGTATCTGAATCTACAAAAATCTTTGAAAAATATGTATAGTGGGACTCATACACCACTACTGGTGTATGATTCCACTTTGGATTTTTTGAAAATCCGAAATTGGAACATAAAGCTCTCGATCTACTCTTTATATTCCTCTAGGTGTCCGGATTTGAAACTGCCAAATTTGGGCCTGCAAGTGACTTTTTGTGGGTATTTTGACCTAGCCAACAAGGAGATGTATTTAAAAAATTTGCAACCTATTCTTCAATTATTTCCAAGCTTTTAAGGTACCTAGATCTATAAACACACAAAGAAAGAAAGAAAAATGTTGAATGTTAGGGAATGGGGGTTTGCCTTGTTCAAAATCCTTTTAGGTACTTAAACCAAATGAAGAAATAAGATGAAGCATGAACATGAAATGAAGGAACTATAAAATTTCCATGATGATAGATCTTGAATTTCTGCAACAATGGATGAAGAATTTATCATTGAATGTCTGAAAATGATCTTGAATGCTCTCTAAATGACATAACCCTATCTTTCTTGACTTGATATGGATAATGAATGATGAGTGAATGATGGATGAATTATGAATTAGGGTTTAAAAGCTTGTTTATATAGGAAATCCACCTAAAATTCCTATTAATTTGATCCACAAGGCCGACATGGAGGAAAATTAAACTTAAAACCCTATTTTTCCCGCTCAAACCTAAAAAATGGCCCAAATGGGACTAATTCACCAAGCTGGGTGACTTAGTCCCACTTGGATGGGACTCATTTTCCCAAAGTGGCAAATTGGTCCCACAGGGGCTCCTTTTCCAGCTGGGACGTCGAGGAGTGAAAAAATCGGGTTTATATGATGATTTACTCGGGTCTTTGATCAAATTAAGCCTCAAGATGCACAATATTGGGTCATAGGGGCCTATTAATGATGATGTAAAGGGTAATTATGGCTTGGGACACAAATTTCAATGTGAGAGTGTGATTAAATACACTTTACAACATTTAAAATGAGGGCCACTTGCCTAGAAAGACACAACATCCAATGTGAATGTGTAAAACACATTACAACACTAGATTAAAACTAGGTTTAGTTTACAAGCCTTCTAGATTAATGTGAGAATGCAATTAAATACATTTTACAATATTGTATTAAGGGAAAAATAGGTCCATTAGACTTAAATGCTTAATAAAAGTCTAGAAAAGTGTGAAAGTCATTCACAACATTTTACAACACCTTTACAAGACATCGATGAATGTATTTTATTCATTTTGCAAGGGACCAAGACCCAATGTGGATGTTTAAAACACATCACAACACTAAATCAAGGCATCATTAAGTCCAATTTATCATTAATTATTCCCATATCAAGCAAGGAAAAAGGATACTTTTTCGGTGTCCACAAAATCATAAAACCCTACATCACAATTATTAGCTCAAAAATAAACATGATGCATGAAATCCTTGACATGATGATTGATGCTTGAATGCTACTCTAAAATACTTGATAATTTTCCCTTGAATTCTCTTGAAGATACTTGAATGCTATTGTGAACTCAAACTTGCTATTAAGAATGCTCTCACAAAAGTCATAGGTCACTTGATTGCTTGTTAGATTGTTAGGATGAAATGAGTGAAAAAAACCTTGTATTTATACTCAATTATGCAAGAATTCTCAAAATTACAACACTACAAGCCGACATTAGATCTAAGAGAATAAACTCTTTCCAGAAATTTGAATTAATTTTGATTTGGGCCATAAGGGACTCATTCGCCCAAGGTGGCGAATGAGTCCCACCAGGCTTAATTTTTGGGACCAAATTTAAAAATGCTTAGAAATGTGTGAAACTAGGTTTGGGACCAAAAGATCTAGGTGGGATCCATTCGCCTAAGGTGGCGAATGAGTCCCAGATCACTAAATCTGGTCCATTCAAACCCAAAACACATGATTTAATATAATTCATTTATTTTATTTTATTTTATTAATATAGATATTTTAAATACATCTACTTAAAAAACTATAAATATCAATCCCAAGTTTTTTGATTGCTTAAAAGTTATTTTATTTTACTTTAAAACTATTTAAAAATAAATTTATTTTATTTATATTGTTTATTTTATTTTATTTGAAATGATATTTTCATTTACTTAAAAAATGTTTAATTATATTTTAGATTTATATAAGAATCACTCTATTTGATTTTTTGAATACTAATCTTATTTATTAAATAACTATTTTATTTATTTATTTAAGTATTTTTTTAGTTAAGAGTTATATTATATTATTAGTATTATTAGTTTTTTAAATACATGTAAATTTTGTTTTAGATTTTATATATATGACCATGAAATGATGTTCCATGTCTTCCAATAGAATACCTCTTCCCATAATAATCAAAAGTGTTAGTTTCCAGTTACTTAATAATGTATTGTTTATGTTAGGTAGTTAAAGATTGGTTTCTATAGGAAAATTGCTTGTAAAATTTTAAAATGTGGTCTTTTATAAAGGTCATTGAATAATGTAATCATGTTGAATACCCAAACATATTATAGCTTCTATGTTCCATTTTATATTATTTGTAAATATAATTCTTGATTTATTTTTTACTTAATCTTGGAGCTCCTAGTGGTATCAAAGTCATGATAAGCTAAAAGATTTGTTCTTAGGTCTACATTTGTTAGTTTTTCAACCCTCTCCACATCATTTCTCTTGCAATTTTTTTTTCCTAGAAATATGCACCCTTCATTGCTTTATGCTACTATCCCATATTATTATTTTTGTTGATTTTTTGACATTAAAAATAGATGTTGCAAACTATTGTGAGATCTATTATTGTTATTATTGTTATTATTGTTCTTATTGTTATTGTTGTTGTTGTTGTTGTTGTTGTTGTTGTTATTGTTGTTGTTGTTGTTATTGTTATTATTGTTATTATTATTATTGTTATTATTGTTGTTGTTGTTGTTGTTATTGTTATTGTTATTATTATTATTATTCTTATTCTTATTCTTATTCTTATTGTTATTGTTATTGTTATTATTATTACTAGCTTATCTATCTTAATATATTAATCTATATATTATACGCTGAGACATATCATTTTCGAGGCATATTTTTTAAATTCAAAAAGCAAAAAAGTGAAAAAAATACGCTTCAAAATGATATCTATCGGCGTATAATATATATATATATATATATATATATATATATATATATATTAATATATTAAGATAGATAAGCTAGTAGATATTTTTATTAAAAATTATTTACTTGCTTATAAAAAAATATTATAATATAAGCATTATAAAATTAACTTTTTTACCCTAAAAGAATAAAACTAAAAACAATTAATAATATATTTATATTTTACATTAAATTACTTTCTTATTTGTAATTGAAAAGCATTATAATAGAATTATTTTTTTACCCAAAAAGAATAAAACTATAAAAATATTTACTTTCTTATAATAGATATTTTATTAAAAATTTATTTACTTATAATAAAATAAATATTATAATGTAACTTACTTTTTTTTTCTGTCACGGTATTTATTGTACCTCTGTATTTATTTAGTTGTCGGCTTTTAATTAATTAGTTGAAAAATTTATGACAAAAAATATATAATATTTAATAAACGCTTTGGTTGTCGGCTTTTACTTTTTATAAGTTAACATTACACGGTCAAGCTCCACCCGTGCCATCACTTTACGCCTCTCGACGTAATTAATAATGTATTATTATTATTGTTATTATTATTATTAATAATGTATTATTATTATTGTTATTATTATTATTAATAATGTATTATTATTATTGTTATTATTATTGTTATTATTATTATTATTGTTATTATTATTGTTATTGTTGTTGTTATTATTGTTGTTATTATTATTGTTGTTATTATTATTGTTATTGTTATTATTATTGTTATTGTTATTGTTGTTATTGTTGTTATTGTTGTTGTTATTATTGTTGTTATTGTTGTTATTGTTGTTGTTATTGTTGTTATTGTTGTTATTATTGTTATTATTATTGTTATTATTGTTATTATTGTTATTATTATTGTTATTATTGTTATTATTGTTGTTATTATTGTTGTTATTATTATTATTGTTATTATTATTATTCTTGTTATTATTATTATTCTTGTTGTTATTATTATTCTTGTTGTTGTTGTTATTATTATTATTATTATTATGGAATAAGTGCCATTTTAGGGTTGTGTTTAGCCTAGTGCTCAATTCTTATAATGAGAATAGTGAAGCATCATTTTCTACAATATAAACTAATTTGAGAAGTGACTAAGAAGAGCATCTATATGCAATCTAAGTGCCCATGCAAGGCTAATTGTGTACAATGTAGGTGATTCATTTATATGGGCGGTTTGGTTTAAACAATTTTATTATTTGTGTTATTTAGAAAATTATGTTTTTTTTTGAAGAATACATCATGGATTATGTAGTTAGTATATGATTCAATTGTTGTATATGGTTTTGAAAAATTAGAGTATGGAGTGATAATAATTTTTTTGGAGTAGAAAGTATTTTTATAAGGATTTACTTACTTAAAACCATTGTAGTTTCATGGGTATTATTTTTCTAGTGTGTCAATATGCCTAGTTAGTCTCATCTAAAAAATAAGAAATTCGACTCCTAAAATTAGAAAGTTTGGAGTATGAATATGGAAATGTTTTTTGTATCCAAATTATATTTGGTATTTTTTTGAGAATCAACCTACACACCCTACTAAAATGTTAGATTTTTGAGTTTGGAAAGAAAGATAAGAAATATTTAGCACTATTAAAATATTATTTTACTTCACAAGTTATCATCCACATAGAGGTTATCAAAATTAAATCTTGGAAAGTTTTGAGGAAAAATAGGGATGTATATGAAAAAAAAACTACATATAAGAAAATTGATCTATTAATGTACTTTTCAAACACTAAAATTAATGATAATGAAGATGTTAAAAAATACATCTCTAGGGTGAAAAATGTAAACAAAGAATATATTACTATAGGTTTTAAAATTGATGAAAATATGTTGATCTTTATTGTTTTAAATTTATACTTACTTTCGACTACATTTAAAATTATTTGAAATGGTACAACTCAATGATAAACTTAATAGGGAAACATTTTATTTAATTTATGAATTGCTTTCTTAACATGAACACCAATGTTTAAAGAAAATATATTTTGATAATTGAAGGAGCTTATGTTGCTATGTTAATATACAAGAATGAAGTCCTATATTATCAAAATAAAATATTTTTTTTCATAATATTTATTGGGATGATCCTACATATTCTTCTTGTTCTAGTACCAATGATAATGTGTCATAAAATATAAGATATATAAGGTTGTATTTATAAGAATTAGGAGATCATGGAGATAAGAAACAAGCACAAGTGAACAATGCAAATATTATATTTAGTCGACCCAAATTATAATGAGTATAAAGCCTTGCATATATAGGCAAGGAGGAGGTAATTTACATATCATGTGGATTGATAAGTGCCCCATTATGTGGCACAAATGAGTAAACAAGTGTTCTATAGGTGTGAATCTTAGGATCATTAGGAATGTGCAAACCAACAACCTATTTGACCAAGTCATCAACCTTGATGCCAAGTGTTGAGTGACCTTTGAGGTGACATAAAAAATTTTCCAACCTCAAAAAATGTAGCACATGAGGTTTACCAAATAACTTGGTAACCTCTAGAGCTTAAAGGTTGCACATTTAGTTAGACAAGATATTATCTAACCTCATCAACCTAAGTAAACTTAAGTATAGTGAATAGATAAATTATTCACTCTAACACCCCCCCTTAAATGATACTTGGGGAGATCACAAAAGTTAAAATCAATAGAAATGGTTCCTGACTACAAGGCCATGTTAGGTACTCATGTACAATGCATTCTCTCGCAAATGGAGAAAAAGGAGAAAACCCAGTGGGAACAAAACTCCTCTCTCAAAAAGAGATAGAAGGATTTAAGACCTTTTGAAAAAGATGTCCCATGATGATAGGACCATGATGATGAAGAACTCTTGAAGCATGTAGAATTTGTAAACTCCACCAAAGATGAACTGGTGTTTGCTGGAATCAACAAATCTCCAAGAAATGTAGATCAAGATAAGAGATACAAAACAATGCATGAGTGAACATATGAACACTACTCAACCATTTAGATAAATCCAATCAAACTCTGTATAGTTGAAAATATAGATAGTATTGTGATTAGGAGCACTAGAATCTAAAAAAATATGTTCCACTGAAATAATCCCCCATATGAGAGATCAAGATAGAAGGTTCATGAGACCTCCCAAAAAGAAGATTCCTCCACTTCTTCATTGAAAGAAGCATTAGCATAACAAATCACTGTCATAATCCCCCCTTAATGCTAAGAGAATAAGTAGACCAACTAAAATCAAGCACAAGAATATGCAAGGAATGTAGAGATGTACAATAAAATGAAAAAGGGTGTGCATCAAAGCACACACGCATGAGGCGAGAATCACAAGAATCCATTTTTGTGATGGAATAACAAGGAAACATGCACCATGGGGTGAGAATCATGAGGATCCACAACTGTGATGTCAAATCAAGGCTCTTCACAACCCCCATTACACTTTATAATTTAGTGTAAGTACATTTTTTTTCCAAATTCCCTCCATATGGAACACACATTTAGTTTTGTGGCATTTTATGTGAGTGCATTTACAAGAATATTTTCTATTATGAGTTCTTACAATTTTATTGTCATGAGGTAGGAATGAAGGCATATGCCCTTCAAACCTGAAAAAAAAGAAAAAAAACTTAAAATTAAAATGACTCCCTCTTCCATTTGCAAGTTATTGACACATGAAAAAATCCCCCTTTTCCAAACTCATTGTGGAAAAAATTGACTCCTCTTTTACAATTTTTTAAATATGACAAAAAAATGCTTCCGCCCTTACAAAATTTTGACAATTTGATCCCCTTTTTCAAAGGTTTCCACACAGTTAGTCTTGACCATTATGAGTTACAATAGTTTAATAAAAAGAACATTTAAAATGTGTAATGTTAAAATTTTTCCTATGTAACAAAATATGCAAAAAAAAACCCACAAACTATGAAGAGGAAGACTAAGTCAAAGAGAAGGTGGAGGGAGTTGTTGCACTAGTTGGAGTCATGACATTTTAACAACCATCGGGCCTCTAATGGAAGAAATCATAGCCCCAAGTTCTTATAAGGAAAGCATAGTGCAAAAACGGCTTACAAATGCAAAATCCTTAGGAAATAAGTGAAGAAAAATACTCTTTTAAATCGAGTTAGTAGTGCATCAACGCCACCGCAACCTCCCACCAAATTGGTTTAATATTCATTCTGTCATATCCCCTATAGTCCAAATGAACCATTTTAGCCCTTTCCTTGTCACAGAGGAAATTCTGCCTAGAAGATTGTGAAATGTTCTTGTCCTTGTAGAATTTTTTGCCTTCCATGGACAAACCGTGAGCTCGGCAATAAAATATTTAGTAATGGAAATATCCCTACCAAACATGCTCATGACACAGCCATGCCAGGCATCAAAAAACTCCTTAGAAATCAAAGATTTGAAACCCTTCAGTCTCTCCAAGTAAGGAGTAACACCACCACTTTGCAGAATTTCCCAAACTTTGGCATTAGCTCTTGTTTCTTCACAAGACAAGGGCTTCGTGCGACACCTATCCCCGCCCATCATCTAGTTACTTGCAGACAGACAACACAACTAGAGCAAAGCAAAGGAAATAGCCAAAAAACCACCCAGAAAGTGTGTGATGCAATGGAGAGTAATCCAAAAGGATATAATGAGGACACTTAGACAACTCAACTTTAGGAGGCAACAATTTCCAATGAGCATCAATAGTGCGAGAAGCCCCATCAAGCAGTAAGCTTCATGATACCCACACAACCCCAAGATCAAGGAGGTGGAAAAAAATAAAAACTTAATGAATCTCATTAATAATAAGGTTATTCAAATCAATAGGAAGGACGTCATCCTCCCCCCATGATCTAGCCGATGACACACCATAATTAGCCAACCAATTAGCTACTGCATTCGCCTCCCTATATGCATGAGAAATGTAAATTTCTTCAAATTTATCACATAAAGAAATGACATCAGATATAAAGTTGTTAATAGAACATGATGGAGACCTTTTCTTAAGGAAATTCACTATGTTTAATGAATCACCTTCGATCCAAAGTTTAGAGATTCTCAAATCCCTAGCCATCTTGATGTTATGATAGAAAATCAGTTACCCAACATGATTGGCTCCAATCTTTGTAGTATTATGCCTTAACACACTATTAAAAGTTTAAATTGAACCTGATAAAACAACACTTATCAACTAAAATTAGGGCCAACAATACCAAAAATTCGGAATGACCACCAAAAGAGATTAGAAAGGAATACCCAAGAGGAGAAATTATCAATTTCAACATTAAATCACGAAAAATGACAACAATTCAACACCCATAATTGTTGGTGTAATTAAAAGTGTTGTACCTTGTCCTAGGTCATAATTACACCTTAGTTAAGTTTACTTAGGGACCACATAGGAGGTAGTTGGAGAATTTCCACTTTTGGTGGACTTATCATGCTATTACTTTATCACATCCACCTTTCATGGACATATCATGTGATTACCTCTCCACCTTTTGTGGGTGATCCACCATTTGTGGTGATTATCACATTATCACTTTTCCACTTTAGGTGGAGTGATAGATTTTCACAGTTGTCTCATGTCATAAGATTATGACACTTGTCATAATCTTATGCCCTTCTATGTAATCACCTTGGCTATATAACCAAGGGGTCTCCTATGTACTTTTGCACATTCTATTCTATTTGCATCATTGGCAAAATACAGTCTATTCTTGTCATATTGTTTCTATTTCTCTTATGCTTATGCTTTCTATTAGGCCTCTAGATCTTGGGTGGCTACCCTCATAGTCAATTCTTACATGGTATCAGAGCTATTGGAGTGCCTTTGGATTGTCATTTTGGGGAGATCTTGAGTGAAATCTTGTATTTTCTTGATAGAAATACCAGATTTTGGGGGGGTTCCATTTTTTGGCCTTGTATTGCAAGTGCATTTTGGGAACTTTTTGCATTAGATCTGAGCTCACCATTGCATCAAGAGTGTCTGAGATAGTCATATTTGCATTTTGTTTTGCCTAAGTTGGAAATTGGAGGCCAAACTTGCAAGGGTTTGAAGAGTGGAGGTGGTTTCCAGATCCAGGAACTAGCTACCATTTTAGAGCATTTTCAGCCAAAAAGGACATCACCATTGTAAGGGCCAAAAACCTTTAAATCGACTGTCAAATTGTCAAATTTGGACAAAGTTGTCCATCGAGGCAATTTTTTTTTACTAGCTGAGCCATACAACGCAACCATCATTGCAGTTAGTACAATTTTTTTTTAAATATTTTATTTTTTGCAAATTTTTTCAGAAAAAAATAAAAAATTTTCATTCGCAATTTTATTTTATTGTAATTTTTTTTAAATAAAAAAATAAAAAAAAAAATTTAAGTCCGTTCTACAGACTGTAAGTACCTACAAAGGTACTTCGTACCCTTGTAGGGTACCAGGGCAGCCAAAGCATGCCACGTGGCCTATGGTTGTGACCACAACGACCCCACACTGCTCCCTTTTCCAATGGTGAAACCCGGCAGGCGGTCGACCTTTAAATACAGGTGGGAGTTTTAAATAAATTTGGCAGCGACTAAAAATAAAAACTAGCGACAAAAATTTCAAATTGGTGGCATCAGAATATTCTAGATTTTTTGTTAGAAGATTCTGTTGACAACAGGAGAATATTTCGTTTTCCAACAAATATTTCATCAAGAGGGATGACAAGTGTGACAGGCAGACGACCGTAAAAATTAACGTGGATGGCGCATTTGACGGTCATACAATTGTCAAATTTAATGTTATGGTTTTTTGACATCAGCACCGTGTCAGCTACTTTTTGAAAAATCAAACCCCCTCTCCATTTGAGTTTTTGGTTTTGTAGTTCATCTTCAAATGCTCATATCTTGGTCATTTTGAGGCCTTTTTGGTGCAATTTTTTTTTATTTGGGATAATTTTTTCTATTCTATGTGCTAGTGCAATCAGTTTCTAGTTTTGAAGCTTTTATTTTTTAGAAAATTCAATTTGTTACAGGTGTTGCTAAGTTGTCACTGTTTTTGCAACTTCCGAGGCTCCATTTAGGCTCATATGAGCTCTTTTTCACGTGCCATTTTTTTTGAAAGTGCATGATTTTTTCTGAGCTTCATAGTGGTGCTATTAGTTTGTAGTGATTGTGATTAGAAATTGTACTTTCAACACTTGATAATTTTTGGCCTATTTTGGCATTTGTAAAGATAAGATCTTAGTTTGGTCTTTTGTATCAGTCATTTGAGTCTGTTGTTGCCTACTTAAGGATATTGTAAAACATTAAAAAATTAGAAGCCCACTTTGCTTGGCTTGCAAGTGGCCATTGTACATGCACTAAGTAGAAAGTACCAAATCATTTTTTTTGGGGGGGCTCTTTGATTGAGTGAATTTTGGGGGGTGTCTTGAGTGATTGTGCCTCTATCTCTATCTTGTTCTCTTTCATTTTGCTGATATGGGTTCTCCTAAGTTTCCTTTTTTAACTCCACATAACTATTCTTCTTGGAAAATTGATGCTTGGAGTAAGTTAATGGAAAAGGGATTAACTCATTATATTGATGAAACTGTTGTTGTATCATTGAATCCTAAAGCTAATCCTATTGCTCATATGGATTGGCTCACTAAAAATACTATGGCTCTTGGAACTTTGAGGAAATATGTATCAAAAGATCTCATCTTTCAAATTGAAAAGTGTAAAACAATCAAAGAGGCTTGGGAAAAGTTTGGTCAATTGTATGGCCAAGTTGATGAGATTAGAGGTTATCAGCTTGACAATGATCTCACAATGTTAGATCCCAAGAATCTTGATAAAATCCAATACTATTTCACTAAGGAAAATGAGCTAAGAGCACAAATTAAGGCTTGTGGCATTGACAAGAAGGATGCATAGTTGGTTTACAATTTGTTGGGAAAGCTTCCATCAGAATATGCAACATTTGTTTCTAGCTTCCAAACCCACCGCTTGACAGTGGGTAGTTCTTTCACTATGCCATCATTTGATGCATTTATAGAAATGTTGATACTAGAGCAAGCAAAGTTGATAAGCATGGGGGTTCTCAAGTCTTCAAAGTACAAAGCTTTGGTGGCTAATCAAGGGAATCAAGGAACTCAATGAAAGGGTTCCAACAAGAAGCATAAGCACTCTAATCCAAAGACAAAACAAGATAAAGCACAATCATCCTCTCCACAACAAGGGAATTCTTCATCTTCTCCCAAGAAGGTAAATTCAAGCAAGAAGGAGAGACCAACTTGTTCATATTGCAAGAGAGTTGGTCATGATGAGCATCATTGTCACACTAAGAAAATTGATGAGTTGAAAAATATCATCAAGAAGAACAACATCAATTTTCCATCCACCTACAAGAAGAAGTATTCATCTCCTTCCACTTCCTCATAATCAAAAGGAAAAGGGAAAGAATTTGTGGCCACTACACGTTCTTCACAACAATGGATACTTGACTTGGGTGCCTGTCACATCTCGAACTCTGATGCAAGATTGCTTTTGGTTTTATGTGGATTTGTTATATGATCTGATGTGTGTGGTAGAGTAATAATCAATACTATGGTGTTTTGGTGTTTTGGTGTTTTGGTGTGGTGATATATGAAAGTGTTTACTTAAATTATGAAAGTTGAATAGTATCAAATGTGCTCTATTTTGAAAATGAAGCAAAATAGAATAGAAATATTTGAATTAATGTATTATATTGTTTTGATTTATATCTTTATGGGATACTAATTCAGTTTATTGTTGTGTGCCTGAGTGTACTTGAGATGCAGGTGGTTGAAGACCAAGGGTGTGATTAAGGAGAGTAGGTTAGCTTCTTGAGAAGATAAAGTAGGATGTCCTCTCGATCACACACGAGCACTTAGATTCATGTAGATTGCATTTAGGAATGATAATTTTAGTAAGTCTGTTTTGATTATTTACAAAATAATTAATGATTCTAGTCAAATTAAATAAATAGTGAAATATAAGCATAATAAAGTAAGAGAATTAATTTTAATTATAATTTAATTATAGATTTTGTTTTAAGTGATTATGCATGATAAAATTTGAGTGAGTATTCTATTTATGTTAACTGTGTGTTAATTCTTTGTGATAATAAATTAACTTATAGCTAGAAGATATTTATTTAATTATTAGATAAATACTTACATTGTAATTTAGAATTAGTTTTGGGTAAATATTCCTGAAAAGGGGATTTATTAGCAACTAAAATTGAAAATCATTTTATATTTTCATTTGAGAATAGTAAATGAAAAAGATAAGTTATATCTTAATTTTTATTTTAAAAATTAATCTTTTTCAAGATTAGGTTTAGAAACGGAAAAGGAAAACTTTATTAGGTAAAAAAATTCCTAAGAGAGATAACTGTTCTTGGTATTCTTCTTGAAAATAATACTCTACAAAATAGCTTTAATGGCTGCCAAGAAAATGCTTTTCTTTCAAAAGTTTCAAAAGGTTTAAAATCAGTATGAGCAAGGAGTTAATAAAGTAACAGGAAAAGGAGAGGAGAAGAAGAAGCTCTTTCAGAAATCAAGTTCCAGAAGAAACAAAGAGAGAAGATTTGACTGGAGAGCAGCTACAGCTGGAAGCGAAATATCCAGGTTTCTAATTCTCTTTCTATGAATTTAATTCTCAAGTGTTTGAAAAATAATAGTATTACTGAAAGATTGAATTTCAAGTGTTTGTAAAATTGTGAAATTGGTGGAAATTTTCCATTCTTTCATGAATGTATGCATTTACAAAAACAAATTGCACAACTCCTTTGTAATGATCACCCTGTTACCAGTTTGGGGTTTTCCTTAGCAAATCATGACCCATAATCTTGTTTCAGATTGTTAAATATTTATACAGAAATGCTGAAATATATATATATATATATATACATATTTATATACACATACTTCATATGTATACAAATATATATATATATATATACACATACTCTAAATATATATATATATATATATATATATATATATATATATATATATATATATATATATATATATATATATATATATATATATATATATATATATATCTAATTTTTATAGCTTCTAGAAACGCAACAATAGACTGAATGCTATTCTTTGGAGTTTGTGTTTTAATGAAACAAGGAAAACTACAAATTGGGGCTTAACCTAGCCTCGCCCCATGGTGGGAGGGGGCTGCGCTGTGGAGGGATAACACCCTCCACAGGATGTGGCCTATGGAGGTGGCCCTGCCCCCTCACAGGCAGCGCCTTCCCCATGGGGAGAGGTGTCAACCCTCCCTTTGGATATAAACTGTGTTTACTCCATACCTGATAGTGTTTTTCTCTAAAGTTTGTGTTCGATTTTTTTTGGTTTTTCATTGTTTGATAACTGTAGATTATGTATGTATATATGTATTTAATATATATATATATATATTTACATATATATATATATATTATGTATATATATGTAATAAACACACATATAATTCTAGGTAATAAACATTTAAATCTGAAAACTTATACTATGTAAAATATATACATATAAGCATATATATACATATATATCTCTGAAATGTATGAATATATATATATATATATATATATATATATACATGCAAATACACCTATATATATATATACATATATCTTTGTATACAACAGGAAATATATATTTATATACATATATAAATTTGGATATTTATATTGTCTGTTTTTAAATAAAACTAAGCTGAAACCATACATTTTTGCCATAGAATTGGTAATGACTAAATAGAAAAGTGAATATATATTTACGTTAACCAGGTGTATAAAAATAAATGTTATTGTCCATTTACTTTCCTCCAGAGAATAAACAAATTTCCTAATCAGAAATGTGTAATTTTGAATATGACTAAGAGTGAGTAAAAGTTCTGAGTTAGAATTATATTTATTTCTAAATTTTGACTTAATGTAATTTTGCATATAAAGTTAGATATGTTTGTATTAAAATATGTGGGCAAACTATGTTTCCCATCCCATACTTATAAGGATGATTAGTGTAATTTTTATTCCTGGATTTATATGAATTTGTTATTTTGATCAAAATTATTCAAATAAGAGTTAGAACTTGTGAGTTTATACATGCTATTTTCAAAAGGCTAAATTTAGATTGTTTTGTAAGAATAGAAAATGAATTGCAAAACCAACTGTATGATGAATTTCACTTAAGTTAGTATGCTAATGCAAAGCTAATTGAGAATCTTGTGTGTGCATTGTATTTGATGGAATTCCTTTGAAGTAGAGATGTCTAAAATTTGAATTAAAACTATAAATGGGAAAATGTGTTATTTATTATTCTTTTGAGAAACTTTCGGGATAGGATGCCGAAGGTGGATCCACAGAGACGGTAATTTTACCTTTTGTAAAACTATCATATATTTTATTTATGCTTGTCCAAGCACATGTACCATTGAAATAGATGGAAATAAAAGCCTAGAAATAAATGTATGTAGGTCTCTGCCACCTCTTGTTTGCAAGAAATATGTTATTATCATGTTAGGAATGCATATAGGCATCAGACTTGTATCGAGAGTTCCCTCTTGCTTTGTTGTTTCAGGTTGCTAGGCTCCTCGTGCAGGGCCGAGGATTTCTTTGAGTTAGGAAGAAACTCGAGGAAGTCTTGTACTTTGTGGTTGGGCGGAAAAGGCACCTTAATCACACTCTTGGCCCCAACTTGCAAGAAGACCAGTGGTGTCACGACGGTTGAGGTTTAGAGTTTCTTATGCTATAGATGTATTCATGTATTATTTTTGAAAGGCTTGTATAGCCCACTTGTAAAAGTAACTTTATTTGACCTTCATTATTGTAACATTGAAATAGATGTATAATTATGAAAGATTTTGATGTAACATTGAAATAGACGTATTGAATGAAAGATTTTGATGTAACATTGAAATAGATGTATTGATTGAAAGTTATTGATATAATTTGAATATGAATGAATTTATGGAAACTCATTGATATGCTATTGTCATATACATATGTATTGATGAAAAGATCCTTGATGTAGATGCAATGTACTTCTTTTGGATACATGAAACGAAATTTATTACTACTTTTGGATTTTGAGCTCTTATGGGAAGCTCTTGTTCTATGCATCATTTACTTTTACTTTACTTGAAATGTGATGAGATTTTGGTAACATATATGGATTTATGAACTTCATATTTTGAGCATTACATTTTGGTATCAGATCAGCAAGGTTCAACTCTAGGACCTATGCCTTATTACACTTGATGTTATGTTTTTTCCAGGGTAACCCCTAATGGAGGGTAGATATTATCAGTGGGAATGGGTAGGAGGATCCCATGGTGATCCCAATGATAAGTTGGATGAGATTTTGGCCATCCTAAGTAGGAAAGAGGCCAAGATTGATAACCTTGAATAGGAAAGACAAATTGGGCCAACAAGGTCTGATCCTGGTGAAAGTGAAAACAACAGAAATGAACCAAATGGAGAAAACCCTGAAACTGAAAAGAATCAAAGTAAGCTAACAAAGGTAGCTGAAGAATTGGGTAAGGACCTCAAGAAGGTTGTGCCACCCAAGTTTGATGGTAAATCCTTTGGGGATGGGGCAGAAGCATGGATTATTGAAATGGAAAGATACTTTTCCCTTCGAAACCTGTCTGAGGAAACTAAGGTAGAATGGGGATCCTAATAGCTCACAGGTGAAGCTAACACATGGTGGGAGAATGAAAGGGCTAATAAGAAGTTTTTACTTGGTAAGGTAACATGGGAACAATTCTTGTAGACTTTCAGGAAGAGGTGGCTTCCACAATCCTACTTTGACAAGAAAATGACAGAATTTCGGGTGCTAATTCAAGGAGAAATGACGGTGACATAGTATTGGGTGAAATTCTCTCAATTGCTTAGTAAGTACCTCAGTACCAACATGATGAGAGGTTTCGAATTCAGAAATTCATTCTGGGGCTTAGGCCTCAAATTGGAAATGAGGTAGAAATGCATAGACCTACTACCATGGATGAAGCCTTTGAATTGGCACTTTTGCAGGAACATAAAATGTAACATGTTGCAAACTACAAGAAAATCAGGGAAGCCAAGTATGGCAATAAGAAGTCCCAAGGAAACCACCAAAGTAATAGTAACCAGGGAAATCAAAGCAGTCAAGGTAACCAAGGAAATAATAGCAGGCAAATCAAAAATTTAAAAAGGGGTGGTAGTCCTCAAAATCGTAATGATGGAAACCAGAATAATAATAAGAGGGCCAATTTCAATAAGAAGAACAACAATCACAAGAGGGATTTTTTTGACAGGCCTAAAGCACCTCATGGAGGTTGTTATACTTGTGGTGGTGAGCATTACGCTAGTGTGTTCCCGTAGAGGGTTAATAGACAGAATAACAGGAATCAACATCATATCCATGCGATAGTTGACAATCAACAAGCAAATTATCAGGCCACTCCTATCTAGCTTTCAGGTAAACTTTTTGGATGTCCCGTTTCTATTTTGATTGATACTGGTGCCAATGATAGTTTTGTGGATCCTCATGTTGTATCTAAATTATCAATTAGACCAGGCTATATGGAAAATTCATGGAAAGTTCAGTATGGGAATCGGGTAGAGAGGAAGGTAGAGTAATGTCTATTTTGCAACAAACTTGAACTCCCTAGTCTCAAAATGCAAGTTAATTTATATGTAGCACCACCAGGATCTTATGATGTAATTTTAGGGATAAATTGGCTCTCTGAACATAAGGCCCTTGTGGATTGCGAAGAGAAATCAATAAGGTGTCTTGATGATCAAGGAAACCATGTGGAGATTTGTGGTGTAAAAAGGCCTTTGGAGCTTAGGTAAGTCTCCACCATGCAGTTAAAGAAGGAAAGCCAAAAGGGATGCACTATCTATGTAATAAATGTCAAGGACCTTGATGATACAGAATCATCAGTTAATGATCATCCCATTCTAAAAGAATTTGAGGATGTTTTTCCTGAAGAGCTGACTGCTCAAGCTACCACCTAAGTATGTATTTGATTTTTCTATTGATTTGCTATTGGGAGCAGAACCTAAGTCTAAAGCTCCATATAGGATGAACACAACAAATTTATATGAGCTAAAGGCCCAATTGGAGGAATTGTTGGAGTAGGGTTTCATTAGACCAAGTGTGTCACCTTGGGGAGCTCCTGTTATATTTGTGAAAAAGAAGGATGGGACCTTGAGGTTATGCATTGATTACAAGATGCTTAACAAGGTTACTATCAAGAACAAATGCATGCTTCCCCGTATTGATGATTTGTTTGACTAGTTAAAAGATGCCAAGGTATTCTCAAAAATAGATCTGAGATCGGGGTACCATCAGTTGAGAATAAAGGATGAAGATATTCACAAGACTACTTTCAGGACAAGATACAGGCACTACGAATTCACAGTGCTACCGTTCGGGCTAACCAATGCCCCTGCAGCCTTCATGAATTTGATGAACAGTGTCTTTTGGGACTGCTTAGATAACTTTGTCTTAATCTTCCTTGATGATATCTTGATATATTTTAAGTCAGAGGAAGAGCATGATAAGAATTTGAGGATAGTAGTGCAACAACTGAGAGAACATAAGCTATATGGGAAGATGTCCAAATGTACCTTTTACCAATTTGAGGTGCACTATTTGGGACACGTTATTTCAGTAGAGGGGATAGTCGTGGACCTAGATAAGATTAAGGCAATCTTAGATTGGCTAGCACTGTAGAATGTTTTTGAAGTTTGAAGTTTTATGGGGCTTGCAGGTTATTACAAGAGATTTTTGCAACGGTTCTCATCAATAACAACGCCCATTACCGTACTCCAGAAGAAGGGGAAGAAATTTGAGTGGAACGACAAATGTGAAAAATATTTTTAGTTGCTAAAAGAGAAACTCACTTCTACACCTATTTTGGTTGTGCCTAATCTAAATGGCCATTTTACGGTGATTACTGATGCATCGGGAGAAGGGGTAGGAGTAGTTCTCATGCAGGAAGGACAAGTGGTGGCAAATGAATCAAGAAAGTTGAAACAACATGAGTTAAATTATGCACCACATGATTTAGAGTTGGAAGCCATAGTTCATACCCTTAAAATGTGGAGACACTATCTCTTGGGAAAGCCATTTGAATTAAAAATAGATCATGCAGGACTACAATACATCTTTACTCAACCCAACCTAAATGCTCGTCAGAGGCGATGGTTGGAATTTTTGAGTGAATATGACTTTGGAATAGAGTATATTAAAGGGAAGGAAAATAGGGTAGCAGGTACCTTGAGTAGGAGAAGACATCTTGTAGCCATGGTTACCATAAAATCTAATTTCAGGGGGCAGGTGGTTCGGACCTTACTCAGGGATGAGTAGTATGAAAGGGTAAAACAAGCCCTAAAGCAGGATTCTTTGGATCACAGATTTGTTGGTTATGTACTTGAGTCCGATGGACTCTTGAGATTCCAGGGTCACATGTATATTTCTAACTCCACTGGATTGAGAGAATTGGTGCTTGAGGAATTCCATAATGCACCTTATTCAGGACACCCTGGTGTGACTAAAATGGTTGAGGGACTCAAGCCTCTATATTTCTGGCCAGGACTCAAAAGGGATGTTACTGCATTTGTAACTTGATGTTTGGAATGCCAGTGAGTTAAGGATGAGCATGTACATCCGATATGACTTTTATACCCTCATAGAGTGCCAGAATATAAGTGGCAAGTGATAACAATGGACTTTATTCAGGGATTGCCGATGTCTAGGAATCAAAATGATACCATCCTAGTTGTGGTGGAAAAATTGACTAAGGTATCCCATTTCATTCCTAGAAACCTCAAGGATGGTTCGATGGTTTTGGCAAGGAAATTTGTACATGAAATATTCCAACTACATGGAGTGCCAGAAATGATCATTTCAGATCATGACACTCGAATGACTTCTAGATTTTGGACTACTTTGAATTCTTCCTTGGGAACCAAATTAAATTTCAGTTTGATGTAATATCCTCAGACCGATGGCCAGTCTAAGAGGGTGAACTAGATAGTGGAGGATCTCCTCTGAATGTATTATATGGAACAACAACACAAATGAGAGGAGCATTTTCCTTTGGTGGAGTTTTCTTACAACAACTCCTACCATGCCTCTTTGGGTATGGCACCATTTGATGCTTTGTATGGACATAAATGTCAAACTCCCATCAGTTGGGATAGGGTGGAAGATAGGATTGTGATTGGTCTTAAAATGTTGAGGGAAATGGAAGATTAGATGAAGCTTATCAAAGAAAAGCTAAAGAAAGCTTCAGATCGATAAAAGAGTCTTGCAGATAAGAACAAAAATTTTAGGTAGTTTTCTGTGGGAGACAAGGTCTTTTTGAGAGTTCAACTGCATAAGAGTTCAATCTCTTTCGGCAAGAACTCTCAGCTTTTCCCTAGGTTTGTTGGGCCCTTTGATGTCTTGGAGGTGGTTAATCCGGTTGCTTACAGGCTTTCTTTTCCACCAGCTCTATCCTGTATTCATAATGTTTTCCATGTCTCAGTGCTTAAGCCCAATCATCCAGATGTTGCTCATATCCTTGACTCGCATGAGTTGCAGGTACAGGACCCAGGAGTGATGTAAGTGGAGCTTGTCAGGATATTGGAAGAGCGCAACGTTAAGTTGTGGAATCAGGATATTATGCAGTATAGGGTCCAGTGGGACCAATATTCGGTGGATAATGCCACCTGGGAGAATGTTGAGGACATTGACAAAGCTTTTCCTCATTTGAGATCCTAGTATACTTTTATTTTCTTGCATATAGAGACTTATGATACACTGATGTTTTAGACTTTGTTGTGTGGATTTGTAATAAGACATCGAGACGATGTCTATTCCAAGTGGGGAAGGATGTCACGTCTCGAAATCTGATGCAGGATTTCTTTTGGTTTTGTGTGGATTTGTTATATGCTATGATGTGTGTGGTAGAGTAATAATGAATACTATGGTGTTTTGGTGTTTTGGTGTGGTGATTTATGAAAGTGTTTACTTAAATTATGAAAGTTGAATAGTATCAAATGTGCTCTATTTTGAAAATAAAGCAAAATAGAATAGAAATATTTGAATTAATGTATTATATTGTTTTGATTTATATCTTTATGGGATACTAATTCAGTTTATTGTTGTGTGCCTAAGTGCACTTGAGATGTAGGTGGTTGAAGACCAAGGGTGTGGTTAAGGAGAGGAGGTTAGCTTCTTGACAGGATAAAGCAGGATGTCCTCTCAATCACACACAAGCACTTAGATTCATGTAGATTGCATTTAGGAATGATAATTTTAGTAAGTCTGTTTTGATTATTTACAAAATAATTAATGATTCTAGTCAAATTAAATAAATAGTGAAATATAAGCATAATAAAGTAAGAGAATTAATTTTAATTATAATTTAATTATAGATTTTGTTTTAAATGATTATGCATGATAAAATTTGAGTGAGTATTCTTTTTATGTGAACTGTGTGTTAATTCTTTGTGATAATAAATTAACTTATAGTTAGAAGATATTTATTTAATTATTAGATAAATACTTACATTGTAATTTAGAATTAGTTTTGGGTAAATATTCCTGAAAAGGGGATTTATTAGCAACTAAAATTGAAAATTATTTTATATTTTCATCTAAGAATAGGAAATGAAAAGGATAAGTTATATCTTAATTTTTATTTTAAAAATTAATCTTTTTCAAGATTAGGTTTAGAAACGGAAAAGGAAAACTTTATTAGGGAAAAGAATTCCCAAGAGAGATAACCGTTCTTGGTATTCTTCTTGAAAATAATACTTTGCAAAATAGCTTTAATGGCTGCCAAGTAAATGCTTTTCTTTCAAAAGTTTCAAAAGGTTTGAAATCAGTATGAGCAAGGAGTTAATAAAGTAACAAGAAAAGGAGAGGAGATGAAGAAACTCTTTCAAAAATCAAGTTTCAGAAGAAACAAAGAGAGAAGATTTGACTGGAGGTAGCTACAACTAGAAGCGAAATATCCAGGTTTCTAATTCTCTTTCCATGAATTTAATTCTCAAGTGTTTGAAAAATAATAGTATTGCTAAAAGATTGAATTTCAATTGTTTTTTGTGGGAAGTGTTTGCAAAACTGTGAAATTGGTGGAAATTTTCCATTCTTTCATGAATGTATGCATTTGCAAAAACAAATTGGACAACTCCTTTGTAATGATCACCCTGTTACCAATTTGGGGTTTTCCTTCCTTAGCAAATCATGGCCCATAATCTTGTTTCAAATTGTTAAATCTTTATACAAAAATTCTAAAATATAAATATATATATATATACATATTTATATACACATACTTCCCTATATATGTATACAAATGTGTATATATATATATATATCTAATTTTTATAGCTTCTGGAAACACAACAATAGACTGAATTCTATTCTTTGGAGTTTATGTTTTAATGAAACAAGGAAAACTACAAATTGGGGCTTAACCCAGCCTCGCCCCATGGTGGGAGGGGGCTGCGCTGTGGAGGGACAGGGCCCTCCATAGGCCGTGGCCTGTGGAGGTGGTGTTGCCCCCTCACAGGCATCGCCTTCCCCATGGGGAGAGGCATCAACCCTCCCTTTGGATATAAACTGTGTTTACTCCATACCTGATACTATTTTTCTCTAAAGTTTATGTTCGGATTTTTTTGGTTTTTCGTTGTTTGATAATTGTAGATTATGTATGTATATATGTATGTAATATATATATATACATATATATATAATGTATATATATATGTAATAGACACATAAATCTGGGTAATAAACATTTATATCTGAAAACTTATACTATGTAAAATATATACATATAAGCATATATAAACATATATATATATTTGTGAAATGTACGAATATATATATATATATATATATACATGCAAATACACACATATATATACATATATCTCTATATATAGCAGGAAATATATATTTATATAAATATATAAATCTGGATATTTATATTGTCTATTTTTAAATAAAACTAAGCTGAAACAATACATTTTTGCCATAGAATTGGTAATGAATAAATAGAAAATTGAATATATATTTACGTTAACCAGGTGTATAAAACTAGATGTTATTGTCCATTTACTTTCCTCTGGAGAATAAACAAATTTCCTAATCAGAAATGTGTAATTTTGAATATGACTAAGAATGAGTAAAATTTCTGAGTTAGAATTATATTTATTTCTAAATTTTGACTTAATGTACTTTTTCATATAAAGTTAGATATGTTTGTATTAAAATATGTGGGAAAACTATGTTTCCCATCCCATACTTATAAGACTGATTAGTGTAATTTTTCTTCCTGAATTTATATTAATTTGTTATTTTGATCAAAATTATTCAAATAAGAGTTAGAACTTGTGAGTTTATACATGCTATTTTCAAAAGGCTAAATTTAGATTGTTTTGTAAGAATAGAAAGTGAATTGCAAAACCAATTGTATGATGAATTTCACTTAAGTTAGTGTGCTAATGCAAAGCTAATTGAGAATCTTGTGTGTGCATTGTATTTGATGGAATTCCTTTGAAGTAGAGATTTCTAAAATTTGAATGAAAACTATAAATGGGAAAATGTGTTATTTATTATTCTTTTGAGAAACTTTTGAGACATGATGCCGAAGGTGGACCCATAGAGATGGTAGTTTTACCTTTTGTAAAACTATCATTTATTTTATTTATGCTTTTCCAAGCACATGTACCATTGAAATAGATGGAAATAAAAGCCTAGAAATAAATGTATGTAAGTCTCTGCCACCTCCTGTTTGCAAGAAATATGTTATTATCATGTTAGGAATGCATATAGGCATCAAGCTTGCATTGAGAGTTCCCTCTTGCTTTGTTGTTTCAGGTTGCTAGGCTCCTGGTGTAGGGCCGGGGATTTCTTCGAGTTAGGAAGAAACCTGGGGAAGTCTTGTACTTTGTGGTTGGGCGGAAAAGGTGCCTTAATCACACTCTTGGCCCCAACTTGCAAGAAGACCAATGGTGTCACGGTGGTTGAGGTTTAGAGTTTCTTATGCTATAGATGTATTCATGTATTATTTTTGAAAGGCTTGTATAGCCCACTTGTAAAAGTAACTTTATTTGACCTTCATTATTGTAACATTGAAATAGATGTATAATTATGAAAGATTTTGATGTAACATTGAAATAGATGTATTGAATGAAAGATTTTGATGTAACATTGAAATAGGTGTATTGATTGAAAGTTATTGATGTAATTTGAATATGAATGAATTTATGGAAACTCATTGATATGCTATTGTCATATACATATGTATCGATGAAAAGATCCTTGATGTAGATGCAATGCACTTCTTTTGGATACATGAAACAAAATTTATTACTACTTTTGGCTTTTGAGCTCTTATGGGAAGCTAACGTTCTATGCATCATTTACTTTTACTTTACTTGAAATGTGATGAGTTTTTGGTAACATATATGGATTTATGAACTTCATCTTTTGAGCATTACAATGCCACTCATCACATGGGTTCTACAAGGGAGTAATTTTCTTCTTTTGAGCCATCTAAGGTACCTCACATATTCATAGGTGATGATCTACTCAAGTGGAAGTTGAAGGAAAAAGTTCAATTTGAATGGATGGTGGAAAATTTGAGAATGTTCTCTATGTTCCTAACTTGAGTTCCAATCTTCTTTCAATCTACCAAATCACTTACTTTGGAGATGGCAAGAAAGTTGATTTCTACCAGATTTAGTTGTGGCCAAAGAACTTAAGGATGATGCCTTGGTTGCAGTGAGATAAACCAATCACAACACACAACTTTACTCATTCTCCCACTTTGTGCCTAACTCTCCTTCTACAGTCTTTCTCACTCATTCAAATTCAGAAAGTAAGTTATGGCATGAGCGGTTTGGACATCTCAATTACCACTATCTTCAATAGCTTAGCTCCAAGGATATGGTTATAGGACTCCCTCAAATCAGCTTTTGTGAAGGTGTATGTTCAGGTTGTTCCTTGGGTAGGCATCCAAAAGAGAATTTTGACAAAGGGAAGTCTTGGAGAGCTTTGGAAGTTCTTCAATTGGTTGACAGTGATGTAGCAGGTCCATTTCCAGTACCATCATTTAGCAAGGCCCGCTATGCCCTCACCTTCATTGATGACTACTCCCGCTTCACATGGGTCTATTTTCTTGTTCACAAGAGTGAATTGTTTGAAAAATTTCTAGCCTTCAAGGCTCATGTTGAGAAGCAATTAGGGAAGCAAGTCAATATTTTCCGCACAGAAAATGGAAGGGAAAATGTGAACAATAGACTTGAGGAATTTTGTACTCTTGAGGGGATTGATCTTTAGTATTTAGTTTCCTACACTCCACAACAGAATGGTGTTGTTGAAAGGAAGAATAGGACCCTTAAGGAGATGGCTAGTTGCATGATTCCTACTTGTTCTCTTGGTCCTCAATTTTGCGTAGAAACTATCGGTTGTGCCACACACATCCAAAATTGGGTTCCCCATAAGGATTTGAAGGGTATGACTCCTTTTGAGGCTTGGTGTGGTAGAAAACCAGTTGTGAGACACTTCAAAGTTTTTGGTTGTCAACTTGGGCACGCATACCTCCAGAGAAGTGCAAGGCATTAGAACCTCATAGTAGGCCTTGCATCTTTTTTGGATATCCTGAAGGTGTTAAGGCATATAGACTTTTGGATCCAAAGACACTTGAGCTATTCATTGAGAGGAGTGTTCACTTTGAGGAAAGTTATCCTAGCTTGACCTCTAATCCTCCTCTTCCTTCCTCCATAGTGGAAAGTGATGATAGTGACTCAGATGATGATTCTCCCTCAACTCTGACTCATAGGATCACACCTTCGCAGGGTCCACTTGTAGTTGAGGAGTCTCATCCTTCATCTCCTACTAGACCTCATTGGGCTCGATAGAATCTTGAGTCAATAGGTTCTCTTATTGGGGATCCTTCAGATACTCAAAGGACTCGGTCACAACATCAAGATTTTCCACATGCTTTTATTTCTGGTGCTTATGATCCATAGTCCTTCAAGGAAGCATCAGGTGTTCCTAAGTGAGATTCAATAATGGAGGAAGAGTATAGTTCCTTGATGACGAACCACACATGGGATTTAGTTCCACTTCCTAAGGGGAGAAAGGTGGTTTGATGTAAGTGGATCTATTGGAAAAAGTATGCAAAAGATGGAAGTGTGCATAAATACAAGGCTCGGCTTGCAGAAAAAGGTTTCTCACAGGTTCTAGGTGTTGATTATATAGAGATCTTTACACCCGTTGCTAAGATAAACTCCATTCACTTGACACTTGCTATTGTTGCAGCTCATGGTTGGCCTATACATCAGATGGATGTGAAGAGTGCATTTCTTCATGGGGATCTTCATGAGAAGATTTACATGGAACAACCGCTAGGATTCATATATGATTCTTCTTTGGTTTGCAAATTGAGGAAGTCTATCTATGGCCTCAAATAGGCCCCTAGGGCTTTGTATGCCAAGATGGATTCCTTTCTTCTCTTAGCAAGATTCACTAGGTGTCATTTAGATCCGAATGTCTAAATTTTGCAATAGGATGACTCTCATTTTCTACTTGTGCTCTATGTTGATGACTTGATCATTACAGGGAGTACCTCATCCATCATTGGCAATGTCAAATCTGCTTTGCAAGATATATTTTCTATGACTAACTTGGGACTTTTGCATTATTTTCTTGGGATTAAGATCACACAGTTAGCTTTTGGGATCTCTCTTTCTAAACCAAATATGCTCTTGATCTTCTAGCTCAGTTTCACATGGCTGATTGCAAGCCCGCTCTGACTCCCTTTCTTTTAGGAGTCAAGCTTAAGGCTAAGTGTTTTACTCCACTTGTTGATGCCACTTTGTATCGTCAACTTGTTGGGAGTCTCATCTACTTGAATCACACATGCCCTAATATCTCCTTTACAGTTTGCATGGTTTCATGCTTTATGTAGGAACCACATGAGCTTCATTGGAAAGCAACCAAACACATTTTTCATTAAATATAGGGTATGCATCATCATGGGATTCACTCTGTAACAGGTACTGGACTTACCTTGGTGGGATATACATATTATGATTGGGTTGGCGATCTTAATGATCATACGTCCACTTTTGGATACAACTTTCATCTTGGTTCTAGCCCCATTTGTTGGCAGAGTAAGAAGTAGCATGCTATTGCTTTTTCTTCGACTGAGGCTGAGTATCAAGGAGCTTTTAATGTTGCTACAAAGGCTATTTGGCTTCAAAATATTCTCACTGAGTTTGGATTCACTATTCCATGTCCTACAATCATTCATTGTGACAATCAGAGTGCCATCTAGATCTCAAAGAATCTGGTTCACCATGAAAGGATCAAACACATTGAGATTCATATGCACTACATCAGGGAGCTAATACAAGAGCAGGTCATTGATTTGCAATATTGTCCTACAATAGAGCAGGTTGCAGACATCTTCACCAAACCCTTCACTGAGAGTACATATCACCATTTGCAATCTCTCTTGGGGGTGCGAGATGTTTCTTCTGAGGAGGTCACTTGAATTCTTCATTCTCTCTTTTGGGGGGGGCTTTTCCCTCACTCAAGGTTTTGCCTTCTCATCTTTTTTAGTGCAATTTTTTGTTTTGATTTATCTCTCTTTTCCGGGAGGGGGGGTTCCCACGTAGTTTTTTCCTTTTCTCCACTTTATGAGATATTACATTGCATTTGTACATGGGTACCTAACATGGCATAGTAGTTGGGACCCATATTGCATTGTTTTCTTTTGTGTACATTCTCCCTAAGTTGCACTTAAGGGGGGGTGTTGGTGTAATTAAAAGTGTTGTACCTTGTCCTAGGTCATAATTACACCTTAGTTAAGTTTACTTAGGGACCACATAGGAGGTAGTTGGAGAATTTCCACTTTTGGTGGACTTATCATGTTATTACTTTATCACATCCACCTTTCGTGGACACAACATGTGATTACCTCTCCACCTTTTGTGGGTGATCCACCATTTGTGGTGATTATCACATTATCACTTTTGCACTTTAGGTGGAGTGATAAATTTTCATATTTGTCTCATGTCATAAGATTATGACACTTGTCATAATCCTATGCCCTTCTATGTACTCACCTTGGCTATATAACCAAGGGGTCTCCTATGTACTTTTGCACATTCTATTCTATTCTATTTCCATCATTGGCAGAATACAGTCTATTCTTGTCATATTGTTTCTATCTCTCTTATGCTTGTGCTTTCTATTAGGCCTCTAGATCTTGGGTGGCTACCTTCATAGACAATTCTTACAATAATGAATAAAACATGACAAGTGTCACAAAATAAATGAAAAGAAAAGAGTTCAGTGGCCAGTCCTAGCATAGGAAAATCAAGAGAAATCATGCTAGACCTCAACATAAAAAACATCAATCTAACATATCTTGGCAAAATGCCATATCAAACATAACCATAAAACGAGTTGACTAATGTCAGCCACACCAAAGGGAGTAACTGCTACATGACACCTAAGACAACATTGTCCTAAGCACACTAGAGATTGCAAACTAGACACATTAGACCATTGGGTTATAAATACATCTCTCTTAAGCAAATTTGCACAACAATCAAACAATCATGATTTCCTACTAAATATTACATTCATTTACTATCTTTTAATGCAATACAATATTTTCCTTTTACACTAGTGTTCATGTAGTCATCCTTTATGTAAATAACATATACAAGAGAGAGAGAAATACAATATTTCACACCCACATGAGGTATACACTCAACACTTGTCCAAAGTTCATTCCGATATCTCATTCACAAAATAATTGCATTCACAAGATCATAAATATAATGAAAAATAATTTTAGATTTTCTATTTATGATTCACTACTACACCATATCATTCACAATGCACATTGCATAGGATGTAGACAATTAGAAAGCTCTTCATAATGCCACAAAACAATTTAGTCCCCTAGTTCCTCACCCACAACTCAAGTACAAATAATGCACATTAGCAAGACAAATTTTCAGTCACATCATTATTTTCATTAGGCAAACCTCATTACTTGATTAACAAACAAGACTTAATAGCAATTCCAAATTATAATCACTCCTATTACCTATGACAATTCCCTAACACATCTTAAACAAATCCACTCACTTATCCTCTTATGAATTAAATACTATAACCTTATTTGTAAATTTCCTTTACATGTATCATCACACCAATTTTCAAACATATATCACATCAACCTATTTCCTATCAACATTCTAATTTAAACATTTAAAATTCCATAAATTTTCTAATAGCTAAGGTCATACACAATTCCAAATCAAATAGGGAAATGAATGAATGATTTCAAACTTTCTATGCACACTTTACAAGAAATACACCATATTTTCCTTATTTAACACCTATGCTATAACATGGTCTGTTAATCTAATATTTCATAAAAACTTCCTATTATATCCATGCAAAGATATTCTACCTACATACTTTAAAAAACAAAGTCCTAAATGTGATGCATAAACTTTCAAATACAAAATTTCCATTCTAAGCAATCATTTTCTTTTTATGCAATTCAGATCTTATTCTTTACTAAGCCTTCAATGCCTCTATTGATGTCTAATACATTCCTAAGTAGTGTCCTTATGAATCTAATTTTCAGATAAAGAGAGAAGAGAGAGGGAGAGTTGTCAATTAATCAATGAATATATATATATATATGCTAATTAAGTAAGATCATGCAAGAACAATCAAATTTTCCAGACATAACATCACTATCTACATTGCATCTTTGTACTACATGCTCTTAAATGTGCAAATTCCAATATTTCACAATATTTCCTAACATCATAAATGGAACAAATAGTTCCTAATTCCTTACTAAGAGGTGAAATTATACAAACAATCCTGTTGCATATAATATCACATACATGAAAAATTCCATACATCTAATAGGTATAGTACATCATAAATCAACATCTTTTAAATTTCATATCGAACTTGGAAAAGAAAGAGGGGAGAGAGAAAGACATCATTCAACTAATATATGCTCACTGGAAAAATTGTTTGCATATGCATTATGATCTATTCTAAGTCAAATTTTCATGTGGAACACAAGCACGTTATCCTACTATTTGCAAGGAAGGTAAACATACTACTTCTTTGTAATAAAGATAGTCATATGAGCATTCATGGTAACATCATTTAAGGGAATACATACAAAATGATCAATCATACACTCAACATCATCCTTAGAATTCAGCAAGTACTAAAATAAACTACAAGAGAAACAAATATCACATAGTATTGCATAACAATTGCTCATATAAAAAACGCAGGCACAAAATGTGAATACACATAATGCACATAGCTATAATTTCTAGAGAGAAGAGAGAAAGAGTACAAGCATGAACAAACATATGGCGAGGTATAGGGAATGCATAACCAAGAATACTTGAAATGAAAGCTTCAAGGTTAACTATTAAAGTTACACTACTATCCCACATAATGGGATCATATGTATCTAGAGTACCCAGTGCATGAACCTAGGATTTGATTCCAGGTGTAACGCCTTGCCAAGGAACCCCAGATGACAACACAAACCGTGACATAATAACAAAACAATTTTTTTTAAAGAAATAACAGTGGAATTCATAACATAACATATAACTAAACCTGGGTCCTCTAAGGTTCCATTAATGCGCTACTCACATAACTATCAACCAAGATAACTAGAATCATTTCATTAGCTATTACGTCATTTTAAAAGTGCCACATTAAATGATTCCAATAACACATCAATTGGAATCAACTTTAAGTTCATTTCTAGTTAACTACATATACACGATGCATTACATTATAGTATTCATTACAAGGAGAATACATCAATATCTGTTACATCATTACAATATTTACAACAATGCTTCCCTAAGAACATGTGGGAAGAATACATCATATTACAATCCAATACACATGTAAAAAATTTTGTCTCCTCAATTAGGAATAGGATGTAGAGTCCACAACATAAGGAACAATCTCCATGCACAAAAACATGCAGCAATAATACCCAATGGAGTAAAAAGCACCAACCTCTCGATCTTGTGGAACTTGAGGTTCACCCCCCATGCTAGGAGATAACACTAGGTCCCACCACAACAAACAGTCATGACACAACAGGCTAACAAAATCAGGGGTTATTCATGGACTCCTACACAACACTACTCGCAACACAACATCAATTACAACACTGAATTGACTTCCAGAGGCACACACACAATAGAAGGGAAAGTATAACTAGGGAATGATAGACTGCAATAAGGAGGAGTGTCATCACATAGCTTGATATGGGTTATCCTAGCAGATCTTCCTAGGCCTCGACCCCCATCTTGGGTTATCCTGGAAGCCTCTACCAATCCTCGACCCCCATTCAAACTCATGTGAAATCAACATACCTTTCATGAGGACAAGGTAGTTGATCTTTCCATTCCATGCCTTCCCATCTCATTTCAAGCCAAAATGAGCACTTGAGCCATGAGTGAGGAATTCATTATCTTTATTAATGTGAATTCTACCCATCCCCCTAATTCATTATTAAGGTTATCATTGGATTAAGAAACCCTTGAATGGGTTATCCTGGACATCACTTTGGGTTCCGACCCCCTTTGAGAGCCTCTCCCCCTAATTGCAACTAGTAAACCCTACACATCAAGCAATAAATTTACCATCTTGCACACTTAACATAATCACATGAATCCATACACAATGCAAGGCATTGACCATCTTGCACACTTAAAATAATCACATGAACACTAGTCAGGACAACATGAACCCATGTCTCAACCCATAGCCATAATTCAACCCTCAATGAAGAAGTACTACAACACTTTGGGTTTGTATTTTACTCAATACACATGCACACCTTCAATAGAAGATCACTACAAATCTCATGAAATCTAGACAAAGATAGGAGGGAAACACAAAGCATATAACTCCAGACATTTCCAAATCACTTCCAAAGTAAAAAAATCATAAGACAATTCACACATATAATTCCCCTTCCTAGGCCTCTGGAAACCGACCTTAAACAACTTATAAAAGAAACTCCCCTTTCCATAATTACGCCAACACTTAATCCAAAATTGATAATTATAAAACAATTATTCAATACAAGCAATCAATCAACATTAAAACTAGGAAATACTCCTAAAATAAGGCATTATTTCCACATTTCATATTACTCATTATCATAGCCATTACATTCACTTAATTTGGTCAATTACCACAATATAATTATGCTAAATAACTAATTACATAGTGAATTTACAATCAACTATTAAATAATTATGATGGAAATCAACATGCACTAATTACCAAAAAGATAATCTAATTCTTTTATCTAAATGAACCCTTCAATTATCTAAATATAAGTGAATCAATTCAACCTACCCAATTACCCAATTTACTTATCTTAACATAATCAATTAATCACATGACAAAATTATTCTTTTACTATAACCATAATATATTTAATACAATTTTCAGTTCCATATATAAATTTATAAATATATATACATATATTCATATATAAATATATACATATATATATTTATATATATTTATATATAAAAAAATCAAATGCTATTCATATAATATTCTCATCGAAATGAAATGAAATGCAAGCATCAAATGCCTAGCATATATAAATCGCAATCTATAGTGTGAAATCACCATACAGTATCGAATGCCAATATAAAACATAACCATTGAATATCAAACCCAAACTATATATATATCAAATTCCTCATAAAGAATTTTCATCAAACATAATGAGTATCCAAGGTAATATGCAGGGAGAAATTCACATTTCATAGTATCTAACACATGCAAAGCAGAAAATAAAGTCGCAACATACAATATTCATCAAATTAAAACGCATTACCAATATCAAATGCCAAACCCCAAAATATAATCATCAAAATAAAATCGCAGACCATAATGTATTTTCATCGAATTCCAAACTCAAAGCATATCCATCAAAAATCAACATAAGTCTCAAATGTAATACAAGAAAATGAAATCGCACTATGAAAAATCAAATGAAAACTCAGATAAATCCCTAGTGCACTACAAAGCAACAAATCTGTAGATACAAATCCAAATACAATGACTCTATTCAAAAGTAAGAAGTCTTGAACAGGTAATGAGTACCCAACAGAGGACAAAAATAAAAAGAGTTTGTTGGAAATTGAAGTTGTGGAATATTGAATTGAGAAGGCACGTAGACCATTCTATAGGATGTCATAATGAAATATGGTTGGTTTGGTGAAGGGTAGGGCAACCACATGCCAAAATGAAAGCTTTGGAACAAGGTACACCATCTAACAAAGCATAATGAAAGTGGATCTTTTAGTAGATGTTTAGTTACCACTGCACTGGTAGACATATATGCAAAAGTCAAAGCATGCAGAACGTGGAAGTAAAGACAAGGCACAAGAATTGCTTGACGAGTACCTAAGAACTGTGGTCGCAAGGACTGTCAAGAGCTGGTATACATGTATGCAAGAATAGGAAACAAGAGATGGTACCCAAACTCAATGACAAAAGGCCTTAAGGAGATGTCAATACATGAAATGTAATGGTAGCAAGATATAAACAAATTGGATTTATTAAAGTATTCAAGAAATCAATCGGTAGATATAAATAAATACTTTCCTAGGAATGCAACGATTACAAGATATGCATAAAATATATTTGCACTAAGATTATGAACAAAACAATTAAATCGTTAAACAATTAAACAATAGCACTATCGTAAGAAGAACGAAGACTCATCTGTAAATTCATTTTCCTCAAATTGATTTGATACAATTCCTTCCTTTGCCTATCCTTCTGCATTCCTCCCTTCCAAGAATTTACGATGGAATGGAATTGTTTTACAAAAAAATTCTTCCCAAAACCCCGAATCAATTTTCTCCAAGAATCCTCATTTCCCACAATAATAGAACTATGTCCAATTTTGTAGACAAATTACCCCCTTTAGCAAAAATAGAATGAAAAATCTATCCAAAGGAAAAATATTTACAAGAAGGAAGCTGTTTGTTTTTAAACAAAAAAAAGCCAATAAAATCTCACAAAATCCTAAAAAAACATTAAGTTTCTTTTTCAATAGTTTGTTCAATGTTTTGCATGAACTTGCATGAACAACCTTTCTATTTTTCATATTATTTTTTTACTATAAATATTAATTATAACTTTCCACCATAATTCTATTTTATTTTAATATTACATTACACATTTAATTTATTATAAACTATGATTATTAATAAATATATTTATATTTATTTATCATAGCACCTTTTTATTTAATAACTTATTTTAATGCATCAATTAACCAAAAATAACATTTTTCAAGCAATTTTAAATTAAACAACCAAATGCCAAACAATACCAGGCTACTAACCAGGGTTGAAAAGCAAGACCAACTGACCACAAAAAATATTGGCATACCGACAAGGTATCAAACTAGATACTCATCCTCTTTGAGGATGATGGCTAGGGTAGGGGACCAAGTGCTATCTTTGATCAATTGTTCCATTTGGTTTATGGCACTCTCACCTGCCAATTTAGGTGGAGTTGATGTCCAGTACCTAGGACCTGCAGCACGCAAAATGTCTTTGCTCATATATATATAATCATCACATACCTAGTGAAAGGAAATAAAAACATCATAAGGTTCTCACAAGTGAGAAATACGAAATCCTTCCCTCCACACCTAAATAGCATTTAAAAGTGTCATATATAATATATCAAATAACATCTCATAGCATCAATAATCATAAACCATTCCAAAATAAGGTAACACATTCTATTTCTAATATATTCATAAACATGTCATAATCAAAGACTAATCAACATCTAACATCACTATTCCATTAGTCATTAGAATATCCATAAGCATATATCAATATGATAAGCATATCTATAAACATGTGTGATAAGTCCTATCTTAGAACATCACACATAGTCATGACAATGATCTAAGCATATCATTATTAAACGTTAGTACTTCATCAAGTATCCTTAAGTAAAAACATTAAACAAGGGTTGTCATAGACATAAAGCATTTACATTTCTTAGATCATTTCATATAAATCATTGACGAAAGTTAGTATGCTAACATCCTAATACATCATCAACATTGAATCATAAAGAAATAGCTCTTAGTCTCATAGTAACCAAAAACAATAAACATAACCTATATAATCCTAACATCTTAAACAAGTCTCGAGTATTACATCATCTAACATAGTAACGTACTGTAACGTTATCATTATAAAATGTTCTAACCAAAAGTAAAGAGTACCTGAAACATAAAATGAATCCACAAGCATCTGACATAAACATCATGAAAGGGTGAATCATGGAGGGATACTATAGGAATAAATACATGGAACAACTCACAGGTTGGGTAAACAATTATACTTTTCATTCCATGCCTTAAACATACTCTCAGAAGGCCAGTCATGAGCAAAAAGAACATCCACATATTGTAAATATTGATGATACATGACATCAAGTATTGTGCTGGCCTCTTTATAGAAAATTTGTAAACTAAGATCTGCATTGACCAATCTGTTTGAATAGGAATTAAGTTCATTCATATCAACTTTGTTGTCTTTGCAAATCACAAGGAGAAGTGTGGGGATTACAATTATGAAACTATCCTTCAACTTTCCTAAGGTCTTTAACTCCCCATTATCTTTTAACAAGGTGGGGTACAACCTTGTTATCAATATTTAAAAAATAGTTTAGCTTTTCTCGTGCAACCTCAATTACACCTTCCATATACCCTTGCACATTTCATGCCATATTGACAATATTAAAGGTCAGAAGGATACTAGGTGGGGAATCATATGTGTTTGCAGATCCCTTATACATACATTCCAAAGATGTAAATCTAGGATTCCATTTATCAAATATACACTTAAGCCGATCTTGATCCCCTTTTACTTTGGCAATAACACCTCTCAAATTCACATATGACACATAGGCAGTTTCTATTCTTCTTAAGATCTTAGACAATTTGTGTTCTAGGATGCACATTGCTATGTGTACATTCTCCTTTTGTTGAATCTCTTGAACATTTATCTTCCAACATTTGAATATTTTCCTTAAGCTCTTCATTCTCAATCATCATGTGAACAGGGGGAACTACAAAGGAGGAGCTTGCTTCCTGCATACTTGCAAGAGCGGATTTTTTGAGCCAACAATACCTGCTACTAGTTTTAAGTCTCTGTAAGATCATTATGTTCCTTCAACAATGCATTAAGTCTATCTTGCAACCTTCAAAAAATAGCTTCATTAAATTTGGCAACATCTATCACTAATGCAATAGCTTCAAGGGAAGGGGTGTCAGACACCCTCTTTATAATCAAACTTCCTCCAATATCCTTTGATGCTTCAACAACCATAGGTTTATTTGTATTTGGGGATAGGGCCCATATTGCAAGGGCTTCCTAATGTGGGTTGAACCCTGCTCCTAACAATGCCATTTTTGCTTCCTCTTATGTGGAGAAAACTTCTCCTTGTTTCCTCATAGTATAAAAAAATTGTCGAAGCAATGTCCCATTCAGGGAGTAGTAACAAGCCACTATCTTGCACCATTCTTCTCCCTTCTTCTAGACTGATGTTCTTAGAATCAAAATTCATTTCTACCCTCACCTTTGTGGCTACTTCATCATAATTTTCTCTAGGAACATATGCTTGTACCAATTGAACTCTTCTATGGTACTCCTCCCTCTTTGCTCTTATAAAAAAATATTTAAACTCTTGGGACTTTACAAACTCATCATCAAAAATGAATTTTGAACATGCCAGCTTTCTCACATCATTGAGGCTATCTCTCCCCATGGCCACATCCAATTTGAATCTTTGTTGGAGAAGGCTAGAAATATTTGGTCTTGGGGGGATGGCATATATTATTGAATTTCATCCTTGGTAACATGAACATCTTCACTTTCACCTTGACTAATAAGATAGTCAACCAATAATGGTGGTTGTTCAATTTTTATCTTCTTTTGTGGTTGCTCCCTTAGAGGAGAATCCACAATGATTATTTGAGGGGAAGGAGAGGGAGTGATATGTGGTGGGTTTTTTTTGCACATTTTCTCTAATGACAGGCCCCTCAGGCCTTTTGGTAGAAAGGCCAGGTCTAGGCTGCTTCACTAGTTTTTCTTCTAGGGCAGGGGCCTTACCTACAACTCTGTCAAAATTCTACAAAACTACTTCAATCTTGGAAATTGGCTTACCAATATCAGAAAATTCCCTAGGATAGTCCTTATCCTTCTTTATCCTAGCAGTATGTACCTTGATGAATGCAATCCATTTCACTTTTCTATTGGATGCCTCATAATCATCCTTACAATTTCTTATGAAATCTTCACTCTCTTAAATTTGATGGGAAAAAGTGGACCTTTTGATACTCATCTTGACCTAGTGTATGAAACCTTCAGGGTCAAAATCTCTGACATTTCCCTTATATAACCTATATTCCCCAAGAATTTATTTTAGCCCCCTCAGCCATCTTTGGTTGAAGTGAAATTTGAAAAGACAATAACATAAGGGAAAAATGACCCCTTCTTATGTTTCCTTAAATGATACTGATCAACCTAATTCAATTGCCATATAATTTCCATGAATGTCAATCTAGATGACACATACCTAAGCAACACATGGGGGGCTTCAAGGCACCCATATATTCTAATAACAACTAAGTTTTCATAGATAATAGTCTCCCTAATTGTGTTGTACTCCTAACTCTGGCCTCCTATCTTTAGGGCTAAGGAAATCCAAAATTCCCTTGTGTAATTTGATTCCAAGTAGACCCATCTTTGACAAGACCTCTCTTACAAAATAGTTCTAAAAAACAACATACTTGGCCTCACTACAATGTTTGTCCCAAATATGGGTCCAACACTACACTGTAAGATTATTTCCTTCTTTATCTTTCACACTCGGTTGTAAAGCTCCGCTCAAATGACCTTTCCCCTTGTACAAAAGCATATGACATAAGAGAGAATACCGCCTGAAACTCACCTCCTTACTATTTCTCTTAATGTCCACCAGCTGATTGTGAATAGCCTTAGCTTTAAAGCTAGCATAGTCAAAGTCACTATTGACGAAAGGATTGTGTATGTCATCATCCATATACATGATAGGTATCTGTATTTTTGAGTGTGCATCTTCCTCTAATACTTGGCATAATTCCCAATATGTTATTCTAAAATAGTCTTCAAAAGACTGTATGTCAAAAGGCTCAAATTTATTATTAGGAATTATCAATGACATTCCTATGTAGTCCTTCTGTCTAAATCTAGGGAGCCATTGCACCCTAAAGCTACTTATATCTTTTCAATATATTTTTTCTGAAAGACCTAAGGTCTATAAGGGTGTGTGCAAGAAGTTGATCCCACTTTTTAGCCAAAAAGTGGAAGTGTTTTCCTTGATTTTCAGAATTTTTCAAAATTGACCTAAAATTTTGAAGCACTTAAAGAATGATTCTTAAAAAAGGGCAGTAACATGAAATGTAGTACTCAAAGTCTAGTTTCCAAATATATAATTTATTTTAATACCCAGATGATACAAACTGATTTTCAATAGGTGTGTATAGAAACCACTGTATAAAAGTCATTTTTTTTACCATACTATGCACATGTACATCATCCATATTTTGACCTAAATAATTATATTTTTCTGAATCCTTTTGTGAAATAACCTCTAACACATTGAAGAATGTTCATGATATTTTTTTTGTTAATTTTTTATTGGTCATAATTGATGTTTGGAAAATACCTCGTGTATGTCATGCATAAGATGACCAAAACTTATCATTTTTTTATTTTTCTTTTTAAAAATAAATTGAAAAGAATTTTTTAAATATTGCTCATGTAAATTTTTTTTTCAAATTTTTTATTAAAATAATAAGAAAGCATGATATTTCAAGTTTATAGAACAGTTTCATAAAAAAATATTTTAAAAATAGAAAAAATAATACAATTATAAAAAAATGCATATTTGGAATCTTCACAATCTCATCTAAAATGGGTTTTAATTTCATAAAATAATTCTGAAAAAAACCTGTCAACCATATTGACATAGTCATTTTTTTCTCTTGGCATTGCCATGACCTTGTACTTGTAGGTCCAAGGCTAAGGGTTGGGTTACCATTCCTTTTTTGAGCCTAAATCCAAATGAAAAAATATTAATTGTGATTTTCAAACCTTTTGGAATGGGTACCCACTTTAAAATGGGTACATATTTTAAAAAATGAATGGGTACCTATTTTAAAGCTAAAAAATGACACTTCCACTAGAAGTGGACTCAACTTCCTGCACTTACTCATAACCTTACTTGCAACCACATGGAGTCCAAAAACTTTAGAAATATAATCCCTAGTTATATCCATTAGGACACTTCCATCCAATTCCCTAATTACTCTGATATTTTCATCATATCCGGAAGCAAGTTGTCTAATAAGTTCCACAACAAAAGACATTAGGGACAATTAGCTTCCCCAAATCATAGTTCCATACATTGGAGATAGGGGCATGGTGGTTTCTTTTTCCATACTAGTGTAGGAATGATTCTCACCTAGTGATTGTGTCATTCTAGTTCTTTAGCTCAACATTTCTTCAATTTTTGGCCTTGTCTACCATCCCACCTACTGCATTAGGGTCAAGGGAATGCATAGGATATTTTGAGGAACTCAAAAACTTGGCCGTAATATCCTCCTTAAAGGATCTTTTAGATATAGAGGGTTGGGTGTTTAACCGACTCATAATTCCAAAATGATTTTTAAATAAATTTCTAAACCATCCTATTGGGACTTTACAATCTTATGCAACAAATTTTGGAGACTTGATTATGAGCTTCAAGACTTTAACAATGGTGAATTCTTCCAAGAAGGGAATACCTATTTTTTAATTGTTCAGGGATCAAGTTGATGTGGAACAGGCACACCTCTATGAATTTTTCTACTATGCTAGACCAAACAAATGAGATGACTAGCTATATTGAATTAAAAATTTATGAAGGCAATTAACTTAAAAAATGAGCTATCATCTGTCACATCCACCATTACTTCTTGTTTGCATGAGGGAAGTTCATTCGTATACTTGTTTATCAATTTTGAACATGGGTCATCCATCTAGAAGGGAAGTACAAATCTCAATGATGAGTAAAGCCTTGATTTTCTTGAAAAGGACACAGTCATCCCCTCTCTCCAATAGGATTCTCCCACGTGAGAATATCATCACACAGTGTCCTTCCAAGGTTCCACAACCAAGAAAAGGACATGCTACTATGGTCCCACGAACTTGTGGAATCCTTTAATGTTTCACCTTGTGCCAACATTCTGTGGAGCCTATACACATCACTCTTCAGAAGTTCTCTCATGCCCTAGAATTAGTCTCCTCTTGTGACACTTGTACACCTTCTGCAATTCTACAAGTCTTTTTCACTTCATAAAAAATCCTAATGCAGAAACACAAAAAGAGGTAGGAACCACTTTTATACGAGCAACTTAGATGACCATAATACCACATGTGTAGAATTTGCTTTTCAATGAAAGCACCTAGGGCTAAAGGATGGGGAAGGCATTATAAAATAAAATTCCACAACGATCATCCACCTATTAGGTAATATGATATGCAAGGCTGGTAAACACACGGGGCCATGGCATAACAACACAACTTAAGAAAAAGACAACCCAGATAACCAGTCAATATCAAAATATAACAAGAACATAATGGTTTAAGAGGGCTTAAGGGTTTTAAGAAAAGGCACAAATCTTAGAAGCCTTCTATAATCAATTTTCAAGTTCCCTACTTCACACAATTGAGGAATTTCAAAATTCCAAAGGACTGGAGGAAACCAAATAGCCATCAAATTTTAAAAGTACCACCAAGTAGCATATAAAAAAAAGAACATTAGCAATAATTTAATGTGTATCTACTAGTAGAAACCATATTTTATCTTCAATTGATCAAAATAATAATATAGATAATTGAACACATTAATGAATTTGAGTTTCATATTGAAACCTATTCTCCTTCGTGCAATTCCACATTGGATTGGAGATAAAAGTGATGAATTAAAAGGGAAGGAGCTATCAGGATGAGGTAGCTTTCTGCATACCAAGGTTTTTATCTACAACAGGATCAGGGTACTAGTACAGTCATGGACCTAAGGCAAATTTCTCTATAGTATAATCAAGACCCTTAGTATTTTGCTTGGGGACAAGCAAAAAGTTAAGTTGGCAGGAAACGATAGGTCTAGATAATAGCTTGTTTTCTGTTAGTTTTATGCAGACTTTAAGATACATTTAAACATACTTTCTAAACAATATTCCATATCATACTATCCATTTTGTATCCATTATGCAGACCTAAGACCCAAAAACATGGTGATGGAATTATGGTTTAATAAATTAGCATTAAATGGTTTATATGAATATGTGTATGGGAATGTTGATGGAAAGCTATGTTTAATTATGATGGTTATCCTTTTGTTGTTTTGTTAAACTAACTTGTTTGCATCTAAAGGAGGAACCGTGCTACACAGTAGTTATAGGATGAACCTAGAGCAAATGGGGAATTGGACACCTAAACAAGGGAAATTGTAGAAATAGTTGAACGTGATGATTATTGGTTGAAGGCACTTAATGAAGATGGAACATGTGCTATTATAATAAGTTAAAAAATATTGGAGAAGTGGTCTTTCTTACACGAGACTTTGACAGATGGACGCATGATTGCATGCATTCTGTTTTGATAGAGTTCTAGTTTTGATAGGATTCTCCTTCTTTTTTAGTTATAGGTTGAATAATTCCAAGTCTTAATTTTGTGCTTTAAATATCTAGGAGTGGAATTAATGATTTCGGTTAAGTTGTTGCTTTCAATAAAGATTCCCTCAAATTGTATATAACTGTTGGTTGAATCAATAGGTTAGTTGGTTTTTCACAATTTTATGTTATCTGTTACTTTCAGTTTGAAACATGAATCTTTAGAATGATTGAGTACAATCTATGCAATAATATTTTGTAATCTTTCATCTCATGCAATAAATGGAGATCAATTCATGGAATGCATGAAATCTATTAGTTAGATTGAGTTTAGTGAAAGTGGGAACAATTATTTGAGTAGGCCACTCAGGCTATTGTTCTTCACTTCATCTTTTAGTTATTTATTTCTGTTGATAGTTAATATTAGTTTATCATTGTTCATGAATCGTATGCAAGTTAATTGAGATTTCATTTCTTTCTTATTATGAATGAATACTTAGGAACATGCATGCAATGATCATTAGTAACACTCTGGAGGATAGTTCAGTTGAGTCAGTAGTATTTAACAAGTTTTCAGTTAATAGCTCATATTATTTCATTAGCAATAGTTAAATCATAGCCTTTACTGTAGGTACTCATAGCAACTAGTTTTAGTTTATACTTTTACTATTTTACAACTTTGTGAATTTCTAGCAATTAGAATGAATTTAACTTATGATAGTTTAGGTAGTTCAAGTCCATGAAGGCATATATAATGTTGCACCATCATAAGCTTACGCACCTTGGTTGATGATTTAATGTAGTCTAAAGCAGTGTAAATTGGATTGTTCAATTAGTTGTTCCTCTGAATTGAGTGGATTCCACCAAGTTTACAAAACATTAGCTTATAATCTACATTAACCATAAAAATTAAGTATCCCTATACCTCAAATTGATGATTTTTTGGATCAATTAAATGGTACTAAATGTTTTTGAAAAAATAATTAATGATCTAGTCATCATCAAATTCATATCAGAGAGTCTAACATTGCTAATATTTCTTTTTGGACTCATTATGGAAATTATGAGTTTGATGTAATTCCTTTTGGATTAACTATGCATCTGCAATTTTTATGGTATTAATGGATGATTTTTTTCATTACTTTTTAGATGTTGTTGTGATTATTTTATTTGATGACATTCTAGTATACTCAAAGAATGAAGAACATGATCATCATCTTAAACTTGTACTAGAAACAATACAAAAGCATAACTATATGCAAAATTTAGTAAATGTGAATTTTTCAAATCTTAAGTATCTTATTTAGGTCATGTAGTTTCAAAAAAAGGTATTTCATCTGACCCTACTAAAACTAAAGTCATTCAAGATTGGCCTATACACAAGAATTCCCATGAAGCCAATTTTTTTATAGGATTCTAGCTTTTATCATAGGTATGTTAGAAATTATTCTAAATTTTTTGCACCTTTAACAAATATAATAAAAAATACACAAAGGTTTCAATGGAATTTAGAGTGTGACAAAGTATTTAACACCTTGAAGACCTTATTAGCATTTGTACCCATCCTTTGTATTCTAAATTTTAGTAAACTCGTTACTGTAATTACATATGCATGTGGTATAGGTATAGGTGGTGTTTTGATGCAAGACAATCAAGTAGTAAGTTATGATCAAAGAAAATATTACCTACTGAAAATAATTACGCCAAAGGCATTCCCTCTATGGAGTCTCCTCACCAAATCTTAACCAAATCTCCAAATCGACGTCTCATACTTACGTAGAAAGTATGAAGACCATGTAATTAATCTGATCCATTTACATCACTCACCATAACTGTTGCATTTGATCGATCATTCCCATTCACATCACATCACCTTAACTACTGCATCCAACGGAAATAGATGGAGCAACATGTTTTTATGTCTTCTGCTCACCACCCTGTCCTCTCAGCTTGAGTTGCAAAGGATTGAAACAATGGAAAATGGTGGAAGTGAAGGGCCATTAGCCATGAAATAATAAATCAAAAATCTCTGGCACCCCTTTTTGTCATTGAACTGGAAACGTAAAAGCCTCTAAGAGACACCAAATTCTGGTGCCTAATACTATTGATAATCTCCACCTCATTTATGAGTTTGGCATGCCTCCCACTAGTCTGATATGTTCAATTACATCCAAAACCATGGCCTTGTAGGCTCAAAAAACATCAAAACCCTCACTTCTCCACCAAAATGAGGCTAATATGGTCGTTGAAACCCTCATTTTAAAGTTCAAATTGCTCACCAAGAGCTTCTTTATCAATATTTTTCCATTCCAAAGTTTAACATCTTCACCATTCTTTAACTTTAGTGATTCTTCTTGAAATTAGTCATTTAAAAACTCAAAACAACATAATTTTTCCTAATTGACATTGCACACCTCTTCAGCATACCCATTGCACAGGGTGTGATTGCTAGTTTACCCTATTCATGATCTAGAACTACTTGGAATAATTCATGCTTTAAAATTTTGGCAACATTATTTATTAGGAAATAAATGTATATTAAAAATTGATCATTGTAGTTTGAACATCTTTTTACTCAACCATAACTAAACACGGGGTAGGGAAAGTGGATGGAATTACTAACAGAATATTACTTTACTATTAATTATGTCCCAGGTAAAGAAATGTAGTGGCCGATGCATTAAGTAGAAAACAATTATGTGTGAATTCTTTAACCCTTGAAAGCAGTTAATTTGAAAATTATGAGTGTAGTGGTAGATACATTAACCAAAATGGCACACTTCTTGTCCATCAAAGTAAAATATTTTTCCTCAAAAATTGCTCACATATTTCTTAAATAAATAATTAGACTACATGGACTTCAAAAGAATATTGTTTCAAATTGAGATCCTAGATTCACCTCTTCCTTTTGGAAATCTCTTTTTTTTTAAAACTTGGTACTAGTTTAAGTTTTAGTACTACATACCATCTTAAGTCAAATGGACAAAATAAAAGAGTCAATAGAGTCTTAGAAGACATGTTAAGGATGTATAGTGTGGACAAACATGAGTCATGGAGAGATTATTTACACTTTGTGGAGTTTGCATATAATCAAGGATACCATTCAACTATCAAAATGTCACCCTTTGAAGCTATATATGGTTGAAATTGTAATACTATAATGTTATAGAACTATATATCCAAATAAAAAAAGAGGGATAAAAATAAAATAAGTGAAATAGTTATTATATGGGTAAAAATATATATTTCCAAGAGTGAAAATAATTTATTAAATATTCATATAAAAGAGTAATTAGAGAAGAGAATGAAAATAATTTACATATCGCGAGGGTAAAAAGAAAGTTATTTTATGAGTGAAAAATATATTATTCATATGTCAATTGATTAAAGTGAATAACTAAACCATTTTTTTGTGAAGGGGTTTAATGAATTGTACGTGTGTGTTGGTTGAATAACTACCCACCAAAGTATTATAAATATATTTAATTGATAAGTGGAATAAGAATATAGTGGAGAATTCTCTTGGTTGGTTTGAGGGATAAACAAAAGGTGAGCACAAAAAAGGGGGCACATAGAGTCAAGAACACCTAAGTTTGCAACGACCAAGGACAATGATGCATTTGCATGATGCATAAGCACACACTATGTTACATAGGTTATCTATAGTGCATCACAACTTGAGATATCGTGGTCAAACAACCAAAGAATAGAGCAACCATTCAACATATACTGTATTTTTATGCCTTATTGAGATAAATTATTTGGTATTATTTATAATGTTCGTAGCTCAATTTCTTTTAATTATTTATGAATGAAATTTTTTTGTGCATTTATTTTAATTTGTCCGTTTAATAGTATATGAAATATAATAAAATTATTACACACAATAATTACAACTAAATTTATTACATTTTAAATATTATTGTTAAAAATAAATAAAATTATTACTCACAATAATTATAATTAAATTATTATATTTTAAATATTCTTACAAAAAAAAGCCATTACAATATCAAAGTCAAGTTTTAATCCAAACAAACTTTCTTTATTTAAATGTTATATTTAAATTGATTTGAAAGAGAAAAGGGTAGAAACAAATACACGTAAATACAAGAATGAAAGAAAGGGTGATATACCAAAATAGTATAATTACTCCCCAAATAAAATGACATGTACATAAAATAGTAAACATATATATTTAATTGTTAATAGTTTCAATTGTCTAATTAGAGTTGCATTGCATTCAAAGAATGCAAAGAAAACTGGTCAATTCAAGCCAACTCCCCTCTTTTATTGCAATCTAAATTGTGAGTGAAAGAGAAAAATTAAATTAAATTCAATAAATATAAAAAATAAAGGAAATGTGATATGTCAAAATATTGCAAACGATCTCAAGAGAAAAGATATGCACAAAACAATTTATAAAATTAAACATTCAACAATAAATTATTCATATTAAAGATAAGATTTTAATATTCCTATAAAACTAAACCATCCACATAAAACTCAAGATTAAAAGAAAATGAAGAACCCACATATCCCTTATTCAATTCTTTCATAAACAACCAATAAAAAAAAGAACCCACATATCCCTTATTCAATTCTTTCATAACCAACCAATAAAAAAATCATTGAAGATCATAAACTGAATGAAAAAAATGGATCAAATTCATTGTATGAACTATGGGAGTAAACGGTGACTCCCCAACACCCCTAGGAATAGTTCCTAGACCAAAATATCTTCCACGAGAGAGAAAATAGCAAGAATACTTGATTCAACAAGAATCTTATATCCTAAGTAAACTTAACATGTGAATATGTCCCCTAATTCCCTAGTGAGTAAATTAACTAGGTACAAGACATTTATTCACACCAACAGGAACTACTACTTACAAAGCTCTTTGTTTATTTACATACATCACAATAGGCCCTAAAATGGTAATGTGAATCTTTCCAAAAAAATTAGTTAATTAATGGCCTTGTTTTTTTATCCTCAAGAACATTGTTATTCTTCACTTTTGACGCGACATCTTTTCAAGCATAAAATATTCTTATCTTTTAACTTAGCTTTTTCCAAATGAGATGAGACTTGTGGATTTTTCATGGCTTATGATCCATATTTTAATTAAAGTATCACCTTTTTAAAATATGAACATATAAAATTATAGTATCATGCATATAGCTTTTACCTTTAGATGCTTCTGTTCTTTCCTTTGGGCGAGCACTAAACCTTTTTCCCGCTGTTTCGATTTACCTATATAGATAAGAGAGGTTGAGGGGGTTGCACCTATTAAAACCTTGTGTAAAATTTAACAATTTCTTGTTCAAGGTGAAAAGAACCTAGAACTTGAAGACGGTGAGTTGAGCTTTCCAATGTTAAGGTTGTCACAAGAGGGTAGTTTGAAGTAAGAAGAATTCAATGAGAGGCATGAATGGGTGCTGTAAAATTGATTTCAAATCCTACCCAAATACTTTTGAGGTAGTATTGCTTTGTTCAAGTGTCAAACCCATACCACACATGTCTTCTTCAAGGAAGGTGTTGGTGCTCCAAATATCAACAGAACAATTGAATCCTAAAGACTAGCCACTTTCTTATGTTCAAACTCAAAAGTTGATTTGGCCAATTGATAGGAAATGGGATTAGCACACATTTCCCTTGCACTTCAGGCTCTGTAAGACCTAGGGGGTGACCCTTCAACAATACCTACAAATCTAGACATACAATTAACATGATATTGCTCAACAGATAATGTTCTCACAAAATTATGCTAAAAAACACAAAATATCACTCAAAATTGGCTAAAACATTAAGTGAATTTCACTAACTAGCATGGAGAACAAGGTAAACATACAACTCAACACATAGAATTGAAATGGTTTATGATTCAAAGAGTTGGGACCAAGTTGAAAACAATAGAAACATGAAAACTTGACCAGTGCCAAAAAATGGGCTATGGAGTCATATAAAAAAGCATTTCATCCTACAATGTTGAACATGTTCTAAAGATCTTTACAACTGTTATCAAATTATGACAACAAGACCATTGAAGTTTCATTTGATAATCATTCTTTACAAATCCACCTGAAACACAACACTCCTGTCACACTTGTTGAAGCAATTGCACTATCTCTGAATAATAAGCAATAATAAGCTCAACTTGTGATTCATTAAAGCATTTACATCATTCACAAAACCGAAGGAAACAACAGATGTAACTCAGTGCATGAAAAGACTCAGATAACTTTATTATTGAATCCAAAAGAGTAATACACCTCAGAAATGGAGACAACTATCAGATAAAGTAAAACATGAAAGCACAATTTAGAACAGACACTTTCAAATTTAATGACTCATTTACAATTCCCTTAGCTTTATAGTTCTACCCAGAGCTTCTACCTAACTTGCAGAGCTTTCAGAAATTGGAACCAGAGTTAGAACAATGAGAGAAGAGAAGAAGATATAGAAGAAAAGAGAATCCCAGAAGAATGATCTGAAATTGCCATCTGGAAACTCTATCACTGTTGATCAACAAATTTGTAAAGCCTCTCTCCTCTCTCCTCAACAAATTAAATTTTGCCTCTCAATTTTCTTTGCACCAAATTGCCTAGCAACATGAAATTTAATCATGTGATGAAATTCCATCCTTTACCAACAGTTGCAAAATATCTTTGCCTCCCTGTGAAAATTATGTTTTTACCTTTACCAGTTTTACCCATGCAATGCATATAATTTATGTTCACAAAACGAACAAATTCACTTTACTCTTATTTTCTTTCAGTGCACTTTACTTGTTGTAGATACTTAGATAAGCACAAAATATTTTACTTTATGTTAAAATAGTGTGAAAGGCTTGTAAAGATTAAACCATGGGCCTAATAAAATTTTACCCATTCCCCATACATTTTGCATTTCAAAACATGCCCCATTTTACTTTTCACGAGCAACATACATTTAATTTTAAATGTTTTCAAAATTAAAAGATGATGGCCCATCAGGCCCTTTAACCTTTTTAAAACCTTCACCCTTTAGCGGGCCCACTATCCCTATGGCCAATTCTCGCTGAAGAATTTATTTAAATTGAAAGGCATTTTAAATGAACTTTACCAAGCCAGTTCAATTTTCATCGTTTTTCCTTTAATTTCATCGGGCTGGTAAAAAGCCTTTACCCGTGCATATGAACCTCACCTGGGCCTGCCACTGCCACGTGGCATGATTTTGCTGATCATCAGAAAATACCCTGATTGCACTTTCAACCCGTGAGATAGCAGGGAATGGTGCGGTCTTTCGGTTTCATTTTGTGGGTCCCATAGACTGATTTGGTCTCGTGGATGTTATTAAAATCAATCAATCAATCAATCCTAAAATTATTTACGTTTGCTCTGCAACCCTAACTTGCCTCACGCGCGTTCATTCCTGCACTTGCTTGGCTATGGCAACACAGCCATTGTGCTTTGATGGATGTCTACACACTACATTATCTTGTCACCATGGCATCTTCAGCAATCAAGGCGCTTTCAAACACTCCAGCCAATCCCTGAGAATGGTTCGAGCCCTTCCTTCATCTGTCATTTCCTTGGAAACTTCTACAACCATTTGACAAATACAATTTTGTACAGTGCGTGCCCCTTATAGTTGTTTAAAGGTTCTAAAGCCTTTTCAACAAATTCATTTTATACTTCCTTGCCACCATGGTGTGGCTTTCTTCTCATGTATTTGCCCATATTCAAAGATGATCCCTCTTTTTTGATGCGGAGATAATCTGCAAATTGTACTTGATTTTAAGTTTCAGAGACTCATTTGACAGTCCATTTTGCATCGGTGCCTTTTAGCATTCCATGAATTATATTTTAAGGGGTGTTCTTGCAAACTGGTTGCGTTTAATATATTCCTGAGACTACATACGTTGTTAGATGCTAAGTTAATCCATGTGTGCGTATGCCTCTGTCCATTTCATACCATATTTGTTGAAAGTTTCAACAGTATTTCAATGCACTCTTCTCAGCTTGCGCGGTGATTGTTGTTTGGTGTGACAAGAGATCACCTTCTATAACAGAGCATTCACTTTCTTTTAGTGTCATCGCCCCTTTAGCAGCATCAACGCTTTTGTTCAGAAGTTTATGAGATTTTCCTTTTGCAAATATATTTTATATGTTATGCTGGCAACTATGGCGTTTCACCAAACAGCATTCACTTGGAAAACTTCTCTAAACATTTCAATAAATCTGCGCTATGTGAAAGCTGCGCCCATCCTCTGTATTTCTCTGTGATTCATTTAAGAATTTCATATGTCCTGTCTTTGTTAGCGTATCCTCCACTCAGTGCGTGCTTGACAGTTACAAAAGTCTATTCAACAGATTTATACTGTGTATATGCTGTTTAGAAGGCCCCGCACCCTTTTGCTCTTGATGGCATTCCTTTGACTGGCATGGCGTGGCACTTGATGCCAAAAGCATTTGCCTGAAAGTTCCCAAAGACTTTTAAACAGTTTCATTTGTGTTATGCTCTGCGTAGCATTGACTCCTCCTTTTCATTTTACTCTGTTTCTGATGCCATTTACAAATAGCTCAGCTTCCTCTTACCACCCCATGGGCGCGGTTATTCCCTGTATGGCAGCTTACCAATATACATTTGCTTGAAAGTTTGAAAATTATTCTTAACAAGTCCATTAGGTGTGTTATGCCACAACCATTCCATGCAACGGTGTATAGGTGAGATGTATCTGAAAGTTCATGCGCCTTGCCCTTTGTGGCATTTGAAATATTCTCATCCACCTCAAATTAGTCTCCATTTGTTATGCATTCAGTGCACCAAAGTCTTCACAATCCTGCTTGAAAGTCTCTCTGACTTTTCAACAAATACATTTTGTCATATTTGCTGCATTTGGTGCTTCATGATGGAATTCCCGTCACTTGATTTTGATATATCTCCACTGGCCGCGCTCCATTTCAACATAGCTGTTTGAATACTCAGCAAGATTAAGCAGAGGTGTGACTTTCTCACATGGTAAGATCAAGTGGAGAACTGTTTTCATTTGCAATTGCTAGGTATTTCCAAATGTTTGCCTTAATTCAAGAAATCCGGCTCTCCATTCACGCATTGCTTAGAGCATTTTAAATACCCAGTTAAGTAGTTGCATTTTGAATGCAACTTTAAGAAGCACATGTAAACATCAAAACCAGGGAATGGTATTTGGAGAAGAAAACACGGCAGTCCATTACTAAACATCCTCGCACTTATCAAAATGTGAATCATCGCAGAGCAGATTCCTTTAGAGTTTCTTGAATATTTCCTTTTTGAATGCAACCCAATAAGTTTTTAGTTGAATTGATTCTCATTTGACCTTTGCTCTGACTCAAACCTTTTAAGACAATAATTCTCACTGGCTAATTCAAAGTAATTTACTTGAAGTGGTTACCGCAATGCAACACTTACAAATTCATGACTATGCAAATCATGTCAGGTTCCATGTGGGCCCGACTAATTTTTTTGTTTTGTTTTGAAATAACTTTTGTGCTCAAATCGATCATACACAGCTTCTAAATGAATCTGGAGTGGAAATTTGAAATGAGTTCTCATCAAAATCTGCTTTCTGACATGTTTGCAAAATGTGCAAAACTAGCCCGGTGGACTCTGGAATCGCTCCTGAAAACTGGTCAAACAATCTCGTGAAGACATAAAAACTTGCAAGCATGTAGCCATTGGTCTAGAGAATTGAATGCAAAAGACGGATAGGAGAAATCAATCACGAGGCAAAAGTTATTAATTAACAAAGTTGCTCAGTTGGACTTTCTATTACAACTGTTCTGAACCAATTAAAACTCTCCCAATCACCTCGTTTGAAAAATATCAAATCAACTCATGGCGAGCTACCACTGGACATAATAATTAATTTAAGTACCATGAGCACGTGTACAAAAGGGGTTGGCTTGAAACTTCTCCGGTCAAAAGTTATTGGCACTCAAAGTTGGCGCCTCAGAAAGGTTTCTGAAAATGCAAATGCAAAACTGAAGAAATTCCATTTGGTTTTGATCTGCTAAAAATAGCAAATCAACTCATAAGGCATTGAAAAATGGCATGTGAGCTCATCTTGGTATAGAGAATTCAGAACAACATTCTTTTTCTCTTGATGATCAACTGGTTGCAAAATGCAAGCTCAAACGGGAGGCTACTTTGTAGAAACGAAGGCTTGCAAACAGCTGAAAAGTGACAAAACCCTCCAGCTTCATTTTTTGAAACCTTGACAAAACTTATCGTGAGAAGTTGAAAATTGACATGCCTGTTTACATAGGACACATGAGTGAACTTGCAAATGGGTTTTGCTTGACAATCAACAGGCTTGAGAGTGCCATAAGAAGGGAGTAAGGGGTGCCTTGTGCCAAGTGGTCTGATGTCGAATGTGTCACATGTTTTAGTGTGGGGAAGATTATAAGGGGTAGTGTGCTCTCTTGGGGGTGTAGGAATAAGTTCGTGCACTAGGGCCAATATGGAGGTTCTTTAGTATTGGGGTGGCTAAGTGATTGCCAAGGTAACGCTTGGCATGGGTTTAGAACTCATGATAGGGGAGCCACTTGGACTTGCTAGGGTGATCTCCACACTTGTTGGGTGTCAGTGCTAAGTCAAGTTACCTAGGGGTAGCTTGAAGGATGTAAGTTGCTGGGGTGTGTTGGGGAGTACAGTGGAGTGTGGGGTGCACCTGTGGAGTGGTGTCAAAGTGCTAAGGCATGTAATGGGACAAAATTGCAAAGGAGTGCATGGGGTCCAAGTGGAGCACCAAGTTACAAGGCAACGATGTGCATGGAGATAAGGTTATAAAAAAATTGAGCTATCTAGTGCCTAATGGGAGTTTAGGTCTAGGAGAAACCTTTGAACTACATGGAGGATGAAAGCAAGCCAAAATCAAGAATCAATAAGTGAGTGATAGGTTGATGTGAGCGTCTAGGGTCCAAAGGAATGGAGAAAGGTTATGGGTCAGACATAATGAGGGAATGATTAGGTCATGGGTTTAGGAAAGGAACTAGGACTGTGACCAAAGGAATCACAAGGATTAGGACTTGAGGTAGATAACCTGGAACCTAGGTGCCAATGTTCTAAGTTCCTCCACGAGCCCAAGGCCCGATATGGAAGAACAAAGAACAAGGGAGATGGAGAGTAGAAAAAATTGAGGACTAGGGACTTGTGAGAGAAAACATATAAGGGGAGTGAGGGATGGGATTAGAGAAGAAATTGGAACTAAAAGAGGTGAGGAAATACATCACAAGGAATAAAGAGCTACAAGAAGGCACAATAGGTGGGGGTTAGGTGATGAACCAAACTAAGGACATTCCAAGTCCAAGGTCTTCCATCAGACTCGCAACCTAATGAAACTGCATAATGTAGCGATTAAGGGGGTGGGAGAACCCAAAACCATGGAACTTGGTTCCAAGTTTGCTTGCAAACTCACAATATGACCAAGAACTCAAAGACTCCCAAAAATATAAAACATTTAAGCAAGGAAAAACATAAGGATTCAACATAAGGAGTTTACACATACAAGGAAAATTTCCATCAAAATGAAAGGACTTAGTTGGATTTTATAGATTGTAAAGGGGTCCCAATAGATTCTACACTATCATTGGATGTGATTGTACCTAAACTTCTATCTAGGACTCTCCCACTATCTTATTTTTGTTGATTTTGACATTAAAAATAGATGTTGCAAACTATGGTGAGATCTATTCTATTATTATTATGGAATAAGTTCCATTTTAGGGTTGTGTAAATGAGAATAGTGCAACATCATTTTTCTAGAATATAAACTAATTTGAGAAGTGACTAAGAAGATTATCTATATGCAATCGAATTCATTATGTGCCCATGCAAGGCTAATTGTGTACAATGCAGAAGATTCATTTATATGGGTGGTTTGGTTTGAACTATTTTATTATTTGTGCTATTTGTAAAATTATGCTTTTTTTCTAAAAAGACTACATCATGGATTATGCAGTTAGTATATGATTCAATTGTTGCATATGGTTTTGAAAAATCTAAGTATGGAGTGATAATATTTTTTTTGGAGTAGAAAGTATTTTTATAAGGATTTACTTACTCAAAACCATTGTAGTTTCATGGGTATTATTTTTCTAGTGTGTCAATATGCCTAGTTAGTCTCATTTAAAAAAAAAGAAAATTGACACTGAAAATTAGAAAGTTTGGAGTATGAATATGGAAAATGTTTATTGTATCCAAATTATATTTGGGATTTTTTTGAGAATCAACCTACACACCTTACTAAAATATTAGATTTTTGAGTTTGGAAAGAAAGATAAGAAATATTTAGCACTATTAAAATATTCTTTTTTTCACAAGTTATCATCCACACAGCGGTTATTAAAATTAAATCTTGGAAAGTTTTGAGGAAAAATAGGGATGTATATGACAAAGAACCTACATATAAGAAAATTGATCTATTAATGTACTTTTTAAACACTAAAATTAATGATAATGAAGATAAAAAATATATCTCTAGGGTGAAAAATGTAAACAAAGAATATATTACTATAGGTTTTAAAATTGATGAAAATATGTTGATCTTTATTGTTTTGAATTTAAACTTACTTCCAACGACATAAAATTATTGAAAATGGTACAGCTCAATGATAAACTTAATAGGGAAACATTTTATTTAGTTTATGAATTGTGTTCTTAACATGAACACCAATGTGTAAAGAAAATATATTTTTGATAATTGAAGGAGATTATGTTGCTATGTTAATATACAGAATGAAGTCCTAGATTATCAAAATAAAAGAATTTTTGTCACAATTTGTTCTAGTACCAATGATAACGTGTCATAAAATAGAAGATATATAAGGTTGTATTTATAAGAATTAGGAGATCATGGAGATAAGAAACAAGCACAAGTGAACAATGAAATTATTATATTTAATCGACCCAAATTACAATGAGTACAAAGCCTTGCATATATAGGCAAGAAGGAGGCAATTCACATATCATGTGGATTGATAAGTGCCCCATGATGTGGAACAAATGAGTAGACAAGTGTTCTATAGGTGTGAACCTTAGGATCACTGGGAATGTGCAAAACAACAACCTATTTGACCAAGTTATCAACCTTGATGCCAAGTGTTGAGTGACCTTTGAGGTGAGATGAAAAGTTTTCCAACCAAGGTAGCACATGAGGTTTACCAAATAACTTGGTAACCTCTAGAGCTTAAAGGTTGCACATTAAGCTAGACAAGATATTATCTAACCTCATCAACCTAAGTAAACTTAAGTATAGTGAATATATAAACTATTCACTCTAACATCTCCCCTTAAATGATACTCGGGGAGATCACAAAAGTTCAAATAGATAGAAATGGGTCCTGACTACAAGGCCATGTTAGGTACCCATGTACAATGCATTCTCTCGCAAATGGAGAAAAAGGAGAAAACCTAGTGGGAACAAAACTTCTCTCTCTAAAAGAGAGAAGGATTTAGGACCTTCTAAAAAATATGTCCCATGATGATAGGAACATGATGATGAAGAACTCTTGAAGTATTTAGAAGTTGTAAAATCCATTGAAGATGAACTAGTGTTTGCTAGAATCAACAAATCTCCAAGAAATGTAGATCAAGATAAGAGATACAAAACATTGCATGAGTGAATATATGAACACTACTCAACCATGCAAATAAATCCAATCAAACTCTGTATAGTTGAAAATATAGATAGTAATATGATTAGGAGTACTAGAATCTAAAAAAATATGATCCACTGAAATAATCCCCCATACGAGAGATCAAGATAGCAGGTTCATGAGACCTCCCAAAAAGAAGATTCCCCCACTTCTTCTTTGAATGAAGTATTAGCATTGTAATAGCCTGACCCTTCGGTAAAATTAAAATTTTCATAAATTACATCCTAAAAGTAAGTAAACGTGTTAATCATGCCATTGCAATAGAATTTTTCTTTTTCTTTATTGACAAAACATGAACAAGTTGCCATATTAATATACAACAAAGATTCCATTTCAATATAATAACTTCACAAGTACATGAAACAAGAATACATACCTTAACTAACATAGCTCCAATGAGCTTTAGAACAAATAGTAGTAAGAAGGTCCAGGAGTTTGTCCTTTCAAATCTTAGTACATTGGCCGCTTGCTGAGGAGGAGAAACATCACTCGGGCGCTTTTCCGCCAACCACCGACTTATATTGCGGTCCCTCACACACCTATCGTTAGATAGATGGCCCTCCCTTCGAAGAAGAGATTGGTAGGGTATCCTTTAACAATTACCAACTGAGCATAGTGTTGTGTTCCTACATAACTAGGTCCTATGCATACAACATCTCTTGAACTAGTATGTACTACGGGATCACAATGAACTGACAGTGTAGTCTCAAATTTTTCACATCTAAGTGGAAGTTGTACATTTCACTACTTTGGCCAAAGTATTATCATTCAGTACTTTGAATGAAGGTCATCTATCATATACACTACTCAGGGCTGATTTGCATTAAGGCTTTCTTACACTACGTGTAGGTTGGTCTATCGAGGTAGTCCGTACCCTAGACTTCCTACAACAAACTAACTACTAGAACGAAGATCATTTTAACAAGTACCTACAACTATCTCCCCTATACTAGATTCTCTCATCCTAGGAGCTTCATTAACTTGACTAAGTTAACTTATAACTAGTTGTGATCTGTAGCTTATTAAATGCCCTCAATCCATACCTAGTATTAAATAGCTATACACAAGCATACACTCCATATATGGAGTCAATACAAATAGTGCCATTGAATATTTAATGCATCAGTAAATCCGTCTACTAATAAATGCAAAACTAATAGCACAAGCATATATTTGTATCTCTCTTTCTGAAATTATCTATTTATAATTGGAATCATTCTACAGATTTTCAATTCATAATATATCAATCAAAACAATCTTCACTCTCAACCTATTATCAACAGAGACATATAACAGACTATTTTGATTATCAAAGCAGCAAAATAGGGCAACATAAAAGAAATAACATGCCTGTTATTAGCTTTCCAGAGTTGTTGCTCTAGTAGAAGATTGCAACTCCTTCAGCTTCCAGTCAAATGATATCTAGTTGAAGATGAACTCAACTTGCTACCCAAAGAGATGACAAATGACAAAAACAACTTCTCTACCAAGAAAATACTGATTTCCAGAATTGATAAAAATCCTCACAGCAAAACAGAATATACTCACAACAAAGAAAAACTCACTCTCAGCCTAATATTGCACACTTCACAATAGAATAAACTCACTTGAAGAGAACAAAAACGAACTTGCAGACTTCTAATTTTGTGTTTTTGAAGAATGAGCATTGCACACTTTATATAGAGTTTCAAAATTTAACCAATTCCTCTTTCCAAGGTGTCTAAGCTTCCAACGGGGTTTGGAATTTGGTTCAAATGAGAAATGTGCCACCCTTTTGAGAAGATTTCGACTTCCATTTGCTGACAGCAATGAAGATAGTTTATTTTGTGCATGACCAATTCTTAAAATCGCAACACCTTCTGGTATTTGTGCGATTCAACAGGTGAAGATATGTGACGGTTTAATGCAAGATTAAGTCCCTCTTCCAATAGCATCCACATCTTCATTCCATGGTTGCAAACGGCTTCCTTTTAGTCGCGTTTTGTTACCCTGTCATGGTTGTGCGATTCCTCAGGCGCCATTTTCACGGGAAGCTCTTATTTCTTCTTTATTTTCCACTTCTTAGTTTCAATATAGTTCCAAAAGAAATATTTGAATCTTGGCGAAATTGTGACAATAATATTCGATTTAATTTTGAAGTCATAGTAATTTGATTTTGACTTTTAAATGAAATATTCATTTTTGAGAGAAATGTCTCGTGTTTCAAATTCGTGATTTCACTTCAACACTTAATGAATATTAAATAAAAATGTTTGTTTTAAACTTCATTTAATAAAATATATCTATATATATTTATTTTATTATATTAATATATATATAATATAGTTTTAATTTACATTATATATTTATGTATAATTATTTAAATTTAATAATTTAAATAATCTTGTATACATATTTATATTTTGTAAAGACTATATTATATACATACTTAATATAATATTAAATATATAAATATATTTACCTTTACATATATACATGTATATACATATACATTTTAAATTACACGTACGTATACTGCGAGCCAGTTAGCATACTTTCATTATACATACCCATGTATATGTGTATATATGCGTATACGTAGATTCCGAGGTAATATCATCATAGTATTTATTCATATTCACATATATAACAAGTTGGTTGTGGGTATGTATACATGTATATTTACTTGTATACCTCCTTTATGTATATGTATTCATAAATACATTTATATCGATGCACACATATGGCATATCCATCTGCTCTCATACATTGTATCAACATGAATATACTTATGGACACCTGTACATACCATATTTATATGTATATATACATATACACATTCCCACCTCCTAACCAGTAACATTATTCTACATATGGTTATACTGGCAAGCATCTCTTATTCACACATTCAGAAGTAGATTCAACTCCTAATGATAATAAACAAGCCTATGGATGACTTACCCTTAACTCAACAAATGACTTAGCTTAATCAGTCTATAGTATGTGTGTGTATGCCCATTTGGTACTCATTACTGTTTACCCAACCAAGTTCCTCCCTGAGTGATATCTCTCCTCTTCCTGGAGGTATGAACCTGTTTCTTGCACATCATGATACCACAACGGGAGTCATATGCTCGAAACAAAGTAGAATACATGAAACATTTCAAAAATTAGATTATTCACAATTCAATAACCTTCTATTCTCCTTTATGCAATATTTCACCAAGAATAACATCAAATGAAACAACATTCATATTGAAAACAAGGTGCAAGCATCATTAATTCGCCTCTAGAATTCACATTTACTTTATCTAGTAATGGTAAATAGTATGTCACAATTTGGGATGTAACAAGCATAACACATCACCGTCATAATCCCCCCTTAATGCTAAGAGAATAAGTATACCAACTAAAATCAGGCACAAGAATATGCAAGGAATGTAGAGATGTACAAGAAAATGAAAAAGGGTGTACATCAAAGCACACATGCATGATGCGAGAATCACAAGGATCCATTGTTGTGATGGAAAAAGTAAGGAAACACACACCATGAGGTGAGAATCATGAGGATCCACAACTATTATGTCAAATCAAGGCTCTTCACAACCCCCCATTACATTTTATAATTTAGTGCAAGTACAAATTTTTTTCCAAGTTTCCTCCATATGAAACACACATTTAGTTTTGTGGCATTTTATGTGAGCGCATTTACAAGAATATTTTCTATTATGAGTTCTTACAAGTTTTTATGAGTTCTTACAAGTTTATTGTCATGAGGTAGGAATGAGGGCATATTTCTTTCAAACCTCTAAAAAAGACAAAAAACTTAAAATTAAAATGACCCCCCCTTCTATTTGCAAGTTATTGAAAAATGAAAAAAAGCCCTGTTTTCCAAACTCATTGTGACAAAAATTGACTCCTCTTTTACAAATTTTTAAATATGACAAAAAAATACTTCTCCCCTTACAAAATTTTGACAATTTGATCCCCTTCAAAGGTTTCCACACGGTTAGTCTTGACCATTAAGAGTTAACGATAGTTCGATAAAAAGAACATTTAAAATTGAAAAAAAAAAACAAACAAAACAAAACAAAACCAATGGCTATGAAGAGGAAGACTAAGTCAAAGAGAAGGTGGAAGGAGTTATTTCATTAGTTGGAGTTGTGACATTTTGACAGCCATCGGGCCAACCTCCATGCCACATTCGTTGCTTATTGGTAGAAATTTTGTAGATATTAATGCCAAAAATTAACTCTAGAAATTAAATTGCAAAATTGGATGATCCATGTTGGCCTCTAATGGAATAAATCGCAACAAACATGCAACAAACACCGTGGATTGGATTAACGCTTGCAAATACACAATAAACCCTGTGATGGAAACTCTGTGAAAAATGAAACTAGAAAATTAAAACATCAACATTCAATACATGCCTCAACAATTTATTACACAGTCAAGGTTTGATATAGGGGGTAGAGTTTGATACAGGGGTTTTCCCCACAAACATGCAGAAAGATGTAAACAAATAACCCTCTTCAATCTGATGACCACAGGAGATCCCCCATTGGTGCCGAAGGACATGCTTGCAAATTATTAACAGACAACAAGTAATGGAGCAAACAAAATACAATGAACTAGTTCACTCAACTGGCCTGGAACCACCTACCCCTAAGCTCTGATATTATATAAGAATTAGGATATCGTGGAGATAAAAAATAAGCACAAGTGGACAATGTCAAATATTGTATTTAGTCGACTTAAATTACAATGAGTACAAAGCCTTGCATATATAGGGAAAGAAGAGGCAATTCACTTATTATGTGGATTGAGAAGTCCCCATGATGTGGCACAAATGAGTAGACAAGTGTCTTACAGGTGTCGACCTTAGGAAAACTAGGAATGTGCAAACCAACAACCTATTTGACCAAGTCATCAACAACTGTTGAGTTACCTTTGAGGTGAGATGGAAAGTCTTCCAACGTCAAAAAAAGGTATCACATGAGGTTTACCAAATAATTTAGTACAACCTCTAGAGGCTTAAAGGTTGCACATTCAATTAGACAAGATGTTGTCTAACCTCATCAACCTAAGTACACTTAAGTATAGTGAGTAGATAAATTATTCACTAGATAGCAATATTTATGTTAAAAATTTAACCATTATGCATATAATTGTCTTTTAAATAAGAAGTCAAAGAAATATTTATCCATGCATTTTGTTTCTTCTTCTTTGAAAGAGGAATATTTATTTGTTTACATAGTCTAAAATCTAATTTAATAGTGTTGCAATGTAGGTTGGAGGACCATTCCCTTCTCAAGTAAGCTATTCACTCAATCGATAAAGTTATTTACTAACATTTTTAGGAGTAGTAGGTTTTATTTTTAGTTTAGTGGTATGTGTTCTAGAACTAATAAGGTAAGTGTACTTAGGTTTAGGGATAAGCTTAGGGTTAGGGGTAGGGGTAGGGTTATGTTGCGTGTTTGGTATGGGGTTAGGTTTGGGATTAGGGTTATGGTTAGGGTTAGGATTTAGGGTAATCTCTAAATTTAAGTTTAAGCCATAGTTGTTTTTTGACAAGACATAGTTATAGTTTGTTTTTTCTCTCATTCATTACAACCAACTATGACTTAATATTAAATTTATATATTTTCTTGAAACCTAACATCATAACCCTAACCTAACCCTAATTTTATTTATCTTAACTCTAAACCTTATTTTATTTCTCATAACCCTAACATTAACCCTAACCATAACCATAACTGTAATTATAATAGTAGCCATAATTGTAAACCTAACCTTGAACCCTAAACCCTAAACCATAATGGTAACCCTAAAATTTCCCTTACCCTAACCATAAACCATAATGCTAACCCTAACCCTAACCCTAACCAAATCCCTAACTTTAATCGTAACTGTAACCCTAACATTAACCATATTCCTGATCCCAACCCTAACCCCAATTTCGTTTATCTTAACCCTAACCCTTATTCTATTTCTCATAACCCTAACTTTAAACCTAATCCTAAACATAATCATAATCATAACAATAATCATAACTATAGACCTAACCTTAAACACTAAACCATAAACCATAATGGTAACCCTAAAATTTCCCTAACCCTAACCATAAACCATAATCCTAACCTTAACCCTAGCCAAATCCCTAAGTATCACATTAACCCTAACACTAACCATAATCCTAATCCCAACCCTGACCTGAAACCCTAATCCTAACTTTAACCATAATCCTAACCCTAATCCAAAAACCTAACCCTAATTATTTGTCTTCAAGAGGCTGTGGGTATGAGTTGATGCTGCAATGACTAAGAATAACCCCACTCCAAAAAAAATCTTCTAGATGCTATGCCAATATTTTTGGGCTACAACAAGTTGATATTCACCAATGATCAATAGACCTTAAAAGTCTTGCAATAAACCAATAAATTATAGATTTCTAATGCAGATCAATTTTACATGCAAATCATAATTGCATGGAACTCTAATTAAGATTTATACAAGTTTTTGGGAAAGGTTATGTTGCATGGCTCTAATGCCATGTAAGGATTTTCATCCAATATCATGACAACAAAAACCTTGTGCTTTCACAACCTGCACACAATGATCAACCTAATTCACATTAGAATTGAGTTGATTATAATATGAGCTTGCCTATATAGACAAGGATGAGGAAATCCACCTATGAGGTGTAATGACAAGTGCTCCATAATGTGGCACAATGAGTAGACAAGTGTCTTATAGGTTTCAAACTTAGGAACACTTGGAGTGTGCAAACCAACAACCACTATGACCAAGTCATCAACCTTTTGTGCCTAGTGTTGAATGATATTTGAGGTGAGATAGAAATGTTGGAAATGGGATTCCATTTAATTGCAATCCTAAACATTATTTATTTCATGAATCTCCTAAGTCCTTGGAAAGTGTTACTCAACACTAGGATTAGAAAGAGATTAATATTTGATGAAATAATCATGTTAGTTGACATTTGTAATTAATTCTAAATGTTAGGAGCATGTGAGGGCATCCAATATGAGTTCCTAAATAATAGGGGCACATGGGGCGCCCACATGGTAGGTGACTCTCACCTTGAATTTAGTTAACTATTCAGAGTAAGAGATAACACTTCTGAATGCATGTAAAGATCCTAGGAGTTAGGGTTTTATGTTTGCATGCATGAAGTTTAGTTTAGTTCAGATCATATCAGTTTAGTTCAGTTCAAAATTAGTTTAGTTTAGTTTAGTTTAGTTTAGTTTAGTTCAATTCAGTTATGGTTCAGTTATCTTTAGTTAGTTTTAGTTGAATGCTAGTTGACTTTAGTTAATTTGGTATGCATGACTAATGACTTGAGTTTCATGATAGATAACAAGGACTACCTTTAGTTAACAGGGGATGACCATTCTTGCATGAATGGTGTTGAGAAATGTTTAAATTAACATGAAATGACTTGGACCCAACTTGGGCACCCAAATTGGCTTCTTAGAATTAACTCCTTTACATGATAAGATATTTTAGAAGGATAAGTTAAGTGGGCCCACTCTTGGGCACCTACTTTGAGGATGAAGCCTTGAAGATATTTATAGAATAAAGGTTGAGTTGCTACTTCAGTTTGGGACACCCAAATGCATGAAGATGAGGATTTGACATTGTTCATCACGGCATAAATTTACTTGCAAGAGATAGGCGTACCTTTTAGGGATAGGGCTTGAGCATTGTAATTGTAACTCATGTTGAGTTTACAAAGTTGTTTAATGCCTATTTATCTCAAGAAAGTTGAAGAGAGTTATTAATCAGTTTTAATTTGTAGGTTGTGAAGACTATTTGGTGAAGGCAAAAGAAGCATTCTCAAGCAAGAATTGGAGTTATTGTAATGTACTTCATAGATTGAATAATACATTAATTCTTGGTGGAGTTTTTTCTCGAAAGGGTTTCTCCACGATATATGTTTGTGTAATCTTTCTAATATTCTGTCTAATTCTTCTTTAACTTCTGTCTTCATTCTACAAATAGTAAAATGGATTAATCAGATAATCACCCACAAAGAATCTGTAACAAAGGAAAGCATATTTAGAACAATAATCTTAAAGTTTTACAAAGTATTAAGCTAAGAAAACACCTCAATTTTCAACAAGAAAGACTTCCAACCTCAAAAGGGTATGTGCATGAGGTTAACCAAATAACTTGGTAAGCTCTAGAGGTCTAAATGGTTGCACATTCGGTTAGACAAGAAGTTGCCTAACCTCATCAACCTAAGTACACTTAAGTATAGTGAATAGATTAATTATTCACACTAACAGTTAATAGTTAGTTCCTAATTAAAAAAGTGGTTATAAAAAAATAAAGTGTGATGGTCTTTTTAAGATTCATTGAATAATGTAATCATACTGAATACCTATATATAATATATATATATTTTCTTTTATATTATTTAGAAATATAATTATCAATTTTATTTTTGTGCTTAATCCCAAAGTCCACAATAATTAGAGCTTTGCATAAGAATATAATATTTTTATCATTTAAAAACTCATTTACATTAGTAAACATATATGAAATAAGTATCTTAAATAAAATATACCAAAGAGATACTTATAATTTCTTCAGTATATATTTTTATAAGAACTATAGGTTTATTTTTAATAAATAAAATACTTAGGTTATTAATATAAACTATTATGTAAGATAAAATGTTCTTAATTTTTTGTGATTTCAAGCTTTTAATTGATGATAAATATAGTTAAAATGTTACTCAATATGTTGTGTATATGTGTTTAGTCTTGTAGGTGGGTAGAAAGTAGCATGTTAGTTTCATGGCATTGGTCATTACTTCTAAGAAGTCATATTGTTGTTCAATATAACATAGTCAATTAGTCCCATAGAGGAATGTAGATGACTTGAGGATGTATATAACATCTATTTATATTTTACTTGTATAAAGTTTCAACATGCACCATTTAAATTGTCAATTTTGCAACATGATGCATTAGATAAATTATTCTTTTTATTTTTATTACCTTTTATATTCTATTGGGGTTTCTTCAATCGTTTGTAAATTTTTAGGGATAAAAATGAGGATCTATTAGAAATTTAGTTGGAATGAAGAGATTAAATTTTATTAAAAATGTGTTTTGTGTGGTTTATTATGTTTGGGTAAATTACAAGATTGGAAATTTTTATTTCCATTCATTAAATTAGAAAATAATTATACCATGAACATTCTTTTGAAGATGAAAATTTGAGAATAAAGATAACTACAATTCCTTTGTAAAATATGTTTGAATTTGCCTATTATTCTTTGTATTGTATTGAAGTTTCTACTAGCATCCCATAGGGTGGAGTGTTCATTGTGTAAATAAGTATTAATCTAAGAATTAATCATTTAACAAATTCATTTTATACTTTTTTCTTTTTAATATTGTTTATTTTATTTTATTTTATGTTGAAATAAAATTTTATTTACTTAAAATTTATTTAATTATATTTTAGAATTATTTAAGAGTCATTCTATTTTGTGTTTTGAAAGCTATTCTTATTTATTAAAAGAGTTATTTTATTTTATGTATTTAAATTTAATTTTTTGTTTTATTTACTTAAGAGTTATTAAATAATATTATTATTTTTAAATATATGTTTGTTGTGTTTTAGATTGTATATACAAGATCATGATATGACGCTCTATATGTTGTGATAAAATGCCTCTTGTAATCAAAAGTGTGTTAGTTTCTAGTTACTTTTATTGTTTTTGTTATGTAGTTAACAATTGACTTCTATAAGAAAATTGGTCATAAAAGTTTAAAATGTGCAGATCTTTATAAAGATAATTGAATATTGTAATTATATTGAATACCCAAACATATTATAGTTTCTATGTTATTCTTTAAATGATTTGCAAATATAATTTTTTACTTTATTTTTATACTTGATCTTGGAGCTCATAGAGTTATTAAAGCCATGAGAGGCCAAATTGTTTGTTCCTTAGTCTACATTTTTAAGTTTTCTAACCCTCTCCACATTGTTCCTCTTATAAATTTTTTTTCTAGAAATAACCACCCTTCACAAATTTGTAACATTTTCAATCTAGGAGGACTTCATACATAAATATTTCTCAAAAATGTTTAGGAAAATAGCTAATCTACAAATATTAAGGACTTGTTTATATAAGGAGGAATTTTGTGCTAATGCTAACAAGTATATACTTAAATTATGTGTTGGGCATGATAGAAATGATGAACATGTGTTTTTAGCATCGTATTATTTTGAAAAAAGGCATTAATCTTGCTATTGGAAATTTTTATGAATAGGTATTAAACACAAAACCAATGTGTTGAAAGTTAGTATTGATTTATTATAAGGTTGGTATGCTCATTCCTTTATGCTACTAATTTGGAAGATTTTTATTTTTTTATTTTGGCATTAAAATGGATGTTGTATACTATGGCTAAGTCTATTTTATTATTATAATGGAATAAGTGTATTGTTTGTAGGGTTGCATTTAACACTAGTGTTCAATTTGTCATGTCTACATTTTAATGTGCATCTAACACTTGACTGTCACCATTTTTGAAACAACATGGCTTCACAACCCAGCACACATTCGTGCTACCCTGCACAACATGACTCCTAAAGTCTAACTTTATTTGCTAATATTACATTGAACAAGGAACAACTTAAATATTAGTTAACTATAGGTTCTTGGGGACTCACTCCTATTTAAGTAAATTTCGTAGATGTGTGGCATTAATTTCTTACCAATGTCGTGATGAGATAGTGTTATCAACAATGTCACCTCAATAAGCTTATTATTTAACTTGAATTGTAGCCTTTTTTTTTTCCTAAGGTGTCATATTATCTTGACTTGGTCAAATTGATTTAACTGTAGAGTAACTGACACTAATATAGTCATTTTGATATTCACGTGGATTATGATTAATGATATTGATAACCATAGTATTTAAATATAACTTTTGTTATTTCATCAAATATTTGTCGTAACTCTTAAATTGACCCACCTTATTATCCAAGGTTAAGAGGTTGCTACTTTTTTATTTAATCAAGCAAGGTAAGTTAATTTAAATATACTTGACCTAAGTTCACTTATATTAGTTTTCCTAGATTTAGTTAACTATTTTTTTCAATTGGTAAAAACACAATACTCAATCCCAAACTTTAGATATGGAATCAATGGGAGGGAGTGAGGTATATTTCTTAAGAGACCTTCGATCGAAGATATTTATTCAAATGAAGGTCCTTCGCTTGAAGGCATTCACACAAAAACCTTCAATCAAAGATGGACCTTTGATCGAAGGTCATATTTTATTGAAGGTTCTCGTTAATTTAAAAAGCAATAAAATAATACCTTCGAGTGAAGATACCTTCGATCGAAGGAATTATTTTATTAATTTTTGGAGATATATTTTCTAACTAACTCTTCACCTTCAAGCACTTGTAGCAGCTAAACCGTGAGGAATTTGAAGATGATGCAAATTAGTGATTTGTCACATTTTGTTTGTAGATTATAAATATATTTTTTTCAAAATTTTTGGAATTAGATTGCACTTCTTTTTCCATCTCCTTCAAAAACTAGTTTTTTTCAGTAAACGCCATTTTTAAGGAGTGACTCTCACCGTATAACACATTTTTTTTTCCATGAAGGATAAAATTCTTTTTTTTTTGAATTTAGATTTGTAACTATGATATCTAGTGCTTCCAATTTGTTTCATAGTGTTCTATTGAATATTTTTTCCTTAATCAAGTTTCAAAGTCAAACCAATTACATTTCAGACATAGGCAGACTATATAACACATAACACTTTTTTTGTATGTATCGAAATTCAATTTTTTTTTGTTGGATCAAGGACTTCAATATCTGGTGCACTCATATTTTTCAATTTCTTTTTATAATCTTCTATTTTTTCACATGTGTAGAACAAAGAGCTTAATTTTCAGTGAAAAACCTACATTCACAAGAAATAAAAATAAAAATAATAATAAAATTAAATTTATTTAAAACTATACTTTTTGGAAAGTTTATAATTAGGACTACATACTTACAAAAACTAAATTTTAAATGAATTCATTTGATCCCCCAAAAGGTAAATCAAAAGTGGTTTTTTATCAGCATTTCGATAGGTGTAAAGGAGACTCTGTTATAGGTATGGTTTAAAACAATGGGGTTCTATCCAAGGGGGTTTGATCTAAGGTAGTTTGATCAAACCCTCTTCAATTGGAATGATTTAAATGGAACTTTTAAAGGCTTAAATTATTATATTTTCTAAAAATATGTGATTTTAGCAAAAACTAGAATCTCTAAGAAATTGTAAACCAGCTTTGTGGGATCAGCCATGAATCGACAAACTTAGTATGTGGTAAGTGTACTTAGGTTTAGGAGTAAGCTTGGGATTAGGGTTAGGGTTAGGGGTAGGGGTAGGGTTAGGTTAGGGTTAGGGTAAGTGTACTTAGGTTTAGGAGTAAGCTTAGGGTTAGGAGTAGGGTTAGCATATATACCTTATATATAATATATATAATATACGTCGAGAGATATCATTTGTGATGTTTATTTATAGTATAATATTATATAATAATATACCAAAAACTAGCATATTATTATCGAATTTAAAAAATATGCCTTGACAATGATATCTCTCAGCGTATATTATATAGATTATATATAAGGTATATAGATTAACTTAGTATATGGTAAGTGTACCTAGATTTAGGAGTAAGCTTAGGGTTAGCGGTACCTAGGGTTAGCATATATACCATATACATAATCTATATAATATACGCCGAGAAATATAATTTGTGATGTGTATTTTTTTTTGGATTTTGTGTTTTTTTTTTCTTTTTCAAAATTTAAAAAATACACCTCAACAATGATCTCTCAGTGTATATTATATAGATTACATCTAAGCTGCATATGCTAGTTTATATTCAATCACACACTCAATAATATTATATTAAAGTATTAAATGATAATATTATATTATTATTAATGTTAGTATTATCTCATTATTTATTTAATATAACTCAAGATTATACTATTATAATTACTAAACTATTACTAGATTTTCAATTTAACTACACTATTTTTAATATTAGTACTATTTGATTATTAATATGCCATTATAAATATATATAATATTACTATTATATTATTGCTAAAATTATCTTATAATTATTATAAAGTAAATAATACATTATTTTTAATTATTTAATTATTAGGTTTAGGGTTAGGGGTAGGGGTAGGGATAGGATTAGATTTAGGGTTATGATTATGGTTAATGCAAGTGATTAATGAAAGATAAATATTGGAATTGAATAATAAGAGTGTTGTGGTTAAGGTTACAATTATGGTTTATGGTTAGGGTTAGGATTAGGTGAGGTTTATGATTATAGTTTACGGTTTAAGGTTCGATGTAGGCTTAGTTTATAAGGCTAGGGATACAATTAAGGGTTGTTTTTGGATTTGGGTTATGGTTGGGGTTAGGATTAGGGTAAGGGTTAGGTTTAGGAGTAAGCTTAGGGTTAGGGTTAGGGTTAGGTTGTGTGTTTGGTTTGGGGTTAGGTTGGGATTAGGGTTATGGTTAGGGTTAGGATTTAGGGTAATCTCTAAATTTAATTTTAAGCCGTAATTGTTTTTTTTTACAAGAAATATTTATAGTTCATTTTTTCTTTCATTCATTACAACCAACTATGACTTAATCTTAAATTTAGATATTTTATTGAAACCCAACATCATAACTTTAACCTATAATTTTATTTATATCTTAACTCTAACCATTATTTTATTTCTCATAATCCTAACTTTAACCCTAACCATAACAATAATTGTAATCATAACAGTAGTCATAATTGTAAACATAACATTAAACCATAAACCATAAACCATAATGGTAACCCTAAAATTTTCCTTAGCTTAACCATAAACCATAATTCTAACCCTAACCCTAACCTTGACCAAATCCCTAACTTTAACTATAACCCTTATCCTAACATTAACCATATTCCTAATCTCAACCCTAACCCTAATTGTATTTATCTTAATCCTAAACCTTATTATATTTCTCATAACCCTAACTTTAACCCTAACCCTAACCATAATCATAATCATAATAATAATCATAACTATAAACCTAACCTTAAACACTAAACCATATATCATAATGGTAACCCTAAAATTTCCCTAACCCTAACCATAAACCATAATCCTAACCCTAACCCTAACCAAATCCCTAACTGTAAAATTAACACTAACACTAACCATAATCCTAATCCCAACCCTAACCCAAAACCCTAATCCTAACCCTAATCCAAAACCCTAACCTTAATCCTAATTATAATCATAACTCTAAACCTAACCCTAAACCATAAAGCCTAATTGTAACCCTAAACTAACCCTAACTTTAACCTAAACCCTAACCTTAACAATAATCCTAATCATAACTCTAAATCGTAAGTTCCCTAATTCCAACCCTATTTCCAATACTAACCTTATTCCTAATATTGGAACCCTAATCTTGACCATAATCCCAACCCTAATGCAAAATTGAATCCTAACTCAACTCTAACCTAACCCTAACCAATACCCTAATTGTAACCATAAGCTCTAATTGTATTCTCAACTCTAATTCCAACAAAAATCATAACTTTTAACCATTAATTATAAACCATAGGCCCTAATCATAACCCTAACCTATACCTAACCCTAATAAAAAACCATAATTTCAACCCTAACCTAACCATAATCCTAACCCTATTTATGATAACCCTAACTCTAAACCTAACAATAACCTTAACCCCGACCCTGACCCTACACCATACCCACAACCTAAGCCTATCCTTACCCTAAACAGTAAACCATAAACCATAATAGTAACTCTTTAACCTAACTCTAACACTAACTAAAGACCATAATCATAATCTTAACCTAACCATAATTGTAACCCTATCTCATAAACCCAACCCTAAACGTAAACCCATTTCTCATAAAACTAACCCTAACCTTAACATTAATCAAATCCCTAATGATAAACCAAAACCCTAACCCTAGCCATAACTCTAAACCTAACCCCAACCCTAACCTTAACCCTAACCTTAATCAAATCCTTAATTATAATCATAACCATAACCATAACCATAACACTAACCATAACCAACCCTTACCCTAAGTCCTACTGTAATCACAATATTATCACTAACCCTAACCCTAACCCTAAACCTAACCCTAACCAATTGCCTAACTATAACCCTAAACCTAACTATTACCATAATCCTAATCCCAACCCTTAACCATGTTCCCAACTCTAACCCTAACCTTATACCTAAACCTAAGGTCTTAAATTTGTTTCTCACAACTTTAACTATAATCTAACCAAATCCCTAACCTTAATAAAAATACCTAACCCTAATCCCAATCATAACCATAACCCTAATTCCAACTCTACTCCCAACACTAGTTCCCTATTCCTAATTGTAACCCTAACCCTTACCATGACACTAACCTAACCTTAACTCTAATAAAATACCATAATTGTAACCCTAACCTAACCATAATCGAAACCCTATTTTTCATAACCTTAACCCTAATCCTAATCCATAAACCCTAATTTTATCCTTAATTGTAACACTAACCCCATTCCTAATGGTAACCCTAACCCTAACCATGACACTAACCTAGCCTTAACTCTAATGAAATACCATAATCGTAACTGTAGCCTAGCCATAAACAAAAACCCTATTTATCATAACCCTAACCTTAATCCTATCCCTAACCAAATCTATAATGGTAACCCTAACCCTAACACTAACACTAACCCTAACCAAATCCTTAACTATAACCATAATTGTAATCCTAACACTAACCATAACCCTAACCCTATATCTATTTGTATCATAACCCTTTGTAATTGAACCATAATCGTAACCCTAACCTGACCCTAACACTAATTGTACCATAACCCTTTGTAACCATAATTGACACGTAGCCTTAACCCTAACCCTGATCCTAATTATAAATATAATCCTAACCATAACACTAACCCTAACCTTAACTCTAACCTTGATCCTAGCCATAACTCTAACCATAACCCTAACCCTAACCTTAACCCTAACTAAATTAACTAATCCTAATACTAATCATAACCCTAATTGAACCCTAAATACAAATAATTATACCATAACCCTTTGTAATTGAACCCTAACTTTATTGTTACCATAATTGAAACATAACCTTAACCTTAAACCCAATCCTAATTGTAACTCTAACCTTAACCCTAACCCTAACCTTAACTCTAACCTTTATCCTAATCATAACTCTAACCATAACCCTCACCCTAACCTTAACCCTAACTATTAGCTAACCCTAATACTAACCATAACCCTAATTGAATCCTAATACTTTTTTGTAAAAATGAGCACTCAAATGAGGTGTAGCATTATCATATAATATAATGCTACAGAAATGATATCTAAGTGTAATGACGGAAATAGTATTCCCTTCTTGGAGATGGTACAATTCCTCACTTGATTTGGGAATGATTAATGTTAAAATGAACTTAAGGTCACCTTGATCTAGTGGTGTGGTGTGTTTTACACATTCACATTAGGTCTTGGCCCCTTTTTAAGCTAAATAAACCTAACTTTTCCCTAATTTAAAGTTGTAAAGTGTATTCATTTACACCTTCACATTAAATTTAGGGCACTTGGACCTAATGTTGCCTTAATCTAGTGTTATAATGTGTTGTACACATTCACATTGGATTTAGGGCCCTTTTAAGCTAAATAGACCAAATTTTTCCTTAATTTGATGTTGTAAAGTATATTTATTTACACTTTCACATTGAATTTTGGGCCCTCTTGCATTTATGACATTTATAGATCATCATTAATAGCCCCCTAAGACCCGATATTATGCATCTTGAGGCTTATTTCAATCAAAATCTTGACAAGATCAACAAATAGACTTAATTTCTTAACTCCTCAACACTTTCTCTCTCTAAAAAGGCCCTATGGGACCCATACACCACCTTGGGCATATAAGTCCCACCCAAGTGGGACCCATACACCACAAATGGTGTATGAGTCCCATTTAGCCCCTTTCTATGGTTTTGAGTGGGAAATTAGAGTTTTTAATTCAAATTTTATGAATGTCGGCCTCTGGGATCTAATAAACAATAACCTGGATGGATTGCCTATATAAAAAAGGTCTCAAATCATTATTTCATATAAGCCTACATGATATAAAGTCAAGAAGTCAAGAGTTAAGCATTCCAAAACTTATCAAGAGCATCAAGAGAATTTACAAGAGAATTTCTAAGGCATTCAAGGGTAGAATTCTTCATCAATTATTGCAGCAATTCAAGATCCATTATCATGTCAATATTATCAAGCATCAAGCATGTTGTTGGGCTAGTTTTGTGATGCAGCATTGAAGATCCATTTCCAAGCATTGTTTCATATCCATATTCAAGATCTATATCTACATTCTTCATGACCACTTCATGTTAGATTGCAAATTTACAAGACATCATTCAATGTATCATTGTTCAATGTTTCATTTTCCATGTCCTTATTTCACACTCTCATCATTTGGTTTAATTACCTCAAATGGGTTTGACCAAGGCAAACCCCCATTCCCTAACAATCAACAATTTTTTCTCTCTCTACATGTGTAATTGTAGATCTAGGTGTCTTGGAGCTTGAAGAATCTTTGAAGATTAGGTTGCAAGCTTTAAGGAAGTTGTTGGAGTTGTCTCCTCACTTGCAAGGTCGTAGAAAGACTTCTATAGGTCTGAAATTAGGGTTTCAGATCTAAAAAAAAGTGTGGAAAAGAGAGAAGAGATTGGAGAGCATAATCAAACCTTAACCTTCTGAAAAAGTACATTGGGACTGATACACCACCTTGGACATATGAGTCCCAGTACAACCAATTTTCAAGGTTTCAGGAGACTAGGAATTAGCACTGTCAGATCTTCTAGTTTTGGCACAAAAAACCCAGTCTAGGACTAAATATTCCAGACTGGCATATAAGTCCCACTTAGCATTAAAATCAACATTTCTAGCATTTCTAGTCCTCATTCAAGGCTTTACAGGTTTCCAGGTGCACACTTATGATTTTACATATTTCTGTTATGATTTATATGCATTTCTAGGTCATTTAATTAAGTCTTGCATACCATTAATTTTCATAATTAGTTCTTTCATTTCATTAGTCTTTCCAAGCTCTATCTTGGTCCTTTAGCTTCTAACTAGACCCTAGGACACCCTATTGCAAGATCTCTATCTCCTATTTCATCTTTGGATTGAGATCTCTAGGGTTTCCTTGAATGTGGGGTATAGAAGATTGTTGTCCTATGTCCTAAACCATGGCGACAACAATTTTCTTCCTTTTATTTTGGTGAAATTGCATTTAGAACACATCATTTCTTATTTGGAGTGCATTATCATCCTAGATCTAGCTTGCATTATCTTTGCACTAGGTTTTGCACTAGTTAATTTGCATCTAGGGTTTCAAAATCTTGTATTAGTGAAAGTGCATATAGGTTGCATTTTTTTCATCTTGCATCACTACAAATCATTTGAAATCTACATTTGCATTTAGTTTGGAGATCATCCAAAGCAGAAAATCATAGAAAATACTTAAAATTTCCCAAAAAATGTGAAAAAAACCCTAACTAGGACTCATACGTCCCTTTGGGTGATTTAGTCCCAGTCTATATTTTAAATCACCTTTTACAACATTAAAAATCTCATTTCTATGCTTCCTAAGCTTGTTGGTAACATATAGTATCAATCTAGAAAGTTTTAATAACTTTTTTTTTTATGTATCTAGGTCAAATCATCCATGTAGTATAGTCATATTTTTTTAAAAGCATTTTAAAAATTCATTTTAGTAGTAAAACTCCTTAGATATGTAGGACATTTATTTACATTTTTGAAGAATTACATAAATTAGATAGTTTATTTTTGCATATTAGCATGTTTCCTTTTAAGAGATGTGGTTTTGATATGATTAAGAATGGATTGTATAAGTACAACATCCCCTCTTATGAGTTCAATTTAGAGTACAATAATGAGGTCATTAAGAAACATGTTAGTCATCCTTCTACTATCTTGCATAATTATGAGAACATCTTAGAGAACGCGGATCAAACCATTGACACAATCCTTAGTATTGCATTGCCTAAATTGGTGAGGATGGTATGATACAAGAAGATACAAGCATAGACAATCATGAAAGCCATATTTATTTTTCTCTTGATACTTCTCCAACTAGCGACGAAGGTATCTTGGTGAAAGAAGATACAATCAATGAGAATCATGAAAGTCTTGATTTTCTCTCTCCTCCTCCCTCTTGGGAAGATATTATGACACAAGAAGATGAGATCATAGACACATTTATAAACATCACCTTACCTAGTCTACACTTGTCCCTTTCTTGTGAGAATATTTTAGTGAAAGAGGATGATATCATAGAGAGCCATGAGAATCTTGCTCCTACCATTTGGAAAGATCTATTTGGTAAGCATGAAAATCATATTTTTCCTTCTCTTGATGCCTCCCCTACTTGTTATGAAGTTAATTTACAAAATATAACCATGTAATGTGATGAACATCTTACAAGCTCTCCTACTAGGGTAGATAGTATGGAACAAGAGAATGGGAACTTAGAGAAAAAGGACAATCAAATTGAGCCTTCTCTTAATGCATCCACTATTGATAAAAGAAGATATTTTGACCTCCCTTACATGCGATGAAATCATTTTAGAAGAACCAAACTTTGAATGTCATAAACATATAGCTTGTAGTTCTAAAAAATTTCCTCCTATGGAGGATATGATGGTGCAAGAAAAGGATAACATTGACAATAATGATATAGTGTCCTTCGATGAAGATGTTGAAGTAACATTAGACTCTCCTTCACTAAGGGGTGTTAATATTATTTAACCTCAACTCATCCTTTACCCACCTTCACACAAACCTCAAACTCAAAGAAAAACCCAAACTTATCCTCCACCCACCTAAGAATAATGTGTCACAGTAGTTGGGTCATAATACTATTGCTCATACATATAACACTAGAAACAATCCACAACTAAGACAAACAACTTCAACATCTCTCCCATTGCCTAATACTATCTTACCAATTCCTCCTCATTTTCCTCCACAAAGTGGAAATGAGTATGATGTTGTTGAACTAAAGAATACTCCTGCTAAGATATCCTTATGGGACCTTATTCAAGCCTCCCCTCATTATCACAACATGATTCAAAGAACTTTACAACAATTTTCTATCAATTCTAATGCATAAACAAATAACATAGTAGCCATGATTCAAGGAATAAATGTTGACATTGTATTTGACCAAAGTGAGCTCCCTCCTTTGTAAGTGCAAAAACAATGTGATGCTTTCATGATAATAGCTCAATATAATAGAATAGGCATAAAGAGAACCCTTGTTGAAAATGGCTCCACCCTTAATGTGTGTAGTGTAAACCTTTTGGATAGGCTTGGTGTGGATAAATAAAAAAATCAACTTGATTCTTTATCTATTTGTGGATTTGACAATGTAGGAAAACAACCACTAGGTGTGATCACTTTACCTATTAAAGTTGGAAAGGCCACATTAGAAACACCGATCCATGTTATGCCTCACAACCTTTCATATAATCTTCTTTTAGGAAGACAATGGATTCATGCAATGAATTGGGTGCCTTCTACTCTTCATCATGTAATGAAGTATGTCTACAATAACAAAGTATATACAATCAAAGCCGACCTTGAACCAAATAGTTGTTTGAACATTGACAAAGATAAGGAAAATCCTTTGAAAACATTGACAACAACTACACAAGTAGAACCTGTGCAATAGAAAGACAAAGAAAAAAACATTGAGGAAGTCACGAAGCTCTTAGAAGATGATTGGGGTTCCTTAGATTTCACATCATTCATGGGTGAATACGAGATCATAAACAAAGACTTTGAAAAGGGAAAAGAAAAAGTAGTGATATCAACACAAAATTTGAAAGACCCTTTGAAAGCATCCACCTCAACCACTTTAGAAGAAGAAGCAAATTATACGACAAAATTTGACGAGATAGACTATCAATGACCACCAACTCCAAAAGAAATGAAAAACATTTATCGAAAAGGTTATGAAATTATGAAACAACTTGGGTATAGTGGAAAAGGATGTGGTGCTAGAGAACAAGGTATCTGTGTCCCTATAGAGCGTCACACACAAGAAAATACTAGTGGTCTTGGTTATTGTCCCTCAAAAGCAAAAAGCAAGCCTTCAATTAATATCAACACTATTACAAAATATTCCTCTAAGCCAACTTTAACACCAGTGCATCCTGAATTGATAAACACTAGTGGTCTTGATTGTTACCCTTTGAAAGAAACAAAAGAAACAAAAAAATATTTTCTTAATGTCAATGTCATCACACAAAACACTAATGATTTGAATTCGTTAGATTCTACACCCTCCTATAAAGGAGAGAAAAAAATATTGCAATCTAAAGAGTCTTGTGTAAGCATGACATCTTGCACTAAGAAAGAGATATGTTTGTCACAAAATAATGAAACGTCCTCTACTTTTTATCAAGAGAGTATCTTATCGAGACTCCTCCAAGATCGTTTGATATCCCTTCCTCCAAGAACATAAATAAATTTTACTACAAGAATTCATTTTGTGCATATCATAGAGTTCATGGTCATTCTACTAATGAATGTAAGGCTTTAAGTGATAAAATCCAACATCTTAAGGAGTGTGGTGCTCTTCCTTGTGTTGAAGCACCTTATTCCTCTAATTGATACTGATTTTCACTCTAACATGTTTCATTTCAGCTCATCCTTGTCCTGCACTAAGTGGGGGCAAGGGGTTAGGTAGCCTTGTCCTCATATGTCACTTTTCATTGTCTCTTTTGGAAAGTTGACCACCTTTCATGTACATATAAGAGCAAGCTTTGGATGTGGATGACATGCCTTAAGTTGGCTTGCATGTGACATATCGAGTTTTGGGGGCAACCCCTTTTCATGATGTAGCTTATTGGAAACATATGACTTGGCATAGGGATTTCCAAATAAGCTCTCATGTTTTCTTCTACTTTAAATGAATTACTCATAGTAATGGTGTTAGCAACCACTTTAAAGTGGAGGCATACATCGACACTCATGTTTCATTGTGTGATTTTCTTTCTTCTTACAATGTGTCCTTTTCTTGGTGGTGTCATTGGGATTTATTTCCTCTGAGAGCATGACATTTCTTTGACTTGTTCTCTCTTCGAGATATTAGACACGATGTTCCCTAAGAAGAGACCTTACATAAACTAAGCAAAATCCCTTTGAACACACCTTACACTATTTCGTATTTACAATAACCGTTATATGGCCACCTTGCATAATACACTTTGCTTGCCAATGGTGCCATCTTGTTTGTTCATGAGTTTCAAGCATTCAAAGTTTTGCTTGCCTCATGAAGCTCAAATTTCATTGTTGCATGGTGCCTTATGAAAGTTATCAGGAGGTATAGCTTTGGTATGGTTGGACGGGAATCTAATCTGAGGCATGACTTTCCCTTAGCCACTCCCGTGTGTGTGGTGAGCACATACAGACCACGTGTGTGTGTGTGTGTGTGTGTGTGTGTGTGTGTGTCTCACCCTTTTGAATTTCTCACCTAGTGGATAGCCTAAAGTTTCATTGCCTTGGAGTGAGCGTGCATCTTTGGAAAAACAACTTAGATATGATCCACATTTCATTGGACAAATGGTCGAGGCTTGATACACCTCTTTTTATTTTTTTCTTGTTTTTTAGTTATTGGCATTGTATGTTTGTGTATCTTGTTTTGTGGCATATCATACACCTTGTGTGTGTCCTTTCATGCTTATGTTGATTTGATGTAGGATACTAGATCCTGGCTTGACCACCCCCTTGATCTTTGTCATCCCAGTTCATCTACATCGGTACACTCAAACCCCTATTGAATGTCTACTTTAGTGTGAGTTTGAAGCAAGATCAACCTTTCACTAAAGTGGGGATTGGATGTAATGATGGAAATTGTACACCCTTCTTGGAGATGGTACAATTCCTCACTTGATTTAGGAATGATTAATGTTAAAATGAACTTAAGGTCACCTTGATCTAGTGTTTTGATGTGTTTTTTACATTCACATTAGGTCTTGGGCCCCTTTTTAAGCTAAATAAACATAACTTTTCCCTAATTTAATGTTGTAGAGTGTATTCATTTACACCTTCACATTATATTTAGGGCCCTTGGGCCTAATGTTGCCTTAATCTGGTGTTATAATGTGTTGTACATATTCACATTTGATTTAAGGCCCTTTTAAGCTAAATAGACATAATTTTTCCTTAATTTGATGTTGTAAGGTATATTTATTTACACTTTCACATTGAATTTTGGGACCTCTTACATTTATGACCTTTATATCATCATTAATAGGCCCCTAAAACCCTATATTATGCATCCTGAGGCTTATTTCAACCAAAATCCTAACAAGATCAACAAATAGACTTAATTTCTTAACTCCTCGCCACTTTCTCTCTCTAAAAAGGCCCTGTGGTACTCATACACCATATATGGCATATGAGTCCCATTTGGCCCATTTTTAGGGTTTTGAGTGAGAAATCAGGGTTTTAAATTCAAATTTTATGAATGTCAGCCTCTGGGATCTAATAAACGGTAACTTGTATGGATTTCCTATATAAGAAAGGTATCAAATCATTATTTCATATAAGCCTACATGATATCAAGTCAAGCAGTCAAAAGTTAAGCATTCCAAAACTTCACAAGAGCATCAAGAGAATTTCTAAGGCATTCAAGCTCAAAATTCTTCATCAATTATTGCAGCAATTCAAGATCCATTATCATGTCAATATTATCAAGCATCAAGCATGTTGTTGAACTAGTGTTGTGATCTAGCATTGAAGATTCATTTGCAAGCATAGTTTCATTTCCATATTCAAGATCTAGATCTACATTCTTCATGGCCACTTCATGTTAGATTTCAGATTTACAAGACATCGCTCAAGGTATCATTGCTCAAGTTTCATGTTTCATGTCCTTATTTCATTATCTCATAATTTGGTTTAATTACCTCAAAGGGGTTTAACAAAGGAAAACCCCCATTCCCTAACAATAAACAAGTTTTTATCTCTCTACATGTGTAATTGAAAATCTAGGTGTCTTGGAGCTTGAAAGATCATTGAAGATTAGGTTACAAGCTTGAAGGAAGTTGTTGGAGTTTTCTCCTCACTTGCAAGGTCACGAAAAGACTTCCACATGTCCGAAAATCAAGGTTTCAGATCTGAAAACAAAGTGTGGAAGGGAGAGAAGAGATTGGAGAGTAGAATTAGACATTAACCTTCTAAAAAAGAACATTGGGACTGATATGCCACCTTGGGCGTATGAGTCCCAGTACAACCAATTTTCAAGGTTTTAGGAGATTCAGAATCAACACTGTTAGATTATAATTTTGGCACAAAAGACCCAGTATGGGACTAAATCATCCAGAATGGCATATGAGTCCCACTCAACATTAAAATCAACATTTCTAGCATTTCCAATCCTTATTCAAGCCTCTACAAGTTTCCAGGTGCACACTTCTGATTTTACATCTTTCTATTCTAATTTATATGCATTTCTAGGTCATTTAATCAAGTCTTGCATACCATTAAGTTTCATAATTAGGTCTTGCATTTCATTAGTCTTTCCAAGCCCTAGCTTGGTGGTGAACCCCCCTTCAGCTTCTAACCAGACCCTAGGACACCCTATTACAAGATCTCTCTCCTATTTCATCTTTGGATTGAGATCTCCAGGGTTTCCTTGAATGTGGAGTATAGAAGATTGTTGTCCTATGTCCTAAACCATGGCGACAACAATTTTATTCCTTTCACTAAGGTATCTAAGTTAGGTTGGGGTTGAGTTAGGGTTCATTTTTATAATTGGATTTAGGGTAAATATTGGGGTTAGGGTTGGTTATTCTTAGTGTTAGGGCTATGGTTACCGTTACAATTAAGGATTTGATTAGTGTTAGGGTTAGGTTAAGGTTGGGGTTAGGTTTATAGTTATGACTAGGGTTAGGGTTTTGGGTTATCATTAGGGATTTGGTTTTAAGGTTAAGGTTAGGGTTAGTTTTATGAGAAATAGGTTTAGGGTTAGGGTTTGTGACATAGATTTTGGGAACCAAAAGTGTTGGCTCTTACACTTCTAGGGTTTTTCACCTAAAAGGAGAGAGATTTAGGTCCCAAAATGCTTATGTAACACTCGAATTAGGATGTATGCAATGTGATGTGATGTAAATGAGCTTGAATAAATGCAATTGACTAATTAAAATGAACTAAAATGAATGCAAAAGTGCAATTTAAGCTATGTTTGAAAACATAGTGTGATATGCAAATGACTATGAAAATGAAGAAATTATACAAAACATAAGGTACAGGGGTAAATATTAGTGCACCTGGATGAAATATGAGTTGTTTGGAGTGTCTGGAATGCTGATGAATTTTACTAATTTTTCACAATGGGACTCATTTGCCTAGGGTGGCAAATCAATCCTACTGATGAAAAACTTTCAGGAGCTAATTTATGTCTGTCGGGATTTGAAATCTGACAAAGTTCAAGTTTCCAGTCCTAAGGTGGGACTCATTTTCCATAGGTGGTGAATTAGTCCTCTCCAAATTTTTTGAAAAACTAGGAGACAACTCTGCAACACTAGATCTTGGAATATCTGCTTGTCAGGTTATCGAAGTCAAATCTGTAGAAAACAGACAAATAAGTCTCTCCAATCTTGAATTTGACTTATGCTAACTTGAAGTACCTATTTGACATGAAAATCAATCTTTAGCACCTTATAACCTATCAAATCTACAAAAAAAAGGGTTGCAAATACACAAGCAAAAGGGGGAAAATGATTAGGGTTAGTGAATAAGGGTTTTCCTTGGTCAAACCCCACTTTTGGTAATTAAAACCTTGAAAAGATAATGAAATGCAAAGGAATGATAAACTAACAACATGTAATAGCTATTAACTTACCAAGTCCTTGATGTCACAAATCTGAAGTAATGTCAATGGAAGCTTCAAAGTAATTTAATTTTTGATGTAAGATGCTTGAATGCTTGAATGTATAGGTGGATAAATTAATTTGATGAATTGAGGTTGAAATGAGATGAAAATCACTTATTTATACAATTCTTGTGCCTTACTATCCGTTCATACCTCATCACAGGCCGACATCAAGTATTTTTGAATAAAATCCCGAAAGGAAATTTGAAATATTTTGAATTTGGGGCGAATGGGGGACTCATTAAATATTATATTAAATAATGTTTTTGAATTTGAATAATGTTGTATTAAATGTTATTTTTCTCGAGATAAAATTCAAAAATACACTTAATTAAGTCATATGAGGGCATCAAAAGACAAAATAAAGCATGAGAAAGGTGTAAATAGTGAAGATGTGCCTAGAAAAGTGTGAAGGCTTGTTACAAGACTTTACAACACTTTAATATAGTACTTTTTGATGAGTGAAAAGGTGATTTTTAGGTAAATTGTATTAAATAGAGTCTAGAAGAATGTAGAAATGTCTTACAACACTTCACAACACCTTCACAAGACATCGTTCTTTGAGTTTATTGCCTAAATGAGAATGTTCAAGCCATGTTACAACATAAAATCAAAGCAACATAGTTCCAACACCATGAAACAAGACCTAAAAGGCCATGAAAATGATAAGGGACCATTTTTCTATGGCACATTTAGCCCCCACTTTAGTGAGAGGATGAACTTACTTCAAACTCACACTAAAGTAGCCATGGACATTGATTGGAGGGTTTATATGCACTTACGCTAGCAAGATGGAATACAACAATCAAGAGGGATGATCAAGCCCCTAGGATGAAGATCCCATGGAAAACTAAGCATAAGGACAAAGGAACACACAAGTGTTGAAATGAATTGAATGAAGCTTCGATCACCAATCCAACTTGTTGTGAAAAGAGATCTAGGCCGATTGTTTGAAAAAGGGAATACGTGCTCACTCTGGGGCCATGGAACTAGTTGTCCATGGGGTGAGAAGGCCCAAAAATAAAAAGGCGAGAAACATACACTAGTTGGTATGCACTCACAAACACAAAGGTGGCTATGGGGAAAATTCATGCCACTAGTTGGGCTTCCCACTCAACCATGTTAAAGCTATACCACTTGATAAATTTAACAAGGCACCACAAAGCCAAATAAAATGTAAATGCTAAGCTTTAAATAGTATGACAGTACAGGCATGTAAGTTGTGTTATGAAAGGTGGCCAAGAAATGCAACAATGTAAAAATGCAAAAATGTAATGTGAAAGATTGTTCAAAGGATTCTTGTTTAGTTTATGCAAGGCTATTCACTTAAGGAACATTGTGTCTAATGTCTCCAAGAGAGGACCAATCAAAGAATAGTATATTCACAACTTAGGGGATGTAGTGCGTCACATCACACCACAAAAAGGAATGCAATATGCTTAGAAATATCACACTTATGAAGGACATCACACCCAATGTCATCCACAAAGTGACAAATGCATCACATAAACAACAAGGCTACACTAAGAAGCATGAATGCAAATAAAATAATGGTAATGTATGCCCCCCAATTTAAAGGAATTGCTACACATCGTTCTATGAGAAATTACTTGACAGTAGAGAAGAAAATAAAATGCAAAAAGAAAAAAAGACATGAGAACCAACTTGGAAAGCTCTATGCCAAGTCATATGTTTCAAATTTAGGCTGCGTCATGTCAAGGAAAAGAAAGAAAGAAAGGGAGTTTCCCCCCAGAAAATAAAACACACCAAACACATAAGGGATCTATGGATTTGGAGTCAGTATGCCCGTTGCTGCAATGTTTTTATGAAAGAGCGCGAAATTGTCATCATTCCCCAAATGGACATAGAACTGGAAGAATGACACAAGGAGAGTGAAAAAAAAGGAAAAACAAAGTCCATTTTGAGTCAACATGGAAGAGACATTATGGTCTCGACGCTTTGCGTCATCCCCAAAAGGAAAACATAAGAAAAAAGAAAAAAAAGGTGAAAGAAAATGAAAAATATTTTGGGTCAACATGAAGGAGACATTTCAGTCTCAATGCCTTGCATCATCCCCAAAAGGAAAAACACAAGAAAAGACAAAGGAAACAAAGGAAAAAGGACCATTTGGGTCAACATGGAAGAGACATAGGGTGTCTCTACACTTTGTGTCATCCCCAGAAGGAAAACATTAAACAAAAATGAAAAAGACAGGGATTGTTTGGGTCAACATGGAAGAGACATAGGGCATCTCTAAGCTTTGCGTCATCCCCAAAAGGAAAACACAAAACAAAAATGAAAAAGACAAGGACCGTTTGGGTCAACATGGAAGAGACATAGGGCATCTCTATTCTTTTCGTCATCCCCAAAAAGAAAAACACAAAACAAAGCACAACGAATAGAAGTGGACAAAGAGGGAAAACATCAAACACACGATATAGGGGAACACGATATGCACACGAAAGAAAAGAAAGAAAGAAATATAAAAGGATAGCTAGGAAAATGCAAGTCATCTAACAAGTCATGTGCCTCCCAATCATGTTCATTGTAATGTGAAGGTGGTTGGTTGTCCAAAGGAAGAAGTGCAAGTGCTGAACTAGGAGTGGTACCAGGTTCTCCATGTTGTGGAGATGATTTATCATTTAAGCTCATTGTGGATGAAAATAAAGAGTTCAAATCATTATGTACTTCTTCATCTATTTTAGCGATCATCACACCATCATCACCATCATCTAGATTAATAACAACAGGAGAATGAAGGGTGATTTCTAAGGATGGATGTATCAAGAGTGTTGGGATAAATTATCATGTGGAAAGTCAGGAGAGGGGAGGTGATCATCTATTGCTTCTATCAAGGGTGGAGGTTGATTTTCTTGATTGTCTTCCATATGAGATTGACGAGCAAGGAGACGTCAGCGACGCCTACGTTCCTGAGCATCGCGGTTTCGTTTAATTCTATTTTGGAGTAAGGTGAGGTGTAAGAGTGGATTGAGTCATCATAGGTTCTTCTGCTTCCAAAGGGGGAAGAGTAGGAGAAATTGAAGAGGATCAACCACTTTCTCTTTTCCTTTATACACTTGTTTAATACGAGGAGGCATGACATGAGTTTGTTCATTTTCCCTTGGTCATTTAAACGATGGCAAGGAAGTGTCAAGAGGGATTTGTTTAGAAGGTTGTATGGTTTGCTCAATTTCAGACTCAAGTGTAATCATGGTTTCATCTAGGATAGGATGGGTGGATGTGGATGGAGATGTGTTATGAAGAGATAATTCAAAGATCTTTTTGGCTTTAAACTTTTGATAAGCAATGTAAAAGAAGTCCTTACGAGGGGTGATAGGTTCCATGGGTTCAGGCCAAAATGCTTCTAATGAAAAGTTACCTTTGGAAGATAAAGGATTAAAGCCACTATGGTGTATGGTGAATACCTCATTTCCATGTGGAAACTTCAAGCACTTATGAACAACTGATGGGACTGCTTTCATTGAGCGAAGCCAAGGAAGGCCTAGCCACAAAAAAAATTGGTTAGATTGTCGAATAATGGAAAATGTTACATCCAAAGTCTTAGGTCCTATTTTCAAAGGTAGCACGATCGATCCAATCGTAGGGCATGCAAAACCATTATGTGTTTTAATCCATGCAATCGGTGTATAATAGCCATCTTGACATAGATAATGTAATACTAGAAATTCTTCTATGATCATGTTCTCACCACAAGTGGGATCTATTAATATCCCATTAGTAGGCTTATCATAGATTCTGCTAGCTATGTAGAGAGGACAATCAGGAAGCTTTTGTAGTATGTCTTTAGCAGAAAAAGTAATATCAAGAGATTTAGTGGTTTGGCCCTTGCGAGGGATACTGTCTATCGTAGCTACAAGTTTATCCACAGGACTAGCTTGGGTAACAATAGGAGGTTTATCAGGTTGTTCATTGTGTGTATCAACAATCATTACATCAAGCTTTGAAGGTTCACTACCTTGACAAATGAGGTAGTGTGTTTAGGCATAAGATTGGTGAAAATTTGCAAATTTTGGTTAGGAGGTGTGACAGACTTATTTCCTTGATTATTAGCACCCATAATGGTCAATTCACCTAAATCAATGAGGTCTTGAACTAAATGTTTAAGATGCTTGCAACGTTCAGTGTCATGGCCATTTTGATGATGAAAATGGAAATAAGCGTTAGGCTTGAAGGTAGGTGGTAAGGTTTGATTAGGATCAAGTGGTCGAACTGGTGGTAAGGTAAGCATGCATTTTTGAATTAATTGGTTCATTGTATGATGGAGGGTGTCAGGTAAAGGAGTGAAGTGTCTATTCAAATCGCCATAATGATAAGGCACGACTATCTTAGCAGCGGCCATTGAATTTTGAACTTGTGGAGTTGGTTGTGGTTGGGGTGAAGGAGGTGGATTAAATTGTAAAAAGCCTCTATTAGTTTTGCAGAAATTTTTCATGTTGTTTTGGTTTTGATTGTTATGTTCAAGTTTGTCAATGTGGCTAGAAGTGGATTTTGACTCACGACTTGAAACCGAATTTTGATAATCACATCATGTTGTACACAAATGTATGAATGAAGGGAATTTCATCATGGTAAGTTTATCTTGAAGGTTAGTGTGAAAATTCTCAATAAACATCTTCTGCAAATGTGCATTTGGAATTTTGACATCAACTTGAGCGTATAAGGATTGGTAACGAGAGATGAAATATGTCACTTTTTCATATGTGTTTTTTCTACATCTCATAAGGTCAACCATTGTCTTTTTAGGTGTCATGTGCACTTGAAAGTGATTAATGAAAGCTTCCACCAATTTGTTAAATGGATGGATGGAATGATTGGGCAAGTTGGAAAACCATTCTAAAGTTGTATCTTTCAAGGTCCTTGGAAATTTTTTTGCTAAAAGTTTATCATCAAGGACAAAATCACTACACAAAGCGGTATAAGCATTGTCATGGTTGATAGGGTCTCCTTTTCCTCTGTATTTCTAAAACCTTGGCATTTCTATCCCTTGTGGCATCGGGGTACATAATATTTCTAATGATAAGGGGTTGTTGCAGACAATATATGTGGGTGGAGTGGTTTGACCTTGACTAATGGTGGAAAGTTGGTGTTGCATGGATGAAATAGTGTTAAGGAGTTGTGCAATAAAAGGATCAAGATAATTGGGTTGAGGTGGAAGGGAAAATGGTGATGGAGTGTAGGTTATGTTAGGGGAGGTGAAAGGAATGCTAAGGGGTGTGAAAGTGGTGGAAGGAGCCTGTGATGCCACAAAAGAAGTAGGAATGCTAGTGGAAATCGGGAAAGAAGTAGCTACATAATTAGGTTGATGCATAGTTGTGTGGACTTGCATATTGGTGTAAGTTGGTATGGAAGATATAGTTGAAGGGGGAGGAACTTGAGGTGCTCCTTGGCTTTCAGGAATGTTTGCGGATTGGGTATTTGAAGATGCATGTTTATTGTAAATCTTGACAATTTGTTTTAGCACTTGCAAGCCATCATCACTCTCAATTAAGCGATGAAGGTTCTCAATAGCCGGTATAGAAATGGTGGAAATGTTTTCAAGTGACAAATCTTGTTATAAATGTGCAAAGTCCTCATGAATATTAATGACCTTTTCTTTGGGAGGGATTTGTTTTGGTTGTCAACATGCATAGGATGGAAAGGTGAAGGCATGGAAGTGGTATTTTTAGGGCCTAATGCACCATTGTCCATACTAGGAGTAGGAGCTCATGAGAACCCAAGGTCCACAACGAAAGTGCTATCGCAAGATGCCATGAGTTTGGAACTTCTTCTCACTAAAGTATTATCAACGGGGCACTAAACACTCATTCAAGTAGCACAAATGAAGGGTGGATGAAAATGAAAGCTAATCTAAGAATGTGAAATGCAAATAACAAAAAAATTGCTAACTATAACAAAGATGCAAATACAAAAAAAAAAATGCTAGAAAAAGCATAGAACTACTATCTGGAAAGTGCAGAGGGACTGATTCACCCTGGGTGGCGAATGAGTCCTGGAGGATGACATTTTTTTGTGTTTTTCAAAATTTTAAGGATGATTTAAATGTTCTACAGAATGCAATTACAGATGCAGAATGCAGATTTTTAATTTTTTTCAGTGATATTGAATGCAAAAATGAAAACTAAATGAATGTTTCACTAATGCAAAATGAAAGGTCCTAGAATGTAATAACAAATCAATGCCCTTATTGAATGTAAATGAAAATGAAAACTAGGATGTAATATATGAATGCAATCAGAAGTTTAAAGTTTTTAAAAGTCAGGTTCACCAAAATGTGACATAGATTTTGGGAACCAAAAGTGTTGGCTCTTACACTTCTAGGGTTTTTCACCTAAAAGGAGAGATATTTAGGTCCCAAAATGCTTATGTAACACTCAAATTAGGATGTATGCATGTGATATGATGTAAATGAGCTTGAATAAATGAAATTGACTTATTAAAATGAACTAAAATGAATGCAAAAGTGCAAATTAAGCTATGTTTGAAAACACAATGTGATATGCAAATGACTATGAAAATGAAAAAATTATGCAGAACAGAAGTTACATGGCTAAATTTGAGTGCACCTGGATGAAAGATGAGTTGTCTGGAGTGTTTGGAATGCTGATGAATTTTATTTATTTTTCACAGTGGGACTCATTCACCTAGGGTGGCAAATCAGTCCTCCTACTGATGAAAAACTGTTGGGAGTTGATTTATGTCTATCGAGATCTAAAATCTAACAAATTTCAAGTTTCTAGTCCTAAGGTGGGACTCATTCACCATAGGTGGTGAATCAGTCCTCTCCCAAATTTTTGAAAAACCAGGAGACAACTCTGCAACACCAGATCTTGGAATGTCTGCTTGTTGGGTTGCCAAAGTCAAATCTACAAAAAATAGACAAATAAGTCTCTCCAAGCTTGAATTTGACTTATGTTGACTTGAAGTACCTAGTTGACATGAAAATCAATCTTCAACACCTTATAGCCTATCAAATCTGCAAACAAAAGGGATGCAAATACACAAGCAAAAGGGGGAAAATGATTAGGGTTAGTGAATAGGGGTTTGAATTGGTCAAACCCCACTTTTGGTAATTAAACCCTTGAAAAGATAATGAAATGCAAAGGAATGATAAACTAACAACATGGAATAGCTATTAACTTACCAAGTCCTTGATGTCACAAATCAAAAGTAATGTCAATGGCAGCTTCAAAGTGCTTGAAAAGTGCTTTAATTATTGATGTAAGATGCTTGAATGCTTGAATGTATAGGTGGATAAATTAATTTGATGAATTGGGGTTGAAATGAGATGAAAATCACTTATTTATACAATTCTTGTGCCTTACTATCCATTCATACCTCATCACAGGCCGACATCAAGTGTTTTTGAATAAAATACCAAAAAGAAATTTGAAATATTTTGAATTTGGGGCCAAAGGGGACTCATTCGCCACCCATGGCGAATCAGTCCCACCTAGGACCTAAAAACAAGTGTCAGGAATAATGTTGTATTAAATGTTATTTGTCGAGATAAAATTCAAAAATACACTTAATTAAGTCATATGTGGGCATAAACAGATAAAATAAAGCATGAGAAAGGTGTAAATAGTGAAGATGTGCCTAGAAAAGTGTGAAGGCTTGTTACAATACTTTACAACACTTTAATATAGGACTTGTTGATGAGTGAAAAGGTGATTTTTAGGTAAATTGTATTAAATAGAGTCTAGAGGAATGTAGAAATGTCTTACAACACTTCACAACACCTTCACAAGACATTGTTCTTGAGTTTTAATACCCAAATGAGCATGTTCAAGCCATGTTACAACATAAAATCAAAACAACATAGTTCCAACACCATGAAACAAGACCTAAATGGCCATGAAAATAACAAGGGACCATTTTTCTACGGCACAAGGTTATGTGAAATAAGGTTACAATTATGGTTAGGTTAATGTTACAATTATGGTATTTAGTTAGTATTAGGGTTAGGTTAGGGTTACTTTAGGGTTTATGGTTTACCATTTAGGGTAAGGATAGGCTTAGGTTGTGGGTATGGTTTAGGGTCAAGGATGGGGTTAGCGTTATGGTTAGGTTTAAAGTTAGGGTTATGAGAAATATAGTTAGGATTATGGTTAGGTTAGGGTTACAACTATGGCTTTTGATTAGGGTTAGGTATAGGTTAGGTTTATGATTAGGGCCTATGGTTTATAATTTAGGGTTACAATTTATGATTTTTGTTTGACTTAGAGTTGAGAATATGATTAGGGCTTAAAGTTATGATTAGGTTTTTAGTTAGGATTAGGGTTAGGGGTTTGCTTAGGGTTCATTTTTGCAAACACATCTGATGTCCCACCTAGTATCCTTCTTAACTTTAATATTTTCAAGATGGCACAAAATGTGCAAGGTTATATGGAAGGTGTAATTGAGGTTGAACAAGCAAAGCTAAACTATTTTTTAAATATTGATGATAGGGTTGTACCCCGCTTGGTAGAAGATAATAGGGAGTTAAAGACCTTAGGAAAGTGGAAGGATAATTTTAGTATTGTAATCCCCAAACTTCTTGTGATTTGTAAAGACAACAAAATTGATATGAATGAACCTAATTCATATTCAAACAGGTTGGTCAATGAAGATCATAGTATAGAATTTTTTTGTAGAGAGGCCAATGCAATACTTGATGACAAGTATCATAAATATTTACAGAATGTGGATGTGCTCTTAGCTCATGATTAGCCTTCTGATAGTATGTTTAATGCATGGAATGAAAAGTATAATTGTTTACCTAGTCTGTGAGTTGTTCCATATATTTATTCTTATGCCTCTTGTCTGAGATTTTGGTTGTCAAAAAGGTCTTAACTATAAATGGTGCAAAGTAACTCTTGGAGATTTTATCAAAAAGAATTCATTTTAGGATTAGTTGGTGTTCACTATGGCATGTCTGCACAAAGTCAGAAAAGGTGGTTGAAAAAGGGTGAGTTGGGAGATTTGAATTTCATTTCAATCATATCTCACTAACTGGATGTAATTGTAGTATGTGTTTGTCAGCCAAATGTGAGAAGAATTTTTCCAAACTACAAATATTTCCTTAGAGAACTCAATTTCAACACTCTTATGGATGCACTGAATAATTTCCATGAACTTACTACAAATTTTTTATACATGGTGTCTAACCAGTGTTTTAAATGCCACCGTTTAGAATTTTGTCTTTTCTGTATCCAGGATGTGGATGAGGTTCTTTGCTTGTTGCTTCCCTTATGTTATAAAATGGAATCCTGAGCCACATTCAAAAGGTTCTGATTTTTTGATCTTTCATCTCTGTAAGCTCTTTTTACAAAGTTTAAGCTATTTGATAGCACAAATAGGAAATGTTGTAATTTTTCTCAATAATAACAACCAATGACTCAAATACTCAATGCATTTCTTTAATTTTGAATATCAACCCGTGAACCAATATCCTATGCCTGCAAGAACACAACAAATGAACACATTAATAAGATCAAATGCAAGTTAGAATAAAGATTCCCCATAAAATCCATTAACATGATTCAAAATAGGAAATGAAAGCAAGAAATGCAATGAAAAGAAATAAAAGAGATTAATCCTATTCAAATAATTCAAACTCTTGATCCTATGGGGGAGTTGGTGCCAATTTGATGTGGAAATTGGCCCTTTCTCAACTCCTTTGCAATATTTGATGATGAATGGTGATAGTGATCCACTTTGTTGAAGATTCAAGTGTGCTCCATTATGAAAAACCTACATAACCTAGCTACCATTGATGAATTTGATGAATCTTGCAAATGCTTTGAAGATGCATTTGAGTATAGTAAAATTACTCAAATGGTGGATGATAGAAATGAAGGATGTGCTCTTTATTTATAGAAGGATGTGAAGAGAGAAAAGGAAAAAGGGATGAATGTGGGACTAATCTTCAACAAATGAGAAGAAGCCACATGTCATTATGTGAATGGTGGAGGAATGAGCACATTTTGATCAATGTACAAGTTTGAATATTTGAATTTGATGAAATGACATGTTTTGTCGGGATGAAAGAGGAGAGTTAAATGCCACTTGCCTCAAGGCAAGGACATGTAAGAGGCATTGAGTGCCTTGTTGGAAGGGATAAGTCCTTTTGGAGGGACTTTTTGAATATGAAGAATATTCCATCCTTTGATGCCTTTTTGAATGAAATAGAAGAATTTAATAAATTAAATAAATTGATTTATTATGCAAGTGGGAAAAGCTAGAGGATGTGACATGCAATTAGATTAAACTAATCAAGTTTTGATCAATTTAAGAGGAGATTAGGTGATTTGACTAATTGATTTAGATTTGTGGGTTGAAATAAATCAAAAAGAGATGAAAATGATTAAGACCTAGTTAAATAAATATTTTGATTTATTTAACCAAAGGGGGTGATGTTTGATTAAATTAGATAAATGTTTGATTTATTTAATTTAATAGAGGAACTATAGAGATTTAATTAAATAAAATGAATTATTTAATTAAAACAGAGATTTAGGAATTAATTAAATAAAATGGTTTATTTAATTAACGAGATATAATGACTTAACAAGATAAAATTGATTTATTTAATTAAGAGATGAAATGTGATGAATTTGATCAAATAAAGGTTATTCGATTAAATGTTTAGAAAAGGGGATGATTTAGGATGAACCAGTGTTAGTAGATCAAGATTAGACGCGTGATATCAATCAGTATATTTTTTGTGTCTACACAACCTATCTTTCTCTCCAATATTGTATTCACTATCTTTTGACTCAAAACTATCAAGGGTTATTTATAAGTTCTCATATCACATCATTTGTTATGGATGTTGAACTATTAAATTTTGTTCAAGCAATTGTTTCCTGTGAAAAACCTATAATAGTTGAAGCAACTCAAATGGAAAAAAAAATTTAAAATGTAATTTTTTTAACAAAAACAAGAGAAATATTAAAGGAGACATAACAATCTTTTCTCTAAAGTAAAAATTAGAAAAGATCAACCATTTTATAATGACATTCATTTTCATACAATTGTTATAGCTACACCTAAACTTGATAGTTCTTTTAGAAGAAAACCACCAATAGATTACAAATGTTATATTTGTGGAAGAAATCATCATGCCAAGGACTGTCCTAAAATATCACATCAAATTTTTCAACATCATCATGCAACCAATTAAACAATGCCACACAACCAAAAATAAAAATTTATGTTGTTGTTGATACAAGTACTATTCATTGTCAAATATCTTTAGTAAAAATCAAAGGTAAAATAAATAAATAAAATATAGTTTTTATTGTAGATTATGGTAGTACTCATAGTTTTATTTCTCCTAAATTATTGTCCAAACTAAAAGTTGTATCTAGAGACACCCATGTTGATGTTGAAATGGTTGATGGTAAAATCATTAAACATACTGATGCAATTATTGAGAATCTACCTTTTAAATTAGACAATTTTGAAACCCAAGACCAGATTCATATTTTGAATTTTGGAAGATATTTTGGAATGAGTTGGTTAGAGAAGAACAATGTTTTTATAGGATGTGAAAACAAACATGTGCTCCTTAGATTTGACATGAGGACATGTCAAATTTTACAGGGGGAGAGAAGACCACTTGATATTAAAACTATTTCTACCATGCAAGTTAAACGTAGTGTTACAAAAGATTGAAATTTTTTTTGTGCTATGTTAATTTCAACATGTGATAAATTTAAACTAGAAATTAATTTATTAAACTTATTATTCAATAATTTAAAGATGTCTTTCCCCCCTAGATGTTTGGTAGAACATGTTATTAATTTAGTTCCAAGAGTAGAACTAATTTCTAAACCACCCTATTGCCAATCTATCCTTGAATTAATTGAATTAAAAGTCCAATTAACACAACTACTTGAAGAGGGAAAAAATTGAACTAGTGTTTCTGCTTGGGGTGCTCATGTATTATTTGTTAAGAAGAAATATGGAACCATGTGACTATGTATCAATTATCAACATATTAATAAACTATAAAAAAAAGTATCCCACACCTCAAATTGATGATTTTTTGGATAAATTAAATGGTTCTAAATGTTTTATAAAAATTAATTTAAGATCTAGTTATTGTAAAATTCATATCAAAGAGTAACATCATTAAAACAACTTCTCAGATTCATTATGACCATTATGATTTTGTTGCAATGCCTTTTGGATTAATTAATGCACCTGCAAATTTTATGGCACTAATGCATTAATTTTTTCATCCATTTTTAGATGTTTTTATGATTATTTTCTTAGATGACATTCTAGTATACTCAAAGAATGAAGAACATGAACATAATCTTAAACTTCTTGTACTATAAACATTACAAAAACATAATTTATATGCAAAATTTAGTAAATGCACTGTTTTTTCAAATCTGAAGTATCTTATTTAGCTCATGTAGTTTAAAAAAAGGGTATGTCACCTTGCCCTGCTAAAATTGAAGTAATTCAAGATTGGCTTATACCCAAGGATGCCCATGAAATCAATTTTTTTAGGATTATCTATTTTATCATAGATTTGTAAGAAATTATTTTAAAATTGTTGTACCTTTAACAAATCTAACAAAAAAATCACAAAGGTTTCAATGGACTTTAGAGTGTGACAAAGGATTTAAAATCTTGAAGACCTTCTTAACATTTGTATCCATACTGTGTACTTAAAATTTTAGAAACCCTTTACTATAATTACATATGCATGTGGTATAGGTATATGTGTTGTTTTAATGCAAGATAATCAAGTAGTAAGTTATGAATCAAGAAAAATATTACTGTTGAGAAGTTGTTAAGATGATTTAGCATTGTTGTCATTGATTTCAAAACTAGATTTAGAAGGTTGTGCTCTAGATGATATACAAAAATGATCTATCCTATTGTATGCTTTGATGTTGTGTAGTGTGGATGTTATCTTTGATCCAAATATGACAGTACTTATTTTTGGGACATCTATGGAAGACAGTTAATGCAGGATAATGAAGTCTAATATTTTGACGTTGGCTACTGTGCTCAAAGCTTACTCCAAGTAACCTTGCTATCCAGACATTCATGTAGCATGTTATAATTTTTGGTATGTTTCTCCCATTAATACTGAAATTGATGTTAATCAAGATTTGATCTTGGTTGTGGCATTCCCATCGGCTCCAGAATATATTTCATGTAATTCAAAGTTTGCTATCTTTTGATAATTATGTAATATCTTATGTATGACCTATTTATAGGTCCCTTGGTAACATGGTAAGACAATATTTATGTGTGACCTATCTTTTGGGTTCAGTGCTAGCATGGAAAGCGTTATTGAATATTTCACGGTTGTTTTTCAAGCTGACATGTTTTGTGGTGACCTAATTCAAACTATTTTTGGTCAACTTAGAAGTTTATGAAATCATGAAATGGTATAAGTAAAAGTTGGTTTTGTTCGATGAAGAAGAAGTGTGGAGTATGATGTGTACGAGTAGATAAAAGGGTGTGAAGGAAGAAGTAATCTATTTTGTAAAGGTTGTGTGAGGAAGGTGTGAAGAAGATACTTGACCACATCTGCTGCAAACAGTTATTGTGCTCTTAACTAGAATTGAATTCATGCATATATAGATGCAACTTCATTAGTTCACTTTTGTCAGTTAAACTATTTTGTAATTAGATGTATTAATTAGGCAGTGAGCCCACTGGCAGTGAGCCCTTGTAAAAATCACCTTAACCGGTGTTCTATAATTGAGAATTAGCATTCTTTCTAGTTTTTCCCTTCTCGGGTTTCCACACAAATTATGGTGTTCATTGTGCATGGTTTTGTTGTGTGCATTCATGTTCATATCTATTTAATTATTTTATGTTTTATATAAGCATGCTGCAGATTAATTAAAGAAAATAAAATTGTTTTATGATAATTGATTCACCCCCTTCTCAATTATCTAGATTGTTCAACAATTACGTATTAAAAATAATTTACCCTATTCATGATCTAGAACTACTTGGAACAATTCATGATTTAAAATTTTGGGAATATTATTTATTAATAAACAAATTTATATTAAAAATTGATTGAATCAAGTAGTTTGCAACATCTTTTTACTCAACCACAACTAAACACGAGAAAGAGAAAGTGGATGGAACTATCAACAAAATATGACTTTATTATTAATTATGTCCCAAGTAAAGAAAATGTAGTGGCTAATGCATTAAGTAGAAAATGATATGTGTGAATTCCTTAACCTTTAAAAGAAGTCAATTTGAAAATGATATTAAATATATAGGTTACCTTTTGATAGTTATTTTCAATCATTTTATGAGGGATTAAAAAATAAATATCCAAATGATGATTTCCTTAAATCTTAAATAGGATAGATAATAATGGCCTTCTATATTATAAAGGTCAATTATATATTCTTGATTTACCCACTATTAAAAAAAAATCTTAGAAGGATTCCCGTGATATACCTATATTAAGGCATCCAGGATTTCAAAAAACCTATCTTTCAATCAAACAAAATTTCTTTTGGCCTCAAATAAAAATTGAGATTCATCTTATGTCAAACAATGTTTAGTTTGTCAAAGAGTTAAAAGCCAAACAATGTAAACCACCTGGTACTTCACAACCTTTATATATTCCTGATTGGAAGTGGGAGTCTATCAGTATGGACTTTATCATTAGATTACCACAAACACGTAAAGGACATGACTTTATTCTTGTAGTCGTAGATAAATAAACCAACATGACACACTTCTTTCCCATCAAAATAAAATATTATGCCTCATATATTGCTCACATATTGTTAAAGAAATAATTAGACTACATGGACTTTCAATGAATATTGTTTTAGATTGAGATCCTAGATTCACTTATTCCTTTTGGAAAACTCATTTTTTAAAAAACTTGGTACTGGTTTAAGTTTTAGTAATACATACCATCTTGAGTCAAATGGAAAAATTTCATGAGTCAATAGAGTCTTATAATACATGTTAAGGATGTAAATTATGGACAAACCCGAGTCATGGGAAGATTATTTACACTTAGTGGAGTTTGCATATAATCAAGGATACCATTCAACCATCAAAATGTCACCCTTCCGAGCTATATATGGTCAAAATTGTAATACTATAATGTTATAGAACTATTTATCCAAATAAAAAGACAAGGATAACAATTAAAGTAAGTGAAATAAATTTTTTTAAGTAAAATACATTAAAGCCTATATATATTATATATTAGAAGAAAAGGATTACATTTGTCATTAAACCATTATGAATGGCATTATCAACCCTACCTATGAATCTGGAAGTCATTTGACTATGGCAATACATTCGACTTTGCAGATATGAAACTATATTTACAAAACAATGGCCAAGAGATTTTCAACAAACCCTTACAAGCATCCAAAACAAGCCCTAAGGCAGCTTACATATCACAAAATTATTATCAAAATTTTAATTTTCTTATTGATCTCCTTTGTTGCTCCTCCATACCCACAACTTTCACTGAATTTTCATCAAATTCTCCTTTCATTTACATCAATGAAACCATCAATTAAACCATGATTTACATCATTTACCATTTCTAGAACATTATGTGCATGGCCTTCCTCAATTTGGTCTTCTACCAGCACAAAATTCACCATTTGAGGTGAACCAAAATGAGAACTATTGATAGGCGAATGATCAACATGGGCACAGAGAAATATTGAAATAGCATAATACTTTCCTTGATGTTGATATCCATTGTGGGCCAAGTTGAAGGCATCATACACAGCCTGAAAACCTTGGCGTTGCTTAAGATATTCTTTGGGAGAAAGGCTTCCAATGTACCCTTTTCCCTTGAAAATATTATAATTTTGGGAAACGTCTAAGATAGCATTATCACCCAGAAATTGAGATTTCACAAACTTTCCTACTATGTTCTCTAACTCTCCAAGAGACTGCACCAAGTCCATAAAAGAATAAATATAGAAGAGAATATAAATTATTTATAAATCTCAAGGGTAAAAAGGAAGTTATTTTATGAGTGAAAAATATATTACTCAAATTTCAATTGATTAAAGAGAATAACTAAGCTCGTTGGTTGCATAAGTACCCACTTAAATATTATAAATATATGTAATTGATAAGTGGAATATCTACCCACAAAAATATTATAAATATATGTAATTGATAAATGGAATAAGGATATAGAGGAGAATTCTCTTCATTGGTTTAAAGGATAAATAAGAAGTGAGCACAAAAGGAGGGGACACAAAGTGTATCCAACTTGAGATACAATGTACACCTAGATTTGTCCTAACCAAGGCTTTGATGCATTTGCATGGTGCATAAACACACATTGTGTTACATAGGATCTCCATAGTGTGTCACAACTTGGGATATTGTGATCAAACAACCACTCAACATATATTGTATTTTTATCTTATTGAAATAAATTATTTGATATTATTTATAATGTTCGTACCTAAATTTATTTTATTTATGAATGAAATATTTTTATAATAAAATTATTACTCACAATAGTCAAGTTTTATTTCAAACCAACTTCTTTATTTAAATAAATTGATTTGAAAGAGAAAAAGGTAAAAATAAATTCAAGTAAATACAAGAATGAAAGAAAGGGTGATATACCAAAATAGTATAATTACTCCCCAAATAAAATGATATACATAAAATAGTAAAAAAAAATATTTAATTGTCAATAGTTTCAATTGTCTAATTAGAGTTGCAAATGCAATCAAAAAATGCAAAGAAATCTTTTAGTGCTATCTAAAGTGTGATTGAAAGAAAAAAAGGTATAGACAAATTCAATAAATATACCAATGAAAAGAAATGTGAAATGTCAAAATAATATGAATGCTCTCACAAAACACAAATATACACAAAACAATATAAAAATTAAACATTCAATAGTAAACTATTCATATTAAAGATAAGATTTTAACATTCCAAAAAAAACTAAACCATCCACATAAAACTCAAGATTAAAAGCAAATTAAAAACCCAAATATCCCTTATTCAATGCTTTTGTAAACAACCAATAAAAATTCCTTGAAGGTCATAAATTGAATGAAAAAAATTGAAATAAATGGATCGAATTCATTGGAGGAACTACTACTTACAAAGCTAAAATGCTTTGTTTATTTACATACATCACAATAGGCCCTAAAATGGTAATGTGAATCTTTCTAAAAATTTCATTTAATTAATGGCCTTGTCTTTTTATCCTCAAGAACATTATTATTCTTCACTTTTGATGAGGCATCTTTTCAAGCATAACTTATTCTATTCTTTTAACTTCATCTTTTTCCAAATCAGATGAGACTTGTGGCTTTTTCATGATTTATGATCCATATTTTAATTAAATTACCATCTTTTTAAAATATTAACATATAAAAGTATAGTATCATGCATATACCTTTTATCTTTAGTTGCTCTCATTGTTTTCTTTGGGTGAGCACTAATTTTTTTTCCTTTTGTTTGGATTTCCCTGTATAGATAAGAGAGGCTGAAGGGCCTACACCTAATAAAACCTCGTGTAAAATTTAACAATTTCACGTTCAAGGTGAAAAGAACCTAGAACTTGAAGATGGTGAGTTGAGATTTCCAACGTTAAGGCTATCATTAGAAGGTGGTTCAAAGTAACAAGAAATCAATAAGAGACATGAATGGGTGTGGTAAAATTGATTTCAAATCCCAACCAAATACTTTGAAGGTAATATTGCTTTGTTCAAGTGTCAAACCCATACCAAACCAATCCCAATCAAGTGTCAAACACATACCACACAGGTCTTCTTTAAGGAAGTGGGTAAAGGTGCCTTGAGCTAAGTGGTCCAACATCGAGAGTGTCGCATGTTTTTGAGTGGGGAAGATTATAAGGGGTAGTGTGCTCTCTTGGGGTTGTAGGAATACGTTCATGCACTAGGGTTGATGCGAAGGTTCCTTGGTATTGGGGTATTGGGCATGGGGTAAGTGCTAGATTAGGGTGAACTAAGTGAGTGCCAAGGTAAGGGAAACCTTGGCATGGGTTTGGAACTCATGATAGAGGAGCCACTTGAACTTTCTAGGACGATCTCCACACTTTTTGGGTGTCAATTCCAAGTCTAGTTGCATAAGGGAAACTTGAAGGACAAGTTGTTGGGGAGTGTTGAGGAATGCAGTGGAGTGTGGGGTGCACCTATAGAGTGGTGTCAAAGTGCCAATGCATGGAATGGGACCAGATTGCAAAGGAGTTCATGGGGTCCAAGTGGAGCACCAAGTTGCAAGGAAACGTTGTGCATGGAGACAAGGTCACATAAAAATTGAGATATCTAGTGTCTAGTGGGAGTTTAGGTCTGGGAGAAACCTATGAACTACATGGAGGATGAAAGCAAGCCAAGAATCAAGAATCAATAAGTGAGTGATAGATTGGTGTGAGTATCCAAGATCCAAGGGAATGGAGAAAGGTTATAGGTTAGACACAATGAGGGAATGATTAGGTCATGGGTTTAGGAAAGGAACTGGGGTTGTGACCAAATGAATCACAAGGATCAAGAATCAAGGTAGACTTGTCACCTAGAATCTAAGTGCCAATGTTCTAAGTTCCTCCACAATCCCAAGGCCTGATATGAAAGAACAAAGAATAAGGGATTTGGAGAGAAAAATAAATTGAGGACTAGGGACTTGTGAGAGAAAACATATAAGGGGGGTGATGGATGGGATTAGAGAGGAAATTGGAACCAAAAGAGGTGAGTAAAGACATCGCGGGGAATAAGAGCTACAAGGAGGCACAATAGGTGGGGGTCAAATGATGAACCAAAATTAGGACATTCCAAGTCTAAGGTCTTCCATGAGACTCACAACCTAATGAAACTACGCAATGTGGCAATTGGGGGATGGGAGAACCCAAAACCATGGAGCTTGGTTCCAAGTTTTCCTATAGACTCACAATATGAGTAAGAACTCAAAGACTCCCAAAAATATAAATCATTTAAGCAAGGAAAAATATAAGGATTCTATCATGAGGGGTTTACACATACAAGGCATATTTCCATCAAAATGAAAGGAATTAGTTGTATTTTATAGATTTCAAAGGGGTACCAATAGATTCTACACTATAATTGGATGCAATTGTACCTAAAATTTTATCTAGGACTCCCCCACGATCTTATTTAGTACAATAAAAAATTATCTCTTGGCCACTTGCCTCTAATCTTTCACCTCTAGTAGATGATAAGTTATGGTCAAACTAGTGCTAAAAAAACACCTTTAAGATCTTGAGTCACTAACCTTATTTCAACAAAAAATGAGGAAAGTGAAAAGAATGTACATTTCTCCTCTACAAATGCATATTAATAACAATCAAAATAATGAGAAAGACTTTGAATTAACTCACTTATATCACCCTATATAAAATGAGTTGCAAGAAAAAACTTAAATATTTGATAATTGTATTAGTATCACATAGATTTATTTGATTATTCTAAAATCAAATACACCAAAAATACATATAATCTTTAAATTTCTATGTTTATGTTTTAAATCAAAATTTAAAATTATAAGAAAACTTATTATAATTAAAACTATTATGGTAAAGTTATATTATAAGGAGCATTCTTAATAAATTATTTTTAATATAAAAACCCCAAATTGTGAACATTTGTAAAATTCTTGAGTTAGATGATATATAACTCTAGTGACTACAAAAATACAACTCAATTTGGTAATTTATTTATTTTTTAAATTTTCACCTTTGAATCGCAATTTTCTTTACAAAAAATTGTTTATAATTAATGAAAAATATTTAGGAACAAGCTTCTCTTAGCTTCACAGATGTTTATTCAAATCTAACAAGGCCAACCACATGAAGGTGGAAGCTCACATGGCCTCTCCTAATGAACCTAAGACAAAACACAAGAACACAACACATACATTTAACTTTTTTAATCAAAAATATTATTATGTGCAAGAAGTTTTAGTCATTTACAATAATGTTAATATGTGGCGGATCAAAATATATATTTTACAATTATTGTTAATATTCAGTAGAAAAATATATATATATTATAATCATGTGAATTGCATTCATAAAGTGAATTCATGATTGTCTTTTAAATGTTGTCTTCATTAGGTATGATTATTCATTGTGGAAAATGTTAATATGTGACAAGTCAAAACATACATTTTATTATTATGGTGGTATGGTTATGTATATAAATCATGTTCATAAAGTGCTTTTAGAACTGTTTTAAATGCTATTTTTGTAAGGGTGATTTAATTTTATGAAGTGAATTATGTTGTGATTCATAAATGATAAATTTATTTATAAAATTGTGATTTGTAACTTTAATGTTAACATCAAAATTAATAAATTTTTAAGTTAAAATTAAACATTAACCAAGAATAAATGGAAAATGCAAGGGACATAAGAGAAAAACCTTAATGAATGGCCTTAGCCTAGTGGCCATTCTTTAAGATGTCAAAAAAGTATGCGACCTTAAGGAATGAACATGGCCAATGATCATTCCCTTCAGTCTTTGAAAGGGGTTAAAAAATCCCTTTCCAATGACATTTTTATTAAACCTTTTATTTTTTACATGTTACATAACCACTAAGCCAATGTAATTGACCAAAATATGACTAAAAAATGGCAAATGACTAATCCCATCCTTTGCTGCTCTGAACCCACATGGGAAAATTCACTCCTACACTTTATCCTTTGCTAGACCATCACATGGGTCTTAGCATATTGACCTTGACACTTTGGCATTGGCTATCAAACCAACACAGGGCATTATGGTGTTTAATTAGGTGGACCAACATATTCATTTAGGAATTATGAGGCTTATTATACTTTTGGAAAATATTGACACACATTATTTGGCATTAAACACCGACACAATCATTTGTGCCCTAAAAGTTATTATTTGGTAAACCATGAGACATTGTGTTGAGCAACCGACTTAGGGCTTGAAGAACTTGATTGCAGTGGTGGTATGGTGGCTTGGTTGAGTAGATAAATGGTTTTCAGTTTCTTTAAGGTAGTTAAGGTTTCTTCAATGGCAATTTTTTTGGTAAGTTCATTCCTTTCTCACTATGGTTATTGGTATGATTGGAAATGGTATTTGTCTTGGTTAAGAGGTTTCTAGATTATGTGGTTGTGTTCATAGTTGCTTATTGAGTTATGTTCAGTTGTTTCAAAAATTGTGTTGTCTTGTGAGGTGTTTGTGAAAGGCTGTGATAAAATGTGATAAAATGTGTATAAGGGTTTGTTGTGCAAATTTTGCTCACACACCCTGCTGAAGGTAGGGACCCTCTTTTTGTTTGTTTTGTTTGTTTGCCTGCCTTAGGATTCTGACCTTTTTCCCCCTAAGGGATAGGTTTCTTGGTTTTGGTTTTTCTTCATCCATGGAATTCAATGTCTCATTCACACTCAAGGTGTTTTCCTTGCAAAATCATGATCACAGTTTAGCTCTTAGAAGGTCCACCCCAATCCAAAATTTCAACTTAAGGGAAAAATTGACTACATTTGGGAGAAGTTCGGTAAATCTGAGGTAGCTCAAATTACCCAAACTCAAGTCTTCCTAGAAATTTTGAGCTCCCTCAGATTTTTTGAGTCTGGGGTCTTATTGTATTTCTAAGTTTTCAAACATCCTCTTGAGCATTTATGGCACACATTTATGATGTGAAATGGGGGGATATAATTGTCACTTATGATGTATTCATGGTTATTTTGCATTGCATGCTTTTGAACTCGAGAGAACTTGCTCCATTCTACGATTTTCCAAACCCTACAGTGGAGTAGTATTTCTTCAAGTGGTTGTTGTGAGATTTGAAATCCTTCACAAGACTCTTTCTTCTTGAGCGTTGTTTCAAGGTAGGGTATCTTCCTTGTGTCTTCGATTGAGCTTTGTTTCAGGATGATTTAATATACCTTAAGCTTAATGATATTTTTTCTGGAGTATGTGATTGTTGTGCATGGATTTTAAAGGAACGGGTTTGATTGCTTTGGTGTAACCATTAGGGTTTTCTATTATTTAAGTGTACATTCGATTGGTTTTGGTTGGGATTTCAATTTGAATAAAATGGGACACTTAGGTTCACTGAAATCTTTGGGATTCACCCTTCTCATTGTGTTCTCATGATGATATTTGAATTAAAGGGTGTCACCTTGCTCTAAAGATTGAATTAGAAAACCCTAGTTCCTCAAAGTGCAATGATGATGAAAGATTTCTAAGGAATGTTTGATTTAAACCAACATAAAGAGCAAAGCATAGATTCAACCAAGTGAAATGAACATTGTTCATCTTTTAGCACTTTATGAAGTTATACACTTAGCGAATTTTTGAACTAGGGAAAACCGCTGGAGATTTTGAGGTAGCTCAGATTTTTTGAGCCTTAATTAGCTCAGAAAATCTGGCTTCCCTTGGATTTTCCAAATCCTCCACAATATCAAAATCCTGAATCTCATAGAATGAGCAAACTAGTGCCAACCTGTTTTCATCAAGGAAGAATATGATACTTAGAAAATTTTTAGGTTTGAGTCACCACTGAAAATTTTGAGGTAGCTCAGATTTTTTGAGCCTCAATCCACCCAAAGAATCCAACCTCCCTCAAAATTTCTAAATCCTTCAAGCCTTCAAATCCCTGATGCAGGTGACAAGATGGACTTCAATGAATATGGTTTAGAGTACAATATTAATACAATTGGTGTCATCCATGTATGAGCTTTGTAGTACCAGAGAATCCCATGAAGATGCCTTAGAGTCCCTTAAATGAGAGTTAAAGATGCACACTGAGTAGGCCACCAGAAAATCTGAGCACCCTCAGATTACCCAAGGTCTAATCTGGTTGGGGAATCTGCTCTAGGGTGGAATTCATGAATTTTTTTGTAATGAATCCAAATCTCATTTTAAATGATAATTGAGCCTACAAATTGGGGTTATGTGATATTCATTGTTGAATTTTCATGTTTAATATGGGATTAATTTGCATGTTTTTGGATAGTCTAATGGTATAATTTCGATGAGTAAGTAATCCACTCTACATTGCCATCAGGGTTTGTATTATCCATTTTAAGTTGCATTAATAGTGTCATTTAGCATATATTGATAAATCTCACTGAATTAATGCCATGTATTGTTGGGTTATGCTATCATTTTCATATGGGTGATTATAGTTTCTCTAACAGATGTAGGCTGAGTTGAGCCTTGACAAGACTTCCAAATCAAAATTTGTTGTAGTGCAAGAGGAGGTGAAAAAGAGAGTTGAGAGAATAAAGTATGATTTCAAGGGCATATGGCCGAAATCCAAGATTTCTTCTACTTGGGCCAAGATTGAAAGCACAAATATGGGGCATGTGGACTATGATGACTTCCAGCAAAGAATGTTTGGTAGTACACCCACTCAATTGACACAAATTCTTACTCACAATGGTTTAGCTCAAGCAACAAGGTTCCCTCCCCCTCAATTGTGCCCTGAATTGGTTTTAGAGTGTGCAAGACGTTATGACTCAAACAAGAGGATCATAATTGGGCCACAAGGTAGAGTCCTAACCAATCTCACAAAAGATTCCATTGTAGGAGTGTTCAACATTGCCTCACATCACAAACTTATTGAGGAGATAAATATTGGAGAAGCAATAAAGTTATATGATGAAGATCCCAATAGAGCCTTGGACATGATGAACAGTTCTTGGATATTGAAACCCAAGCCACATTATTCCAAGCTACCCAAGCAACTGCATAGAAGTGATTTCAAGCTTGAGTATCATGATGTCATAACCCTCTTGGGCAGAGTAATGGGGATAGAAGAGGCTCATGTTTTCCACACTTGGATGTTCTATCCTATCAGACAAATAATGCATGGGAAGCATTATCATTAGGCCAAGATCATAAGCAATAACTTGGATGCACAACTAAGGAGTGTGCAGGAGACTAATAGGTTCACAATGACCTCCTACTTTGTGTATATGCTAGCAAGAAAAACCAAGTACAAAGGTCCCAGTTGCAAAGGAACCCTAGGAAAGGATAGAATATGGGACATCTACCCAAAATTGCAGTACAAGACAACCAATTACGAGAGAGAAAATTATGCATTCTTCATGTACATTCCCAGGTTGCTATAGGATGCCCTTCATGTTAAAGTTTCTTCTAATGCAATGGACTTGATCAAACAATATGGGTAGTGGTTTATTCAATTCCAAATATTGGCATATATCTGGATACAAGGGTCTCCTATTGTCCCTCTCAGATTGCCAAGATACCCAACCAATAAGGTCATATTATTGGAATTGACAAAACAAATGGTGGAATTTGAGGCAATCTTATAGAAAGAATTGCATAAGAAAGGGTTAGGGGCATAATTCCGATTGAGAATTGGAACCCTAGAAACATGCCCCTCCATTCAAAGTGCCCAATATTCTAAGAAGGAGATGAAAAAAATTGAATTATATCCTCATACTAACAGGGATAACTTTGATCCTTATGGCAAAGCTCAAAAGTAGGCCAACAAAGAATTCAAACATAAGGATCATATTGAATATTATTGGGCCAATTTTCGTGATGAATTTGAAGTGATCAGGAGAAGGTTTCCCAGCCTACCCCTCAATTTGATAAGGCTTTACAAGGTAATAAAGGTACCAAATCAAGTTTAGGATGATGATGTAGATTTAATTTAACATTATGATTATGAGCCTTATAAAAACAAACCTCTACCTCTAGTAAATTGGTAAGGAGAAGTGATAGACTTGGACCAGGTGACAAAACCAATGAATAAATATTCAAGGCTTTGGGTGAAACATAAAGTGTTGGAGCTGGAAGTAGATGGTGCCAAGTTTACTTATGACCTGATGGGAGATCTAGAATCCCAATCTAAAGAGGAGGTAGAAGTTGATAAGGGTGACATCACCGAGCCCCATGATGGAGATGGTCAAGAGGAAGATAGACCTCTTACACTGAAAAGGAAAACAAGGGGTAAAACACAGACCAAGCTTGCTGAGAAGCAATCTCTAAAAGTAAAGAAGGCTCCTAGGGCTAGTACTACAATTGAAGAGGGAGAAGCTCCATAGCCGGTCAAGAAGAGGAAATTGGTCACTGAGGGCCAAAAGGCAGCCAAGGCTAGAAAGAACAACACTACAACTGATGCCCCACTTCAGCCAAGGTTGTAGACATAAAAATTTTAGGGGAGAGGCCAAAATTTTATGTTAGGAGAAATTATCCTAAACTCAAGACATCCCCAGTGGTAGAAGTGAAGACAGTTGAAAAGGAGGTGCAAATTGTAGAGGCATCTACAAATGATAGTGCCAAGAGAGAAATTACAGGAAATAATTCTCCTCCTTCTCCTCTTCATAATACACTAATTCCATAAGAAGTAATCAATGAGGAAGGTAACATATTGAATGATCCTAGGAAACATTAATTTTAGGATGAAGAAATCTCTACTCCTAGAAGTGGAGAGTGGAAAAAGTTCATGGAAGAAATTGGGCAATCCACTTTTTGAGCCTAGAGTAAGAATGTTGAATCAAAGGTGACTCAAGATATTCCAACCAAATCTCCAAAGAAGGAAATGGTAGATAAGCAAAGAGGTCAAAAAGAAATAGAGAAGAATGTACAAGAAGTTGTTGATAGCCCAACTCAAGACAAGGTTCAACAAGAGGCTCCCTCTACTGACATAGAAACTGAATAGCCTATTGTCCCAGATTGGCTAGAAAAGAGGCTTAGCAAGAAGCCAATCATAGTTCAAGAGGAGACTCCTAGCTAGGATAAACTTTTAGAGCAATGGGGACATCCTAAAAAAGGAAAAGAGCAAGGATTGTTTCCAAATTCTCAAGGGATGAATTCAACAATAGAGTTGTTCATGTAGTTGTTCCTATAGAAAATAAGTACAAAGATGAAATAAGGCCCACAAACTACAAGGAGAAAACAATTAATCTGGTTCCATCTACTAAGGAACATGAGAAGGAGGAGTTCCAAGAATCATCCCAAGCTATCCTAAGAAGACTAGACAAGGAAACTGAGGAGAAGGAGAAGTTGCAAAAGCAACTTAATGATGTGTATAAGTATGTTCAACACTTGATGAAACCTCTACAAATGGATAGCAATGAGGGCTAATTCCAGAAGGATTATTTCAAAAGGAAGCTATCTCAAAGATTGAAAAGTTGAAGTCCTCAGTTCACAGCACTCGGGAATGGCTCCATGATGTCAGTAGCAGAGGAGATCAGTCTATTGAGAAAATATTCAACATCCATGCCAAAGCTATTGAGTTCTTGGAGGACACTTCTCAATTTGCTACTGATTGTAATAAAGTTGATGAATCAATTGTTGAAGAATTGAAGAAGATTTTATAGGTGCCTAAAGAAGAATTGGCTCAAATGAATATCTTTACTTCTAATGATATTGGCAAGGTGATGGAATGGCTGGAAGTATGGAATTATAGGAAGGAACTCCTCTCCAAGGCCCTAAAGAAGATAATGAAGCTGCAAGGAAAAATGAAGGAAATATATGATAGTTGCATCACCTTTATGGAAATCATGACTTCCATGAGAAGAAAGTTTGGACAGAAAAATATGATCACTAGATTTCAGGAATGGTGGCATGAAATTTATGAGCTCCATCTGACAATTCTCCCATTTCCAAATATCATTTAGAGGATGTAGCCATTTATATTTCTAACCTGGACAAATACCATGAATTGCAAATTGAATGGAATAAAATGATGCCCAAATATGTTGATGAGTTAAAAACTCATAAGATAAGAATAAAATTTATTCCAACTCCATATCCAACTAACATGAAGGAAATATTGGAAAAAGTCAAAGAACTATCTAGTAGATTAGAAGCCAAGAAGGAAGGAGAAAACAACCAGCTTGGAGCCACCTAGGAAAAAGTGCCAATCACATGACTTTATAGCCAGGAGGGGCAACCTAGAATTTAGTTCCAATAAGAGAATATTTCTAGGTCTAGATTGACCTAGGGCCTATTTTAAAATTTTAAATGTACCTTTATTTTATTAAAAATATTAAGGCCGACCTATCTAACAGACCTAATTTTGTAACCCTAATTCTGGGCTGACCTAAAGTGATTTCTCTATAAATTGAGGCCTCAATTTCATTTGTAGTGGTTAGACATAGTTGATACTGTTAGAACTGAGAAAGAGTTAGAGTGAAACATTGTGAATACATGAATTGTTGCAAATCTGGGTGAATTTAATACAAGTAAAGAAATTGTGCTTTGGTGTTCTTTCCTGTGTTGTTTACTTTTGCATGGTTCTTGTTTTCCAAATCTTTAAAAAATGCTTTGAAGTTATGGTTGCATGTTAGATCTTAGATTTAGATGTGATGCAATTGTGTTAATGATTCACTATCTGAAGTGTTTAAGCAATCCTTAGTCCATACTTTAGCAATTTTTTGATTGTAAGTTGTTATGTAAAGTTAGCCTGGGACTAAATATTGTGTGTTGAGTTCAATTGTGGGTATTTATTCATTTCAATTATAAAATAAGGTAGATTTGTGTGAATGCTCCATGATCTGAAAATCTTGAATTCCTTAGAAGATTGCACTATTTCTATGAGATTGCAAGTTCAATCTGGGTTTAGCAGAAATTGGTTTTGGAAGGATTGGTCCACTTTGAATGTTTTATTATTTGCACAATTGGTCTTAGGTTTTAGTTTTAGGAATCTCTCTTGAACCCTTATCTCCTTTTTCTATTTATTTTGAATTTGGGATAGTTTTAGGATTACAAAAGCATCGACATATTACAAGATTTGATGAATTTGAAGCTTCTAGCATTTGTTTTGTAAGGCCCCTTGTGATTACCAACAATTTCACATTATCTCTAAGTTGTTTTAGCATTGTCAAGACCTGACGTTAGAGACCTTTGGGTTATCTTTTGAGGCTTGTTGATAGAGATTTACCTTTCAAAAGACATAGGATATCATATTTTTTCTAAGTTGTTGTTGTGTAGAAAACACCATCAATAGTCTTTACATTTTTTTATCCATGGGTGTATTGTCTTTTGTATTTGAGTTGCCCATTGTTAAGACACAGGGTTTCTAAGTTATTAACAAATTTTTTAAAATCCTTTACATAGGTCGTGTCTTGCACTTGTGATGTCGACTTGGGAGTTGGTTTGTGTATTGACCATGTATTAAGGGTAGTTTTTATTTGTTGAAAATAAAGTCATCACAATGACTAGACATGGGAAGTTATGGAAATAGTTTTGAACAATTTTTAAAAGGTTACATTTGATAGTTGTAATTAGTGAGAGATGATAGCATTATGTGTACTATTGAATGTTTATATAAATAGTGATTTATCACTGTTATTGGTTGGGTGCTTTACAGAGATACATCATGTTGAATTTGTAAACAATTTTGTAATGTTGTTTTGTAAATAGTATGAAAAAAGTGAGATGTGTAACTGATATATTTTCTATTTTAAAGATTTCATGCCAATGAATCTTTAGGATATAGAATATGTTAGCTTGGAAAGTGGAAATGTTATGTAGTGAAACAAAGCAACCCTCTATAATGTATTTTCTTGATGATTGAAAATTGTGTTGTAAGGTCATGTCAGTGAGATAAAGATTGACCTTTTCCAGTGAGACATTCTATAGGTAGTGAGGCTTTTCTAGTGAGGCATTCTATAGCCAGTGAGGCTTTGCTAGTGAGGCATTTTGTATCCAGTGAGGCTTTTCCAATGAGGCATTTTGGCAAGCTAGTGAGACATTTTATCGAGTGATTTTTCATCCCTATGAGGGTTTTCCACTCATGAAAAATACTATGTGATGACTCTTTTTGGATGCCTTTTTGATCTTATTGTCTTTTATATTTACATTACAAAATTTGAGTTTATATGTTATTTGAGAATTTGAATTTGGTTATCACATTCTGATCATAATCTTGAAACTGGACATTCACTATTTTTAAAGAGATTAAGTGGTTTTGAAACATTAGTAAATTAAAATTGATTATTAAGACACTGATTCACCCCCCCCTCTCAGTGTCTTCCGTACTCCAACAAGTGGTATCAAAGTCATACCCTTTCTAAAATTTTAACCAACTTAGGGGATTCTTGATGGATTACTTGACATGGAAAACCATGAAGGTATTTCTACTTCACAAGCACCTTTATTTGATGGTACTGACTATGCCTTTTGGAAATTTAGAATGTAGCTTCATATAACTTCTCTAGGCTGAGGTATGTCATGCAATTAAGATTGAGTATATTGCCATTGCAACACCCTCTATTGTAGATGAGAAAAAAACATATAAATGTGATGCTAGGGCTACAAATGCTATTTGTTGCGGTCTGACTAATGATGTGTTTGTTAAAATTATGGACTGTAAAAGTGCAAAGTCTATTTGGAATAAATTGTCTGGTATTTATGATGGTGATGAAAAAGTTAAAGAGGCTAAACTACAAACTTTTAGAGCCAAGTCTGAAGGCTTAAATATGACTAAGGAAAAGAAGGTAGCTGATTAGCTTCTAAGAGTCTTGATGAGACCATAAATTGTCTCATATTTTATCAAATAAAATCATCTATTTATTCCTAATGCATTAGTGTTAAAGTGGATTTGAGTAATGATTGAAATTTCTCTAGCTTGTTTAAAGTAAAATATAAAGTAAATGTTTGGTTTATTTTTAGTAATAAAATGTGATCAAAATTGCCTCTAATATGTCTCCATGAAGTGTTTAAAATGATATAATGCAGATAAATGAGTTATTAAATAACTCATGGTAAGAAGAAGCTTCATTAGACACTTGCAATAGAGAGCTCTACACTTGAGGCAGTTAACTACCGAAAGCTTTAGAAGGCTTTGAAGAAGTAATGAGAAGATAGAGAAGACTCCCAACACACTCCTACATTCATGCAAAATCATGGAGCATCATTCATTCATAAATTAATGGGATGAGTATTTGCTTCAGGTTGAGTTCAAATATCTCTCACAGTTATTAAATTTCATTCTTCCTTCATTCACGTTCAACACTTGAAGACTTCCTAAAAATCAAGCATTCAGAAATTGTCAAAAACGCAGTCTCAGTAAAACAACGATATCTCCCTCGTTTTTCATTAAAATTTAAAAATTCAAAATGATATGGAAAGTATATTTGAATATCTAAAAACCATTTTGATAATTTGGCATGATTTGTAGGAAGGAAGGAGCACTACATGTCAAAAAATGATTGATATAAAAGTGGCATGATGGAGGACAACAACTTCAATTTTCTTAAAGTTTTATAAAAGACCCCTCAAAAATAGGATCTTGGATCCACATTCTTAGTGGATTGGTTGGATAGATATATAATATGAATTCTATAAATAAAATGTAATCATTTGATCAAAAGGAGGGGATTAGAAAGGATTTTTTTCAGCCTGAGGAAATAGGATAGTTTTAGTTTCATTTCCAGCAATGTATTTCCAACATTCTACAATAAATTTGAATTCAAGAAAGCTTTTCATTTCCAATAATTGAAAAGTAGTTTATTCTTTTCAATTCATGCAATTTTTCCTTAGATTAGTTCCCTTTCATGTAAAATTCCTTTCATGCAAATAGGATTTATTTCATGCAAGTAGAATAGACTGTAGAATAGATTGTCAAGCAAGTTTTCTACTTCCTCTCTTGCAGACAGCCATGGACACCACCTTGGATTGATAAATTAAATGATGAGGATTATAATGACCCCATCATTTTTGGCGTCATAGCTGGGGATAGGTGTCATTAGGGAAGGGAGCAAGTTAGTTTTGCATCCTTTTAGATTTAGAAGTTCCTCAAGAAAGATCCATCTCTCAAAACCCCCCCAAAATACCAACTCTAAAGAGAAACCCCCCTATCTATTTCAAAATATCCTTAGTTGGAGGACCATCACTCTAAATCCTAGCAAAGGATATTTATTTAAGGAAAGAATTGATGGATTATTTCTTGCAAGAGGTGTAGAATACAATGAAGAGATCTTATCTTCAATACAAAAACTTGCAAGGAAGAGACTTATTTGGAGACCTTCAAAATCCAAGAATGGCTGGCCAATTAGATTTTTGAAGTCAAAGGAGGGCTGCCCAATCAGATATTTGAAGAACAAGGAGTTATTTCTAGTCATGCATGCAGTAGATCAAAAGGAAGGATTGCAAGATCTCTCCAATCAACCCATGTATTTGCTAGAATCAAAAATCATGGAGAAGGTTTCCACTTCAAAGGAAGGTGAAGCATTGAGTTTCAAAAAAATTGTCATCTCTTCTTTTCATTCTCTTCTCTCAAAAAATTGAATGCATGGAAACATACTTTGAGAAAGGGAAGATACTTTTCAGAACCAATTAATGGTTATGTGTAACCTCTCTACATCATTATGTAGAGTAGGTTAGGGTAGGTTTGATTTTTGCAAATAAGTGCTTTACTTTGCACATGTTATTTCCTCTTCTCTTATGCTATAAGCATACAATTTTCTATGCAAGTTTCTGCTCTAAAAACTTGTAGCAAATACTTTGGCATTATGGATGACTAGTTAGTGTAGCAAAAATAATGATGAAGCAATATAAATTGATATTCAATGTAAAAGATCAAGTTGCAACTCTCAAAATTTGAAGAAATTCTTTGCTTGCAACGTGGAGAAAGTGAACTACAACTCATGCATGATGGTTGCATGGAAAACTAAGATAAAATCAGGTATTTACTTTATTATTTTACTCTTATTCAACTTAAAGTTCTTTCATTTTACTCAATCCACTCAAAAGAAGAAGAAAAACATATAAAATCAGTTCTAAGATTTAAGGAGCAAGTTGAACCTATCTAGAGCTATTTTGAAACTATTTTGGAGCTATTCTGGAGCTTTCAGAAGCCTTCAAGAGCTCTCAGGAGTTCTTCAGGAGCTTTCAGGAGCTACTCAAAGCAAATACTAAAAAAATGATGAATTTATTGAATTTGAAGGCTCATTATGAGTTGCAGAGGGACCTGCAACATTTTAGGTGTGGGGGAAATGATGAGACCATAAATTATCTCATATTTTATCAAATAAAATCATCTATTTCTTCCTAATGCATTAGTGCTAAAGTGGATTTGAGTAATGATTGGAAGTTCTTTAGCTTGTTTAAAGTAAATGTTTGGTTTACTTTTAGTAATTAAATGTGATCCAAATTGCCTCTAATATGTCTCCATGAAGTGTTTAAAATGATATAATGTAGATAAATGAGTTATTAAATAACTCATGGTAAGAAGAAGCTTCATTAGACACTTGTAGTAGAGAGCTCTACACTTGAGGTAGTTAACTCCTGAAAGATTTAGAAGGATTTGAAGAAGTAATGAGAAGATAGAGAAGACTCCCAACACACTCCTACATTCATTAAAAATCATGGAGAATCATTCATTCCTAAATTAATGGGATGCATATTTGTTTCATGTTGAGTTCAAAGATCTCTCACAGTTATTAAATTCCATTCTTCCTTCTTCCACCAAAGATAACTCAAGTTACCACATCACTCAAATGTTGTTGTATTATTATAGCATGTTATTCATGCTAATAATCAATTATTTTTTCAATTGAAGTGAAGAATAATTCCTTCATTCACGTTCAACACTTGAAGACTTCCTAAAAATTAAGTGTTTAGAAATTGTCAAAAATGCAGTCTTAGTAAAACAACAAAATATCCCTCATTTCTCAAAAAAATTTAAAAATTCAAAATGATCTAGAAAGTAGATTTGAATATCTAAAAATCCTTTTGATCATTTGGTGTGATTTGTAGCAAGGAAGGAGTAGTATGCGTCAGAAAATGATTGAGACAAAAGTGGCGTGATGGAGGACAACAACTTCAATTTTCTTAAAGTTTTGTAAATGACCCCTCAAAAATAGGATCTTGGATCCACATTCTTAGTGGATTGGTTGGATATATATATAATATTAATTCTATAAATAAAATATAATCATTTGATCAAAAGGATGGGATTAGAAAGGCTTGTTTCAGCCTAAGGAAATAGGATAGTTTTAGTTTCATTTCCACCAATGTATTTCCAACTTTCTACAGTAAATTTGAATTCAAGAAAGCTTTTCATTTCCAGTAATTTTCAAGTAGTTTAGTCTTTTAAGTGCTCCTTAGATTAGTTCCCTTTCATGAAAATTTCCTTTCATGCAAGTAGAATAGACTGTAGAATATTGTCAAGCAAGTTTTCTACTTTCTCTCTTGCAGACAACCATGGACACCAACTTGGATTGATAAATTAAATGTTGAGGATTACACTGACCCCATCAAGTCCAAGAAACTGTAAACTCAATTTGTGGTCTTGGTGAAACTTTAGAAGAAAGTGTAGTTGTTAAAAAGGTGTTAAGGTCACTTACACCTAGATATGATCCTAAAATCTTTGTTGTAGAAGAAAGAGATTTAAACAAACTCACTTTAGATGAAGTACATGGTGTATTTGCAGCCTATAAAATGAGAATGTGTACTGATAATCCCACTACCAAAGAAGTTTCCTTTAAGTATGTGAAAAAGGATAATAACATAAACTTTGATTCAGAGAAACTAGATGAAAATGAGCCTATTCTTGTGATTAAACTGAAAAGATGATTAGGTAGGTATAAAGGTAAAATACATTTTAAATGTTTTGACTGTGGCAAGATCGAGCATTGTGTTGCTCAATGCCCTAACAAAGGCTCTAAAAGTGATGAAGATGATAATAGAAGATAGGGTAAGAAAAAACAAAATAACTTTAAAAAGAAAAATGTTTTTAAAAAGAAGAAAAGCTTGTTTGCTGATGTAACAGAAAGTGGTTCAAAGGGATCCATTGAAGAAGGAGAAGAAACCTTGTTTATGACAATCATTATCCCAAATCAGAATTAAAATGAAAAAATTACAAATTTGAAACTGGAACTTGAAGTTGCAAATGAATTATATGGTGAAAGTGATGTAGAAGCAAAAGTTTATCTTGAAGGTGAATTGAGTGTTTCCTTAAATGAATTGAAGAAAGAAAGAAGAAAAAAAAGGGAATTTAAGAAGAAGTGTGTAGAATTTGATCAGATTATTGAGAACCTAAAGGTGCAATTGAAAGAATCTAGGATAAAGGAAGAAGCCACTTATAAGAGATTTCAAATCAAAACATAAGAGTACCAAAAGTTAGAGGCAAAATTTGTTGAATTGAGGAAAGAGCTTGACATGTGTGATAGCAGTAACAAACTAGAAGATCTTATAGGTAAATAGAGATACCATAAAGATAAAACTAGTTTAGGGTTTATGGAATGCCAATGCTCTCATTTTGATAAATCTCAACATGTCAATGTGACAAATGAAAAATATTTGATGCCATCAGTTATGTCTAAAAGGAGTTCAAACTCACATAGTGGAAATCTTAGATATATAGAAAAGAGTTACAGGTTCAACCATGTTATACAACAAAAGAAACCAAACATTCTTTCTAAAAAAACTTTTAATGCTACTAAAAAAAAGTTAATTTGGAAGCCAAAGAAATTTGATGAAAAGACAAAAGGTATGCTTAATCAAACAACCTTACATGCCAAGGTGAAAAATGTGTGGGTTTTAGATATTGGATGCTCACACCACATTACGTGTGATAAAAGCAACTTTGTCAAATTTGAATATTGTGATAGTGGCTTAGTGTGGCTTAGAAATGATGATTGTATTCAAATCATAGGGAAAGGTATTGTTTCTTTGGATGATGGCTTACCTTTGCAGGATGTGTACTATGCAGAAGGTCTCAAGCATGATCTCTTAAGCATAACTCAGATATGTGATCAGGGTTTTTATATTCTTTTTGATGCTCTTGGATGTGAGATTAGAAAGAAAATAGGTGAAGTTGTTGCAACAAGTTCAAGGACTCAAGGAAATATTTATAATTTTCAAGAAACCAAATTCATGAAAATGGTTGGTCAGTTGAGGGAGATATTGAATGATCTTCCTCATATTTTTATTCACTAAATCATTTATGTGTGTTATTAGGGTGCATTTCAAGTATCAACTTATATCCCTATGGTTGTTAGTTGCATTGGGTTTATGGTTTTATCTTTGCTATACAGTGGGTCACAAGTGTGTTTGTGGCATATTTGAAATATGGTTCTTAGTTTTTAAAAATTCTAGTGATGAACATGCAACAATAATGAGGTGATTCAAAGGAGTTATTTTCTTGAACAGTATACAATAGTATATATTGTGTGAAGTTTGAAGTTTCAAAAGATAGATCTAACAGTTAATTGCATATGTTTTGACAATGTCATTTTTTTTCTCGATAGTGCATCAATCCTTTCTTTATGGATAGTGTAAATGGTCTTAGTATGGTGTAAAATAACAAAGTGGTTTGACTTTTTGTAATTTTGTTTGATAGTATACTTGAAGAGAATTGGAGAGAAATTTTCTAGGTTGATTTTGTGGTTATGAACTCATGAGTTGTGTCTTGCAATTAAGGTAATATCCATGCTCTTGATAATGTTTGATAATGATAACTAATGAGGAACCTTGTCAATGATTGTGTAATTTCTCATGTCTCAGAGATTAGTGCATCTCTTGGTGTTACCTTGTGTTTCTATTAAGACAGTTTGGAAATTGTGTATTAGAAAAGTACCTTCACTGCATTTATTGTTCTCTTTGGAGATTTAGTATCATTGAGGTTCAATGACATAGTGGGAAAATCTGCTAAGAAGTGTGTATATATAATGTCCTTTGAATAAGGATGTCATAGGAACAGTAAGCAAATCTTGATAGCATTTAAGGAGGTACTACTAGTAGGTGTAACATCAGTATTAATTAGAAGGCTTTGAAGCAAGGTATGAAATTTATAATAATGGGAAAATGAACTTTGACTAGGACAAGGATAGTGTATTTATGGCAAAGGGAAGATAGTTGTTAGTTATTTTGGATCATTACTTAACTCTGTCTTAGTCAAGTCTAAAGTGGTCAGCAAGTTATAGTATGTTCTTGCAAAGGACAATTGTTAGGATTATTGATTATCTATGACAGTCATGTGATCTAGTGGTGGTGCATGTATCAAATGATCAAATGAGCAAGTGGCAACTTCATGATGTTATGAAAATATACTTGACAGTGCCTCTTCTTATTTATGTTATGCTTTCTTTATTTTAGTATCTCAATCATTTTTGTCAGTGTTGATGATGTTTGTTTCATGGTGATAGTGTATTGACAGTATTGATGATGTTTATTTCATGCTAAATAGTGATGTATTCTGCCAATATGAAGATGATATTGTGTTTCTCTTCCTCTATTGAATCCTACATTGCTGCTACAAGCCTATAGTGATAGTTTCTTTGCCTTGATAGTATTGATCTTCATTGATCTCTCTTGGAGGGGGAGTTCTTTGTCCTTGATGTCTAAGGGGGAGTTGATGGTCTTTTTGGTTACATGGATTTAGGGGGAGATTCAATGCATACTATTCATCCCTAGGTTATATTACATGCAGATTTTCAGTGCTTCGCATCTATGCTTAGTCTTCATGTTATAGAAATCCTATACTCCATTCTATAGTGCTCTTTTTTAGCTTTATTTGCTAAAATTTGATGATAATTGCTTTGCTTATGACAAGTTGTAGTTCTTTTGGTAGATATTTGTTATTTCACACCCTTTGACCTTTGGCATTGTTGTCAAAAGGGGGAGAAAAGCATACAGTTTCAGCTATGTTATTGACATAAATGCATTCATATTTTTTTGTTTATGATACATTTGGTGCTCATTTGGTCATTTCATATATGATGGTATTGACATAAATAGTTTGTTGGGTTGTTGACATGGTTGGTTTGATGAGCATGATGTATATCTACAGGTGATATTCTTTCAGGTTGGGCAATTTTGGTGCTTATCATGATTATTCTTTTAGGTTTGTGGCAAGGTTTGACATCAATGCCAAAGGGGGAGTTTGTTGACCCCTTTGACATTGTGGTTTTGGCATTGATGTCTTGATTGGCTATCAAACCAACATAAGGAATTATGGTGTTTAATTAGGTGGACTAACATATTCACTTGGGCATTATGTGGCTTATTATAGTTATGGAATATATCGACACACATTATTTGGCATTAAACACCGACATAATCATTTGTGCCCTAAAAGTTATTATTTGGTAAACCATGAGACATTGTGTTGAGCAACTGACTTAGGGCTTAAAGAACTTGATTGCAATGGTGGTATGACAGCTTGGTTGAGCAGATAAATGGTTTTCAGTTTCTTCAAGGCAGTTAAAGTTTCTTCAATGGAGAGCTTTTTGGTAATTCCATTCCTTTCTCACTATGGTTATTGGTCTGATTGGAAATGTTATTTATCTTGGTTAAGAGGTTTTTAGATTTTGTGGTTGTGTTCATAGTCACTTATTGAGTTATGCTAGGGTTGTTTCAAATATTGTGTTGTCTTGTGAGGTGTTTGTGAAAGGATGTGATTAAATGTGTATAAGGGTTTACATTTTGTTTATTCATGGGTGTATTGTATTTTGTATTTGAGTTTCCCATTGTTAATACATGGGGTTTTTAAGTTATTAATAGATTTGTTAAAATCCTTTACACAAGTTGTGTCTTGCACTTGTGATGTCGAATTGGGAGTTGGTTTGTGTATCGATCATGTATTAAGGGCATTTTTTATTTGTTGAAAATAAAGTCATCAAAATGACTCGATAAGGATAGTTACAGAAACAGTTTTGAACAGGTTTTAAAAGGTTACATTTGATAGTTGTAATGAGTGACAGATGGTAGCATCATGTGTACTATTGAATGTTTATATAAATAGTTATTTATCACTATTATTGGTTGGGTGCTTTACAGAGATACATCATGTTGAATTTGTAAACATAATTTTGTAATGTTTTTTTTGTAAACAGTATGCAAAACAGTGAGATGTGTAACTAATATATTTTATATTTTAAAGATTTCATGCCAATGAATATTTAGGATATAGAATATGTTAGTTTGGAAATTGGAAATGTTATGCAGTGAAATAGAGCAACCCTCTATAATGTATTTTCTTCATGATTGAAAATTGTGTTGTAAGGTCATGTCAATAAGACAAAGATTGACCTTTGCTAGTGAGGCTTTGCCAGTGAGGCATTTTGGTAAGTGATGCAGACCCAAGAGGCTCCAACTCATTCAAAGAGAAAAAATACCTTCAAGAGGAATTTAAAAAGATTAAAAAGACTTATTAAAGCAATTCAAACAATCCTCAAGGTTAGACAACAATCAGGAGCATAATTTCTCACTTTCACCCATGTAACCTTGTAGCAATGCAAACCTAGTATTCAGCCTTTAACTCCAATACCTTCCAAAATAATTGGAAAAAAAATGGTGTATTCAGATACCCATTTCAAATTTATAAAACATATGTAAACTCCAACATCAACTCTTTTGTACCAACATAGAGATCCAATACCCCTACTGTGGAAAAACCTAGTGAATTAGGCCTCTTTTTCAAAGAAAGTGCCCTCTAAACTGCACCAGACCCTCTAAAACCTTGAGGAAGCAATTAAAATACCCAAAAAACACAAAATCCACAATTAGATTCCACTTGTACGGCCAAATCCACTCCAAACTCAAAAACCCTTATTTTGTGCACTTTTTATGAGAGTTTATTGGAACTCATATACCCAAGCCTTTCCAGACCAAATGAATGCATCAAACACATCCCATGGACCATAAACAAGGTTGAAATTTCATTACATAGACCATTCCTTTGATAATTCTTCAAATTCCCACCATGGTACATCAATTTCACATGGAAAAGTGATTGTTTTAGACCAAGAACACCATCCTATTAGGCTTAACTTATTCCACAAAAATCAAAACAAAAAGAAACCCTATCCTAACAAGTATCAATCCATCCCATTGAGTAACAAGTCACAACAGTAGGTGGGATGGTCATTTCATGATTTAAATCTTATGTAAACCCTTGATTGGCCACAAATAGGTAGTCTTAGAAAATTGAAGATTACTCTTGCAAAACCCAGTGTTAGAGGCTCAAAATAGATGAATTTGAAAGATAATGCATATACCTACCACATCCAACAAGTCTTATGTCAATGTTATGTTGTATGGGTCTGTACAGGAAGATTCAAGCTCAAAACAATAGAAAAAACAAAGATTTATCAGCAAAATAGATGCTCTATTCATATGAAATCTTCAAAATAATGTTCAAAAACCATTCTTCAAGACTTGAAAGGCTTTAAATATCTTTTAAAAAAATTTACACCTTCCCCAACGGGAATAACTACCTTTTAAACTTCAAAGACTCTTCAAAAAAACATTTTAGCTTAATAATATTTGAGTTTTTGTGCAATCCTTTTTAATAACTTGACTCCTAAGACACAATATCAACCTATTACATAGAATATGGTCTTAAAAGACCTTATTTTATATATATTGACTCCAAACATCCTATATTACCCCTAACTCAACAAATGATCAACTTCAAATGATCAAAGTTTGACAATAGGGTGATGGTGCTCCTACACTAGTAAGCCAATGAGGCATTTTATCGAGTGGTTTTTCATCCCTAAGAGGGTTTTCCACTCATGAAAAATAATGTGTTATGACTCTTTTGTGGATGCCTTTTTTATCTTGTTGTCTTCTATATTTATATTGCAACATTTGAGTTTATATGTTGTTTGAGAATCTAAATTTGGTTATCACATTCTTATCATAATCTTGAAACCAAACATTCACTGTTTTCAAAGAGATTAAGTGGTTTTGAAACATCAATAAATTGAAATTGATTATTGAGACACTAATCCACCCCCCCTCTCAGTGTCTTCCGTACTCCAACATGTCAAACTTAGGATCACACCTGTGTTTCAAAAGATAGTACAATGAATACAAAAGAAATATAAATCATTATGCAAGAAATATAACCATTGCTCTACATTATAATCAAAGGGAAATACAATGTATATGAAGAATCTTAGGATTGGTGTTCCAATTAAAATTTAGTAGATAACATTCTAGTGTGGACATCTTGCATATATATTTAATAATTGGCACCATATCTTGATGCTGATATAAAGAAAGATGGTGTGGGCATGCATGAAAATAGGGAACCTACAGGTGATGATGAAACATGATCTTTGTTGTGTCTTAAATAATAGGGAAGGTTTATTCAAATCATTTGGTAGATGAAATCCAATATTTGAAATCCAACTTATAGCTTGCAATGCTCGTATAGATACTGATAGTAATGAATATTTTGCGATTTTAGGAGGAGCCCATTTTATACCCTCATTGGATCTCCTTGTTAGTTGATTGTTCATAGTGATTAGTGGTGAAATATTGCTGAAGAGATGGGTAGAGCACTGTGCTATGGAAAATCCACCGTGAAGAAAGGGCCATGGTCTCCTAAAGAAGATTCTAAACTCAAGGTATGTATAGAGCAACATGGCAGTGGAGGAAATTGGATTGCTCTTCCTCAGAAATTTGCTACATAGTGTAGTATATACAAGAAATCAAATTAGCAGAATGTACTTTTGTTTCTTTCTGAGATTGCTTCCCAGGGATTTTAACTTTTTTTGTTATTTAGGATTTTGGATTCCCTAAATAACAAACAATATACTAGCTTTTTAGATTCAAATCATGTCGTATATCTGATCTAAATTTTCATATCATGTCAAGTAGATATTAGATTGCATTTCGCTAATTCCCTTAGCAACAAGTAATGGGGGATGCATGATATTGAAGAAGAGTGGAAAATGCATTGTCAATCTATTTGGAAGCCAAGCACCTCCTTTAAACACAAGGAATTATGTTTCTTGATGTTTTCCCAATATTTCAAAATCAAAACAAGTCTTCATGAGGATGGTAGCATCGATTCTTTATGTAGTGTTTGGTGGAGGGAAGATTCAACCAACCAGGTCTTCCGAATGTGTACTTTTTCCAAGTTCTTTTGGAGAATTTCAAGCAAAACTCAATTGTTCATCTATTTCACCTCTTTATTGGCAAGAAACAACCTTGTTAGAAATAAATTGGATGATCGAGGACAACTGCATACTACATAGCATTCAGGCATATGATTAAGTTGGTTGCTATTGGTTTCTTGTGGAGCAATAGAGTAACTTTTCTATGGGTCAGGTTTTATCTTAATCAAAATAATTCATTAATAAGGAGAATATGTAAGAAGAATTACCTGGAAGAAGAATTTAGTCTTTATCAACTGCCATTTCTTTTACTCTACTCCTCCTTTGTTCTACCTCTTCTTGCCTCTTTCTCTATCCTACCTTTACCTTTGTTACCACACAAGTAAAACCAAAAAAAGAAAAAAAGTAACAAAATCATATATGAACAAGGGCAGATAGACCAAATAGACCAATGTGTACACTATACAAAGCCTTAAATATGAAAAATCCTAACAAAAACAAAACAAAAAGAAATTCCATTTGACATTGAAAAAAATTAACAAGAAAGAAAAAACCAGAAAAACATTAAAGAGGGGAGAAAAACATTCAAAAAAAAAGAACACCCCACAAATGAAGGACACATAACTATATATGTTAAATTGACATGATTTTTCTTGCTCTCCATACCAATGTTCAATTTTTTTCCCATTGCATTTTTTAACCTTGTATTCAAAAAAAACCCTTTCAACCTGCAACATATAGGGAAAATAAAAGTGCAAAAAGGAAGGTCCGTCCAAGTATAATGTAACACACAAATATAACATAGAGAATAAGAATCTCGGCAAAAATTTCACCATACCAATGTTGATCGCTTAAAATAGCACTCCAACTAATTTTACATTGACGTCCCCACTATATATTCAAGAAGTGATCCCCACATTGATGAAGCATACACAAATATATAATGTTTTAAAGTAAAAAGGCTTTCATTAATTAATCTAGCCTAAGTTAATAAGATGGAAATATAGGAAAAAATAGCATAGATTAAAATGATGTAATGGTTAAGGTTGTAAAATTAAATATAATAATAGATGAAATCATGAAAAGAAAAAAAAAAGAAAAATTACAGATGGACAAGGGAAAACATATCAAACAGACTAGTGTGCACACTGTACAAACTCTAAAAATGAAAAATCTTAACAAAAACAAAACAAAAAGAAACTCCATTTGATATTGACCAAAAAAAAAAGGAAGAACAAGAAAACAAAAAGATGAACATTGAAGAAGAGAAAAAAAAACATTAAAAAAAGAACACTCTGCAAATGAAAGACACATATTTATATATGTTAAACTGACATGCTTTTTCCCACTCCCCATACCAACATTCAATTTTTTCTCCCTTACATTTTTTAACCTTTTATTCAAAAAAAACCTTTCAACTCTACAAATGAAAGACACAGATGTAGAGTATGTTCAAATTTTGACACAATCAAATGCAACATTATAAGATATTTATTCATAGTTTACATGCTTAGCTATTTGTTCATTCTAAGATATAAGAAACTATAAGTCAACATTAGTTTTGAACATTTAAACTTAATGGTCTTATTGCTGTATTTAGGCATTTTTATTATAATATATAATCATTTTTTTAAAATTGATCATATATGAAAGGAGAAATTTCAGATAGATTGTCAAAATCTATATTGGATTATGCTGATATATAGATTTATATGCAATTTTATTTATATTAAAATATGTCTCAACATTTTAAAGGAAATTTACAAATCGTCATAAAATTAAGGTGAAATAAATTATTTTATATGTAATTTAATAAGCTAAAATATTTATAGCATGCTTCAATTTTTAAAGGAACAAAAAATCAAATCCACTTTATCTACATATAGGTATGCTTTTATATGTTGTCTTTAACATCATTCCTCATCATTGACTTGATCCAACAAAGGATTGACCAATGATAATATGTTCCTTATTGATTAAACAATCCTCTAAAGGTGTTCAAGAACACCACCTTGACCACATTCAACTATTAAAAAAGCAAAGACAATAATATCCCTACTAAATAAATATTTTGTCAAATCACTAGGACACAGGGTATTGTTTAGTTTCATGCATCAAATTAAATATGTTCCAAAAGACTCATATGCATTTTTATTTAACTACATGTTTCATTAAGGATTGATCTTTTTCCACCTTTTAGCTAATCAAGGCCATTCTTAAGGAAAGAGGTTGATAGATAAACATCTAGGAAGATCAATAAAAGGAAGCAAAGAATCTAAGGAGATAATGGATGCATATTTTGGAATGATATAATGTTCCCATATCATTAAAATTCTATAATAAAATAACTAAGGTTTAGAATGTTGGAAGCCCATTGTAACAAACTACAACTTTGTTGTGACTATGAATGAACAAAGAATATATGGTTGTATTTTTTCATTAATTTTTGTCACATGTGTTTTTTTATTTGGCTACACAGTTTGATAATCCTTCAATGGTCCCTCTAGTCATGATTGAATTACAACTCACTTCTTTAATTTTTAATTTTCTAAATTTTCAAGATGGAGTGCATAGAATCTTTGTCCATATCAATGTCTTTTTAAGTGAGTGTCTATGCATTTAATTTTTTATTGGTTTCACTTTTTCTTACTTTCATATGCATCATTATAGTAGTTTGCATAGACATAAAGTGGGAGAAACTTTTAATGGTGAAAATTACATACCCATTTCCCCTTTCCTTATGTTTTTTCTCACTTTGACTAGAATGGCCTTTTATGTAATAGAAATAGTACAAATGGTGGTTTTTAAGTTGAGAGTGAGCACACAACCCGAGTCTTATATGTGTTGAAAAAAAGATGAAACTAAGCTGCAATATTAACTTATGTATTTTTATTCAAATCTAAAAATAATATTACCAAATCTGATTATGTGTATGTGATTGCACATTCACCATAATAGAAAAATCAGCAAACAAATATGACACCAAATTTACATGGAGAAACTCTTTCTAAAAAAATCTACATGAGAAAAGAGGGCAAGTATATTATTTAGCTTCATAAAAGAGATACACCACAATACACTTCCTTGTTGATCTCCTACAACTCAAATGCTTCCATACACCTTCAAATAATACAAGATGAAACTATCATCTCATGGATTCAATTTATAGTTCACTTGTGGGAGGAAAAACCACAATGGTAACCCAAACAAGAGGTAACAAAACCACTTTTAAGAAACCCATGCCTCTTCCTCGGAATACCAAGAGTCATGATAATACATTAATTAATATGAAAAAGTCTCCAACATGGGTTCATGACCCATAACCTATTCATTTCCTTCCTTCGAGATGCTTTGGTGACTATTTAGTTTCTAGATGGCACACCAATGGACACATTTTTCCCTCCAAACTTGGGCACCCCACTAAAGACCTTTCACATTCCCAATGTGAACACCTAGGAAGGATATTTTGTCCTCTAGTGATGTGTAACCTCCCCCAACATTAAATTTCCTCTTAAAAATATAATATAATATGCCAATATTAAATACATTTCTCTCATGTCCTCTAGAACACTTTCAAAGAGATATGGAGACATAAAAATGACATAGATTTGGAAGGTTAATTATCACCTAACCTAAAATTCCCCCACATGATATTATACATTACAATTACATCCAAGAGATACAAATAAGTAAATCGAGTATAGTGATCAAGGCTCATGGCCTTCTTGCACCAAGAGAACTTATTTGTGGTCATTGGCTTCATAAGAGAATTTGTAACATTATCCAAAATGTCAACCTTTTAAATTAAGACCTTACCATTCTAAACCATTTCTCACACAAAGTGATATTGACCATCAACATAATTAGTACGAGCATGATACATAGGTTTTTTGGCCAAACAAATAGCACTCTAACTATCACATCCAATCCTCACTGTTTTGCAATTAAAACGAATACCATTACCAAGTCTCTATAACCATATCATCTCCTTAGAGGCATGTATAGTATCCATATACTCTTCTTCAATGGTGGAAAAAGAAATTGTAGGCTTCCTTTTACTCATCCAACTCACTACACTGCCAAACAAAGTAAATACATAGCCACTAGTGGATCTTCAACTATCCAAGTCACCCACCCAATCTACATCAACAAGCATCTATATGTCCAATGAGCTTAACATGTCATTATTACCATGATAAACTAAATAGTAGTTAGTAGTACCACACAAATATCTAAACACCCTCTTAACAAAATTCCAATGCTCTAAACCAAGGTTAAACATAAACTTTCTTAGAACTCCCAATACTTGGGCTATATCCGATCTAGTGAAAATCATTGCATACATTAAACTACAAAAGAAACTAGCATAAGGAACCTTAGAAATATTTTCAATATCATTGTTAGAATTTGGACACATATCCAAGCTCAACTTAGTACCAATTGTAAATGGAATATTAACTGGCTTATGGCCATGCATTTTAAACTTTCGTAAAATTGTATCAACATACTTACTTTGGCTTAACTACATCTTTTTGTGATCTTGATCTCTACTGATTTCCATCCCAAGAATATATTTTGTAGCCCCCAAATCCTTCATATCAAATGTGCTAGAAATTTGTGTCTTGAGTTTCCTAATTATCATGTTGTTGTTACCCATTAAAAATATATCATCAATATACAAGACAATAATTAGAACATGATCATCAATAACCTTAATATAAACACAATGATTCTCTTCACTCTTAAGAAAACCCAAATTCAATACAAAATTAGTAAACTTCTAGTACCACATCTTGGGTGAACATATCAAATCGTACAAAGATCTCTTCAACTTGCAAACCAATTATTTTTTCCTTTTACAACAAAACCGTTAGGTTGTTGCATATAAAATTCCTCCTCAAGGTCCCCATGCAAGAAAGTAATTTTAATATCCATCTTCTCTATCTCAAAATCATAAGAAGCAGCAATATATAATAGTAATATAATAAAATTTAATTTAGAAATAGGAGAGAAAATTTCACCAAAATCAACTCCCTCTCTTTGGGAGTAGCCCTTAGCCACTAATCAAGCCTTTTACTACTCTAACCGACCATTTGTACCAAACATATTTTTAAATACCCACTTGCAACCAATGGGATTCCTTCCTTTAGGAAAACTAACAAGATCCCAGGTGTCACAACTATCCAAACCCATCATCTCCTCCTACATGGCCTACAACCAAGACTCCCTTTCCTCCAAAGAAAGATCCTCCCTGAAAGATCTAGGTTTATCATCAATACTTAACAAAGAAAATAAAAAATAGTAATTTGATGGGTTTTACCTATCAACTGGACTTTGTTTCCTTTTAGACCTCCTCAAGGTGGGATTAATGCTTGCTCCACATGTTCTTCTTCTTTTGTGTGTTCATCTTGCACATCCTCTAAACTATTTGAACCCTCTTCTTCTTCTCCATCCTCAGATCTATTTGATTGTTCTTCGACATGTGCATCTTCTTGTTTCTCAATATTTTTCTCGAAGTGTACTATCTTTGTTGTATCTTTCTCCTTTGATTTTTCTTCTCTTGAGTAAGCTCTAAATTACCTAAAAAATCATATATTTAAACAAGATTATTTTACGGGTTAGAAGATTCCAAAGCTTATAGCCTTTTACATTCTCACCATAACCAAAAAAGATGCATTTATGTGCTTTTAGATCCAATCTAGATTGCTTCTCTTAAGGAACATGAACAAAATCCCCACAACCAAAGACCCTTAAGTGTGAAACAAAAGGGTTTCTACCTATCCACACTTCATAAGGAGTTTTATCAATGAGAACTAAATAAGGAGACATATTAATTAAATAACAAGAAGTGCCAACCACTTCTGCCCCAAAACATTTATCAAGCTTAGCACTACTCAACATACTCCTAGTTCTTTCCATTAAGTTTTGTTCATTCTTTCTGCTACCCCATTTTGTTGGGGAGTATAAGGAGTTGTATTTTCCGAACAATACTTGCATGCTTATAAAATTCATCAAATTCTTTGGAACAACATTCACCCCCATTATCAGACCTCAACACTTTTATCTTATAATATGTTTTATTTTCAACCAAGACCTTAAATACCTAAACTTCTAAGTAAAAACTTCAAATTTTGAATACATAAAATAAATTTGTTACTGAGATTTATCCAAAGAGTCAACATCAACTAGTCCATATACATACAAATGAATGATCTATAATAATCTCTTTGCCTTATTAGTTCCACTAGAAAATGATGATCTATTTTGTTTTCCAAACACACACTATTCATAAAACTCATTTTTACCAACAAAATAATCAGAAATACCATCAACCAAATTTTTGTTTAGAACAATCTTAAGTTCTTTCACCTATGTGATCCAATCTATGGTGCCACAACATACATGTATTTTCTATGTTAGTTACATTAGCAAAGTTACATAAAGTAGAGGTTTTTATCCTAAACAAAGTCCCTATATGAGATCCTTTAGCTATCACCAAAATTCTTCTTACCAACCTACAACCAAACTTCTTGAATGTCACATGCATTTTAGAATCATTCAACTTGGACATTGAAAGTAAATTTCTTGCAAGTCCTGGAATATGCAAAACATTATCAATAGTTTTAATCTTCACATCATTGAAACACAACTTTACCTTTCCCTTACCAATAATCCTCTTTGTGTTGCTATCACCAAGGAAAAATTATCCCCTATCATATGCTTTATAATTAGCAAACCACTCCTTGTGAGGATTCATGTGGTAGGAGCAACTTGGATCAATAAGCCAAGCATCATCACTAATAGTGTTAGCTTAAATAAACAAATCATCATAATAATCATCAAAGGACTTTTCCATGGAGGACTCAAAATTATTTTTCTTATTCCTATATTCTTTCTTCACATGCCCTCTTTTACCACAACTTTTCTCTGCTCTTTTTGAGGGTTTTAGAATGTCCTTTAGACTTATCCCTCTTATTATCCCCTTTAGTCCCTTTCTCTTCCCACACATTAAAGGAATCTTGGGAGCCAAAATTCATGGAATTTCTCCCCATCGCCTTAGAAAGAAGTATGGAGATCATAGATTCCATATTTGGTTCTAAATCACCACCACTTATGATAATAATTATATTTTCCCAAGATTCAAGAAAAGACCAAATAAACATGATACATTTATCTTCATCTTATATTTCAACATCTACAAATGTAAGTTGACTTATAATCAAATTAAAAGTATTTAAATGATCTGCAATAGATTCACCATCTTTTATTTTGAAAAAATATAAACATCTTTTGAGATATAACTTGTTAGACAGAATTTTAGTTTGATATATATATATTACTTATCCTTTTACACAAATTATATGTAGTGTCTTTGATGGATACATTCAAAAAGATGGAATTTGTAAGAGACAACTGAATGGTTCCTTGTACCTTTTTTTTCAATCTTCATCAAACATTGAAACTGGTTTACTTTCTTGTAAAATCGAAAACCACTGATATCTCTCTTAAAGGGGATCCTCCATCTTTAATTTCCACACCCTGTAGCCCATTCCATTCAAATTTTCAATATCCTGATGAGAGGTAGAAGCCATGGTATACAATAATCTTCACAAATCTGCAATATACCACAAAAAAAGCTCCCATTGCAACCAAAAAACGTCCAACACTTAAGAGAAAGGTGCCCCCTTCTAAATAGAAGCATTAGATTTGATACCAAATGTTGAAAACAAGGTGAAACTAAGTTGCAGTATTAACTTATGTATGTGTATTCAAATCTAAAAAATAAGACTACTAAATTTGATTATATGTATGTGATTGCAAATTCATCATAATAGAAAAATCAACAAACAAATTTATGACACCAGATTTACTTGGACAAACCCTTTCAGGAAAAAAATCCACACAAGAAAAGAGGGAAAGTATATTATTTATCTTCACAAGAGAGATATGTAAGGAAGCTAAGGTGGCAAAACAACTTCCTACACTAATCTTGAGAGGAGAATAAAGAAAAAATTTGTAGATGTTTTCAGTTTCAAAAACTTAAACATAAATATCATGCATACCACAACATGTAGTTATTTACGTGGGGAAAAACCTTTCAGGAGAATAACCCCACACTCTAAAAGCCACCCAATATATTATTCAGAAATCACAAAGATTACAATATACTTATAGAGCAAGCTTCTCACAAGAGTATCACCAACCATAGATCCAAAGGCAACATGACCATTATCAGACTCTTAAAATAAATCACACTACACAATCGTAATACATCACCCTCATAAAATGTATTAGAGTTACCTTCTAGGGTAAGTCGAGCTAATAAAATATTGATCGGCGTTGACATATCAACAATACCTTATGTAATTGCAAGGTTGAGACACATTTTCCCAACAAGATACACCACAATAAACTTCCTTGTTGTTATCCTACAACTCGGATACTTTCATACATTTGCAAATAACACAAGTTGAAACTACCATCTTATGGGTCCAATTTATATAACTTGTGGGAGACAAAACCATAATAGTAAACAAAAACAAGAGGTGCCAAAACCACTTGCAAAAAACCCATGCCCCTTCCTTGGAAGACCAAGAGTCATGATAATACATTAATTATTGTGCACAAATCTACAACATTGGTGCCTAGCCCATAGCCTCTTCATCTTTTGTCTTCAAAATGCTTTGGTGATTGTTCAACCTCTAGATGACACACCCATGGACACATGTTTCCCTCCAAACTTGGGCACCCCACTCAAGACCTTTCACATTCCCAATGTGGATGCCTAGGAGGGATAATTTATCCTCTAGTGATGTGTAACCTCCACCAAAATTAAATTTGTAACATCTAGAAAATGCAGAAGAAAGGTTAAAAGCACACAACAATGCGATCTAAGCTCTAAATGCAATCTAAGCTAAACAATAGAGAACAAAGGAAAGCTAAAACATAAATAAACTAAACAATCTCACCCAATATCTATGTAATTCCATGTATAACCTCTATTTCCCTTCTCTATTTTGTCGTTATAGTATAATTTCCCTCAGATTTCTCTTGTGCAAGTATAGCCTGTGATAGTGATTTAGCAAAACATCGAAGATTTAAATAATAGATATGCTTCCAAAAGTCATAAGATTTCGAGAGAGATTGAAATGATAAAATACAAATCAATTTATAGAAAATTGATCATTTGAAGGATAGGTCAGGATCAAAAGATCGACGGACGATTGAGATCAAAATATTAGACATGCATTATGATAACTATTAGTAGTGACATGAGTGATACAAATTAGAAATAGAAATAAAGATTAAATAAATGATTTAATCTTCGAGTTTGGTATTTGTAAACAAAAGAATAGTCTTTGCATGACAAAGATAAAGATAGGATTAAAGCAATGCTCTATTCAAACACACACACAAGATTTAATTAATTAAATAAAGACATTTAATTAATACACATGTACACACAAACGAGTTAGAACCAGATGACTAAATGATATGACAAATAGATTACTCGTGAAAGCAACTCAGACATTAAATCAAGAGTTAACTGACCGAATTAAATAGATCTCGAGTCAAGTCAAACTGAATACTTAGATAACTTACACAATTATCTAAATATAGAATAATGTGTTAGAATAGATTTTTACGAATTAAATGATTTATTTAATTCAAGATTTGATATTTGAAGAATAATTAAATAAATAAGATTTATTTAATTAAGTGATGAAGGGATTAAATGAATAATTAAATAAATGAAGGATTTATTTAATTATAGTTGGCATATGATAACGGGTAAATTAAATAAGAATTTATTTAATTTGACAAGAAGGATAAGGTTAATTAGTAACATAATTAAATAAAAAGCGTTTATTTAATTAATCAGATAGAATAAAGAAATGAGAATTAAGTAAATAATTAAGATTATTTAATTAATAGATGAGTTAAGGTTAAGGAAAATTAATTAAATAAATAGATTTATTTAATTAATAAAGAAATGAAGAACTTTAGAGAATAATTAAATAACTAACATTATTTAATCATGACCATGGAAATACGAATTATGAAGAAATTGAAGTCGCAAGCTTAGACCAGATTTTGGTGTCTACATTTGCCCCTCTTTGATACAATGTCATTCTGACTTTGCATCAAAGAAAAAGATATGCCCCAGTAAAAGTAGGACGAGGAAAGATGATGAGGTAGTGGTATGCCCCCTCGAGAGGACAAGCGGGTTCAAAGAACATGAGTGTGCTCTTGAAATCGATGAGAGAACTAGAAGATGAAGGACAAAAGGATAAAGGAAAATAGATAAGGGTGGTGAAGATGAAGAAAAGAAGAAATATTAGTGTGAAAAGAAAGATGAATAATAAAAGACATGGATGTTAGTATTAGCAATCTTCGATATTTTTCCAAATCACAAAAGGCTTTGCACTTTATCATCATTGGGTGGTAACTAATACAAATGGATATAAACACCATGATATGATATAGATCAAGGTGTGCAAGGTCATCCACTTGCTAACAATAGATAGTCATAGACAAGGATTGTCATAACTCATACTAAGGGCACAGTTGCCCCAGTCTTTTTTTCAAGACAAACCACAAACAACAAAAAATAAAAGACAGGTCATGAGATTTCATCGCTCCTCTAAATCCTTCATGGGACATCCTTGAGAAAACTAGTAACATACTAAAAATCAAATTTAAAAGAAAGTTGACAGACAACAGTCAAAGAAAACATAATTCTGATACATTGTTGCTTCTCTAAATCCTTCATGGGACATCCCTGAGAAAGCTAGTAACATGATTCCAATCATAAATGGATATTTCAATAGACAACAGTTAAAGAAAATAGAATTGTGATACATTGTTGCTTCTCTAAATCCTTCATGGGGCATCCTTGAGAAAGCTAGTAATAGGATTCGAATCATAAATGGATATTTCAATAGACAATAGTCAAAGAAAGTAGAATTGTGATACATCATTGCTTCTCTAAATCCTTCATGGGACATCCTTGAGAAAGCTAATAACATAATTCCCATCATAAAGTCAAATGAAATGATAAGATAAATAAGCCATAAAGTCAAAAGCTCGTAAAATATTTTCCAAAACTTGATCTTGTTTGTTTGATTTGTTTTGATTGATAAAAGGATTGATTGATAGAGCCTGATCTCAGGAGATACACATACCGGATAAGACTTTGATTCTGGTTTCGTTGTTATGACTATCTGTATAAGGCATGACAAAATCCTAGTTTGAGAAAGACATGTATCATATAAGACATTGAGTTTGATGTCATTGATGTGATAACCTGTGTAAGGCTATGTTGATTGTTTGACAATGTCAATATGAAGGAAGGACTCATCCTGTATAAGACATAGATTGTTTTGTTGATATCAATATTCAAGAAGGACTCATCCTGAATAAGACACAGGTTGCTTGTTTTGATGATGTTTATTTCCAGGAAGGACACATCCTATAGCAGACATAAGTTGATCTATTTTGGTTGTTGCTTTGGAAATTTGTTTGATTTGGCTTAGAGACATTGTTGACTTGTTCACCAGATTGATGCATGACTTGATATGATGTGCTGACAACTAACTGTGTGTGATGATGAACCCTAAAGGAATGACCCAGTGCAGCCTCAGGGGCTCATCACTTGATGGCCTTGCCTACGTTATACACATAGAGACCTCATAGTTTGACTTGACTTTGACTGACAAGACTGACTACAAGTAGAAGACATGTGTGATAGTAAATGTGATGAACCCTAATGGACTGACCTAGTGTGGCCTCAGGAGCTCATCGATTGATGGCCTTGCCTAAATTATACATGCAGAGACCTCGTAGTTCGACACAACCAATGACCTTGTCATATAGACATATGGATTGAGTCATGATTTTATACAAACAAACCTAAATGGACTAACCTAATGCCTCAGGGACACATTGGCAGATGGCCTTGCCTACGTTCAGTCACAAAGGCGACGTAGTTTGATAAACGACAAAGACTGACAAGTGCGACTGACTTTGACTCTATTTTTTTTGGATTTTCGACATGTTTTAATTTTTTTGTCCTTTTGAAGTTTTCTGATGCTTTTGTGTTTTCTCAGGTCATTTTTTGATGTTTTTGGATTTTTCTATGGTTTTATGTCTTCAACACAACCAATGTAAGAACCAATATGATGCACGTCAAGTGTTTTCACCCAGTCAAGTATACGACCAATTGATTATGAATAGGATAAAATGGGGGATATGAAATGCACTCGATGTCAATCGTTCTAGGTTATGGGAAAGACTACCACTTATTATGAATGGTATGTACAAGCAATGGATGGGAAAGATAAGTGATATGTACAGGGATAGGTAGTATGTACAGGGTAGTGGACTATGTATAGGGATAAGGACTATGTATAGGGAGGTTAGATTATAGTAGAAAAAGGAGCAAAGTCAACTACACATGGCGCCTGTTTGCTAGGTTTTCACCATGGTACTTATCCAAAGCGCCACTGAAGTGGTTTTCACTATTGGACGAATTATTTCTCTTTACTATTTATGGATTTTCTAATTTTTTTTATGTTACCAAGACGCCTGTTTGCCAGGTTTTCACCTAGGTAACGATTTTTTTGATTTTTTGATTTTTTTGATGTTACCAAGACGCATGTTTGCTAGGTTTTCACCTAGCTAATGATTTTTTTTATTTTTTTGTATTTTTTCTAATTAAGACAAGGCTCTCAGAAGCTATGAGTAGAACTTTTTCAGATGAAGACTATTGATTGGCAAGGACAATGGTTCCCCTTCAGGATTAGAGAGTTGATAGGCTCCTGATCTAAAGGATTTTGTAATAATATAAGGTCCTAACCAATTAGTTTCAAACTTTCCTAGTTTCTCTCTGTCTACTTGATTCTTTGGGTTCTCTATTAAGACCAAGTCACCAATGTCAAAGTTTATGTTCAAGACCTTCATGTTATAGCTATGACGAAGGTGATTCTGATATGCTTGGAGATGGTCTAGTGCCTTTTGTCTTCACTCATCTAGGAATTCTAGCTCATGGAGATACTTAATACTTGGAGATTTTGATATGCTTGGAGATACTCAATACTCTTCATCATCAATATGCCCTTTCAAGGATACCCGTAGGGAAGGAATCTCGACCTCAATAGGTAGAATGGCTTCAAAACCAAATACTAGAGAATATGGAGTGGCTCCAGTGGGAGTACGAATACTTGTGTGATAAGCCCATAAGGCAGGATTAAGTTGTAAATGCCAATCGCGGCCAACATCATTGATAGTGTTTTGAGGATTCTAATGATAGTTTTGTTAGATGCCTCTGCTTGGTCATTACCTTGTGGGTAGTATGGAGTGGAAAAATGATATTGAATATGGAATTCATCACAAAGATGGCAAACTTCTTGGTTCTTGAATGGGTGGCCATTATCTATGATTATGGACTGAGGGACACCATATCGACAGATGATAAAGTTCAAGATAAACTTAGAAATTTGTGTGTTGGTAATGTATGTCATGGGAATAGCCTCAATCCACTTTGTAAAATACTCGGTGGTAGTGATGACGAACTCATGGCCATTAGATGATGTAGGATGGATCTTCCCTATGAGGTTGAGTCCCCATTCGGTGAAGGGCCATGGTGACTTATGGGATGGAGCTCCAGTGCTGGTGCATGTATCAAGTCTCTGTGAACCTAACATTGGCAACATTTCTTTACAAAGACATATGAGTCATTTTCCATAGTAGGCCAATAGTAACCTAGTCTCATAATATTTTTAGCTAAGGTAGGACTGCTAGAATGGGAACCACATATACCCTCATGCACCCCACGCAAGGTTGCTTGTGCTTCATCAGAATCAAGACATCTTAGTAGGGTATTATCTAAGGAGCGTCTATATAGGGTGTCTCCGACGATGGTGTATTTGGTTAACTTGTGGAGGAATTTCCTATGTTGGTTATTTCAAAGGCCACGGGGTATGATTTCAACATGGAGGTAGTCATAGATTTCTTTGTACCATGGGGAATCAGGACCAACAATGTCACACACCATCTCAGAATCTGGGATATCGTAGGCCAGGACCAAAATCTATTCTACCGAGAACTCAAACTTAGGCAGGTTGCTAGGAATGTCTAGAAGTGATGCAATTGTAGCCATAGCGTCTACTGTCCTGTTTAGAACATGAGGTATCTGATTAAATTCAACCTTGTCAAAGTACTCCTTAAAACTATCTTCCATGTGTTTGTATGGAGCAAGCTTCTCATCCTTAGTCTCATAATCATCATTTACCTGTTTGATTACTAGTTGAGAATCGCCATATACCTATAGGTTCTTAATTTTCCACTTGACTACCATGTGTAACCCTGTCACTAGAGCTTCATACTATGCTATGTTGTTGGTACATGGAAACACAATCTTGAATTACTTAGGGATGGAATCACCTTGTGGTGTGATAAACAATATACCAGCCCTTGAGCCATGATTTGCATGTGAGCCATCAAAGTATAGTTTCCATGTTGTGTTTGTGTCAATTGTGAATATAAACTCATCAGGAAAGTCTACAACTAATGGGTGATCTACTTGTATTGGTGTGTCTGCTAACTAATTAGCAATGACTTGTCCTTTACTATCCTTTCTCTCTAGATACTGGATATCATACTCACTAAGTATCATAACCCATTTGGCCAGTCGCCCTGTTAATGTTGCTTTGCTTAGAAGATATTTCATAGGATCTATTTGGCAATCAACATTGTTTGATGGTTTAGCATATAGTGCCTTAGTTTTTGAGTAGCAAATACTATTGCAAGACAGGCACGTTCAATGGTACTATAGTCGAGATCATAACCTACCAAAGTCTGACTGATATAGTATACTACCCTTTCATGACCTTCATCGTCATTTTGTGCAAGCAATGCTCTAAGTGATGAATGGGTTGTTGAAATATAAAGAATTAGTGGTCATCCTTCAATAGGTGGCATTAAGACTGGTGGTGTGAATAGATATTCTTTGATCAGTTGAAAAGCCTCTTGGAACCTAAATTTCCATGCAAAGGGTACCCCTTTCTTAAGTAAATGTTGAAAAGGATGTGTCTTATCTACTAACTGCACTATAAATCTTCTGATAGATTGTAGTCTCCCTTGTAATGTCCTTAGCTGACTAAGACTAGTTGGTGGAGGCATGTCTATGATTTATTTTACCTTGGTTGGATCCACTTCAATGCCTCATCTAGAAATAATATACCCTAAAAGCTTTCCTGATTGTACCCCAAACAGACATTTCTTGGGATTGAGTCTCACTTTATACTTCTCCAACCTTTGAAATATCTTGTCTAAAACCTATAAATGTTTTTCCCTTGTCTTGGATTTAACTATAAGTTCATCAACATAATCCTCCATAAGAGTGTGTACAAGATCATGAAAAATAGTGGTCATGGCACGTTGATAGGTTGCTCCAGCATTCTTGAGTCTGAAGGGCATAACATTCCAACAATACGTTCCCCAAGGACATGTGAAAGTTGTTTTAGGTTGGTCTTCAGTTGCAATTCTGATCTGATTATATCCTGAAAATCCATCCATAAGGGACAACATCTCATACCCTGCTGTCATGTCTACTATCATATCTATGTTAGCCAAAGGGAAGTCATTCTTAGGGCGAGCCTTGTTGATATCTCTAAAATTTGTGCAGATGTGGGTGCCCCCTATTGGTTTAGTAACTGGTACAAGACTGGAAATCCAATCTGCATAGTTGATTGATCTAATGAAACCAACATCTAATAGTTTCTTGAGTTCCGCCTTGACTAGTAAAGCAATCTGTGAGTGCATTTTCCTCAATTTCTCTTTCATTGGTTTTACACCTGGTTGTAAGGGAAAGTGATGTAGAAAAATTTTAGGATCTAGCCCAGGCATGTTTGCATATGGCCAAGCAAAATTTATCTATCTATGTGTGAAGAAGTTGTGGAATTTTGGCTACTCTTCTTTGGTCAATGATGCTTCAAAATAAACTAGTCAAGGATTCTCTTATGTGCATATGTTGACTTCTACTGATTCTTCAATGAGCATGGGTGACTTTTCCTATCCAAAGGGGAGAATTTTCAAGCCTCCATCCTTAGGTTCCTCAGAGAGGTTTTCACCTTTGGATGTGTCCTTTATTTTTACTTTTTCACTGTCTAGAGGTGCCTTTTGGTTTTCACCTAGAGACTCATCTTTTTTGTCTTTTTTATTCTTTTTTCTCATTTTTGTGACTGGAGGGTTGAACAAATTCCCCAAAATATGCTTTTTTGTCCAAGTCAATGGTAAAACCAGCCTTGTGATCACCACTAGGTATGCCTTCTCTTAGTCCCAGGAACTCAACAATTGCCTCGTCGTTCTCAAAAATGTCTAAGAAAAGTGTGTCTTGTAGGTCCCAATCAATAAGTTGGGGATAAAATAAGGGCATGTCATCATCGGAGTTGTCAAAGTTCATGGGGGTCAAGGTAAGGACTGAGTTGTTCATATGGTCAAAAAATTTTTGTACCAAGTCCTTTTTGCTCTGTGGTTTAGATCTAGGTGGATTGAGAGGTGGGCCTAATGCCAAGGATTAGTTATCTAAAACAGATTTATCAGGTTGCCAAGAGATAGGATCAAGAGATTCCCAATAGTAATGTTTAAACCATTCCTCCTTTGTCATATTCTTTGGTGGATAGGAATTCAATGGATTTGGTTAGGATTTCAACATTAAGTCAAGTTCTCTGAATATCTTGTCAAGGTTCATGGAAGAGGTGGAGGATAGGGAATCCCACTCATATTCATTTGAGTCAGGGGAGTCATAGTAGTGTTGGTTAGATGGTTCATGAGATGTATCAATATCTTCTGAAGCACTTACTTCATCGATTAAGGGTGATGTGGTACTATGAATGCCAATTTGAATCAGTTGAAACCCAAGCCCTAAGCCTTTCAGACACTAAGAAACAAAGATTGGTTCAGTCCTCCCATCTTGATTTAAGCCTAAACCACTTTGTCCATTATATCCCTTGCTTTGCATGATTGTGAAACCTTTTCCATATAGATCTGTAGGAATGTGAGCAAGTGAGAGAGGTTCTTCATTATCTTCCCTATACAGCCAGGAGGTGACATCTTTTGTATTTATGACTTATTTTGTTAATTCTCCCCATTTAGTGAAAGTTGTTGTGGGAGGCATGTGTATAGCGACCATAGATTGTCTCCTATCTGGTGCATATCAATAGGAAAAATGGCTTCGGAACCAAATACTAGTGAATATGGAGTGGCACCAATGGGAGTATGGATACTTGTGAAATAAGCCCATAAGGCGGGATTAAGTTGTAAATGCTAATTGTAGCCAGCATCATTGACAATCTTTTTGAGGATTCTAATGATAGTTTTGTTAGATGCCTCCACTTGGCCATTACCTTGTGGGTAGTATGGAGTGGAAAAATGATGTTGAATATGGAATTCATCACAAAGATGGTGAAATTCTTGGTTCTTGAATGGGAGGCCATTATCTGTGATTATGGACTGAGGGACACCATACCAATAGATGATATAGTTTAGTATAAACTTAGAAATTTGTGTATCGGTAATGTATGTCATGGGAATAGCCTCAATCCACTTCATAAAATACTCAGTGGCAGTGATGATGAACTTGTGGCCATTAGATGATGTAGGATTGATCTTACCTATGAGGTCAAGTCCCCATTGGTCGAAGGGCCATGGTGACGTTATGGGATGGATCTCATGTGCTGGTGCATGTATAAAGTCTCCATGAACTTGACATTGGCGACATTTCTTTACAAAGACATATGATTCATTTTCCATAGTAGGCCAATAGTAACCCAGTCTCATAATATTTTTAGCTAAGGTAGGACCGCTAGAATGGGAACCACATATACCCTCATGCACCCCACACAAGGTTGCTTGTGCTTCATCAGAATCAAGACATCTCAGTAGGGTATTATCTAAGGCGTGTCTATATAGGGTATCTCTGACAATGGTGTATTTGGATGACTTGCAAAGGAATGTCCTACGTAGAACAACTTTTGGTCTCGACCTACAATATCCTAGATTTTGAGATGGTATGTGACATTGTTGGTCCTGATTCCCCATGGTACAAAGAAATCTATGACTACCTCCATGCTGAAATCATACCCCCTGGCCTTTCAAATAACCAGTGTAGGACATTCCTCCGCAAGTCATCCAAATACACCATCGTCGGAGACACCCTATATAGACACACCTTAGATAATACCCTACTGAGATGTCTTGATTCCGATGAAGCACAAGCAACCTTGTGTGGGGTGCATGAGGGTATATGTGGTTCCCATTCTAGCAGTCCTATCTTAGGTAAAACATATTATGAGACTGGGTTACTATTGGCCTACTATGGAAAATGACTCATATGTCTTTGTAAAGAAATGTCGCCAATGTCAGGTTCACGGAGAATTGATTCATGCACCAGCATAGGAGCTCCATCCCATAACATCACCGTGGCCCTTCTCCCCAATGGGGACTCAACCTCATAGGTAAGATCCATCATACATCATCTAATGGCCACAAGTTCATCATCATTGCCACCAAGTATTTTATGAAGTGGATTGAGGCTATTCCCATGACATATATTACCGACACACAAATTTCTAAGTTTATCCTGAACTATATCATTTGTCAGTATGGTGTCCCTCAGTCCATAATCAAAGATAGTGGCCGCCCACTCAAGAACCAATAATTCCACCATATTTTTGACAAATTCCATATTCAACATCATTTTTCCACTCCATACTACCCACAAGGTAATGGCCAAGTAGAGGCATCTAACAAAACTATCATTAGAATCCTCAAAAATATTGTCAATGATGTTTGCCACGATTGGAATTTATAGCTTAATCCCACCTTATGGGCTTATCACACAAGTATCCGTACTCCCACTAACGCCACTCCATATCCACTAGTTGGTTCTAAATCCATTATTCCTATTGAGGTCAATATTCCTTCCCTATGGGTATCCTTGAAAGGGAATATTGATGATGAAGAGTAGTGAGTATCGAGACTCCATGAGCTAGAATTCCTAGATGAGTGAAGACATAAGGCACTAGACCATCTCCAAGCATATCAGAATCGCCTTCATCGTAGCTATAATAGGAAGGTCTTGATTTAAGCCTAAACCACTCTATCCATTATATCCCTTTCTCTGCATGATTGTGAAACCTTTTCCATATAGATCTATAGGAATGTGAGAAAGTGAGAGAGGTTCTTCATTATCTTCCCTATACAGCCAAGAGGTGACATCTTCTATATTTATGGCTTCTTTGCTTAATTCTCCCCATTTAGTGAAAGTTGTGGGAGGAATGTGTATAGTGACCATAGATTGTCTCCTATCTGGTGTAGGTAAACCATATGACTTAGGATGAATCAAATGGCTAACACAATAAGATGTCTTAATGTAATATTCTCCACAAACCTTGTCTTGGATCTTGACCCTAGGAGTGGCAGGAAATGAAGAGGAAGTGGATGTTCTAGTGAGAGTGGATGGATCAACATAGTGAGATGAATTGGATGATAAAGCCTCCTGGTTTACTGGCACTTGGCTTTGGGGTATCTCTTTTAGATTGGCGCAATATTGGAATGGATCTGGGTCACCATCTATTGTTATTTCAGTTCCATTGTAAGGGAATTTGAGATATTGATGATATGTGGAAGGGACTTCCTTCATGGCATGAATCCATGGTTTTCCTAGCAGTAGGTTGTATGGAAGGGTGAGATTCAAGACCTGGAATTTTGTCTCCATTACTGCAAGACCAATTCTGATAGGAAGTGTTACCACTCCCTTTTATTTTCATTCCTCATCATTATAAGCCTTAATGACAATACTTTTGGTTGTGTCTACACATGCTTCCAAGAAACCTAATGCCTTAATCATTTTTAAAGTGCACAGATTTAACCTTGCTCCTCTGTCTACCAAAACTCGTCTAACTTTGGTGTCATCAACAAGGACTTCAAGATGCAAAGGGTCGTTATGATTTGTCTTTTTAGTTGTGTAGTCTTGTTTGGAGAACTTGGCATGATGATTATTGGTCAAGTAGCCTACCATTTCCTGGAAACGATTGACATCGAGATCATTAGGGACAGTGGTGCTTTGTAAAGATTTGTCTAAAATGGATTGATGCTCAGGGGAGATACATAACAGTTCCAAGATGGACATTTGGGTTGGGGTCTTCCCCAATTGATCAAGTAAGTTATAGTGCAACTTGGAATTTTTTGGTTTTTTCTGTGATGGAGGACCTTGGATAGTGATCTTAGTATGATGAGTGTTGACAGCACACTCGGGAGTTGTATTGATGGTAATGGTATTGATATTCTCATTGGTGGTGCGAAAGTGATTAATGATTTTTCCACTATTATAATCGTGCTTGATATTAGCATAGTTGGCTGACATATTGGTCTTGTTACTTGAACTAGGGACATTTCCTTTCCCATGGTCATGTAATGGATCAGAAAAGACTTGATGATCAATGTTTGATGACTTTTGTTTCTATTCACTAACTTCAATAATTCTCTTCTCAAAAAGATCTTGTATGATATTTTTCATTTGGCAACAATTTTGTAGGTTATGTCCCTTAGTTCTATGATAATCACAAAAGGAATTGTCATCCCACCAAACTGGTTTAAATTGTCCTGGATCGTATTGTCTTGGCTCTTGAAGTTGTATAAGATTGTGTTGTAATAGTTATTTAAATATGAACTCGATGGGTTCCCCTAAGGGAGTGAACTCACATTTTTTAAACCTCCTCTGTTGTTGTGGATGTTGAGTATTTTGAACCGTGTCGGGAGGTTGATTGATAGCATTAAGTGTGTTGGCAGAAAGATTAGGTCCTCGTAATGTGATGATTGGTCTTGCTTGTACAGTTTTAGCATCAACTACCCCATCATTGATAACATTTTTTTTTTTAGACCAAAATTTGTTTCTATCATTGGGGGTGTTTTGCACTATTGGATTTATGTTGGATGTCGGTGTCTTAAGTTCTCCTTTTTCAATGATATCCTTTTCTATTATAACCCCTTTTTCCACTAGTTCTGAAAAGGATGTGCAACAATGTACCCTTTAATTACTCCTTAGTTTTGCATTAAGGTTTTCCTGGAACATAGTGACTTTTTATTTTTCAGGTATCTTGATAGGACACTGGTTGGCTATAGTCCTCCATCTCTAGAAGAAAACGATGAAATTTTCTCCTTCGTCTTGTGTTGTGTGACACAAGGTTTCTATATTTATCTTGTGGTCTATGTTGAAGGAGAATTGCTCAACAAATTTCTCATCCAGTTCACCCCATGATTTGATGCCATAGTCTAGACCTGAAAACCACTTGAGTCAATTCCTACAAAACTTCTTGGAAATAGTCTCATAATATATGTGGGGTCATAAGCAACATCTATGCAAATGGTAGAAAATTTCCTTATATGTTCTATCGGATTTCATTTTCCATTGTACTTAGGAAGATTCTCTATGACATACCAATGAGGGAAAGGTGTCATGTACAATGATTTATCAAAGGGAAATGGGCATATGTCCTTTGTTGAAAAGGTTTTCGTAGTTGACACCGCCATGTTATCCATTTGTGTTTGTATTGCATGCATTTGTGTTTGCAAGATGTCAACCTGGGTTAATGATGTGTTGGGCAGATTATACAGATCTATGTATGTATTCTAAAATCCAAGGTCTCGTGATGGGTTTTGATTGAATTTTGGTATTTCATATGGATTTGGATTCAAAATTTTGGTGAATGTGTTATGATTCAAAAACTGTGTGAATGGATTTTGACTTGGAATCTGTGAGAATGGATTTTGATTCAGAATCTATGTGAATGGATTTTGACTACCAATCTGGGAGAATGGATTCTAATTTGGAATTTGTGTGAATGGATTCTGACTGCCAATCTGGGAGAATGGATTCTAACTACCAATCTGGGAGAATGGATTTTTATTACCATATTGGAAAGAGGGAATTCCTCCTATCTGTGTGGTCTGCGGTATAGTACTAGTGACATGAACAATAGGTATGGCTGTTGACTATGGTATGGTACCGGTGATACTGACATTTGGTGTAGAAGCTGACATTTTAGATCTTTTATTCCCAACAAGAGGACTGGAGGGAGTGGATGATGATGCCCCTACAGTGAAATTAAATCTTGATGTCATGCCGGATGTACCGAATAGAGACGTATGGACTGTCGTACTTTGTGTAGGTATGCTAGATGGTATGGCTGTATTAACCTAAGGTATAGAGGTACTAGTAGTCGTTGCATTTGTCCCTTGTGTAGGTTGAGTTTGTAAGGTGCTAATATCAAACCCTATAGGTAAGGTAGCACCTTTAGCTAACAATTTGGCTAAGTAGCGTTGGTGATCATTTGCTAGATACTCATCTACAAAAGAGGAAAATTCAGGGTCTTGTGTAGCAGCCTATATGTCTTCTGATCTAATGTGTCCTTGAGGGTCTCTAGTGGTGAATTTTTCCAAAAAATTCTTGTGAGGTCTCGATGAGAATGGATTGATGAATTCATTTGGGTTCGACATCTTTTCTCTATCTTTTCTCTTAGACCTAGTTTCAACCATGTAAGATAAGCTCAATATGTGAGGAATGCAAAATTATGTCTATGGATAGTATGACTCTAGTCTATGTTTTTGGGATTTTATGAATGCAAATAAGGAATTTCTAAGATGATGCTAGTCTAGGATGACAATATCTAAAGATGCAAAGTCTAATCAAGCTTCTAAGGTAATCAATTTTGTAAACCTGAGACGAGGGTACCAACTACCTAAAGTCTAACAAAGGTGTCAATTTAGTTATGTCAAGGAACCAATGTAGGACTAGGATCAAAGATAAGGTGATTTTCCTAACTAGAATGATGAGCTAGGAGGACTCTCTGTAGGACAAAGGATATGATGACATGACTAGGTTCAATGAAAGATTTCGTTGATGCTATGATTTTTCTAGAGTGTAGAAAGTGGACCTATTCTAAAGTTTGTAAAAGTGACCTTCCTAAAAGTTTGATCTAAAGATAATATGTAGTCTAAGATGAAACTAAAACTCATAATTAAGATGACTATAGTTATGACTAAATGATACCTAAAGGATGCAAAATTGAGCAATTTGTTTTAGGTTTATGTCCAAGGACTACTGTGAAAAGATAGATCAAAGACTAGTATGACTGTGTTGACTGGACTGTGGCTGTGAATTCTAGTTTTCTAATACTTAGGTTTATGCATCACGGAATTTAGTAGATGTGGTTATGTTTCACAGTTGTAGTTTTCTAGTAATCAGTTGCACATTTCTGGTAAAATTCAATATCTGGTATCAAACAGTTGTAGTGTAGTTTCTAATAGATGTGACTCGTTATGGCAATTGTGACTCATACTGTATCAGATGTAGTTTTCTAAACTCTGTGTATTGGTAAAAGTTCTATGACAGTGGAAAATGTGTCGTTCTAGACTATAGTTGTGGCTCACCTTTCAGATGCATCACAGAATGTCACAAGTGTGGTTTTTTAAATCAGATGCAATTTTTGACAGAGCAAATGCAAGCTAATCTAGCAGATGCAACTCTAGGCTAAACAGATGTGACTTGACAGAAAAATTGTGACTCTCTGGTGAACAGTTGCGACTTTGTTGACAGTTGTATGTTTTCAGTGAATGGAGATATAAAACTGACATTTTTTTCATGATCAAGTTCTGGCAAACAAAGACAATCATAAGAAAAAATATTTTCAGTTTGATTTTGGACTCAAAGAACGTTTAATTTAACAATAGACAAGCACATCCTAGGCTATGTAGGATAATATTTACTGAGTTCTCACTTGGTTTCCCAACTACGCTTATTCAAGGTAGATGATTAGTAGCTTGACCCCTCTGGCTCCCCTCCATGGCTCATTAGCGTCATTCAAGGAATCCAAGCTATAGTACCCATGAACATCCCATAGCATAGTTTCATCTCTAAACATGAACCGTAAGAATATGAGACGGCTTCACAGGTTCGACCTGTTGCACCAGTAAATAGAAGGATTTTGGACACTACAAACAAAGGTGTTTAATTTGGGCATTTCATTCATAGGGCATGATCCATGCGATGAGATTCCCCTTTCGAGTCCATCTCGTCAAAACCATACACATGATTCGTTGGGATTTCCCCAAGAATCCACTTTTATATACCGGCTAGAAGTCTCTTGGTTCAAGGTGCTACCGGTCTAAGTTGTCCTGAGGTGAGTGCTTTTCCCACCAGGACAGGCCCAATTTCTAGAGTTAGTAACTGTTTCTCTTACATCCAAGATCACATGGATGCACAAGGGGAGAGGATACTTCGATATACCGAATCGTGAGGGTAATAACAAAATTGTGCTTTCGCACCAAACACAGTAGACAATTGTTAATTTTAATCCAAATGAAAAATTTGCTATACTACCAAACAATTTGTTTCAAAAATTTAAATATGGTCTTCGACATGCATTCTGCAAAAAGATTCATTAGTAGTTTTGATAGTGGTCTTCGACTATCGATATGCAAAAACTTCATTAACTCCTTAAAGCACACGTTGAAAACAAAAGATTAGCAAAAATAAAAACACGAAAGGAAGCTATAAATTGAAAATCTAAACCTAAAAAATTACCAGTTAGATGCGTCATTTTCTCTATTAGATGCATCGCGGGATTTTACCAGTTAGTTGCAACTCAGAAAATAACATATGCGTGATTATTTTTCAAATGCATCGTTTCTAAGCTTAGATGCGGTCAAGTAAGTCAATTGAGTCATTTCTGATATCAGATGCGGTCCAATATTTTAGTTGTGTCGTTTCGTCAAGCAATTGTGTCTTTGAATGTCAATTGCATCATTTCGTCAAATAGATGCGTTGTTTCATCAAACAGATGCGTCGTTCCGTACAAAAACCTACAAAAATTGAATAAAAGTCTATAGATACATGAAGATGGTGTCTTCACGCCAGGTTCACCAAATGTAACATCTAGAAAATGCAAAAGAAAGGTTAAAAGCACACAACAATGCGATCTAAGCTCTAAATGCAATCTAAGCTAAACAACAAAGAACAAAGGAAAGATAAAACATAAATAAATTGAAAAATCTCACCCAATATCTACATAATTCCATGTATAGCCTCTATTTCCCTTCTCCATTTTGTCATTGTAGTATAATTGCCCTCAGATTTCTCTTGTGCAAGTATATCCTGTGATAGTGATTTAGCAAAACATCAAAGATTTAAATAATATATATGCTTCCAAAAGTCATAAGATTTTGGGAGAGACTGAAATGATAAAAGATAGATCAATTTATAGAAAATTGATCATTCAAATGATAGGTTAGGATCGAAAGATCGATGAATGATTGAGATCAAAAGATTAGACATGCATTATGATAACTGTTAGTAGCGACATGAGTGATACAAATTAGAAATAGAAATAAAGATTAAATAAATGATTTAATTTTCAAGTTTGGTATTCGAAAACAGAAGAATAGTCTTTGCATGACAAAGATAAAGATAGGATTAAAGCAACACTTTGTTCAAATGCACGCACAAGATTTAATTAATTAAATAAAGATATTTAATTAATACACATGTACACACAAACAAGTTAGAACTAGATAACTAAATGATATGACAAATAGATTACTCGCGAAAGCAACTCAGACATTAAATCAAGAGTTAATTGACTGAATTAAATAGATCTCAAGTCGAGTCAAAGTGAATACTTAGATAACTTACACAATTATCTAAATATAGAGGAATGTGTTAGAATGGATTGTTACGAATTAAATGATTTATTTAATTCGAGATTTGATATTTGAAGAATAATTAAATAAATAAGATTTATCTAATTAAGTGATGAAGGGATTAAATGAATAATTAAATAAATGAAGGATTTATTTAATTATAGTTGACATATGATAAAGGGTAAATTAAATAAGAATTTATTTAATTTGACAAGAAGGATAAGGTTAATTAGTAACATAATTAAATAAAAAGTGTTTATTTAATTAATTAGATAGAATAAAGAAAATAAGAATTAATTAAATAATTAAAATTATTTAATTAATAGATGAATTAAGGTTAAAGAAAATTAATTAAATAAATAAATTTATTTAATTAATAAAGAAATGAAGAACTTAAGAGAATAATTAAATAACTAACATTATTTAATCATGACCATGGAAATACGAATTAGGAAGAAATTGAAGTCGCAGGCTTAGACCAGATTTCGATGTCTACAAAATTTCCTCTTAAAAATATAATCATAATATGTCAATATTAAATACATTTCTCTAATGTCCCCTAGGACACTTTCCAAGAATCATGGAGACATAAAATGACATAGGTTTACAAGTTTAATTGTCACTTAACCTAAAAATATGTTCCTATCTATACTCTTTCATATAGATTGATCTCGATCCTTAGTTTGAACTCTTTCTCACCTTGGATTAGATATATAATTGTAGAAGTGATCTTGACCATTTCTACACTCACAAAAATGATCTATTTTCTTTTTAAACTTAAATTCAAGTTTGGAGCCAATTGGCATATCCTAATGACTACTATGTGTAATTTAAGGCATTTTTTCATTTGTGAATCTCATTGTTATATTCAAAGAGCTAACCATAGTTCATTTTAGATGCCATGTTAGATCATTCAATATAATCAATCCTAGAGCTACATTACTACTTGCATGCATTACCAAGAACATTTATTGGAGAATACACATTGCATAAGCATCTAGAACATCTTGTGTTTTTGAGTGTTGTCTTCAATCTTTTATCTAGTCACTAACTCAATATTCTTACATGGTTCAATAGGGGAGTATTTATCTCTACCATATGAAAACCAACAAGCATCATAACTAGTTTTTTGTTCAAGGAAAATTGAAAACATTGAAGTGAATCAAAAGTGGCAATTCAGAAATTAGTAGATTAGATTTACAAGTTAGATCATATCCATAGATGTGAGACTAAATCCATAATCATGGAAATGGCTCAAGATGACAAACAATTCATTTGTTGGTTCCAAGACATTCATGTCATCATCATTGATATTTCTACATTGTTGATGTATAAAAAATTGATATTTATCAAAATTTTGTAGCTAAGTACTTTCATTATTTTATTATTTTTTCTAAACACTTTGTTTATTTCATATTTATATATTCTTCACTCCCAACTCCTTACATCTAGGATAAATTTTGAATAATTATATTATTTTTTATTTACACTAGATGTATATAAATGGATTTATTCTCCCTTGCATTTTTAAAAAGATCGTATATTTTTCTTTTCTAAGCTAATCCAATGATGATGGGGATTTCAAGAAACTTGTTAAACTATGTACTAGTGGTGAAAAGTCTTACAATAAAATATTAATATTTCTAATAAAAGCTTTTAATGATTCACTAGCATGACTTGTGCATGCAAACATTGATGGGTAAGTTTTCTTTCGCTATCATTAAACCACAAATCTTGGGTTGAACATTAGATTAAACAATAATGCAAATCTCATAAAGAATATAAAGGCAAGCTTGGATCCATAATATAGTTGGATTCCACTATACCTCAAGAAACCCATGTAGTGACATGCAGAAGTATGCTTAAGCCTATAAACTACCATAAGTTTGGCCTCCACCTTGAAGTATCCCATAACAATGATAAATACCCAGCCTACAATGAAACATGGATGTACAATGTTTCATCCCCAAAACTCATTAGGCCTATGTCTTATGTTTTATTTTAATACTTTTGATTCATGCTTAGTTTATATTGAATAAGTTTCTGATACATTACTTGTATAAAGAAGTATTTTAAGACCAGAGATATTTTCATAAAAATGATGAGTAGAATGACACCATATCTCAAAATTTAGGGAGACAAAACCTTAACCAAAAGTATTAAAACAAGAACATAAAAAGTCAGTAAATTGCTCAACAATAAGAGTTCTAAACTTAACGGATGGAGTGGTGGATCATGGTTATCAAACTTGCCCCTATCATTAGAATGTTTCCATTTGTTAGGAATTACCTCCAAATCCATAATGACTTCTTTGTCATTAGCTTTCTCTACATCTCACAACATATTTCATTTTTTAAAAGAAAAAATAACCAAAACCAAATGTAAAACTTCACCGACATCCAGCCAACCAAAAAACACCCCTATTACATTACTATGAGGAAGTAGCAGGCAGATGAACTTGCTGAGACCAACTCTAACCCCAAGCTCTATGCTCAAGTGGCACAAAACCATGGCAAGCATTTAGGTTGCTTTAAATTGTAAAATTCAGCCTGGTTATTTTTTGTATCATTTATAGAACTAATTGCTAAATATCTTGTCTGCAAAGCTTTTAATTGGGTCGTAATTTGCATGCATGTGATCTTAATGGCACAGGTTTCCACTGAAACGACATGGGCTTTTGAATATTCAAGGCTTCAGACTTAAAACCAGTAATATGTACAGTTATAGTCTGCTACAGTTTCTTGAAGAAAGAAAGAAAATCATTAGAACCTTGAAAATTGGCCTTTAAAAGCACTCAAGGTGCCACCCAAATCATCGAATGGAATGCGAGCTAAGTGATGTTCCATTAAAATGCAAATCAGTTGATGATTGCAGCAAAGAGAATTATGGGTATTAGGTACTGCCACAGCATTTATGATGGTTGGAACTTCCATGTTCTAACTGTTTGAGTGGAAGGCAGATTTATTAGAGTGTACACTGTGCACGGTTCTCCTTGGCATTCTGCTGGTCCGTATATCCACCTAGCCCTCGTTTTGTGACCCACTCCATGTTTACAAATGCCCTTTAAGATGCCTTGGCAGAAAGGTATTACAAGGTGAAGAAGTATTCACTGATTTTCAGTCCTATTAGAAAATGGTTGGTAAGCAGCAAGAACATAAGGTAAACCAGATATTTTTGAGGGAAAATAAAATATTTGGGCTATTAAAATAATCAATGAATAATTTGTCACAATATTGATTTTTTAAGATTTTGTGTATATTAAAAGCGAACATGTAAATTGTTTAGCTAAATTAACTCTTTTACTCACAACTAAATGTGATATTTGGGATAGAGCATAAGAGTTAGCAAATATTAATGAAAACACAAGTTTCTCATCAATAACGATCTTTGTTGCATTGGGTTATGGTGCTTGTGTTCAAAATTGGTGTATGAAGAGGTATGTGAGTGCCTTCACCCACAATATATAAGGTTGCATATGAGGATGAGATCATAATGACTTGAGGTAGCCTCTATTTATAGATTTTAGACTAAGAAATTGGATGTGTGAAATCAAAAGTAGAGAATAAGGGCTCAAATTAGTTGAGACCCTTGGGAGAATGGGAGAAGGACAAGTGTCATCACATGGTTGGTTGATGGAGAGGGGGCCAAGATTAAATGGAAATCCATGGTTGAGGAAACCTTTGGAAAATGTGGATGGTCAAGATGAAAAGAGTACTTGAGAGTACCCTTGAGGGATGGGCAAGTACCTTTGACCCATGTGACAACGTAACAAGGCCATGTGACATGATACCAAGGTCTTGTGACACGTACAAGATTTCAACCTTGCCATGTGACATGATACCAAGGTCAAGTGGCATGTACAAGAGTCCAACCTTGTATAGAGAGGACCCATTCTTTTGTACACTTTGGAGGATGTGGAGAATTGAACGAGAGGATTTAATTAAATATCTATTTTGTACACCTTGGAGGATGTGAAGATTTGAGAGGATTTAATTAAATATTTGCAAGTAGAGGTGGGGGATTAGGGGGCTAATTGATTTTAGCTCACTTAATAGAAAGTGGAGGAAAATAGGCAATTAAATAAGATATTTATTTAATTTTTGACTTGAGGATGAGGAATTTGGGTAAATAAATACTTAAATGTATTTATCTAAAGTGGACATTAGTGGAAGGTTGATTAAGGATTTAGGCAAGAAATGGAGTGCAAGTGAATAGTGATGAATAATGAAATTACTAATTAATAAATAAAATATTATTTAATTAATAAGGGAATGGAAATTAGATAGTTAATTGGATAAATATGGATTTATTCAATCAATTATAGAGGAAATGGTCAAGTTATTAGGTAATTGATGATGTGTCAAATTTAAGGTTCTATAGGCTTGTTTAAATGGTTATCTTAAAATCTACAAATTGGCTTTGCTTTATTGTTGATCAGTTTTATGTCTACAAAATTAGTTTTTACAAGTGCAAAAATGATTGGGCTCGTAGACTTGAACTTATACCCACAAGAATGAATTGTACTATTGTAATTAGCTCACCTTGATCTTTTGATATCTAAACTTCATTAAGGATTGGCAATACTTACCAAAAACCTTTACATATTTTTTGAATTGTGAAGGACCTTGTGTTCTTTTGTTATCAATCAAATCCCTAGTTGGATTGATTCACTGAATTTAGGGCAAGGATCAAGGACAACAATCAAGTTTGAAATAAACTTAGAATGATGTATTCTAATGTAATGCTCTAATAATGTTGTTATGATGGTCTCATAAGTGCTTTAAGATAAATTCTCTTCAATAATTCATATGTTGTCCTAAATGTTTTCAAATGAATGAATTTAAATATAGCAACATAGAATGAAAATCAACACAAGTATGTGCTAGGTTAGCTCATAGTAGCTAGTAGGAGGAAGTTGGTAGCATTCATTTCGAATTTGAATTTAAAATTATAAGGTTCAAATTTATGACCACAAAAATGACCTAGGTTAAGTCCTAGCCCAAAGATCTAAACAAAGGTGATGAATGGGGGGATATAAGGATTGATACCAATCTTTAGGGATGGGTAATAATATAATTAGGATATGATTATGTCATTATTTAGATTCATGCAAGAAGACACTACTTATAGAATAGTCATTGGATAAAGATGCTCCAATCAAAGTCGACCTAGAACATAAGGGAAATAGACATGAGTATATATTTTCTACCATTATATTTTTCCCCCACTTTGATGTGTATGTGAATTACTAGTACATACATGTCAAACTAAAAATAATTAGTTAACATGGAAATTAAATATTTTTGGAAAACTCAAAAGGATGCATAATTGCTCAAAATATATAAATCATTCTTGAATTATCCTCATAATGAGCACTTCATTGGAAACATACGAAATAAAAAATAGCATACAACTTGAGTAGCATACACCACATATTTAAAGTAGGTGCCAACTATAACTTTCTTGAAAAATAACTATCCTTTAAAAAAAAAATCAAAATGAGAAGAGTAAGATTCTACCTATTATAGAAAGTGGTAAAGCTTTGAATAAATAGAATATAAAAGGACTTTGACCTAGGAGATAAGGATTCAAAGAACTTGGGCCAAATGAAACATGATCTAACTTTTCAAATAACATTATAAGGACTTCTACTATGTGGAAACATAGTCCACTTGAAAACAACATTGAAGATCTATTTGGTACCCAAAAATGATCATACTATCATGAATACTTAATTAAAAATAAATTCATGAAGAAATATATTCTACTTCCTCGAATCGATTTCATGCAAAGGATGCAAGGAATTAGAGGTAAATAACAAATAATAAAATTTTGTAAGGAAAAATAATCATGTAACAATTAGCAATGATAATATCATCTAATGTACATCAAGTACTCTAATAATTTTAATGGATAGCATTGTGTAAAAATCAAATAAAATACATCAATAGTTAAGCATGTAATCAAATTAAAGTAAAGGGAAATGAGATGCTCCTAGAATTTTCCCCAAAAAATGCAATCAATAACCTATAAGGATCAATCATGTAAGAATAGTTACAACATTTCAGGTAAAATATAAATAATTTCAATAGTAACATGCAAAAATAATAATATAAGATATGAGTATGAATGCACATGGAATATGTTAAGAATGAGAACACCTCTAATGAAAAATATAAAAATGAATATCAAAGATATTAAAAATATATGGTTCAAAGGGTATAAAACTTTCAGTAGCTACCACTTGTCTACTATATCTATGATCGGTAATAATAGTGGCATTTAATACATAATTTTTATTGTATCCTTCATTAATTTTCCTTTTGGTGTAGATAAACCAAGAATGCATATTTAAAACTATAAATTGATAATGAAGGCTTTCAAACAATGAGGAAAAAATGTATGACTTTATCTTCTTTAAAATTTCATATTCTTGATATTAGCATGAAGAATCAAGTCACTAAGAATAAAATATCTTTGGATAGTGTCTTTACTATAAGCTTTCTTTAACTATCTTTGTTATACCCAAATATTATTTGAAAGGAAGAAAGGTACAAAAATACTTGCCAAATTAATATTAGAGAATATTATTGTGTAAAGTATAGATATTTACAATTACAAAAAGGAGAAGCACTTATAAAACATAACAAAAATCATATCATTATATAGGTGTATGTGGGGAAAAAACCTTTAAAGAAAAAACCCCACACTTGAAAGCATACAAAAGTATTTTTCAATATTCTAAACATATTTATAGTACACTTATAGAGAAAATCTTTATTGGAGTATCACCAACCAAAGATCTAGAGTAATTATGGTAGCATAATGGTACCAAAAACTCACTAACAATACCTTCATCTCAAGCATCCCACAAATAGAATTATGAATTGGAACCATCAAATGGTAATTACAAAACCATGATAAAAAACCACAAAAATAGGTGGCACCCAAATATATAGTTAGAAAACCAACACTTGAATTCCAAGATGAGTTTATAGGCTAAAAATAGCATAGTCCTTCCACTTATCATAAGCACTTCATAGTCCACCCACCAACTCAATAATTCCATTTTGGTTTCATTATATCCATTTAAATAATGCCTTATGATGTGTTGTAACAAGTATCATAAGTTGGTCAAAATGTGTAACACCCTCTTGCAACTCTTTTATGCGTCCAATATGTTTACATTTATAAAGCAAGAGGCTCAAATTTTGTAGGCTATATTCATCAACCATCCTTGAAGTGATGTCAAACAACCAAGAATTTTATTTTGTCCAAAAACAAAGTTTATAGCCTAGAATTTGAATGTTTGTGTTTTATAGTTTGAAAACCGCATTCTTTATATCCTCAACATTAGGATCAAGGCTGAGAAACTTCTTTTAAAATTAACCAATGTATTAACTCATCTCTCCTTAGATGTTCAAGTTCTTGTAATCATTATTATCCATATATAGTGTCATTGATAATGTCACAAAAAAACACACAACAAAGGAAACTCTACATCAAGGGGGATTTAATGGCCTCATTTCCATAAACTAATGAATAGGGAATGAATACTAGTACTTGATAAATCCATAAGGTAAAAACTAGTTGTATATGCTAGTTACCACCATTCTTATAAATTGTTTTTTCTCAAAATATATTCAATAGTCTCAAATTAGTTGATTCTACTTGACTAGTACCTTGTGGGTAGTAAGAAGGATTTTTTTTTTTGAATAAATCATTGAAACCATGCTTGTAAATTATTCCCATGATAGTTAAATAATTATAAAATAACTTAGGAAAGTAGATACACTTATATTTATAATAATTTGGGTGAAACAATCCCAAGTAAAACTAGGTATGAATATCATGAAACCACTCCTTGCTAGGCAATGTAGCACAAAGGATTAAAGAAGTGTCTTATATAATTGATTGGTATAGCCTAAGAATAAGAAATGTAAAATGGGGATCATCAACATCCATAATCTTAAGTGAGGCAAAAATAGCCATGGCATCTATGCCTATTTTCTTTGTGATAAAAAAATCAACCAAGAATGAATTAAAAGAATCATGCAATTCTAAAGCTAACGCATGGTACTGTGTAGTAGCATGTATGTCAATCAATTTACATTTCAAGGAATTGTTGCATGTAATCCTACAATCAATGTTTCATACTTGTGTATACTATTAGTACATAGAAATTCTAACTAAAATGGAAAAGGAATCAAATCAATTGAAGGTGGTATCAATATCACACCCACCTAAAACTAATCATACATATAGAACCATAACATAGCATGGTCTAAGGGGAAAAAATATCATTATATAAGATATGATCATTGTTAGGACTAGATTTTGTACAACTTTATAAGTTTCAGCGCTAGTCTTATCATAATTATTTAATATTTATATTGTTATAAATAATTTTCCCACATGAAAAATTGTTTCCTACTTATAATGAATCTTAATAGTCCTTATTTCACACTCTCTACTATGTTTTATTTTTCTTATGATTATTTTTAAAATCTGTTGAATAAGGGGGTTACTAGGTGGACTATGACTAACATCTTTGACCAACTAAAAAATATATTTTATGAGAGGTTTGTAAGTGTTATTATGACCTCATATTAGAGCACTTTGGAGTTACGTTAGACCCCTTTGGTCATAGGATTCAAATGATCAACTCAAAAGTTGTATTTCATCTTGAGAGGAGTTACTTATGGAAAGGGACACATGGATTCATCTTAGATCAATTTTACAAAGACTTAGCTTATAGTTTAATCCCATGGTTTTGAGAATAAATTGGTGGTTTACTAGGTCATTAAAGTCTCCAAATTAAGAACATGGGATGGAAATTGTGTGGTTAACTTAATGTAGGTTATGTCATTAAAATCCTTCCAAATCTAGAGTATTGATCTCTAATTAAGCACTAGAAAGTCTCATAAAGTGTAATGTAATGTTTTTTAAGAGATACATAGCTAGGCTTATTCATTTATCAAGGATTTTCCATGGTATATTGTGTATTTATTGTCATTATTTTGCTAAAATTGTGCAAATATACTTTACATGTTTTGGTATGCTCTTTGGATTAAGTAGGAATTGGTTGTAATTCCTTTCACTCATCAAGGAAATATTTATCAATAAGTATATTTCTAGGACATGGTGTTGTAGGTAATTGATCAATTACTAGCCTTTTAAAATATTTTTGAGAGATACATAAAGATTAAACTTTGCAAGTAAAATGACACACTATATAACCTAATAAAAAAATAGCTTGTAACGTATATATTTCAAAGGATATTTCTTACATTCACATATGCTTCAATCTGTAATATATAATGCCTCAAATTTTCTAAAGAAAATATTGTGGCTAAGTATAACTTTTCTATAAGATTGCATCATGACTTATAATCAATTAAATATGTTCTTTACCATTATCATCATTTTACTCCATTAAAATACTCAATAGAGAAAACATATAGCAACAAAAATTTAGCATAGCTAACAAGCATAAAAATTGGTAGATTCATCAATACTAATTTATTTGATAAAAAATATTTTTGACATTCCTCGTTTCATTAAAACTTAGTATACTTCAATATTGTAGCGAAAGGTAAACTACAATCCAATAGATAGATAAAATATTGAACAACCTAAATTTATCCTTGGTGATTGTGTAGTTGTGTAAGATCTCAAGGTGGAGGTATATTAACATTACAATATATATTCTTAGTATCAACCTCAATTCCCTCACCTAGATATGATGAAGCATAATAAGTGGTCACTTTCTACATTAAATATACATACCTTAGGGTTAAAATGAACTTGATATTATCACAATCTCTAAAAAATGGACTTAAAACATTTTAGCCAACTGATCCATATCTTTCATTCATACAAAATGTATTTTACATAACCTTTTAAGAAGTATGATACATCAAATAATGAAAAATAAAAGTTGCATCCATTTGAATAATAGTAAAGATTATTTATAAAGGATGCCATCTCATGACTTGTAGTTGAATCAACAATTATATTAATATTTAGTAATGGAAAATCAATTTTGGTAAATATTTTATTAAGATCTTTAACTTAATACATATATAAATATGTATGTTATTTTTTACTATAATGACTATATTCCAAATCAATGAAGAGATTTCAATAGGTCTAATGAATCCATCTTTCACTAACTTTTCAATATTGTCTTCAACTTTCAAATCAACTTCATGTGGAATCTTTCTCATTTTTCATTTTATAGGTTTAAAATTAAGATTATAAATAATATGCATGATAATATCACTAGATATTATAAGCATATCCTTTTTAAGAAAATATGACTATAAACTACTACCATCTAAACTCAATAGAAATTTTAGATACTAAGTGAAGAGGGTTGGAAAATATTGGAGGCAAACAAGGGAAGATAAAAGCAATACAAAAGCATAATACCTTCACCTAGAATCTTTGCTTCTCTCCTTGATGAGTGGAAATGGAGTGCACCCTTATTCCATTTGATTTTCTTTTTGATGTTGTTATGTAGATTGCTTGATGCTCTAGCATAACCTTGATATGATTTTATAATGATAGTGATAATATTTATTCAATAAAGATTTTGATAGCATGTAGGTATGATAATAAATTCTAAATGTGGAAATGAAGGATGGGAGAATCCATATATAAAGTCTTGGAGAGACAAAATCAATGGCTATAAATGATTGATGATGGATTTTTAAGATTCAAGAAGGATTAAGGTTTTTATCAAGGATGCAAGCATATGAAAAGTGTCAAATGATAGATAGGGTCTAGGTTTATGATAGAGATAAAGACAAAAATCCTTATGGAAATGGCTAGGATTAAGAGGTTAAATGAGATGAGTGGATAAGATGATAAGTTAGTTTTAATTTTGGATAGGTGTTGAGGTTTAGTGAATCTAGGCAAGGAGTTAGTTAGACATGTGAAGGGAAAAATTTTCACATGAGGACAAATTTAGATTATGATCCATGTGGACAGGAAGAAAGGCTAGGATTAGATGGACAAGGATAGCTCAGATAAAGGGCAATTAATTAAATAAATAAAGTATTTATTTAATCAATGGGATCATGTCAATGTGAAGGGATATTAATTGAAAAAATGATAAATATTATTTAATTTAGAAGATTATGATAAAATATATTAATTAAATAAACAATTTATTTAATTAAGGGATTAGGATAAAGATAGGAATGGATGAGAATAGTTAAATAAATAATAGGTATTTATTTAAATAATGGGATAAGGATGGGCTAACATTAGGTGTGGTTGGGTAAGGTCATATTTTAGGTGTCTACACTACGTATACAACTACTTTAATAATTAGCCCTATGAATAGAGAAGTATAGATATTTGATCTAAAAGAACTTTAGCATCATTTAAGCATTTAAAACAACACTTAGAAAATAATGAGAATGAGAAAAAGAATAGAATGACCATAGAAAATAGTGACATAGATAAATCCTAGGAAAAACTTAATCTCCAAAACACACACCCAATGTATTATTCAACAATAATGTTACAATACATTCATAGAACCACTATGATTCAATGAGATCAAAACTCTTTAATAGCAGAAGAAAAAGAATAATATGTCCTAAAATAAGCAATGCATAATACTTGCATATCAAGTGTTCAATATATATAGTCAAGCAACCCTATAAAACCACCAAAAGGAAATATCATGGTCCAAAAAATGGTCTCAAAATACTACAAAAATAATTAAAATGGAAAATTACAAGAGATTAGTTGAAGAGCACACAATCTACTAAGAGGGGGGGTGAATCAATAGATCTACTTTAAATAAAATTCTCAACTTCAACACTATCTACTGGATCATGCAGTTTGAATCTTTTGATATTGTTATATAGATTTTCAACATGAAGAGCACTTAACCATAGAAACACACATAACACAAGATAACACACAACACTAGATATACATGGAAACCCAAGATGGGAAAAACTATGGTGAGAAAGCTCACAAGCAAGAATATAATAAGTGAATTTACAATGTGATGTAGGCACCAACCTATCGGAGACACCAATCCCTAATTGAATCTGTAGGTACCTACCTATTGGAGACACCAATACCCACTAGAAAGAGACACCAATCCCTACCAAAATAATAGAAGTAAAACACAAGTCCTATTGGAATACAAAAATAATGGTGAATTTGAAATTTAACTTTGATATGCACTAGAGACACAACTAACACTCTTCCATACTAAGAATGACCCTCTGATACTGGTGCTCCCTCTTTTCTTCACACTGAACTATTACATGCCTTCCATTCACTACACTTGTATATCTCACACCTAGAATGCATTTGAACATTTGAAATATATACATGACATTACAGTAACACTCTTCCATGTCGACTAGGAATCCGCACAAGCCCAGATGACATAGGGTGGACCTAAATTCAAATTACATGAAATGTGTATTACAACGGTCCAAGTTCACAAATTCTTCCACCAAAAAAACTTGATGCCTTGCACCACCATAGGAACCTTAAAGAAGTTCTATCCTCACTCCACATGCATGATTTGAATTCGATGCACTTCAATACCTTACTACATATTCCTCAAACTTTGAATAGCTTGAACAACCTTATGATACTTCAAACTCCTTACACATTGAGTTGCGCCACTAGAAACTCAAGAAACTGATAGAACTATTGTAGACATACTCTCCTTCCAAACCATAGAGGTATATTGCATTTCTGAAAGAAATCCCAACCATTTTAATAAATCTCTCTACCCAAAAAATATCCTTTCAGACCACCACACTCATGTTGACTACATACTTAGTATGGTATAAAATATATATTAACTATATTTCAAGGTAGAAACACCGCAACACAAACTTTCTTTATGATACATGAATTGACTTTACACTCTACACACTAACAAACAACATGCTTTCGAATCCTTAATATAAACAAAAATTCTAGTACTCCTATAATATTCTTCATCTTTGACAACCTTCACATCTGACAACCTTGACACCCTTTGATAACCATTGTCAACAACAATGACCTGCTGACATCAATGACATCCTATTCTCAACAATCTCCCCCTTTATCATTGATGGAAAACAAAAAAATGTCGGGGCCACCAAACACACTTGAAAGAATACATCTGAATGATTTCTTGGTTGTAGCATTTACTCCCCCTAAGAAAGATATGGCATTCTAAGATTATTCTTTTTGAGAAATTCAACATTTTGAGCCCACTTTCTCCCCCTTTGACATCAATGGAAAAGGATCAACACTTTCTCCCTCAAATTGGTACATTGCAACATCTAAAAACCTACTTCCAGATAGACTCCCCCTGAGTCCAAGCACCACTACTTCTAAAAAACACTCTACAAGATCACTAACCCTTGTTGTGATAGGGAGACCAAGCTCCCCCATAGCCTGTGTTTTTCTCTTGATTCAAGAGGAGGGAGCAGTAACTCCCAACTTCAGTCGGAGAAGCTCAAATGTCTCCTTAGGAAGTGGCTTATTGAATATATCTACAATTTCTCCTTTGTATCCACATATTCCCTTAATTCCTTCTCTACAACCTTCTCCCTTAAGAAATGATACTTGATTGCAATGTATTTTGTTCTTGAATGCATCATCAGATTCTTTGAAATATTTATTGCACTTGTGTTATCACAAAAATAGTGATAGGGTCTTCAAACTCAAACTTCATTTCCTTCAATTCTTTCTTCATCCAAATCACCTGAGTACAGCATGATGCTACAACAATGTATTCTACTTCTATTGTAGATAAAGAAACTAATTCCTTATTATTACTTAACCAAGACACTAAACTATCACCAAGGAAGAATGCACCACCACTTGTGCTCTTCTGGTCATCCACATATCCAACCCAATCTACATTTGTATATGCAATAAGAGTGAAATTTTCACTCTTTGGATACCATAGTCCAAAATATTTTGTAGTCTTAAAATACTTGAATATTCTTTTCACTACCTTTACATGAGTCTCTTTAGGTCCTACCTAAAATCTGGTAACCATTCCAACTGTCTTCATGATATCTAGTCTAGATATCGTCACATACAACAAACTACCAATCATAGACCGATACAAAATTTGATCTACCAAAGCAGAATCATCATCCTTGCTCAACTTACATCTGGTAACCATAGGTGTTACAACAAGTTTGCAATCTTTCATCTTGAACTTGCTTAATGTCTCCTTTATGTATTTGTGTTGTGAAATAAAATTGTCTTTTTTTTATTGTACAATCTGCAACCCAAGAAAGAAAGATAATTCTCCTAACATAGACATCTCAAATTCATTTTGCATGGACTTTTAAAAATTATTGCACATTCTTCATTGCTACCACCAAAAATGATGTCATTAACATACCAAAACTATCAACATTTGTTCTCTTATTTTTATGTACAGATTACTATCTACGTTACCTCTCTAGAATCCTTGTTTTTGTAAGTATCCATACAACCTTGAATACCAAACTCTAGGAGCTTACTTGAGTCCATACAAAGCCTTCTTCAATCTGCACACATAATCCAAATTGTTAGAACATTGAAATCCTTCTAGTTGTTCAATATAAAACTCTTTTTCTAATTTCCCATTCAAGAATGTTGACTTCACATGCATCTGATACACATTGAATTTATTGAATGTTGAAAGATCCAAAAACATGTTGATTGCCTCCAATCTTGCTACCAAATCAAATGCTTCTTTAAAGTATATTCCTTCAACTTGAGCATACCCTTTACACACAAGCCTTGCCTTGATCTGGATCACTTCACCTTCTTCATTTAGCTTGTTTCAAAAGACCCACTTTGTTCCAATCACATTCTTACCCTTAGGTCTTGGGACAAATTTCCAAGTTTCATTCTTCATGATCTGATATAGTTCTTCCTTCATTGCTTATATCCATCCTAGTTCTTTTCTTTCTTCATTGTATGACTTATGTTTTATTTTTTATAGTAAAGCAAATTGTACTTGCTCACCTAATCTTCCAAGTTTCTTCTAGGTCTGGACCCCACTATCTTTATCTCCTATGATATGATCTTTAGAATGATTCCTCTAAACATACTTTGTTGGAATTTATGTAGCAACTTCTTATAAATCTTCAATACTACTATGAATTGGTTCTTCATCATCTTCTACTTCTGGAATGTTGGTAGACTGAATAGTCTCATCAACTCTCATATTTGAACTTTCAATTATCCTCTTCAATATTTTTTATAACATATGTAAGGTTTAATTCTTAAGGAATAACCAAGAAAAATTCCTTCATCTGACCTTGAATCAAACTTACCCAAATTCTCTTCATCTCTCTTGATATAGCACTTGCTTCAAATATTTTGAGGTGCCTTATTGATGTCAATCTTCTTTTCCATAGCTCATATGGAGTCTTCTCAGTCTCGTGTGTGATCTAAACTTTGTTTAGAATATACACAAAAATTTGTGTAGCTTCTCTCCAATACATATCTAGTAGATTTTCTTGACATAACATGGTTCTTACCATATCTTTTACAATCTGGTTCTTTCTCTCTGCAACCCCATTTTTCTATTGAGTTTTAGGAGTAGAGAATTGCCTCTGGATTCCGTGTTCTTCATATAATTTGTCATACTTCTCAACAGTAAATTCTCCACCTCTATCCAATCTCAAGACTTTGATTGTCCTTCTCATTTCATTCTCTATCAATGCCTTGAATGCCTTAAACTTCTCAAATGCTTTTGACTTCTCTTTTAGATAGGTTATCCAAGTCATCCTATTATAATCATCAATTAACATCATAAAATACCAATCTCCTTGTGGACTCTTAGTCCTCATTGGTCTACACAAATCTCTATGCACCAGATCTAATAAATTTTATGTGGAATACTCTTTAGCCGGATTTTTTTGGTATGCTTCCCTTCATGACATGATTTGTAGTTGATAGATTGAGGTTTCTTGATTCTTGGCATATCCCATACTAGCCCTTTTGCACTAATCTTCACAATATCATCAAAATTAATGTCCTAACCTTCTGTGACAAAGCTAGCTTTCATCCTTTTGCATGATGAGACAAATTTGTCCATTCAGCTCACTGAGGTGAAAAATATCATTTTTTGTCCTACTTTCTTTCACAACTAGCTCGTCAGTACTTGATTCTCTGATTTTATAGCCATCAACACTAAAAGATAACTTGTATCCTTTATCACACATCTAACTAACACTCAATAGATTACGTTTTAAACCTTCTACATAAAAAAATCCAATATCTTTGTTTTACCACCAACAAGACTTAAAGTACCCTTGCCAAAAAATTTAGCAAGTGAGTTGTTTCCAAGGGTAATGAAATCACCTTCAAAATTCTTAAAATTCATGAACTTGCTTTTATCTCTAGTCATATGGCTAGAGCAACCACTATCAATAATCCACAGGTTCTTCTCCTTCTGAGCATGTAAAGAAGTTTGAGCGATCATAGGCTTTTCAGACTTCTTTTTTTCAAGGAACATCTTCCAGAACTTCTCTGGAACATCACTTCTTCCTTTTTCTGGTAACGGGGAAGTAACAAAATTACTTTTGTAATTCCTTGCAATGTGTCCAAAAAATTTTTCACTTGAAACAAATGACATTAAAGTTGCATAGAGGTGCAAATGCATTATTACTATAAAAAAATATTTCTTCTTACCAGATTTCTTCTACAATCCACAACCTTATGTCCATAATTATTGCAATTAAAATAATAAACAAAGAAAGAAACACTTGACCTGGTATTGTATCCTTATCCTTGTCTTCTCGATCTTCTTCTTTTGTTCTGCACTTGGAAAAATCCATCTTTCAAAGTTATACTTCAATCACTTTTCATTGTCTTTTATGACCTTGAACTTCTAGAACCTATCACTTCCAGACTTTCCTTAGTAGCCTTCTTGAATGTTCTAACTTTTTATCTTATGATCCTCAAAAACTACTTTGGTTTTTCCATGTGAAGATTTATGACCTTTCAATATCTAATCTGGGATTTCAATACTTTTACCGAACTTTAGATGTGGTTGTTGATTTTCCTTTTCAATCTCTTTTCTAGTTGCAACAATTTCTACTTCAAGCTTCTCACAATCTTTGTCTCTTGATAGTAGATTTTTGTTAGAACTTCTTCAACTCTTTTTTCTTCTTCTACCCGAATCTTCAGATCAATAATCATCTTTTCAATAATTTTCAAGCCTTTTTCTATTCTTTCTTTGGCTCTCATTTCTTCTATAATTCTATCCTTCAGCTTCTTGATGTCTTTCCTGGCCCATAGCAATTTCTCCATAAAATCTACTTCTTCAACATTTCCTATAGAACCCATTTCAACATTTCTTTTAGTAGTTTCAAAATCCATGAACACAACTTATTTTTCATCTCCTGATGCATCTTCATCTTCTTCTTCAATGGAGTAGTCTTCTTCCTCATTAGTGTAGAAACTCTTATGTTTTCTTTGTCCTTTGAATATTCTCTGAAACAACTTCTTTCCATTCTTTTTTGAGGCTTTTCACAATGGTGAATGCTTTATTTTCAACAAAGTTATACTTGGTCTCATAAACTTGCGAAGTTCTTGAATAGAAGGTGATAGGATGCTCACTTTTTTCTCCTTAGTCTTTTTGTGTAAGAACTACCACGATGCTATGTTCATTACCATAGAGATACATGATAATGTCTTTGGAAAATTCAAGATTAATGAATACTAGAGTAGTGTAAATTGCTTCTTTTATCTTTTCAAATGCAGCTCTTCCTTCGGGGGTCCATTCAAAAGCTGAGTCCTTCTTTAGCATAAGAGTGATAGGCCCAACTAGTCAAACAAAATTAGAGATAAACCTAATGACAAAATTAATCTTACCTAAGAAAGATGAACTCCTTTCTTATTCACCAGTAGGGGCAATTCCTTGATGGCCTTCACTCTTTTAGGGTCTATGGAAATCACCTCTTTAGATACCACATACCCAAGCAATTTTCCTTATGGGACCAAAAATATATTTTGTAAGGTTCAAAGACACCCCGAACTCTTGGAACCTTTGGAAGACCTTCTCTAAATGATTGAAATGATCTTCTTTAGACTTGGAGAATACTATAAGGTCATCTATAGATATATAAGGATAATAAAATTGATCAAATCCTTAAAAGAAAAATACATTTCCCATTGAAAACTATCCCCTACATTTGAGAAACCAAAATACATCTTGGCATACGCAAATGTTCCCCATTTTTTAGTGAGTGTAGTTTTATACTAATCTTCTTCTTTAACCCATACTTGAGTGTATCCTAAGAAACCATCCACTAAAGAAAACATCTATGATCCTATGACCATTTGAAGGATTTTCTCCATGGAAGGGAGGAGATAGTGATCTCTTAAAGATGCTCTATTTTGGTCTCTAAAATCCACACAAATACGAATATCACCATTCTTCTTTTAGATAGGAACTAAATTAGATACCCAGTTAGAATGCATAATCAGATATATCATCCTTGAATCAATAAGTTTCTTCAATTCTTGGGCCATAAGAGATTCTATTTTTGAGTTAACCAGTCTCTAATTTTGGCAGGTTGACTTAGATCCTTCAATCAGGTCTATAGTGTGTTGGATCACACTGCGATCATACCCTTTTAAATCATCATAAGTCCATGCCATGACTTTGTCATACTCACTGGAAAAGGATATTAGCCTTTCCTTATCCTTTTGAGGGACATCCTTTCTAACTTTAATTTTATCTCACCTCCAACATCTAGATAAAAGTAATCACTTTTTATCGCAACAAAGTTTCTCAAATATCATTTCTAGCATCATCATAATCAAATAGATTCTCTAGAATGATTAATCCTTTCAGAAGCTTGTTGGTTTTGAGCTCGATAATATGGTATTCATAAGATTCTTCAATTTTTTCTTGTAACTATTCTACAAATTCCCTAGATTGTTGAATAAACAGGGCAATTTGAGCATCACTCTCAAAGACTTGCCAGTTCTAATCATTGTCGTGGATGGTCAGTCTCACAATCATCCACACCATTTGCTTGTTTTTTAGGAATTTTATTAATGGGTCAAACTAGGAACCGACTGTCACCATTCTATTTGCTTCACCATTCTAAGATATTGGAATCACTGATCTTGAAGGCTTTAAATCCTTTGATTAGATCCCACACTCTGTATCAGTAGAATCGTATTCACACATTTTTTGTAGTTGATGTTCCTCTTACTCGTTTTATCACTAGCTTTGAATCATTGAAGACCTTTAAATTTTTTATTGCCATACGCTCTACAAGACTCAACCCATGGACTAGGCCTTCATATTTGGCTTCATTATTTGTACAAGAAAACTCGAATCAAAAGGCTCTAAGAGTCTCATCTCTGATAGGGGATAATAGGCAGATACCAACTCCTGAACCCACCCTACATCTGGCACCATCAAAGTATAGATTCCAAAGGCCAAATTCCTCATTTGAGTTCCTATCCTAGCTTCCTTGAATTTTAGTCACTTGAGGGATGAATTGATCTTCATCATAGATGAAATACATTTCGAGGCTAGTAGCATCATAATTACCGATGGATCACTCTTCATGAATTCATTCATCATAACTTCTTCTTTCAAGCTCCTATCTTTGATTGCTTCTTCATGTTCTAACATTTCCACACAATCCAACTCATTCTTTGAAAAATATGTGTTTGTGGCCTCAAATTTCATCACAACATCATCTGTTATGTGCTCTAAGTGTAAAGGTTTCAACAACACTTCCATCTTGGTAGCATGTTTAGTCCTTAGGATTAGGTGAGACTAATCCAAAGAAAAATATCCTTCAATCTTAGCAGTGAAGTATCTAGATAGAAATAATCCAAAAAATGGGAGGGACATCTATTACTACCACCTCTTTGGTGACCATAATGATGGGACATGAATACACGGTTAATGGAAGACTTCTGATTGTACCAATAGCTTGGACCATTTTCCATCTAATTGCACGATTCCTCTATTAAGAGGCTCATATTCTAGTTTTAATGAATTTGTAATTAATTTAGGCATAAATGTGGTGTTAGCACTAGAATCAATTATAGAATTTTGTAGCAACTTATCCCCTGCAATGAGAGTTAAGAAAAATAGGGTGGGTTTTGACTTATTTACCTCTTCTTTCGCCACCTTTTCCTTTGTGTTTATGAATATTGTAGCTCATAGGGCTTGCGATGTTAGTGTGAATAATAAAGTATTATACCTTATAATTTATTCCACTAGGTAATTAGGGGAATTATTCACATGATTAAGTTTACTTAGGATATAAGATTCCTTCTAGAAGTCTTATCTTATCTTGCAGCATTTCCTAGGTACTTAGTTATTTATCACATTTCATAAGATTAAGACACATGTCATAATCATGTTCAATCCTATTCCTCACCTTTCCTATATAAGGATGGTAATTGTACCCATACATTTGTATCATACTTCATACCTCATCATTTTGATAGGTCTTAATATCAAGCAAGCTCATATTCTTGCATACTCTCTTGTAGAAGTTTTTCATTATTTTTGCAGGTGGTCTTGTTTATTGAGCTAATCTTTAGCTCTTACATGGTATTAGAGCCAAGCCTTGTAAAACCCTTCTTAGATATAAGGGTTAATCTATTTTTAGTGAGAGATCTAGGTGATTTTTAGTAATTTTGAGTATTCTCTTCCCTTGTAGCGATGGTGAACCTAGGAATTAGAAAAACTTGAAAAAATACCAGATTTGAGGTAGTCTCTATATGAGGGTTTTCATGGAAGGTCACTTTTGGATCATGTTGGATGAGATATGAGCTCAAATTCGAGTTCAAGGCAGCTGAGAAAGTCAAGATTGACTTTTTTTTCATCTAAATCTGACATTTTTTGCCAAAGTAATGAGGGTTTGAAAAAATTGCAAGATTTGCAAGCTCTGGAGGTTGCAGAATTTTTGGTGCTTTTTCACCTTGATCGGACCTGGCCATCATCTTTAGAGAGCCTGAGAGATGAAGATTCATATGTAATACACCTATATTCAATGTCAGCTACTTGTGAGGCTAAAAAAATTTACCTGGGCGATCATACGGCCCACCCAAGTACGAGTACGATTTTACAAAATTCAAAAATAATATTTTTCAATGTTTTGTAATTTTTATATTATCAAGCTATTTCAATTATATCAAGAAGATTAAATATTATATTAGGGCATATTTTAAATAATATTTTGGGTAGATATTATTGTCTATGGACATATATTTTTCTCTAGCATTCAAATCTTTTGTAGGAGGTCGTATTCATTGTTGACTTGCATGATTAGTACTTGGAATTTATTATTTTTGCTGGCCCGGTCAACCATTTCCATTGATGATTGTTCACTTTTGGTTGGCCCATGCACTTCCCTCCTGCCGATGACTCCTGGCAACTGTTGGTTCTTTGTTCATTGAGCGCCCAAGCATTTTGGCCCTCGGTTCTATCATTGCCCCGGGGGGCTCATCGTTTCAATGGCGTTGCCTCTGCCCAGCCCACCCACCACCCACCTAGTGGTAGGATTATTTTTTTCTTTTTCAATTCCTGTGGTCATATGGAGAACCATTGGCTAGCCCCAAGGGCTACAAATTTTCATCGGTTTAACTATCAAAATTTGTGCCTCCTTAGCCTTCCTAGTACCTAAAGTGCCAAATACAGCTATTTTTTTCATTTTTCCATAAATTTTCACCATGATATCAAAATTCTACAAACGAGATATCGACAGAAAGTTGTTTCCACATACTTCACAACACTACTGGCCATTTTTCCATATTTTCCTATAGGTACAAATTATTGGCAATTGAAGTCAAATCTCCCCTTTGAACCTCTGAGCTCATAACTTTCTGCCAATTTCTTCGATTTTGGTGATTCAAGTTGCATTTGGAAGGTATTCAGGAGCTCTTTCATTATGCACATGTACTTTTTCCAGATTTAGCCCCAGGTATTATTTATTTAGTATTTTGTATATTTAGCATTGTGACTGATTACTTGGACATCTTGATTCTTGGAGAGATTCTATCAGTTTGGGAAGACTTCATTCACAATATATATCATATTTGGGAATTTCTAATTCATATTGGAGATATATCATAGTTCATTATGGGGTTTTCATTTCATCCTTCTTTGATTATGTTGAAAAGGGGAAACTATAAACAATGGAGAGATGGCATCATAAAACATCTCTGATGGCTTCATTTGTTGCCACATTTGTATAATCTTGTTCCCGCTCTTGGTACTGATAGTAATAAATTTTCTTGGAATTGCAAAAGGGGTCATGTCTTGGGAGTTATTTCTATGCATATTGATGATGCTACTTTAAATGCTATTGATCATTTTGAGTGTCCTCATAATCTTTGGACTAAAATTTGGGAGATACATGGTGATCATGATACTTAGACATTCACAGATGATCCTATTTCATATTATCTTGTGCCTCTTCATTTTTTAGATAGGATACCCTATGATCATGCTATTATGTAGGAGTTTAAATATTTAGAATACTTTGAATCTTCTAAAAAGGTTGACAAGGGTTCTTTAGATGCTTCTTCTCCATCAGAGACAATTGATATAACTTCACCTTCAGTGATTCCTTGTGTAGAGTCATTAATTGAGGCTTCCTTATTCCTATTTAATAGGACTATTCATGTTATTTTGGTGATCATTGAGCACGTCCAATGATTCATTATAACAAGTATCTCATTGTCTTCTTGATTGGGATTCCTATCTATCAAACATTGCATCCTTGCTTATGGATTCTCACATTTCAAATTTGGAGGACACATTGGAGGGGTTATCTATCCTATTTTATGACAATCATTGCACAACTATTTTCATCCCATCTTTGGATTTGGATATTGTTCAATGTTAGTTTCCACATAGTCCTGATTTGTCACCTTCTTCATTGATTGGGCATGTACCTAATTTGATTGTGGTATCTTCATCTACCTTGGGCAAGGAGACACATGAGAAAATTTTAGAGACATCATCATCATACATAATCATGCTTCTTCCCTTCAATTCCTACCCGAAATGGGAAGCATACCTACATTTGTACTTTGTTTTGTTTCTTCCAAAATGGAGACAATTTGTTTGTCGACATTGGATCATGTTTTTTCTTCAAACACTTACCATTTTTGCAAGTGATTACACATTATGGTGGGGCTACATAGTCTCTCTATCTCCCTCTTATGGGGGGTCTATTGATTGTAATGTATATACATGATGGATGGTGCACTTGGGGGTATCATGGAGTCCTCCATCCTTCCTCACTTGATTTTTTATTTTCCCTTTTTTGGAGAGGATTTTTTTCCCACTGGGATTTCTCCTTTTCTTTGTTTGTGAGAGATTTTTTTTGCACTTGTACATGAGCACCTAACATGGCCTAATAGTCAGGACCCATCTTTGTATTCTTGCATCATTTGCATAATAATCTTCTCCCTAAGTTACATTTAAGGGGGGGTGTTAGTGTGAATAATAAAGTCTTGTACCTAGTAATTTATTTCACTAGGTAATTAGTGGGCTTATTCACATGATTAAGTTTACTTAGGATATAAGATTCCTTCTAGAAGTCTTATCTTATCTTGCATCATTTCCTAGGTAGTTAGTTAGTTGTCACATGTCATAGGATTAAGACACATGTCACAATCATGTTCAATCCTATTCCTCACCTTTCCTATATAAGGAGGGTCATTGTACACATTTGTATCATACTTCATACCTCATCATTTTTATAGGTCTTAATATCAAGCAAGCTAATATTCCTGCATACTCTCTTGTAGAAGGTTTTCATTGTTTTTGCAGGTGGTCTTGGGTATTAAACTAATCTTCAGCTCTTACATGTGACTCTTTAACTAGCTCTTTGCTTTTCACCTAGTTGTGTTTTGGGACTGCGTCAGATTGCACCAAAATTTTACCATCTTCCAAATCTTCTTGTAACAAAGATTTCTACTCTGGGATAGCCAAAATATCCCATAACGAGACATGGGTGGGGACCTTCTTCAATTGCTCCACCACATTAAGCAGTTTAGATGTTTGGGCCTTTGTCTCTTTTGTTTTACTCAAGATTAGTTCAAATTTTTTTTGGAAAGCTGGAGATGCTAATTTTGGTTTTGGTTTTTTATTAGAAACAGGTTTGGGTCACGACATCAAGGCTATCTGCTCTTCAGTCAATTTCATTTTGGATTGGCTATAATAATCAGATTGGACTTGAGGAGTCCTTGATGTTGAAACATCATTAGCAAACACCACATCTTCTCCCTCCATCCAAGAGAATAGTGCATGGTTTAGATGAATTTCCCCTTCCTACTCCAAGGACATCCCTTGCACTTGAGCCATTAGGATGGCATTTTCCACTGCAAGAGATTGATAGTCATATGTGCTTGTATCAATTGTGACTCCTTGATTCTGATGTTCTACAATCTTCTATTGAAGATTACCTCTAGGGAAATTTTGGGGCATGTGTGTGTCATTACATGGGAAGCACCATGAATTAGTGTCATTCACCAAATTATTTTGACCCACCATCAAATCTCTATTATGATTAGGCAGTACAAATTGTAGTGGAGTCAGTACTAGGACTATTTGATTCAAAGTTTGAGCTTGATTATTTGCTCGTACTCCTCCTTGGTATTGGTTATATTGAAAGGTAGGCCTATTTCCTTGAAAACTTTGGTAAGGGCGCTTAGGAGGTATGAATTTCTACCTCTTGAGGCTAATTATCTCATTCAAAAAGGTCCACAATATATTTTTCATATCACTCACCTTCGTGGCCAAGGAGATAGAAGCAACCACATTAATCTATACATTAGGATACACATACATTGAAGGAGAACAGAGGGGGTACTGGGGGAATATTTTGGCGACAGAGGTGGTATTTCAAGGAATGCAGGCATGGACGATTAGGGAGGGAGTTTTTTGGAATCTATAAGGTTATTCTCATCTCTAACAACCAAGTCATATGCATATGAAAGGATTTGACCTCCCAGTGACTGGATCATCATAGCTATGTCAAAATTAAATGCCTTCAAGTAGAAATCAATAGCCATACCTACTATGGTTCTAGTCATCATTGGGATGCTTTTCCAAGTTTTTTGAAACCTGATATTAAAATATGTGAGTCTCTTGGGGAGCTCTTTTGATGGTTATCAATTGTTGAAGGAAGATTAGGTGCTCTTCTTTGTAATCCGATTGTAGAATCCATCTTTGAGTTGATCCTAGGTATTTATTGGATTAGGGGGCAAGGATCTATACAAGTCTAGGACTTTCCCCTTGAAAGAATTAGTGAGTAGCCTCAGGGTGCTACCACAATAATGAGTTAACTTTCTGGGACATCCTATTTTTTGTTGAAATCACATATTTTTAGAAAATATAATGATTTTAGCCTTGAAAGGTTCCATTTAAATTATTTTAATTGAGGAGGGTTTGTTCAAACCTCCTTAGATCAAACCCCCTTGGATAGAACCCCACTAGTTTTAAACCATACCTATAATGGAGTCTCCTCTACACCTATCAAAATGCTGATAAAAAACCACTTTTTATTTACCTTTTGGAGGATCAAATTAATTCATTTAAAATTTATGTTTTGTAAATATGTATTCCTTATTATAAGCTTCCCAAAAATTATAATTTTAAATTATTTAATTTGATTATTATTTTTATTTTTATTTCTTTTAAATGTAGGTTTTTCACTGAAAATCAAGATCTTTGTTTAGCACATATGGAAAAATAGTAGATTATCAAAAAAATTGTGAAAAATATCTAGGTGCTTGACATTGATGTCCTTGATCCAAGAAAAAAAAGAAATTTCAATACATACAAAAAAAGTTGTGTTATACAATACACCTATGTCTAAATTGTAATTTTTTTGACTTCAAAACTTAATTAAGAAAAAAATATTCAATAAAACACTATGAAACCAAATGAAGGAGCTAGATATCATGGTTACAAATCTAAATTCAAAAAAAAAAAAATTTATCCTTCATAGAAAAACATTGTGTTATATAGTAAACATTACTCTTTAAAAACATTGTTTACTATTAAAAACTAGTTATTGAAGGAGATGAAATAAGAAATGCAATTTGATTCCAAAATTTTAAAAATTATATATTTAGAATCTATAGAAAAAATTTCACAAATCACTAGTTTGTATCATTTTCAAATTACTCATGGTTTAGCAGCTATAGGTCTCCAAAAGTGAAGATTTAGTTAAAAAGTTCAATTCAATGTCAAGTTTGGCTAAAAAGTGTAACCCACTATTGTGGGATCACCCCTTAACACCACATTTTGCTCTATCACATGATGTACCATGCAAACATCGATGAAATCTTGCAATTTTTTTGTCAGTGTCTTGTAATCCCCTCTTGTGAACTTAGGGAGCACTTTTAGAGCATTGGCGAGAATCGGATCCCACGTAGCTAGAGGAATTGAAGGAATGAGTGGGTTTCCACTATTCCATGCTACAAAATTTTTGATAGTCATGTATGCTTACACTTGTACTTGAGCTTGTGTTTGTGCTCGTGTTGATCTACTTCCTATAGATCTTTATCATTCGACAACCACCAACGGGGGCAAGAGTAATCCGATATTATGCACTATCAATGATCTTGTGATGGGTCTCTGGCTCATAAACCCACTTCTAATCTAGCTTACAGTGGTCCCAATGGGCATGCCAAAAGAAACTATTGATCTCAAAAGATGACACTTATGGGATATAGTTTTGGTAAGTTTTACAAATGTGGGATTGAGTTGCTATACATAGAATGACCTTTGAGATTTTAGAAGCCAAACCTTCATTTTAACTAAAGGGGGAGGAAATGGGAAGAGATGAAATAAAAAGAATACAAATAACTATTTTAAGGTGATTCACTAAAACACATTAATGGTTTATTTTCTATCATATAACATATCATACTCTCGGCTTTACGAAATTTTATAGAAATTTGAAAGAGTGCTAACATGAGCCAAAAATCTGCATATGTGAGATATAATTGAAACTATAAAAGCTTGTTATAATAGTTGATAACTGAAAATTCACAATGAAGAACACAAAGCATAATTCTTATTCATGGATAAAGAAAAAACACACTACAAAGGAAAATTGCACATAAATTCATGCATTCAATCTCTCTTTAAAATAACTACTAAGGTATGAGAAATTATAAAAATCAACCATTAATTCTTATAAATGTTTTTTGTGAAAGATGATGAACCCATAATATAGTACCCCTTTGTGCCTTAAATAGAAAACTTATCCCTCTGCTTCCAAAATCGTGAGAATAGAAAAGATTCCCCACTTCCTCAACTATGGGCATCACCATCATGGCGACAATTGAAACGACCCAATTGGGCAATCATAAACAACCCTCCATAGGTGACGATGATGCCAGTTGTCCCTCAAATTTTTATTGCAACCACCTCATAACTTCATCATTAAGCTTACCAATGATGGGTCTTTGTTCCTCAGAAAGAGCGCGGGCTCACCATGTGTCAGCCTCTTTGATTACCTCATGGTGGGCCCATCAAAAGTCTT
>VDFB02193867.1:248050289-248535969 GCA_007258455.2 Sequoia sempervirens
CTTGCATCATCCACTTAATTAAATAAATCAGGACTTCATTTAAATCAAATCCTAAATCATATTCCATCATTTTCTAATTCAAATAAATCAAATATCAAAGTCCTAAAAGTCAAACTCACCTAATCAACATTAAATCAGCATAATCATCATCTAACCCTAATCTAATACTAATCACATCCCACTTTGCATTATCTAGATCTAGCCATTCTTGCACAATAAATCAATTTTATTGATTTATTAAAAACCTCATTTTCCTCAACATGACAAGTCAAACAGGGCATTTATTGCTCTTCTTTCTTGTCCCCCTCTCAAAATTTATTGCAAATTTGAATTCAAAATTTCCCCCTCTTGGGCACTCTTCCCAAATCTTGCACATGCATTGACCAATCACCACTTGACAAGTGGCCTTATCTCATTGGTAGAATCTTAATCCCACATTGGTCCATCTTCAACACTTGGCATTTTGAAAATCTTTAAATAGGTGCTTCATCCTCAAGCAAATCCTTCACAATTTCATGCAAGGTTACTCTCTTCATTTGAGATTTGATCTTGTTTATCATCACTCCACCATATCCATTTGCATTTTATCATTTTAGCTTTGATCAAGGATTGGGAAAGGGTCACTAACACATGTGACACCAATCCAACTATGGAATAGGTAGCTTGCTTTTGTTTTCATAATGTTTTAGTCTTTTTATCATCATTTGTGGCATTTTGAAAGCATTTGTAATGGATTTCATAGAGGTATTTTGATAGAGTTTGCAAGGCACTAACCCATTGTTTGAAGTTTAGTTTGCAGATTTTAAAAAGATACCTACAGGTGGTAATGAGGAAGTATTGAAGATGTTGATGATATGTTTCTGGTGCTTGGTTTCTAAGTGATTTTGAGAAATTTGAATAAAAAGAGGAAACAATATGTTGTAGTGTGTTATGTGTTGAAGAGTAGTGTTCTAGTTTTTCTCCACAATTATTTTGGGTTGAGGATATGCTTTTGCAATTTAGATATGTTGATCAGAGGTGTTTAGAGGTGTTACATCCATAATTCAGTGTGTTGGATCACTATGTAGAGGAAGGTGTGTTCACTAGTGTGTGAAATGTATAATGTAGAGGTGTCTGAGAGAAATTTTATTGCTCCACATTTCTCTGCAGAGTGGTTTTGGGTATTGTGGTTATGGAAGGGTATTGATAGTGTGTGTATCTTTCTTCAAACAAAGTTGTTCATGGTTTGGTCCTTTGGAAGTCAGTTTCTTGAGTTACAATGTATAACGAAGTTGTTTGAGTGTGTTGGGCATGTATGTTCTTCAAGTGAAAGTTGTTGCGAAGGAATTTTTTGGTTTCAGGGTGTTTATGAAATATTATAGATTGTGTTCAAGTGTTATGTGGTGTCTGCGAGTCATCTTTGGATTTGAGGAAGCGTGTGCTTAAGTATTAATGGTGTTAACACAGGTTTGACTGACCTTGGGTGTTTACACTACTTGCGAAGTTGCTTTGATATTTGTGAAAGTGTGGTGTGGCATGTATGAGTGGATTTTGGTCCTAGATAAGGTGTGTTGTGGTCCACCTTCATTCCTTTCCACTGCAAGAATATTTTGGTGCCGACCTAATTTGAATTTGCATAGTTTAGGTGTATAACCGACCTTGGAGAATGTTTTTAAGGTTGAAGATGATATAAATATGAGTTGAGGTGTTGAGGGATGATAATATAGATGAGTATGATGTGAGTGATGTGAATTGTAGAGTTGTAGGGTGAAAATTTGAGAATTACAGTTTGAGCTTTCATGTGTTAGATTACTGAATGTAGTGAGCAAAAGGTGTCTAAAATTCTTTAGAAAGATTGTGAAGGTGTTGGTGATGTTGTGGTCAAATTTTCAATTGCTTTGAGATATATTTCTCATTGTAACACTCTTCTCTATCTTATTTTCTATTTTGGCAGTGAGCCTTTCCTTCTTTTGGGCAGCGAGCCCTTTGACAGTGAGCCCTATTGTATTCAATGTTGATATTACTTTATATTGTGAGTTAATCCTCACTGTGGTTTTTCCCATCTTGGGTTTTCCATGTAAATCTAGTGTTTATTTGTGTATGGTGTTGATTTGATTTAGTTTTTTCTATTTGCTTTAATGATAAATCATTCTAAAAAATTAAAGGTTAACTGGATTAATGTGGATTTGAATGTTTTTGTTATTTGCTTTCATGATAAATCATTCTAACAGATTAAAGGTTAATTGGATTGAGGGTTTTGTAGTTTTAAGGTACAAATTATTTACCCCTCCTCTTATTTTTCTTGTGCATTCAACATTATGAGAGAAGTAATGTTGTTGATGTGTTTGGGTCACTTGGTTTCCAAGTGTTTTTGATAAAATTTGAATAAAAGAAAGTTCAACATGACAAAGTGGTGTTTAGTGTTTTGCTTTGTATTTCTTCATGCTTAAAGATGTTCCCATGTAGTTTGGATGTGTTAATCAAACATTCTAAGAGGCTCCATATCTAGAGCTTTAGGTTTTGGATCATTCTATAGTGGAAGATGTGTTTGATAATATGTCTATTTGGTGAAACAAGGTGTTTGAGAGAAATGAGATTGCTTTGCATTTATCTGCAATAAAGGTTATGGTTTTGTGGATTTGGGAATGTGATTATAATGTTTGTATCTACCTTCCCTTGAAGTTTTAGGTGTTGAGTTGTTTCGCAAGATTGTTTAATGTGTTGAATGTATGTGCCAGTATGTCTGGTTGCACAAAATGAAGGTGTTCTTGAGTTTTAGGTGGTTGCAGTAGTGTAAAATATTTTGATGATTCTGGAATATTCTAAGATGATGTATGAATATCATGGAGTGTTGTTGTGTGGTCTGCGAGATGTTTTTAGATTTTGAGAGGTGTGTTTGGAGTCACTTATTATTGTTAATGCAGGTTTGGCTGACATGGAATGCTAGCGCTATTGCAGAGGATAATTGTTGATTAAGTGTTGAGAAGCATATTTGTGTAGATTTGGGTCCCGATTAAGTAGTGGCATGTTTTTTCTTCACTTATTTATATTATGGAGGTGTTTGGTGTCAACCTATTTGATGTTGCACAGTAGAGGTGTATACATTTGAACCTTAAGGTCAACCTAATTGAGATTATTTTAGGTTGTAAAGAGTATAAATGCAAGAAGAACTATTGTATGGAGTGTGTGTGATGTGAAAGATGTGAAAGTGATCAAGTGTGATGATCTGAGTGTGAGCCTTAATGCCTATGACTTCCTAATGTAGTGAGGAGAAGGTGTCTATATTTCAGTCTGGTTGATGAGTTATGTGTGCTTCAGTGGAACTGTACCTTCGGCATATGGGAGATGCATTGTTAGTAGTTCAAATTGGTAGTGATCCACCCCTTCTTTCTTCTTTCTTCTGGATAGTGAGTCCTTTGGTAGTGATCCACCGCTAGTGAGCCTTTCTTTATCTTTTTGGGTAGTGAGCCTTATTGTATTCGGGGTTGCAATTCATATATTAGTGAGCTAATCCTCACCATGGTTTTTCCCGTCTTAGGTTTTCCATGTAAATCTAGTTTTGTTATGTGTTTGATGGGTTTGCATGAGTGCTTTACATGTTTACATTTTGTTAATGCATGTTAAAGGTTTAATTATGAATAAGGGTTTAAGAACTGAAACATAAGAAAATGTGGGAGATGGATAGGAGACCTTAAAATGGGATGTGAGATGAGGGACCTATGCCAAAGGAAAAAGGGGTTGTCCACCTAATCACAAATCCACCTTTTCTATGTTTATTTGGAAGAGGGATAGTGCCACAAATGTTTAGAATTGACTTGCAACCCTCAAGGTGAGTCAACCCTAGGTTTTGACACTATGTTACCTTAACTTCCTTATGACAAAAATGACTGAACAACAGTTTTGGGAGAAGAATAAAAGTGCTTAAATAATCAAACCTATGAGATATAACACTTGAAATATGAAGTATTATGATTTCACTGACATAAAAAACCATTAACAATAGATCTGAGAAGGTTAGGATGGTATGTACCTAGCTCCAAAGGTGAGTTTTAGGCTTTGCTAAAGGACAAATTCACCTAGGGGTGAATGGGTCTCTATATAGGGGTCTAAAAATTCTTTTGTAATCCTCGATTCCTAGATCTAAGCTTCTAATTCCCCTAGGTTTGACTGTCGAAAAGTTAAAAATGAAACTTGTAGGTGAGTTTCCATGTCTTGACAACTTTGAAAAATTTGCAAAATTGCACTTTTGATCAACTTTCTATCCTTCTTCACCTATAAACCTGCAAGCACAAAGAGGAGAATTTTTTTTGTTTTTGGTGGATAAGAGTTTGCATTGGCAAAACCCTAATTTGGTAATTAAACCTTGATAATGAAATAATGAAAAAATGAAGGAATTGATGAATGAGAAAAGCTTGCTACACCTCACCAAACCCTTTAATAGCTTCCCTTAGATGATTGAAGTCAAACACATCACTCCAAGGATTGGATCTTGCATGAAATGGCTTAATTGCTTGATAGATCTTGACGCTTGATTGCTTGCTTGAAACTTAAAACCTACATCACAATGTTAGCTCAAAAACATGCATGAACACACATAAATCTTGACATCATGATATGATCTTGAATGCTACAATAAATGATTGATAAATATGCTCTCCAATTATCTTGACAATTGTAAGGGGTAAAAGTGGAACAGGATAAACAATCAAGAATTCAATCAAAGAACCCAAAACAAGAGATCAAAACCCACTTACCAATGAGATTAGATTGAAAATCAAGCCATGAATTCAAACCCTAATGTTAGAATAATCAAACATAATTGAAATCAAAACAAGAACAATCTCACCATCCCATTGTTGGAGAGCTTGGTGTAGTATGGTGTTGGATTGCTGAAACACTTGAAGCCTCCATGATTGCTACCAAAAAGCTTGATTGGATGTGATGCAAAGATGGCCTATATGCTACGATAAATGCTCTCAATTGCTCAAGAATCAAATTGACATGACTTAGCTATGAAAATTCTAGGTGAAAAATGAGAGTGAATCAAGAAGATCAAAGGATTTGATTAGTTAGAACTCAAAATATCTCCACCATTTTAGGAAAATGGGTAGGATATTTTAGATCAAGGGTGGAGATTAGATTTGAGGATCAAGGGATAGAAATGGTTGAGACAAGTTAAGTCAACATATTTTGAGGGAAATTAGGATAATTAAATAATTAGAGATTATTTAATTATAAGGATGAGAGATATGCCATTCTTTTAAAAAAAAATTCCATTGGAAGAAAAAGATTGGAAGGTGGGATAATTAAATAATTAAGATTATTTAATTATATGGGATTAGAAGAAATATTAGATGAGCCTAATTAAATGATTAAAATTATTCAACTAGGAGGATGAAAGGGGAAAATTAGTAATGAAATAGTGAATTAATTAAACAATTCAAGATTATTTAATTAATATAGAGAAATAGGGTTAAATGATGGAAATGATGTGAAAAGGGGATTAATGATGCAAATTATGTGAAATGATGCTAAATGCAATAATGGTAATGAAAATGATGTCTATGATGGAAAAATGCAATTTCAAGATGTGCGATATGCATTAGGTATTTTTACATGTCTACATTTTGCCCCTCTTTGACACAATGTACTTGTTGCATTGTTTCAAAGAATTCAATGCTTAGATTAGGATTGAAAAAAAAAATTCCCCACTGTGCCTTGACGATCAACAAAAGAATGATAAGATGTTGGGGTACCCCCTCGAGAGGTTGGCTAGAAAATTACTTTTTTAGGTTGAGCTTATGACAAGGTTTAGGATTAGTCTAGATGCACAAAGGATGAAAAAGTAGGGCCTAGGGGTCATAGATAAAGCTCAGGATGATCCAAGGTGCTCAAAATTTAACCTAGGAGGGCGGTCACAGGTAAAAACCTAGGGTTTGGGTGGGTTAAATAGGAAAGTAGGGTTCATTTACTCCTCATTTGCACACTCAGCTCTAGAGGATTATTGCTCATTGGTGATCTTTTGCTACACATGTGCTTTCATGATGGTGAGGATTCCAAGAGTTCCACATCGATCTAACGTAGTTCTATAGTACCAATGGCCAGTTAGTGTAGGGGTTATGGAACACAAGCTTCAAACTTTTGCTTTCACATTTTTTTTGTTTTTTGTAATTAATGGGAAAAGTTAGGACTAACAATAGCAATAGGTATTAATATGCTTGCTTTTGTCGTGGTTTGACCATGCTTGTAGTTTTAGGATGACCGCCTTTGCAAAAATGTGTCACTATTACATTAAACCGACATTATTGCTCAAGGGTGATGCGCTTGAATTTTCACTATTGCAAAAAGTATCCACGCGTGCTAGGTTTTTAGGACATTTTTTCTATTGTCAAAAAGCGATGATTTTACATTCCAAACAAATCTACCTTTGCAAAACCTGGCCACTCTTACAAAATAACAGGCTCGCTATTGAAAAATCTTAATGCGCTTGCTTAAAAGGATGCTCGATTTTGCAGAAAAAGCACTAGTTTGCTTGATTTAGGCTTCCCAACTAGATTTTTAGCAAAATTGATGTCATGGGTTAAATGTTTGTAGGCCACACTACATCCCCTATATGCTAGAGAGTGTAGACCACAGATCCTTGACATGATAACACAATTCCAAGAGTTGGAGAGGGATTTTCTAGAGACCATTGGATTAGAGCACATTGCATATATGCTTGAGATCTGGGCACATCGAGCTATGATGACAGTGCTAGTAAAGTGTTGGCGATCATAGACATCTACCTTCCACCTTCCCATGGGAAAGTGTATCATTACCCTCAAGGATGTTTGGAGAACTCTATGGATTCCTATTCATGGTGAGTTGGTTACATATGATGTTAGGAGAGGTATACAGGCCATGCTGAGGCTATTAGGCATTCGACAACTAACTGTGGTGAACTCTCAAATGGATTTGACTTCATTTTTGGATGACGTTGACGATATGGTTATTGTCTTAGCTAGCTTGATCATTGGTCCTTTGATGCCAGATAGGAGATCATAAATATTTCTAGTCAGTTGGGGTGTTGTCATAGAGCATATGATGGAGGGGACCTACTATGTGTGGGGACCTTGTGTTAGATAGCACATCTATATCATGACACACACGAGGTGGTTTATTGTGGGGGTAGCAACATTTTAGCGGGTGTTAGCCTAATCCATGTTTGGGAATGGTAGCACATTTTAGTCACTCGGTTAGAGGGTATTGATCAAAGAGATGTCAATGATCTATATTCATACATATATCATGATTAGCTCCATTACCGACAACTTGGCAGATTATAATACTGGAGATCTATTTTTGATGAAGTGATAGAGTTTGTGTGGAGGCCATACCTATATTTTGAGGTATGGGTCAATGATCATGAGCACTTAGTTTATTGTAGATAGACACAAGACCTGATCAGAAGAGTAGATACCATTTTAGAGAGGTATCTTCTAGACAAAGTCCTTCGCTAGTTCGAGGAGAGACAAGTCACACTAGCTGATGACTACCATGCTCGCTATGTAGGGACTATCTGAGAGGTCAATGCATGGGGACCTCGAGAAGATTCTAGGAGAGCAGTAGCATACTTTAGAGCATTGGTACCTTTTGGATGGTGTTGGGCAGTTAAACCCTGAGATCCAAGAATGACTCACAATTTTGACACATGGTGGGCCAGGAGATGGCCACTCAAATTTACCATTCCCATAGGAGGAGCAAGTACAAGAGGTTTAGTTATAGGCCAAAGGAGGAGAGGCAGTGTTGTAGATAGCAGAGAAGCTAGGAAAAGACATCATATCACTCATGAGCAGCATCAAAGGGCACAGTAGGATGAGTAGGATGACGGGCAACACAACAGGAATATTCCCTAGGGTCAAAGAGATGGGTAGAGGGATGGACAAGATCATGGTCATCAACATGTACAAGTACCTCAAGCACCCCCACTAGATGGAGATTTAGTAGTTCGGCTTGCACAGATCACCACCAAGAGAGATCAACATTATGTTGAGCGCAATCAATTCATCTAGGATAGAGACATTGGGATAGGTGAGAGGGATGTTGAGATTGCTTGTAGGAAGGTTGTAGACATACAAATAGTTATTCCTATTGCCAAGTTGGATTAGGCCTGAAGGGAGAGGGAAGCATCGATATAGGAGAGAGACACAGAGTGGGGTGCTTGCAAACAACTAGAGATAGCACAGACCTCCATCCCTCAAGCATAGTACCAGCAAGAGAGAGATTTGTTGATGGCGGAGAGGACATATTACAAGATGTTCTATGAGGCTCAGGTTCCTAGGTCTCAGAGATAACCTAGGTTTGGTGTGAGGAGCAACACTATAGTCGTAGAGCTGAGTAGATCAATTGGAGGGTCTGTTAATAGACCACTGGTACAAGCTTCTGACCCCTTCCTACATCCAGACGTCTTTGGGGCATGATTAGTATGATTAGAGGTCTCCTACTCATGACGGCCATCGGGGACGACCTCCAGATAGGGAGCAACAAGGTTTATTTATCTTGATATTATTTCATTGCTTTTGCTTAGACTTGATGTAGACATGATTTTGTATATACATTCATCGGCCAATTGAGCCTCGTATAGATGCATATTTTTTTTATTCAGATGATATGTACCACACATTATTTATTGATGATGATGTACTGACATTTCCATTTTTGATGATATATGAGAGATTACCATTTTTGATGTGGCATGTGATGTGTTGTGAGATGCTTATAATTTTCATTATGTTTTTGATATGGATAGATTTATGCTATGCTATGCAATGGTGATGTATGCATTGATGTTATGATATGCTCATTTTTTTGTATTTTTTGATGCTTTGACATGATATGCATAATGTGGATGATATATGATGATGCATGTATGCAATGGACAATGTTTTATGATTTGATGCTCTATGATATGATATGCTGACAAGTTTATGGATGAGGATGCATGCGATACTAACGATGTTGTGATGTAGGATGGAGACATTAGACAAAAGAAATGCTAGTAGGATTAGAGGATAGAAGAAATTGGATGATCTTGATCTAATTGTTGAAAATCCATAGAATATGATTGTAGATGTGGAGGAATGCATGGATGAATGATTGATAATGATTGATGATGTGTAAAATGTGATGGGTATGATTTTGCTTCATGGAAAAGATCAATAAATTCTCATCATAGCAATCCTTATTAATGTAGAAAATAGACATGATGCACTAGGGTATTAATGATCAAGGTGGCTTTGTATCTATTGTGTGGACTTTGAACTCACAAAAAGGGAGTATTCTTGATTATACTAGACATACAAAAACTTTATTAGAGTGTATGGTTTAGAAGTTCAGAGCATTTTGGACCAGTGCATCGAGAGGTATGAGGAACCAAACATGCAAGGTCACTTTAGTTGCCTAGAATGACTTCCACACACACAAGCCAATACTCGCCATGGTTGTATTGCAAAAATATCCAACAAGCATGACATACAAAATATATGATCAATGCCCCATTCCTTCCTCTCTAAATCCTTATGGACATCCTTGAGAGATCCCGAGAATGAGACAATAAGATAAATTAAAAGAAAAGACCACAATAGATAAAATAATGTTGTTGTATCACTTGCCATGAAGTTTTTATGCTTTAGGATATTATCCATCAATGAGGTATAGTGTAGGAATGATTTACCCATTAAGATACATGTCAATATTTTGATGATGATTTCGATAGGTGGGTAGTTAACACTTAGGCATTATTTTAGTTTGATAATGATCAAGTATTTTATATTTTTGGCTTGAATGTTTCTGAGATTTCGATGTTTGCTTGGCTTGTTGATTGCTTTTTCAAAGGGTGAGGGCAATGATTTTTTTTATTATGGATGGATAGTTTATTGTAGATAGGCGATAATGAAAATAGGATTTTTGAGGTTTTTGAATGTTTTTGTGCTTTTGAGGTTATTTGAGGCTATTTTTAAAAAAAAATTCAGGATATTTGGATTTTTTTGTTGTTTTTGAGACATTTAGAGACCAAGAGGGGGACCTAAGGGGACTGATCTCGTGCCTCGAGGGCTCGTCGATTGATTCCCTTGCCTACATTATACATGCAGAGACATCGTAGTTCACTTTATTGGACTCAAAGTGGCTCGTACGAAGACGACCAATGATATTTTTGGGATTTTGATGGTTTGATGATTTTTTTTGGATTGTGAAGTTTTTACACGAGTGATGGGATGCTTGGATCATCTAATTTGGTTTGATTATTAAAACCAAGCCAAGGGCTCAAGATTTCATAGATGATAATGTAGTAAATATTATTTTGGATCAATTTTGTTTTCACTTTAACATGATCAAGTCATAAAATGAGTTAGAGGATACATACCAAGAGTTATTTTAGAATAAGGTGTTCATACTTTCCCCCAATGTCTAGCAATGTATAGAACATCTATTAGTTAAGGTAAACAGGGTTGAGTGATAGGTGGAAGAACTTTCAGAATGAAGGATCTTACTTCCAAGGAATACCTTGTAGTGATGTACCATGTTAGGATAAAGGATCCGTATTTGGATAAGGTTGGATAATGGTGTGATATATTTGGATAGTGATAGGTGTAGATAAAAATGTGGTATAGAATAGATATAGTCGGTGAAAAAGATCATATCAAGAATTTAGAAGAAAGCAAAACTGAAGTATTTTCCCCTAGTTTCGTCAAGATCAAGATGGGTTTGAAATGGTTGGATTTGGAATGGATCATGGATTTTATTATGCTTAAGAATTAATAGGATGTGAGATCTTATTATGGATGATATTGGCTGCTTCCAATTGGAATGATACACACGGATCCTTGATTCCATGCATGATGCTTGTTTTCCAAGTTTTCATCATGGTACTTGTCCAAAGAACCACTGAAGTGGTTTTCACTAAAGGATACATTTTTTCTCTTTACTATTTTCTTTTGATTTTTTTATTTCTTGATTCTGATTATGTTGAACCCTCTTCAAGTGTTGATGTAGATGCTATTGTCATGATGTTCTTGTTAGAGATCCAAATTTGCACCCCTCTACCAAGTTGTGAAAGAACTCAACAAATTTGGACTAACATGGGACTGCTTTCAGGTTGTGGGTATCCTATTGTGAAAGCAGACCTCCAGATTATGGGTTGGCTCCCCTTTTGATGTCACCTAAACTAATGATTTATTGAGGAAAAGGGTAAAAAGATGCATGAAAATGAGAATTAACTGAAACTGCTAAGGGTGATACACCAAAACTCACTAAGACCTGCAAATAGCCTACACACATTCAAAACAGTGACAAGTCCTAGTTCACACAACTCATTTTTACATGCATTCCTGCATAAGTAATTTATAAGAAGGTTTTTCAGCTACACTTTTAGAAGGAAAAGATTTCACAACCAAAAACACTTTGGATTTACTAACACAACTTATAACCTGCAATAATACACTTTTATGCTAAATAGGTGCTTAACAATGAGACAAAACTACAAGGAAAGATAGATTTCACAAGTAATTTAATCAACCATTAACTGCACACAACAAAACATGAAATGAGAAGGCAAATATTTAATGTCATTGATTCAAAGTACTCAACTGGTATACAAGTCCATCTCTGAGTTACAATACTACTACTGAAAAGATAACTCCCCAAAATCAAGCTATCACTCTAATGGAAAGAAAGAACTAACTCTAACAAATATTGAAGTTACTTAAGAAAAAACTCCAACAAATCCCACACACAATTCCATCTAGAAGGTTCTGGTTGGATGCAACAGAAAAGGCCAAAAAGAACCTTCTAAAATCACTCCAAACTATCCTCCACATGAAGCAAGGTCAAGCCAAGACCATAGTCATACTGAAAATGTAACAAAAATGCCTTCAAATAGCTCATTCCCTCCAAGGATAGTCAAATACAACCTCCCACACCTTCTTCATGTTTGTCAGTCATCATTTATCTTCAAGAGCTTTGACCCACACTTTTAGTGCTTTTGCAAAAGTACAAGACTCTAATTTGCATTCAAAATAATAATTTGACTAAGTGATTCATAATACATCACTTAATCAAACTACTTTACATTTCAAAACAAATGCAAAAAGAGGCCTCACAACTTCTTTGGATTACATCAATATTCACATTATAAATAACATTAAATAAAAGTGATTTACAAATCACTTAAATAATGTCTTACGATTGATGCAAAATAAATGATATACTTCAAATGCTTGTAAAAGCATTCAAGAAAAATTAAAACTCCTCCAAGGCATTTGATCAATTTTAATTCACCTCCACTTCTACACTTCAAAGCCATATCACTTGGTCAACATTTCATATTTTCAAATATATACAAAATGGGTCAATGGTTCAGCCTATGTGAGCATAAGGAAACTCCAAGGTTTTTGGAAGGCACATTTCAAAGTCTTGAAGGCATTGCATTTTGTAAAGATAGTGAGAAACACCAAGGCATAAGGTTGATCTCCAAAATGTGATATAAGGAAAATGCCTAAGTCTTAAAACTTCATCATAAGGCAAAAAATTCCTAAGACATAGACTTCAACTACTTGGCCCACGTAGCACATTAATTTGTGTTTTGGAAATTTAAAACACAAGGAAAAAATTCTTTAGTTGACCTCCATAGGGTTTCTAACCCTAACACAAAAAACATGGGAAAAAGCCAAAAAGCCATTCATTTTGTATCGAGCCTTCTAGAGAGCTCCACTCTGCTGCCATGGGGTTTGATGGGAGCATTGAAAAATGATTTTTTGATTGTTTCTGGTCGATTTCTTGATGAAATCTTGTGATTTCCATTGAAAACAAAAGGAAACTGTGATTTTTTTAACAAAATCTATCTTTTTCCATCTTTTGACAACCATTTCACGAGTAAGGGTCGTGGCCATAAGCATTCTCTGATGATTTTATGTTGCTTTATCTTTCTCTGTGGGTTTCTTTTTTCTTTAGCCATCATGAGTGTGATCTTCTGAAGCTTAAATGGAAGCTTTTTTAGTATTAAAATGCTTGCATATCTTATGAAGAGCCAGCCATTCGAGCTTAGGTAAGCTTTCTCTAATGAATATACTTTCATTTTTCTACAAATAAAGCTTATTTCGAGCTTAGCCAGTGTCAAAATGAAGCAAATTTTAACATTTTCCTTATGTATTTGCATCTTATGAACAAAGCACAAAATGGGTTTTTTATTTTGTGAAGGAAAACTAGTTTTTAAGTTGCGTCCATGAACATTCTTTAGGGTTTTTCATATACTTTTGTATTTCCTTTGTTCTTTGAACTCCCACGCCATATTGTCATTCTATTTGTGCTTAGCTCTCAAGTATGGCATAATATTATCCCTTTTCTTCTACCATAGATGGGAAACACATGATTTCATTTTGGGTTTGTTGTAATTTTGAAGTAAACCATTCCTCCAGGCCGTGGCTGTGAAGAGATAACTGGAACTTGACACATTTTGTCATTCTGAAAAAGAAAATTATTTTGCATCTGGGTACTTTAGATCTTGCATTTATCCTCATTAGAGAAACCCTAACTCGAGGGTTTGCATTCCTCTACATATTTTATCTTTTTTAAAATGGCCATGGCTCGGTATCATGAAACCCCATTGCATTATGTAAAGAAAATAAAGAGAAATATCTTCATTTCATTCCACATTTTGTGATTGTGGATAAAACCCCAAGTGGGTTTATCATTTTTCCTCTTTACTACTTTTCAATCACAAGCCTCTAAAACACAAATACCTCTTCATATTTTTGGTATTCACTATATTTAAAACAAAACCCCATGAAGAAAATGATTTGTGACATGATTTAATGCCATTGCATGGTATAGGTATACCTTATGGAAACTCTATGTATCCTTTTTCATTCCTTCATGAACAATAGGAAACAAATAACCATTGCTCTTTTGTAATTGAAATGGCAAGAACTCATGGAAGCTCTGTGGGTTTGCATAAAAATTGTATTTTCATGAGCCAAGGTTGTGAATGATGTTATTACTCTGAGATACTTGTAGCTGTAGCTTTCACACATAGGTTGTCCTATATAATGCATGTGACTGAAAATATCTTAGATTGTAATTTTCTTTGAACAAGTCTCTTGTATGTGGTTCTCATGGCATGATGATTGCCAAAATAGTATTCTTGTCTTCCAATAAATGTACTTTGTTCTTTTCTGTACAACCATACTCACAATATCACTATTTGTATATTTTTTCTTAGCATTGATTCTTGTCATGCAAGATTGTCATTGTTTATTGTTATAGCACTGTCACTTGTCTTGCTATTGTAATGATCAAACACTGTTCCACTTGTTCACAATTGTTTGAGATGCATTGTCTTGCAACTCAATGTTGATGAGTTGATATCAAATGGCTAAACCCCTATTGTTGATTCCTTTTTAACATGCTGGCTTGGTCTTTGAATGAAAACATTTAGACTCATTGAAAGGTAGTAGCCTACTCGACCATTTGAAAAGCAACAAACATATGAAAAGGAAGATTCATATCTCAGACATAAAACAAAATGTATGTTCAGTACCTTATCTCTTACTGCTCGATTCCTTTTGTGTGGTCTCTTGATGTATATGGCTGATCATTTGAATGTAAGCTCCATTTGTGCACTATCTTACATCACTTGATTGCTAGTATCTCTTTCAAATGTTCAAATGTTGGCATCCTTTGTGAAACACATTCTTTCTAAATAGCTTTTATGATGATCATGCTTAGAGTTGCTCTATTGGAAGACATTGTTGTTTGAAATGCATTACATTCATTGTGCCTGGCATCATCATAGTTGTAGCTAATGTAGATGGCTGCTTCACTTTGTTCATTGTAATCTCAATCTTGCATTGATATTAGTCAGATCCACCAATCTTTGTTCTTGCTTAATCTTGCTTGAAGAGCTGGAAATATGTGAGTGTATGGTTCTTTGAGTTCATGGATACTTATTGTATCTTGGCATCATTTGCAATGAATGTCCACATGAAATGTTTGAACCAAGATTGCTTAACTATGTCTTTTGGGTTGTGCCTATCATCTCCATTTAGTGAACTATTTATTTGATGTTGAACATTAATGCCTCCTATTTATGCTTCCAATACATGACCATGTTCCTTTGTGACTACCCCAATCCTTTTCCACATATTCCAATGTGCTTCTTTGAAAGGTTGCTATTGTAGACCATGTTGTTGTTTTAGCAATCACAATTGTTTGAAATACATTGTCCTGTAGCTCAATGTTTTACATTTTAGAATGCATATAGTTGCTTCAACACATTGCACTTCCTGAATCATCTGCAAAAGGAAATAAAATGCATCTCTTCTATTTAGGAATTCCTTCATCTGTCCACCATATGACTTGATCAATGGCACATGTGAATGCATCTTTTTAATAAAATTACTTCCCATTGAAGAGTCATGGCCATGCTCATTGTATTTTGGCAATGTTTGATAGTTCTTCTTGAAACCAAGAAAGCTCCCCTTGCTACCCTATAGCATGCACTCATTGTTGATGTCCCTTCATGAGATGTATCATGATTTTTTGTTGTCCTGTTATCCACCTAAGACTGCCCTTTGCAAACTCTTAAAAGTCATTGTTATACTCACTATCATTCCTTTTGCTTTAATCCTATTGGGCAGACATGTGTCATTTATAGTGGTGACCTAAAAGCTCACCATCCTAAGTGATGTGTGGCAGTTCAATAGGATTGAGGTGAGATGAATTGGACAGTGTCTTTCATGCAACAATGTCTGATTATCTTTGTTCCTTCTTGCCACCCCATATGACTCATGATGGTTTCAGGCATGACTTGATGTCTCCTTCATTATTTTAATAGATGCATAATTGAACTTGATGCATCACAAAAATCATTTAATTATTTAATAAAATGGATCTTGGATCCACTTAAGAAGATTGAAAGACATATCCAACAAAATACACCTTCCTTTTGACATGATGGCATCCTATTGATTGATTCATTATGAAAAGATGAAGTGTGACTTTCTTTACAGTTCATATAATGTGTTGCATTTTTTGAATCTGATAATGAAAGTTGATTAATTGGTGTGATTCCATATTGATTTAATGCATCAATAATATGTTTATCATTGATTTGATCAAGTTGCTCAATTTACTATCCCTCTTAAAACATCAGAGGGTAGTGTGCTAGGCTCTACCCTCGTGGGAGCCACATTTTACCCATGTTGTAATCAGCTGAATTAGAATAGTAACAAAGACTTGTCCTAAATTTGCACAAGGAACAAACCAGTTAGATAAACAAAGCATAACATAGCTGTGTTTGATTACTCCTTTCTTGTTTTCCTAGACACTTATGGTATACTATCTATTTTAATGCTTATGGACATCAGATTACACGTTTATGGATGTTTTGCACATATTTTGATCAGTGACCTTTCATTGCTCTAAAAACACTATTTTTTCAGATGTAGGGAACCTAGGAGAAGCGAGGAGAGCGTCAAATGGAAGCAGAGCAACGGGAAAGACCGAGATGATGCAAGACCAAGCCAAAGGGATTCATCATTCCACCAGGAAACAACGGGTTCCTTTTCATTTTATGTGCAATTTCATTTTTGTTTATCTATAAGCATATAGTCTTTTCTTTATAAGCATTAGAATAGCTAGTCCCTTGGCTTGTGAGGGACATTATATGCTTATGATCATCAATGAAGATTACATTTGAAATACATGTTGGTTCTCTTTCTTATTTGTATGTAATTGCAAAACTGGAATAATGCAATCTATTTTGACAATCTCCTTTATGTACATTAATGAATTTTAGTAGAACATGATGTATCTTTTAATGTTTAAATGAAAACACAAAAGAATAAACAATAAGTTACTTGATTTTAGTTGGAATCCAAAATTAGGTAACAGTTCCAACGATATTTAAACAACGAAGTTGTTGTGCCAAGACACAAGAACTTGCATATAACTCTTGAATGTGCTTTTCATCTTTATTGATACCAGAATTAACCTTATCTAAGTGCACACATCGCCATAAAGTGCCCTTAGAGTCCTTATGATAAAGAGTAGCTGCTAGTACATGGTTAATGCTTGATTTGGATGTTCTTCTTCTTGAGATTGGTGGTAAATGTTGATAAGGGATGTGAGATAAGGATGGCTTGGTTAACAGTTTGGATAATGAATCTTTTGTTTTCTAAACTTGGGATGATGGGGTGTGAAATGTGGATGTGAAATTTAGTATGAATTTAGGACCAACTTGATCATATGATTTTGAAGCTTTCTTTTGCATTGATGGACACTTTTGATAATTATATTTTTCTTTTTGTTTCTCCATAGTTTCTTTGACTAATGGAGTTTGACACAAACCATTCACTTTTTTTTGTTTCAAAATACATTTAAGCTTCATTTGTCCATTTTGATTTTATTTTTTCATTAGCTTCAACAATTTTCTCTTTTCCTTTGTGAGAATTTGTTTCTTGTTAGCCCGAATTAACGAGTGGAAAGATGCGATGACGATGATTAATGATAGGGTTGATGGAAGTACTAGCAACAATTTCATCATAAGAACCCTTTGTGACTCTCATGTTGATATTTGCACTAGATAAGGTTTCCCCTAGTATCATTGAGGTGTCATGATTATGATTAGATTCTTTGACTACTAAACAACTAATATTTTGATGCTGAGAACTATCAAGGATAGTTATATGCTCATTATGTGATATAGATCCTTACTCAATACATTCAGCCTGAACTTGAGAAATAGTAGATTCAGGTGATGCTTCAGAAGGTGTGGTTGTTCCAAAGTTGATATAGAACCCTTCTTCATGGCCTTTGTCTAGTATATTATCATGAGGTCCTTTGAACTTGAGTATAGCTTCATCATTTCCAAATATGATTGAAGTAGGAGATGATTGTTTTGAATTAGGATCATCTACATGTCCAGTGGAAGCAGGTACCTCATAGGTAGATGTAGGAGTTTTTGGTGTAAGGTTATGAAAATATTTTGTGAAATCCTGAATGGATTGGAAAATGTTCATTAGGTCATAATTATTTACTTCGGGGAAGTTATAGGCTCTTCATCTCGACATATTTCTAGAGAGCTATCACTAATAGATTGGAAAATGCTCAATAGCTGATGGTAATACTTTGGAGTAATGGGATCTTGATCTTGACTCTTCTTGGAGCAACACTCATTTTGCTTAGTGGTTTTCTCTTGACATGAACTTTGGGTAGATGATGTGTAATAAATGGAGGATTTTGAATCTTGAGTGGATATGGAGGGTGATGGATAACATGGTTGTGCTTGGCTTAGATTTTCTTCACCTTAGATTTGGATAGCATTAGTTTGTGATTGGCTTCAAAATTAGTATCATCTACTACACATAGCCCTTAGGCAAGCTCATGGGAATTAGACAATGAATTCAATGAGGATGGTATAGATTGGATTCACGAAGAGCTTGGGGATTGAATAGGAGATTCTTCGGGATAAACTTCTTAGACATGGCCTATAATATGGTAAAATAAAGGGGAAATATTGTGATGTGATATGTGCTTGAGAGGATTATGTTGTTGTGATACATTTCTAGACATAGGAGAACAATGTTTAGCGCCCATTTGAAAAGCCTCTTGAATAATGTCTATTTTCTTATTAGGAGATTTGGAATCATGATTGATGAAAGCATATGATTCTTCAACGTATCCTAACACATTATCATAGACATAGCTAGCTTTGTTATAGGAATTTTCCTTTTTGGAATCCTTTTTCTTTCCATGATCCAACATTGTTACTTGTTGATCCACATTAATCTCACTTTCTCAATGAGGTCTTGTATAAGATGTTTAAGTTTGACACAACTCTATGTTTTGTGACCCTTTATTTGGTAGAATTTACAAAAAACATTGTCACTATACCAATGGGGGTTTGAATTGTGGCTCATCATAGTTCTTTTGCTCAGGAAACTCAATAAGTTTTGATTGGATTAATTTGTTCAAGACGGCCTTAATAGGTTCCCCTAAGGTAGTGAATTTGCGTCGTGTTTGATCATTGTTGTTAAATCTCGATTGTCCTCTTAGAGGATTTTGAGTTTGATTCATTGGAGGATAGATCAATTGATTGTTTTGGACATTGTTAGGTGAAGTTTGTATGTTTTGAATAAATTTAGTATCAATTGCTCCATCATTTTTGTTACTAGCCTGTATGTGAGGTTTATCGTTGGAGCTTGATGGTTGGTCTTTGTTATTGTAAAGTTTGATGACACCTTTTGTGATGAGATCTCTTTCAATAACTAAACCATTTTCAATGATATCTTCAAAGGAGTTGCAGCATAACATAGTTAATTGATAGCTTATGTTAGTTTGAATATTTGAGATAAAGATTTCAACAAGTTGTTTCTCAAGAACAAGCCATTTGCATTTACTCACTTTATGTCTCCATCTTTATAAGAAAGAAGCAAATGACTCACCTTGGTTTTATTTTATCTGATACAAATCAAGAACTGTAATATCTTGTTCGATGTTATATGAAAAGTGGTTGATGATTTTTTTGGATAACTCATCAAAAGTTTTAATTCTAGGTGGTAGGTGAGAGAATCATTCAATAGTTGTAGCTACTAGACTTCTTGGGAAAAGTCTTAATAGATAAGAGTCATTGTTAGCAACCTCCATGCAAGCTATGAAAAATTATTGCATGTGTTCAATTGGGTCCCCTCTTCCTTTGTATTTATCAAATTTCAAAATTTCAAAGTTTTTCAAAAAGGGGATCATTGATATGCTACGATCAAACAGATATGGACATATGTCTTGCAATGCATAGCTCTTCTTAGGTTTCCCAAGTTGTATATCCGATATCCTTTGACTAAGGCTTTGAATTTGCAATGTTATATTGTTACTAGGTATGTTTGTTGAGGATTAATCATGTTATAGCATTGTTGTCCCATAATGAATGTTGAATCATGTGGCGGGTTTTGTATAGGTGTAGGACCTTGTTGAATGTTTTGTGTGTATACTTGAGGATTGAGTCCTTGTAAAACATTTTGTGTTTATTGTGGATTGATTCTTTGATGTTGTGGATTGGGGTTTTGATATTTCTAATTGGGGTTTTGATATTGTTGATTGGGATTTTGTTGTGTTTGTTGATGTATGAATGTTTAACTTTGTGTATTGATGCTTTGATGTTGTTTTAGACACTCAAATAGTCATGATTGATATTATGCATTTGATTTTGATTAATTAACATCACTTCTTCCTAAAATCATTTCTACACTAACCAATTAATTAAATAATCTGTATTATTTAGTTAAATTCATCAACTTCTACTATTAATCAAATAATTAACTTTATCATATTTATTCACCCTCTCCCGACTCATGGTCATCACATTTAATTAAATAAATCAATTTATTTAATTAAAAGTCCCAATATCCTCTCATTTGATTAAATAAATCTAATTATTTAACAAATGTCATAAGTCCCCTAATCTACTCAAGTTGATTAATTTTGAATTAATTAATTCCTAATTCTCATTACTCATTTCTCTAGCTTTTAACCCCATCAAGGTTTAGCAAACCCATGGTCAACTAACCAAGTTGCACATGAAAATAATTTTTTCTAATTAACTAAATAGCCTATTTTCCTCACAAAGGAATATTCTTAGGAATATTCCTCTCAACCACCCATTCATAAATTTCCCTCCAAAAGGCTTTAAAAGCCTCTTAGAAGGTCTTAAATACCTCTTACAAGGGCATTTAATTTCACTTACATGTCATCTTGTCCCTCTTACATGTCAACCATATGCCTTCAATTCTCTTACATCCTCTTACAAATCCATCTACCAACCTTAACTCTTCACATTCTTCAAAATGTGCTCCACACATCCCCATGGCTTTCAATAGCCTTGTGACAAGTGTTATTGGTCCCCATTTTAGTCCCACATCCTCTAATTTCACTCATTCTTCAACCCTTGATTCCTATAAGTAGAGGCTTCCTCTACGTAATATGGATCCACAATCTCATGCAATCTTACTATAGGCATAATCATCCATAGCGATCACTCATTTTCATGTTATCTTAGCTTGGTTTTAGTATACTTTTGCATCATTTTCATCATCTTCACATCAAAGGATCGAGAGATTATCAAAGGGATTGGGAAATGGTCACTTTCCACATCAAGGTGACACCAATCCCTTTATGGGATAATGGTTTGAGTAGCTTAGAATAAGATTTCATGTTCGTTTGCTTGTTGTTTCATGTTAGTTTGATAATGTTTTCATCTTGTTTGCATGCTCAAATATTTCATAGGGAATGCTTTTATTTGGCTTGTTTAAAATGACTAATGTGATTATATTTGTCCATGTTTGAGCAAGTGCAGATTTGCATTTACATTATGACACCCACCGTGTTTGAGACAGACTCCTCAAACAGTCATACAAAGTGTTTGGAGTTGGACTCAAAGAGCTTTCAGAGAACCAACATGTGCAATAAGGTTGTCAATTTGATTTTCTCATGTCTTTTTTAATCATGCCTACAATTTTCTTAGGATTATTTAATAATGTCTACAGTTTTTTTTCAAGTGCGTAGCAATTACATTGAAATCACAGAATTTGTAGCTACATTCTCGAATTGAAATCATAGTTTGTTTTCTTGCTTTTTTATAGTGGTTGAGAGAAGGATTCAATAAGCATATAGTTGATGCAATTAAAGTTCAATTAGCTTCACATTGATGTGACTGACAACAAGTAAATTCCTTAAATCATTCTCCCACTTTCACTTCTATAACAATTCCCTGTCGCTCACCCCTATAAACCAAACCATTGACCAAATTTTATCTAGATTTAAAATGTGTCTTTTGCCTGTATTCTACCTTGCCTTAGTGACTACTTATTCTAAATTCCATTGATTATAATTTTCCGACAGGCCATTTCATCTACAATTTTTGTTAATAATGTGTACCTATGTTTCTATTTTCTAATTGACCAGGGCTTATTAGTTTACTCCCAAATATTCTTGTATTCGTTTGAGACAGTCGCAAGAAGCACAAGTTTCCATAAAGTAGTTGTGATTTGAAATTATACTCCCAATTCTTGGTCAGAATACTAGTAGATGCCTCTGGATTGGCAACATAACTCCCAGTGACGCGAATCACAGACCTCTCGAATGTATTCCTAAAGCCATTGACAAAGCGATCTATATATATTTTTCCTGACGCAGTCAATAGTGATTGCCATGCCATTACACCTCTTAGATCTCTAGTTTGATTACCTCAGTTAATACTTTTCATTTGTTTTTACGCTTGACAAATATGTAGGTAATGGTGTTCTGCGCAACTCAATTTATGGTGTCCGTGCACCCAAATTTTTTCTTGTTTGAGAATTCAATAAGTTTCTCTATGCATTTATTCTACTTTCTCATGAAGGGATGCAAATGAAATTAAAGGAATAACACATGGGATAACTTGGATTGGAAACATATGGATAGCCGTTTGTCATTCATTGTGAGAAATCAATAGCAGTCAATTCAACACGACTTTTGTTGTTAAATAGTCTTATCAATTTATTTGAATGTTGGAGTGAGTCAGTGTGGTTTTTATGGGAAATTGCTTGGAAGATACGTTAGAAGCATCTATCATTTATTGTCACTCAATGTGAGGAATCAATAGTAGTCTATTCAGAACAATTTTTGTGCTAAAATAATATTATCAGGCAACATATGTCTGTGATTACATTCTCAATGGATTTTGTGTAGAGATCTTGAATTGACATCATTTTTTTATAGGGCCATGATACAAAATTGAATTGTCATGACTTGGTAAAGGAGGGTGGATGTTGTGTTGATTAATTTTGATCAGTAATTTTTATTTGGCATCGTCAGGAAAAATTAATAGTTCTTGGTTAGAATATGAGTTGATGTATAAAAAGTTTTGTCATGCTTCTAAATATAATATTTTTGTCTAATTATCTTTGCAGTAGGACAACATCTGGCCAAAAATTCAAAGGAATTTATTCTTATGGATAGGCCTCATATTTTAGATCTTCACATAGAGAATTAGTGGCGGCATCTCTCACATTGGGATCACTAATATGATGGTGTAGCAAGGTAGAGAAATCCAAAAAAATAATAAGTAGATTTGAGTTGGAGAATTGAACTTTGGAATTGAAAAAGCATTTTTAAATGCTCATTATAATAGCTTAGGGAATCCATTGCTACTTTCATTTTTTGTTTTAGGACCAACTAGCTTCATTTTGGATTTAAAATTAATCATTGATTTGATCTTTTCAAATTGGTTAAAATTTGAACTTACAAACTTACTAAATCATTGTTATGTTGGGCTAAAATTGAACAAGGAAAAATCACATCTAGTTTGGTGCTTAAAATGAATTCACTATTGCTTTGAAGGCTAAAAAGAACAAGTGTCTTAAGTGAGTGATATTGTCTTGGACACACTTTAGGTGCATATCCTCTCCCCTTGTGCTTAGCACAATCTTGGGTGAAAAGAAACACTCAAAAGTGTAACTTTTTCTTAATGTTGAGTCACCTTTAGAGGGCATACCTCCCAACTTGTGAGAGGGAATGACCCAAGTAGTGCTTTCATTTCAGCCCGCTATATAAATAAATTGGTTGTGACTAAATTCATCAACCAACTGGTGTTGTTGTCCTATACAAACAAGTGCCACCCCTAGTATTTGTGTGATACATTAAAATCCTTTCTTAGGAAGGGACTAGGAGGCCTCTTAATTGAGCTAAGCTTGTTGCATGTATAGCACTAATTTTATCCCAAAATATTGTCATTAAGAACCTTGTTTGTAGTGACCAACCAAGTCCACTCCAGAAGCATATTTTAAGGTAGTGCATTGGAATAACATTGTTCCAAGAAGTTACTTACCATGTTCAGTTTTTGGCTGAGGCAATAAATCAAATAGGGAAGGGACTCTTTTGCTTGGCATTTCAAGATGGTACATTTCCTTGACATAGCCTATTTGTCCATTCCATCTCCATGGATTAATCATCTCCTATGATTGGTAAGCCTACTAAGAAATACACACCCACTTGAGCTATGATTATTTTGCTTGTGAGTCTGTTTGAAAACACATTGCTTGGATCCAAAACATTTGAAGCAAAAATTGACAAACATCAAATTTCAAACCCCTTGAAAAGCATGAATACCTTTGATGAGTCCAATATTAATGCTTGTCCCTACGTATTTTTTCCTTAGAGGCCCCTAAATACTTGGGCTTATATATCAATTCACTCTCTTCAAAGTCAACCTAGGGAAACTATGACCTTGGCTCTTTGACTTTCACATAATGGAAATTGTGGAATGAAAAGGAGCTTAGACATAGACATTTAGTTTGAAATTTAAATAGGACAAGTTGATGTGGTAAAAAGGAATTCATTAATCAAGATAAACTCACAATTGGACCCCACACATGTATTTGTCCTCATAATCTCTCACAAATTCAAGATCCCTAAATGAAGGTACACATTTCGTTTCTTCAAACTTAGACATCATAGTGAAAAGGCTATCAAGAAACTCATCTTGAAGAAATACCAAAACAAGGACATCTTGGTGAGAAATTTTTACTTAGGTCTTTGGAGAGATGAACCAGATTTGCATGTCCATTATGAATATATTGATTATGACACACTCTTAGGGTAAAGCATGTTCTTCAACACCTTGGTATTGTAAAAAAAGTCCTTCTAGGTTCACATAGGATAATAAAAAAACACCTTCATCCATCCCCAAAACATTTATCAAAATCCATCCCACAAACAACTTTCTAGAACTTTAGAGACATTATTATGCTAGGATTTTGGTAAATCATTTTAGACCAGAATAAAAATCACCTTGTTTAGTTAGGTGTGTGGGAATGAATCCTTTTTCACACACTTAGTTAAATTAGCACCCCCTCTTGGACAAGTTCATCCTAATATTACATCTGCATCTTAGGGTTTACAAGTTCATCATCCAAATCAAAACAATCAAAATAAAAAATCCTAAAGTGTAGTATTTATCCAAAGTTATTAAAGGTTCCACCATCCATATCACCCACCCCCTCATCTTTCATATCACCTTTATCCTAAAACACCTTAGAGGTTATTTTTGTACCCAAAATTAGATTAACCCAAAAAAATTGATCCCAAATTTTATGGTCCAAACAAGATCACAATAGAAGAAGAGCATGGAGAAAAACAAGGAAACTTCAACCACGAGTGATTTGAGTGAAACCAAATTAGATCCAAGGGCATCTACCAACCCTCCACCTAATCCCCCTCAACTACCTCAAGATGCTCAAGAGGGGGGATGCCAAGTGGAAAATGTCACAAAAAACTTCAAAGAGATGTCCCACGATGAACTACTCAAATTAGTCCAAAATAAAAACACCCACAGACTTGTTAACATGGTCATGAGACTAAATCCCACACAATACATTTTGGAATTGGCAAAAGAAGGGGCTAAACTTTCCTCTGATTTTGACGTGAGCACCATTGTCAAACAACCTTTGGGGAACATCCTACAAACATCATTCGCACCCTCATTTCCAAGCATCATCCAACCAATTGCTTAACCATCATAATCTTAGGCACAAAGTCAACCCATGATCACCAAAGGAAGCTCATTACTTCAATCCCTTCAAGGGCACCCACTTGTCAAAAATCAAAATTTTGAGCCCAACACAATATTGGGTATGCCAAACACCATCCCATAAAACCCCCAACATCCGTATGTACCACTCGTATTCCATGACACAAACACAACATACATTTTCCATGCCACACCATCACATACCCTAGATACACAGGGGTACACTCCAAATGTATCACAAGGATAAATGGACCTATTCAGATAAGTGGGAAACTTTAATGCTTCATCTTCACTCCCACAAGGGAACATATCACAGTCATACCCACAATTCCCTATCATGACACCATCACCCACACCAATTCAAGGTATAGGAAAAATTGCTTCATTGAACACATCAATCCAAAATTAACCAAATCAAGTCAACCCCCCAAACACAAATCAAATCAACACATCCATCATGCCAAATCCTCCAAACATTCCATTGATATCGCAACACCAAGTGGCATCATCCTAAATATCTTAACTAGTAATCACATCATCAACAACACCTCAAACATCCCAAAGTCTAGTTTCACAAGGGCTAAGCATGTCAAATATGGCTCCAAATCCACCATCTATCACCCAACCCCTTGTCATTACACAAAAACCACCTCAAAAACCACCTCAACAACCACTTCAACAACCACTACAACAACCTCTCAACATATCATCACAACAAAATCCACCACCCCCACATCAAAATCCTAACACAGTGAATCAATATAGACATTGCAAGTAGCACAACAAGCATCCCAAGATCAAGCTCAAGCTCAAGCTCAAGCACAAGCACAAAGCAAGCATAAGCCTTGCTACAACCACAACAATTACAAGCCTTGCAACAACAACAAGCTCAACAAGCAGCACAACATACATAAGAACATGCATAATACCAAGCAAAAAAACAAGCACAAATGTAAGCTTTACAATAGAAAGCCTATTAAAAAGCTCTATAGCAACATCATGCATAACATCAAGCGTTGAAAGCACAACAACATCAAATAACACAACGGGCACAACAACAAACAACAGAACAAGCCCAACAACAAAAATAGGCATACTGAGAAGTGTTGCTCACACAACAAACCTACACAAGCACACAACCAAATGCCTTGAACCTTAACACATAAGAAACATACACCACCTTGTCATTCACACAACAAACCATACCACCTCAAAACATGTACATTCCATCACCTGATCCACAAAATGATATTTCCACACAGGTCAAATTGCTCTCACAACAAATATAGGACATATAATCAGTGAAGATGAAAAAATAACATGCCCAATGGGATTTGTGCCCCTATCCATTTGATAGGAATATCGACATGGTCCCATTCCCACCATGATTCAAAATACCAAAGTTTGATAAATATAGAGGAAAAGGAAATCTTGAGGACCATATCAAAGAATTTCATGTACATTGCATGGAAGTGGCATATGATGACTCCTATCTAATGTGACTCTTCCCCCGAAGCTTGGTTGGTCCCACCATTGAATGGTTCACTTGCTTACCTCCTGGAATCAAAAAGTTCCAAGAAGTCATAGACCTATTCATAGAAAACTACTCATTTAATCTAGACATGGATGTAAGCTTAGAAGAACTACCTAACCTTAAGCAAGCTAAGGGAGAGACATTTGCGGCCTTCTTACAACGATGGAGATCCATAAACAGTAAAAGCAAATGGTCCATGCCAGAGGAGCAACAAATTGGAACTATTATCTCTAACCTCGAAGGGGAGTTTTCCTTCCATCTGAAAATACAGTGCATCACAACATATGACCAAGCAATCCGTAAGGCTCTCAATATTGAAAGAGCCCTCACAACACAAGGGAGCACACCCATATACCAAGACAATAAACCATTGATTGGCTAGAATGATAAACCTTGCACTTGGGATAAAAATAAAAATGTTACCAATGATGGTGTTGTTGATGCCAAAGTTGTTATTAACGCTCCAAAGAAAAACATGCAACAACAAACATACCCAAAACAAAACACTCATCAACTACAAATCAACACACAACAACCCATTCATCAAAACACACCACAAACAAACCCATCACAACAACAACCGAATAATCAAATAGTCAACAATGTGTACGCTTAAGGAGGACGACCCCCAAGGAACAAATATCCACTGAAATGCAAGTATACACCATTAGGGGAACCCATTGAATCCATCATGCAACAACTAGTGCAAGCAAACCTCATCACACTCCCCGTCTATGAAAATTACCAAGAGCATCAAGTTAAACCACCCTGGTATAACAAGAAGCACCTTTGTGATTTTCACAAGATCAACAAACACACAATAGCTAGCTACATGAGGCTATAAAATCTTATCTAGGACCTCATCGATGATAAGACTATAACCATCGACTAACCAATAGGAAACCAAGATCTCAAGATATACATGAATCCGATGTCGGATCACAACAAAGGAAAAGGGAATAATTACACCAATGTAAAACATGTTTATGATCATGTTGTAGCATCATTGGATGAGTTTGTAATGGTTTTCAATATCAAATTGCCCAAAGCAGAGTGTGGAGTCACCACATTTACTAGCAAGATCTCTATCCCAAGACCATCACCACCATCTAGGGCACCACCTGCCAATATAAAATCTAACCCTAGTAGCTATAACATCTTAGAACAACTAAAAAAGACCCCCACCCAAAAATCCATCATGGAGTTGCTTAAAATATCGCCTACATATAGGGATATTCTAGAGAAGGCCTTGTCTGCATCCTCCATTCCCATGGATGTAGACCAATTTCAAGCTATGGTTGGAAAAATCACTACACCACATCTTCTTACATTTTCTGAGCATGACCTCTGGATGCAACCATAACATAATTGTGCACTCCATCTTGAGGTCTTGGTCCATAAGAACAAATTATTATTCTAGAATGTAATATAGATCAGTCTGGAAGCAATACAGATAAATGCAGAACACTCGTTAATGCTGTGAAGGACTTCTCTACCTGTATGAATGAAAAGATCCATAGGAAAAAGGAAGATGAAATGAATAATCTCTTGTAGGAATTAAAGGATCGATGTGAAAATGCCTTCTCCAATCTTCATCAGCTAATCAAGCAAGGTCAAGAATTTCTTGAGGAAGGAAATTCTTTGTATTTGTATAGCCTGCAATGGTAGGATGCCACAACCGTTATCAAGAAAGAGCTTGACTCAATTGAGTCAATGATCAGGTAGGCATACCATTCTTTTAAGTTATTTGAAGACTTGTCTGGATTCGAAAGATCCTCAATTGAGGAAATGCACCAAAAGTACTTCAAACTACAACAACAACAGGGCAACATCATTCTTCCCTTAGGAAATCTCTGAGAGATGTGTGCAAACAATATTTTGTTGATGAATTGTGCCCTCCTGAAGGCACAACTGACAACTCTCTCTGATCCTTGCTTCATTTAAGATGGAGAATCTCTACTTGCATCCATTCAAGTTCATGAATATAGCTTCTAACTAAAGCAATTTTACAGTGGAATGATAATAAGGGTAAGTGGGTCACCAATCTTCAGAAAATCAAGCAAGTCTTTTTTCAGTGGCACATCAAGAAATCCTAAGGTTTTCACCCTATACCCCTTGTTCATTGATGTCAAAAGGGGGAGAAATAGAAAGGAAATTTTTTTATTTTGAAAAACAAAAAAACAAAGATAGTCATCTTAGGGGGAGTTCTGGAGTTTGTTTTTAAACTTCTTCGGCAGTTTGGAATTTTGTTTGGCATCAATGACAAAGGGGGAAATTGTTGATATTTGTCATTGATGTCATTGTTCAGTCTGGTACCCTTATCTTTGGTGTTCTTACCTCTGGCCTATCCCTTGATCCGGTAGCATTGTTACTAGCATAAGTTTTGGTCTATGCAATGTTGTACTAAAGTTTGTTTTGGTCTGGCCCTATTCAGTATAGCATGGGATATCCTTTTTGCATCTATGCTGACATCTCCAACACTTTGTGTAATGTGCTCACCTGACTTTATCTTTGATGCAAGAAGACTAATGGAAATGCAAATTCAGTATATATACATATATGTAGCGGCATAAAAAAGTACACAGTGGAATGATATGTGATGTACGATAGCGATCTGTTGATATTATCTTGCAAACTAATATATGTGCTATATTGCCTAGTGTAGTGTTTGTATAGAAGAACCTTGTGCTTTAGTGAGAATTTTATTCATGCATATGTAGATGCAATTATAGCAGTTCAATTTTGTAACATATACTCTAGTAGTAAGTTAGCTGTAATAGTTGGTTTTTGTATCTTGGGCAGTGAGCCCACCGATAGTGAGCCACCTATGTATTTTGTAACCGGTTACTTAATACTTGAGAGTTAACCCTCTTCGTGGTTTTTCCCATCTTGGGTTTCCACGATAAAAATCTCGGTGTTATGTGGTGTTGTGTTATACTGGTTATTGTTTAGTAATTTTAATTATGTTATGTGGACAACTATTTAAAGGTTTTAATATTTTTAAAGGAATACTGGTTCACCCCTCCCCTCTCAGTATTCTAGATGTTCAACAATGGAAAGGGCACATCCAGAAACAACATGAGGATTGAGGAAGACATATCCCATTGATGATAATGTAACTAAAGGATTGAGGTTTGTAGCAAGGCTGGGAACAAAGCCAATGACTATTTTGGATGATGCACTAGGTTGCATAACAAGATTGTATGGATTAGGCTTGTTGCATTTGGAATGACTAACCTTAGAACTAGATGAGATTATGGAGGGAACTTGGATAAGTGGATTAGAATCCTTAAACAAATTACAAGGGAGAACAAAGTCTAGCGATAAGTACGAAAGGATAATGGATTGATTTTGGTAAAGGATAGGAGACATGAGGATTATTGGCTGGAAGAATTATCATATGATCTCCAAGGACTACGTCACATAGGAATAATTTTTTTTCTTCGAGGTATGGGTTTGGATAAATTCTATGAAGGCAATGACATGATATTTCATGGATAGTGTATGACCAAAGAATAGACATGCCAAGAATTTTCCCAAAGCATAATTTATGTTTGCACCCCATTTCTTATCAAGATCAAGGTAGGTGTGAAAATGGATGGAAACAATATGGATTGGATGAATAGATGGAAATGTTATGAGAAAGGCATGAGAGATGAGACAACTTTCCCCCAAGTAATGGTCCACATAGGTAATTGCTCTTACACATGATGCCTATTTTCCAAGTTTTCATCATGGTACTTATCCAAAGGGCCATAAAAATGGTTTTCACTATTGGATGAAATTTTTCTCTTTACTATTTTTTTATTTCTTTTTCTTTTCCTTTTTTTTTTTTCTCTTTCTCTTTTGATGTCACACAAGATGCCTGTTTGCTAGGTTTTCATCAAGGTGACATTTTTTTTTATATCAACTTGGTGTTTTGGATGATCGCTGATTGTTTTGAATCCTTTGATGGTGTTGATGTAGATACTGGTGTCATGATATACCAATAGTGATCTTTATGGAGTAGTTGTCTTGTTAGGATCATAACACTTGCGTACAATTGATTGATGTCATTACGATCCTCTTTGATACTAGTGTTGGCCTTATCAAAATATGCACATCGTGATAGAGTTCCATGTGAGTCATTATGATAAAGACGTGCTACCAAGATGCAATGAATTTGTGAAGTAGGATTTTTAGACTTTAAGCGAGATGTGGGATTATGATGGATGATGGTAGGTGTGGATGTACTATTTGGCATTTTGGATGTAGCAATTTTTACTTTCCAAAACGAGGATTGTGGATGATGGAGTTTGGAATTTTGATTGGGATAGTGTTTGGAACCAACACTTTTATATACCTTGTGAGATGACCATTTTGAAGGAGGTGGACATTTGTTACATGTGGGAGACCTCTTTTCTTGTGGCTCCACATTTTGATTGGATATTGGAATTGAAATGCTTTCTTTACTTGATCCATTTTTCTTTGGGATCCATTTTAACTTTATTTGTCCACTTGGATTTTTGCATTCAATGGCCTTTGATATTTTTTTTCATGCTTTAGACTTGTAAGAATTTTGTTTTTGGTGGTTCCAATTGATGAGATTAATTATGTTGGAATGTTGTTTTATGGTGTGGATGGAAGGAGTGTTGGAAACGACCTTATGACAAGGACTACTCATGGCCCCCATTTTGATGTTTGTATTGGATGAAGTTATCCCCAATATCATTGAGGTATCACTAACATCATTTGATTTTCTGATTGAAGACTAGCCAAGACCTTGATGTCTAGGATTTTCATGAAACTTTACTAGTTCTAGAATTCCTTACTCATGTAGGCCTAGTTCTTTTCCTTGATACTGCATACTTTGACAGATTCTATTTGTGATGGGGTATTTGTTGTTTTGAAAGCAAGATGCTAACCCATTATTATGTATGTGGAAATTGTTGCTTGGAATTTTCTCCTCTACAAGAAAGCCCGCTTTGACAAAGGTTGATGATCCTAACTGATAGGATATTTTGGCTTTATCATTCATCATGATTGTTTCTTCTTGATCATTTGGGACGTCAATTTGATCCATGGTAGATTTTGTATCTTCTTCTTTGACTTGATCAATGGTAGCTTCTTTATGTTCTCTTTGATCTATAGTAACTTTTTTATGTTCTTCTTTGACTTTATCAATAGTAGCTTCTTTATGCTCTTCTTTGATGTTATCCATATCATTCATTTGATTATCTATATGCCCAAAAGATGTAAGTGTCTCATCTTGGGAAATGGAGGTGTTTGGAGTTTGGATAGGACCAACTTCAACTATTTGATTATGAATGGTATAAAGGTTAATGAGAGGATAATTTTGGGTTTCTTTTTCAATGGTAGGATTTTGATCAAAGATAGGTTTATTTTGGATGACATGATTCGAAATGGTATCTTGATTAGTGATTGGATTAACTTGGATATCATGCTTTGGTCTTTTATTTGGACGTATATCCCAAGGTTTAGGAAATGGAATGTGATTTTGGGTAATGATAGGATTTTCTTTGATAAACTCAGGATTTTGACATGGCAATAATGGAGCTTCAATAGCAATATCTTTTTTGGTATTGGTAAGCGATGGAGGGCATGATGGTGAAAAATGGTTGGATGGTGTAGGATTGGCAATGTGATTGGATCGCCTAACTTTGTTTTCATTTAGGATTTAAACAAGTTCCTTTACTAGTTGTCCTTGCAGAGGATTAATTAATGTAATTTTATTGGATGGTATTGTAGTTTGGGATGGAATGGATGGCAATGGATTAGTGGATGCTAGATTAGGATAATATGTGGAGGATTGGAATGGACTAGTGGAAGGTTGGTTTCCCTTGTCAAGGTTAGGATAAGGATGATTAATGGATGTTTGTTGGGGATTAATGGTATGGATTATGTTAGCTAGTTCTTGATAAGGAGGATAGATGGATGGGGGACTAGAGCTTATAGATTTTTGGTAAGATGGGTAGATGGCAGGCTGACTCGGGACTGTGGGTGTTTGGTATTGAAGATTGAGGATGAATTGGTATTCAGCTTGACTATGAAGAAGATCAAGGTAAATTGAAGACATAGTCATGAGTTTGGATTAGGATGGATAAGGAAAAATTAGCGAGGAGCATATAAAACTTGTGACCTTCAAATGACAATGCAAAAGGGATATGCGACTATGCTATGCTTTTTTTTGTGATTTTGTTTTTTGGATATGAGGATGCAAAGTTGCAATGTACCTAAGACCAAGATTACAAAATGGTGGGATGATAATGACCCTATGACAAAGGGATATGATATGCAAGGATGATAAATGCGAAGTGAGATATGAGACTAAGCAATGTTTTTGTATATTTTGGATTATAAGGATATGAGGATGAAAATGATAATGACCAAAGGATATGGTATGATAATGAAAATAAAGTGAGACTAAAGGATTTCAAATGATACTAAGGTTGTGGACCTCAAGATTTAAGATAAAGGATGGTAACCAATCTACGTTGATCCTATATGGGAATGCAAGATGATATGAGATTAAGCTATGTTTTTGTGATTTCTTTTTTTGGATATAAGGATGCAAGATGACCATGCAAGGATAATGATGACCCTAAGACCAAAGGATGAAGGTAAATGAAGGTAAATGAGACCAATGGATGCCAAATGATACCAAAGGGAGACTAATCAATGATCAAAGGTAATGATTCTACTAAGGCTAAGATGAAATTAAACTATGGTTTTTTTGTGTTTTTGGGATATAAGAATGCAAAGTGAAAGTGCAATTTAAGTCCAAGACTAAAGATTGGTTGGATGATAATGAAGCTATGGTCAAAGGGTATGGTATGAATCTAAATGAGACTAAGATAATGCAAAGGATGTGAATCCTAAAATTTAAGGCAAGGGATGGTAACCAAGCTAATATAGGGCCAAGATAACAAACCCAAATGTCATTGACCTTTGTGATGACCAAGATGATAGTTTTGACAAGGGGAGTCTAAACTAAGACACAAGTTTGAGACTCAAGTTTTGACCAAGATGAAAATGAAAAAGGTTGATAAAATAAAAGAGGAAGGTCAATGACAAGTTGGATAAGCAACCATGGACTATCTAAAGGCTTAGTAATCTTCCTATGTTTGAAATCTAAAAGGTAGGTGCAACCTAAGATCTAGGATTAATTTATGCAAGGAAAAAGGATGAGGAAAGCAACCTAGAATGAAATGTAATCCTAAATGAGGATGATGGAATGGATTAGTAAAAATCTGCAAGTCTAAGGTTTAGATAACAAGATCTCTGTCAAGATGAATTGGTTCAATTTTGGACAATGATTTTTGAAATTTTGGTAATTAGGCAGTTGCGGCTTTATTTCAAGCAGTTGTGGTTCACAAAGAGTTTGATTTGCAATTTGGTGGTTTTTTGATTGGTTTTGATGAGATTTTGTGAGATGAAGTTTGAAAAACACAAAATATAGTCTCAAACACTTGTTTTGATCTGGTTTTGGATGTGAAAAAAATTGATTTCAAGATGAAAACACTCATAGACAACATGCACAATCATAGGATTAGCAAAGAAACCACTAGTTGATATCCCCACTTGGATTTATCCAACCACTTAAACAAGGAAAACAACTAGAGACTTGGTGGCACTAGCTCCCTCTTACAAGAAACTCACTTCTCGAGCACACCAAGTCTAACTCCCCAAAGAGGAATTTCTGTCTCTATATATGAATAGTGAAAATATGGGGCGACATCAAAGGTTCGACCTCCTGTGATCAACAAGTGTATAAAAGGTTTTTGGCTACTAAAACAATTGGTTCTTAGTAAGGGCATTCATTCAAGGTGGCCATACATGTGGCAAGATTAGCTCAAGATTATGGTCAATCAAGAGGCCTCCCAGTCCCTTCCTAAGAAAGGATTTTGACATAGCTCACGGGGCTACTGAGGGTGGAACTTATTAGTATGACACATCCACACTTGTTGCTTATGACTTTCGTCATAAACTCTTTTCTTATATAGCGGTTTGAAAGAGCCTGGCTTTAGCTTGTTACCACTTGGGTTGTTCCCACCTTTCGAAGCGAGGTGCCCTCTAAAAGAAAAGGTACACAATAGCAAGGAAGTACGTTGTTTTTGATCTCCCAAATTACATGAAGCGCAAGAAGAGAGTATACAAAATGCCTTTGCCTCACACTCTCATGGGATTCATTTTAATTACAAAATCCAAATGTGGGGGTGGCTATAGAAATGCTTTTGATCCTCAAGATCACCAAGCAGCATGAGAGGAGAGCATACACATCCTATGACAAATTGCAAACCACAAACCACAAAAGACACTTGTCAATTTTAACCCTTTTCTTATGATTTGAAGACACTTGGATTCTTTTTAGGTCAATGTCATGTGATGCATGCTCATTTTAAAACTCATGAGTGAGAAAATACATTTTTTTGTTCATTTTAAACCCTTATGAATGGAAAAATGCATATTCATTTTAACCTTATGAATGTGATGCAAGTTGTAGTTGTAAATTTTAGGCCCAATGAGTGATTCATGTAAATTTTTTGTTCATTTTAAGCGCCATGAATGAAATATGCAATTTGTTCATTTTAAACCCATGAATGGAATAATGCAATTTGTTCATTTTAAACCCATGAATGGAATATGCAATTTATTTTTGTTTGAAAAACAAAATGATAAAACAAAGCTAAGTAAATGAAATGATAGGGCAACAAATGATTATGTTTCAAAAGAAACAATTTATAGAACTCCCTCCAAAATTGATGCCACATGTTGAAAACAAGAGATTAGTAAACTAAAAAAAACTTTAATGATAAAAACAAACTAAAACTAGTGATAAATTTCTCAAAACTAAACAAAATTTTAAACTGTAAAAATCTATCGAAAGCTAAGACATAAAACTTCAAAACCCAGAAAGAATTTGGCAAAATCCTACAAAATAAAAGTGTCATAAACAAAAGAAAATGCGGGTTTTAACAACAAAATTTTAAAAAGCTGCAAGCACTAAAATGGCCATAACTTTCTCAAAATGTATTGAAATTTAAAAAAGTTTTAAGTTTCAAAAAGCTAAGAGCGACACCTACAAAACCTAGATAATATTTTTTTAAGATATTATATGCCCATTTTTTTGTGCTCAAAAGAAGATGATGCTATTTTATGCGAATTCTTGGCTGTAACGTACAAAAAAACAAAAGCAAACAAGAAAACAAATGGATTTCTCTGCAAAATTGTAAGATTCATGTCAGGTTCACCAAATGTGAGATTCAAAAATGTAAAATTGCTAATATCAAGTAACAACCACTCTACAAAAGATCTAAGCCCAAATTTCAAATCCAAACAAGAGAGTACAAATGATCAAAAGAGAGAAAACAAGAAGAAAAGCACAAAATAAAACTCCCATATCATAGTTGATTCATCTCCCTTGCTTCTCCTCCATTCTTTCTCAAATTGCAAAGCTTTTCCATTAGATTTTGAAGTGCTTGAATACCTACAATTGCAATAATAGGATAGCAAGAATTTTGGAGAAATGTGGTTGTAAAGACAAAATGGAAGAGAAGACCTTTTATAGAAAAGATTTCAAATGGACGGACAAGATCGATCTTCTAGAAAGATGCCAAGATCAACGGTTGAGAGAACATGAAACATAGAGGAATGGGGGTTACAAAATGAATGGTCAAGATTGAGAAGAGACCAGAGTCAATCGACGACCGAGATTCAAAAATGAGATAGTGGAAGGAGATAATGGAGAAATTAAAAATTAAAATAATTTAATTCACGAGAATGAATCTTTGACCAAGTGGAGGCATCAATAATTTATTTAAATTAATTATTTGAGGAAAAGGAAAGTGGGCATTTAATTAAAATGATTTATGCAACCATTTTAATTAAATACAAAGAAATAGAGAAATGGAATTAAATAATTAAATTAGATTAATTATTTAAGTGGGGGAGAAATGTCAAAAGATAGTCAAATAATCTAAAATTTATTTGACTATAGAAGAATTAAAAGGTTAATGACTAAACAAACAACTAATAATAATTATTTGACTATAGACTTATAGTGAAAGGTAAATAATTAAATAAATAGCAATTTATTTAATTATTGAAGAAAAGGAGATTAGCAACACAATTAAATTTATTTAATTGATCATACTAGAATAAAGATCAAGAAACAAATTAATTAAATAATTAAAATTATATAATTAATAGAGGAATGTTATAAAAGATAATAATTAAATAATTAAAATATTTAATTATGCAAGGAAGAAGACCAAGACAATGGAAAAATGATGCTCGCAGACAAAGACATTTTTCAGTGTCTACACTTAAAGCTTAAGGAGATTTAGGATTTGATGGAATTGGGAATTATGGATGACGAGACCTATAATAAAAAAAGGGAGCTTATATCTCAATGGTATAAATGTAATCCATATTTTTACAAGCCTAGGATAGTTATTTAAATGTTTGATTTAAATATTTTTGTCTTAAATCCAAAAGGGAAAAAATTCAATCTTTTCACAAGTCTTGGTGAAGATTTTTCCTCAAATCCCACCCCATGCCAAAGGAAAAGAAAATCCTCATGTTGCATGTAAATGTGGAAGTTTAACTCTTTTGTTTGAGTGCCAATTTTAGGGAAAATAAAATCTGAGAAGGGTTTTAATAAGCTCATTTTAGTCTTCTTTAAACACCCAAATGCATGAAAAGCAAAAGAAAAGTCTCCTTCTAGGCTCATATTGCATGACATAAGGAATTGTTCAATATTTCTTTAGTTGAAGAGCATGTAAAAGGATTTTATTAAATCATATGTCAAGTCCACATCCACTAAAAGAGAGTGAAAAGCTCGCTGCAGTTAGGGTTTCTCTTGAATGCATGCAAAACAAAGCTCGAGGAAATATTTGCATGGAATTCATGCAAGGTTATTAATGTTTACATTGTAGGTCTAAGGAGCTACCCTAGCATTTTGATGAATACATGTAGGTGTTTGGCACATAAAGATGGCATTACATTATGAGACTTTCAGAGGTACCATATTACACAGAGGTTTGCATGTTAAGGTATCATGGGCATAGACTTTGATGAAGGCTTTGAGTGTAAAAGATGTAAGGGATAGATCCATGAAAACAAAGTGCCAAGGTATAGACAGTTGTGGTTGTAGCTTCCTCACAAACTTTGGAGAAAAATAAGTCTATTTCTTAGCACAATAGAGACAGATCGAGTTCATTTGATTGGCCTATGTTGATTTCAAAAATTTTAAAGGGTCATTGATTTTGGAAGCAAAGATAGGCATGATGAAAGAAAGTTCATGAGTTTGTGGAAGGAAGCCTTTGGGGGCATGATCATCGAGAGGACCAAGGATATAAGCTACAAAAGGAACAGGAGGTTATCCACACCAATAAAACATCAACCTTTTCAAGGAGGTGAGCTTTTTTTAACAATCATCATAGTAGATCTCCAGTATGAAAGAAGAGGGACACAACATCAAAGTCAACTTCATAGGAAGATTAGAGAACTTTTATACAAATCTGTGGAATGCATTTTTGCATTTAAGTCGCTTGCCCAAGCAAATCAATAAGGTTCTTGAATTTTTAAAGTCTTCCTTGAGGCCATGCAAAAAGAATTTGAGTGGTGTGCGACACATGACTGAAAGGCAGGTTTACATCATTGGAGTCCTTCAAATGAGACACGATAGGATAACATAACAAGTGAGGGTTTTATTGAACAGATGGTTATCATGTAAATTCCCTACTTTATGTAAAGCTTCTTCATTGTATTTTGACACATTGGATGAGGGGAAAGCTACACAACATGATGAAGGGATTATGTATTAATATATTTGTTGTTGCAGTAAACTTGTTGCCTTATCCTTGCGAAAATGGTTACAAAAGTTGTAGACAGAGTTGGAGGTTGGAGTTTCATTTGAATGCATTTGTGCCTTATAAATATAGGATGATCAAGTACTCTGTAATTCAAATGTATTGGTTGATAAGAGATGTACAATCTTGGGGAAACTTGTATATAAGTTGTCATTTTCAGAGGCCTGTATGGGTAGTTATAGTTTTAGTGAGGTTGAAAATGTGGCAATCAAATGGAACCACCAAATTGAAAAATATCACATGCAGAAGATAACCCTGTTGAGAAGAAATGTCAAAAGAAACAGAGGCTATTGATGAAAATAAGGTAGCAAATATTTAGTCAAATTTTGGCTTTGTTCAAAAGCATTGCACAGTAGTGGAAGGTGACACTCTTTTGTAATGCTTGAGGATTTCCATCATGCAAACATCAATTTCTTTCTAGAAAGAGAAGGAATAAAAAAAGAACAGGATAGATGAATCATCTTTAGAATCAAGAAATGATATTTGTTTAAGTAAATTGTCGCGCTTATGGTCAACATAACCCAAATCATTAAAGACGTTGTTTAGTTGAATTCTTCCCAAACAAAGTGATTAAAAATATAAAGGTCATTTCAAAATAGGGTTAAAAGATGCAGCTGGAGATTTAATGATCAGGGGAAGTTCATGAGAGAAAAATATTAGGGCTTATTTAGTTGCATTACTTTAATAGATGATGTTATTTTTGGCTCATTTTTTGATAATTTTTTAGATGATGGACATTTCAAGCTTGTTTTCTTTTTGTCATGGTGAGGGGGTAGCATTTAGAGGATTTGATTATGTCAAGATGAATGGATGTGGAAATAATTGATTAAAGGTTCTATCAGTTGTGTGCTATGGGCATTCAACTTGCCAAACACTGAGAATTCCTAATATGGATAGTCCAAACTTGGAGGAGCAGGGACATAATTTGAAGAGCCAACATTATCAGCTCCTACTACTAGTGTTGTTTTCTTTTCAACTTCATAGACCTCTGAATCAAGTTATGATAGTAGGTTGCTAAAAAAGGAATAGTGCAATCAAGGTCAAAGCATCAAAATGATGAGGGAAATGCTCTATAAAGTGCAGTGCGACAAGGTGTTGATGCATAACAATAGACTATGAGGGAGTCATGAAGCAGTAAGGCAAATATCATTGTATACCGAATGCATAGTTTTATCATAAAAGTATAGTTCACCTTGACTGTCATTTGTGACAATAAATGAATCTTGTTTGTGTAGCGAGTTAATGGAAGCAATATCAAAATGTACTGATAAAAGAGAGAAATAGCTAAAGGCTAAGGGTTTAAAGATAATCTCATCATGCAAGAAAACCCCAGACAGTTTCTAAATTTGTCCTAAACATTTAGTTTTGAGAAACTTACAAATAGTTTAGACTTTTTTGATAGGGCTACATAGTTATAACTAAAGTTGGCAAGCGTTAGATTCAAAAATCATACAAAATGGGGTTGTTTAGAGCCCTTAAATTAAGGCTTTTTTGCCTTACATGCTCAACAACTTCCAAATTCATGTAAATTGGTTCAAACCACCATTTAAGGAGGATTTTAAGGCACAAAGGGCAGTCCCACTTCATTTTTGAGGTCCCACATGGATTGACCATCACACAAGGGGAGTTTTGGACACTTAATCACTCAGTTTGCTCTAGTTTTGAAGCCTCTTTTGCATGATTTTTAAGCTTGCATGACCAAATAAAAATCTTTCAGATGCATAGATCAAGGAGATCATCTTCTTCAACAAATTCATGCAAGGGAGATGATTGAAGCATCAATTCCAGTCAACTGAAGATCATTCTAGGCTTCCTTTCAACATATAGTGCAAACTCCAATCATTCTTTGAGGGGGTTCTTGATTCTTCTTCTCATTATGAGTTGAGAGATATTAATGTAACATAATTTTCTGAGTAATTCTTAGTTTATTTTTATATAGCAACAATGTTTTCTTTGAAATCAATAAAGAAAAGAGTTTTTGGTCCTATTTGGAGCTTTTATTTTGCATTGTGGATGTATGTTCTTGTAGATTTTCATTGTGCTTCATGTGAATCCTTTGTTTTCTTCCTCATCTAAGCAATGCATTTTGAATGTTTGCATATTAAATCAGGTCATATGCTGTATCAAACCAATTTTGAGTAAAACTTGATGTGTAAAATCATTTTACTTTCAAAACAACACTAAAAATTGAAACCATCATGTGAAACACTTTTGATTTTATGTAAAATCTAAATTGTGAACATCATAACCAACAACTTTTGATTCAAAGTTATAAGTCAAGGCTTTAGTTTTTCATTCCAAAATAATTGTCATATCACCTCCTAGAATTAAATTTACATTTCTAGAGCATCTTTCTATCCCTTTTCCAATCAAATTCATTAGTTTCTAGGAGATCTAAAGGGGAACCAACTTGTTGGCCTCCTACAATGATCTTAATAACTAAGCCTTTACAACCATGATTCAGAGATTGAACATCTAACTTGAATAGCCATTTCAATCATCATGAAGGTGCATTTAACTTGTCAACCCAGGGACGTGAACTTGAAATGGGTCAGCACAGTATGTTCACTAGGAACTCAAAGTAGCCATTTCATTCTACAACTAAGGAACACACAAGTAATAGAAGCAAATTGCTTGAAAAGGAATGAAACAAATGTTGAACATCAATCAATGACTAGGCTAAGTTGAAATGCATAACAAGAATAAAAATCTGGGCAACAAACATGACATTACTCTGTCTACTTTGGTTGCAGGAACAGTCATAGAATGAAATTCAGTTGGTGCCAAATTCATAACTAAGTACTAAACAAAAAGTAATACTAAAGTAATACTAAACTAAGAAGATGGATTACTCACTAAGTGGGCCCCCTTGTATAAGTATCCTCTAAAACTAATGAAAACTCAGATGCTCAAACTTAGAACTTTATTTCATTCACTATGAATCATGAGTACAAAAGAGTAATGTATCTGTATTACTAAAAACTGGAGAGTGCAAGTAAAATATCAAATCATGCAACCTTTTTGAAGAAGGGGCATCAAATCATTATTTATACTAACAATTAAATGAGGCAATCAACTCCATGCTGGGAGGACACCATTTAGGGAAAACAGAGGAAATGGAGCGATGGCGGTTACGTGTGCATGGAATCTGGTCAGACATGTAGGTCCAAACACAGATTCAGCTTAGCAGTAACGCCCGTGCATGCTTGATCATTAAATTCCACTACAAGGCGGTGACGTTCAGTTGCATGAAGAATCTTTTGCCGTCGACCTCCTTTGACTTGGGGCGATTCCTTTGCTGGATGTTATGTTGCATGCCCAGCTGGCGGTGTCTTCTTGAACTTAGTATATTAAATTTGCATGGTAAAGCTAGTATGCATAATAACTGCACATCTATAACCACCTTAAGGAACATTCATTAACCACATGCAAAATCAATATAGATAATCCACATATTATGCCAAATGGCATTAAAGCTTGCAGAGATAGGATTAAGTCCAATGTCAATAGTTTGAGGGAAACATTATGAAAATACCAAAAATTTAACATTAAAGTCCATGACATATACCAACAAATAAACTATAAATTCTACCCTAAATTGGACCAAAAACTAGGCTCATCACAACCCATAATCTAGAGATTAATCTTCATCATGAGCAACCCATAGGCCCCAAGATGTTTCCATGTTTCACAATATTGCTAAGCCTCCAAGCTTAGTATCTAGGTGCAATCTTCATGACAACAGTTTTTGGCACGCCCAATGGGACAGATTGGACTATTTTAGTCCAAGGTTTGCTCATATATCACTGATATTTAGTGTGTATGTCAGTGATCTCAGCCTTTGGAGGCAAGAAAAAACACATCTAGTGACTCTGAATGGCATTTCTATTGGTTTCAATATGATCAAGTGCTGGTTTATTTCAAAAAAATTATATTTTTGCTTGTTTTCTATCTTTTAAATGAGTAAGTATGTCTATGTTTCATGGGAATATGTCATATCATCCATTATATCATGAAAATCCTGCTAATCCACCCTCTTATCAACCATATCAAATCAACCATGTTGGTGGTTTTAGTCCAAATCCCATGACCTTTCAAGAAAACCAACATGTTCAATATGATTACCACCCACCCACCTCTGGTCAACCTCCATATCAACCTCCATATGCTCAAAATCAGCCCCAAGAAGCCCATTTTATTTATAACTAGTATGGATATTCTCCAATCAAACTCCAAACATTGAAGATATGAGCTTCAGGGATATAAGGTTTCACATTGAGAGGCAGTTGAGTAAGGTTGGAGGAAATAAGGGGTATGAAGGAGATAAAGAACATAATTTGCAATAGGATGAGTTGGCTTACTTAGATTATCAACACCAAGAAGAAGAGGAGATACAAAGAAGGTAGTTTGAAGAGTATCTTTTAAGAGAGCTTGCTACAAAAGAGGAATAGATCAAGCCTTTGTTTGCTCAAACACAAAGGTGTGAGGTTCAAACAACTCCTTCATACTAGATCGTCTTGTTCAAGAGGAGGTTCATAAGTATGAAATTCCAAGTTTTAGGCAAGGTAAACCTCTTAAGTCTTCTAATCAATCTTTTAAACTTAAAATTTCAAGTTTTAGAAGCCCTCAACCTTTGCAAGATCTAGAAATTGATCAAGAGCAACCTAGAATACCTCAAGGGAAGCCTTCTCCAAAGTTTGCACAACCTCAAGAAGGTCAACAAGACTTCAATAATCAGCCTTATTCTCCTATCATAATTTTCCTTTGCAAAGATGGATCCATTGTTTATCAAAGCAACTGGTTTACTGAGCAGAAAAAAGAGGTGTTTGAAGATAAAAAGGTAGAAACTTTTTCTATTGATATGCTTGCTTATAATGAACAAGAGAAAAATTCAGACTTGCAATAGGAGGTGGATGAGTATTATCAAGCAAGGAAGCAGGATAAAGAGCTTGAGAAAGGTAATGAAAAGCATGACTTCATGTTTTTATTTGATGAACTCCCTTCTTTCATTGAGAAAGATGAAGAAAGTATACAAACTTCAAAATCATCACAAGTTTTGGAGTAGCTGGAAGAAGAGGAAAATCATGGGGTAAGGTTAGTTCATGAGGTCAAAATCAATCCTCTCCAATTAAAAAGAAAGGAAGAGGATGAAGAAGATATGTTTTGGGATGATCTTGAAGTATTTGTTTCAAAATTGGATGACAAATCAAACTTGTTAGAAGAGGTGGATGAGCATAATCAACCAAGGCAGTAGATAGAAAAGCTTGAAGAAGTTTTAGAATATTTGAAGGATGAGGAAAAGCATGAGAAACACCTTAATTTTTTGATTCCTCAAGAGAGCTGTCATGATGAAGACTTGTTTCAAGATGACATTGAGCTATTTTGTTCACACTTAAATGATAAGCCATGTCCTTTCAAGGAGGAAGATCATGAAAAACAAGAGCAACAAGTGAAAGTGCCCATGTTTCCAAATGAGTCACTAGAAATGGAGCAAGCCAATCAACAAAATGATAAGACATTAGTACATAAGAGAGAAACCAACAAGGAGTGCTTAGTTTTTGTCCTTTCAAGAGGATGTCCTATCAGACATCTAATTCAAATTGAGTCCAACAAAGCACCATAGGTCATGGTTGCACTCAAGTGTGAGATTGCAACTAAAAAGTAGTAGATCCAACTTACCCATGTACCTCAAAATAACATGTATGGTCTATATGATGAGGTAGATGGACTTGTTTTCATTCTCCAAGCTTTGTTGCAACAGTTGATCATTTTTTTGACATTTCTCCATATCCATTTGGCTGTTCAAAAGCATATGAAGCATTGCAAATTGTTGAGAAAAGGAAGTTATTTTGCAAGACCAATTAATGGCTTTGTCTAAACACTACCACTACTAGTTAGTGTGGGTTAGAGTAGGAGTTTTCAGTTAATAAGTGTTGATTTCACATCTATTTCAGTTCAATTTTCATTTTCCAAGAAGCACTCTTGCATAGTTTGCTAGCCTTGTTTGGAGCCATTGTAGTTTTCTTTCAAGTTTTGTTTTGCTACAGTTCAAATTCTAACAACTAAGTTACAAAGGATTTTCTAAGTTACAAAGGACATGAATTGACTCCTATGCCCAATGGATAGGTTTAGGCAACTTGTATAAGATGCTTAGTAGGAAAGCATATAACATAGGTCACCAATAATGTAATCCATATTTTTACAAGTCTAGAACAATTATTTAAATGTTTGATTTAAATATTTTTGTGCTAAATCCAAAAGGGAAAAAATTATATCTTTTTCACAAGTCTTGGTGAAGATTTTTCCTCAAATCCCACCCCATGCCAAAGGAAAAGAAAAGCCTCACATTTCATGCAAATGTGGAAGTTTAACTCTTTTGTTTGAGTGTCAATTTTAGGGAAAATAAAATTTGAGAAGGGTTTTAATAAGCTCATTTTAGTCTTCTTTAGACACCCAAGTGCATGAAAAGCAAAAGAAAAGTCTCCTTCTAGGCTCATATTGCATGGCACAAGGCATTGTTCAATATTTCTTTAGTTGAAGAGCATGTCAAAGGATTTTATTAAATCATATGTGAAGTCCACACCCACTAAAAGAGAGGGAAAAGCTTGCAACAGTTAGGGTTTATCATGAATGCATGCAGAAAAAAGCTCAAGGAAATATTTGCATGGAGTCCATGAAAGGTTATTAATGTTTACATTGCAGGTTGAAGGAGTTTCCCTAGCATGTTGATGAATACATGTAGGTGTTTGGCACGTAAACATGACATTACATTATGAGACTTTCAAAGGTACCATATTATACAAAGGTTTGCATGTTAAGGTATCATGGCAATAGATTTTGATGAAGGCTTTGACTGTAAAAGATGTAAGGGATAGATCCATGAAGACAAAGTGCTAAGGTATAAATAGATGTGGTTGCAACTTCCTCAAAAACTTTAGAGAAAATTGAGTCTATTTCTTAGCACAACAAAGATAGATCAGGTTCATTTGATTGGCCTATGTTGATTTCAAAAATGATAAAGGGTCATTGATTTTGGAAGCAAAGATAGGCATGATGAAAGACAGTTCGTGAGTTTGTGGAAGGAAGCCTTTGGAGGCATGATCATTGGGAGGACCAAGGATATAAGCTACATAAAGGAATAGGAGGTTATCTACATCAGTAAAACATCAACCTTTTCAAGAAGGTGAGTTTTTTTAACAATCATCATAGTAGATCTCCAATGTGAAAGAAGAGGGAAACAATGTCAAAGTCAACTTCATAAGAAGATTAGAGAAATTTTATACAAATCTGTGGAATATATTTTTGCATTTAATTTGCTTTCCTAAGAAAATCAACAAGGTTCTTGAAGTTTTAAAGTCTACCTTGAGGTTGTTGGTGTAATTAATATTTAATTACACTTTGCATAAGTTTACTTAGGCATACTTAATTCCTAAGTTATAGGTTGTTATCCTTATCTTGTTGAGCTATCTTGTTGCTCAAGATAAGATTAGGTTTATGCATCTTTGATTTTATAAAAGAAAAGATGCATAAACCTAATATTATCTTGAGCAACAAAATAGCTCAACAGGATAAGGATAACAACCTATAACTTAAGAATTAAATATGCCTAAGTAAACTTATGCAAAGTGTAATTAAATATTAATTACATCAACACCCCCCATAAGTGCAACTTAGGGAGAAGTAGATTATTATGCAAATGATGTGAGATGGGTCCCGACAACAAAGGCCTGATCAGGTACCCATGTAAAAGTGCATAGAGGCCAAAACCAGCTTATTGACACCATGAAAATTGTGAAAAATGGATAAGCAAGTCAAAAGATACGTCTCCCGGAGTGAAAACAACAACATCTGACTTCTGAAGCCGAAAAAGACATCAAAAAATAAAAACCAAAAAATCACACATGCACCATTGTGTAGAGCGTCGAAACAACTTTCTGACGATATCTCGTTTGCAAAAAAAGGATGCCGTATGCCCACGTTACGCCCATTTCCGTGAAAATGCTCCAAAAAGGTCCAATTTGGCCATCTATAGCCCTCAGGGGCTAAAAAAATTTGGCCGTTGGTTGCATGCAGGACCAGGGGCTGGCGGTAGGCTTCTGGGGCAGAGCCCTTAGTCACTGATATGACCAGGGCTAAGGCTATGGATCAGTGGGGGCTGGGAGCCCAGGGCTCCAGGTTCCTTATGTGACCTCTGTTGGCCGATTTAAGCCCTCAGGGGCAAATGCGTATGCCGGCGGAGTTGGAGGCAGAGCCACCAGTGGCAGCGGTGGCTCGGTGGTGCGACTATGGGAGCGGCACGACGGTGGAGGTTGAGTGGCCGCCGGGTGGCACTCGACCTTTATAACTGGCAGCGCAAAAACAAATGTGCTTTTTTTGATTTTTTTGTTTTTCTCTTTGTGGAAGGTTATTTTCTGGTTTGCATTTTAGATCTTGGTTTCTAACATGGTATTGGAGCCTCGATTTTCAGCCCCTTCTCATCTTTTTTGGAGGAATACATTGTAGAGCTCGTTCGAGGTCCCTCGAGGGTTTCATTCCTTGAGTACATTTATGCAACGTCTCGGATCAGATCAGGGTTTTCCATTGGATTCAGAGCATTGGAAAAAGTCAGAAATGGCTTTTATTTCATTCATTTTGGTCACTGTTTGCCAAATCTACGAGGGTTTCAAGCTCAGTGATTTTTCTAATAGATCTGGGGTTCGCCTAATTTTTGGAGCACTTTGGGCCAAAACAGACCTTGCTGTTGGATTCGCAGCGCCCAAAAACCCCTATTTTCATATAAAGTTTGTCCAGTTTGGACATAGTCATCCGGAGAGGCAAATTTTTTTTTTACCTGAGGGTCGTACGACCCCCAGGCACGCATTCCAAGGCATCATTTTTAAAAAAAATCAAAAAGAAAAGAAAAGAAAAGAAAAGCGCATTTGTTTTTGCGTTGCTAGTTATAAAGGCTGGGTGCCACCCGATGGCCACCACTTTGCCACCGAGCGGCCACCCGACCTCAACCGTCGCATCGCTCCCACAACCACACCACCGAGCCGCCATCGCCACTGGCGGCTCCACCTCTAGCTCCGTCAGCATACGCATCCACCCCCGAGGGTTTAAATCGGCCAGCAGAGGTCATATAAGGAACCAGGAGCCTTGGGCTCCTAGCCCCCGCCGGTCCATAGCCTTAGCCCCAGTCATATCAACGACCGGGGGCTCCGCCCCAAAAGCCTGTCGCCAGCCTTAACCATAAAAATAGAGGTCGTGTGAAAAAAAATTGAGTGGTGCACAACATATGACTACAAAGGAAAGTTTACATCATTGGAGTCCTTTAAATGAGACACAACAGGGTAACATAATAGGCAAGGGTTTTATTGAGTAGATGGTTATCATCTAAATGTGCCACTTTATATAAAGCTTCTTCATAGTATTTTGACACATTGGATGAGGGGAAAGCTACACAACATGATGAAGGGATTCTGTATTAATATATTTGTTGTTGTAGTAAACTTGTTGCCTTATCCTTGCTAAAATGGTTACAAAAGTTGCAGAGAGAGTTGGAGGTTGGAGTTTCATTTGAATGAATTTGTGCCCTATAAATATATGATGATCAAGTACTATGTAATTCAAATGTATTGGTTGATAAGAGATGTACAATCTTGGGGAAACTTGTATATAAGCTGTCATTTTCAAAGGCTTGTATGGGTAGTTACAGTTTTAGTGAGGTTGAAAATGTGGCAATCAAATGGAACCACCAAATTGAAAAATATCACATGCAGAAGATAACCCTGTTGAGAAGAAATGTCAAAAGCAACAAAGGCTATTGATGAAAATAAGGTAGCAAATATTCAGTCAAATTTTGGCTTTGTTCAAAAGCATTGCACAATAGTGGAAGGCGACACTCTTTTGTAATGCTTGAGTATTTCCATCATGCAAACATCAATTGCTTTCTGGAAAGAGAAGGAATAAAAAAAGAACAGGATAGATGAATCATCTTTAGAATCAAGAAATGATATTTGTTTAAGTAAATTGTCGCGCTTATGGTCAACATAACCCAAATCATTAAAGACATTGTTTAGTTGAATTCTTCCCAAACAAATTGATTAAAAATATAAAGGTCATTTCAAGATAGGGTTAAAAGATGCAGCTGGAGATTTAATGATCAGGGGAAGTTCATGAGAGAAAAATATTAGGGCTTATTTAGTTGCATTACTTTAATAGATGATGTTATTTTTGGCTCATTTTTTGATAATTTTTTAGATGATGGACATTTCAAGTCTGTTTTCTTTTTGTCATGGTGAGGGGGTAGCATTTAGAGGATTTGATTATGTCAAGATGAATGGATGTGGAAATGATTGATTAAAGGTTCTATCAGTTGTGTGCTATAGGAATTCAACTTGCCAAACACTGAGAAGTCCTAATATGGATAGTCCAAACTTGGAGGAGCAGGGACATAATTTGAAGAGCCAACATTACCAGCTCCTACTACTAGTGTTGTTTTCTTTTCAACTTCATAGACCTCTGAATCAAGTTATGATAGTAGGTTGCTAAAAAGGGAATAGTGCAATAAAGGTCAAAGCATCAAAATGATGAGAGAAATGCTCTATAAAGTGTAGTACGACAAGGTGTTGATGCATAATAATAGACTATGAGGGAGTCATGAAGCAGTAAGGCAAATATCATTGTATACCAAATGCATAGTTTTATCATAAAAGGATAGTTCACCTTGACTGTCATTTGTGACAATAAATGAATCTTGTTTGTGTAGCGAGTTAATGGAAGCAATATCAAAATGTACTGATAAAAGAGAGAAATAGCTAAAGGCTAAGGGTTTAAAGACAATCTCATCATGCAAGAAAACCCCAGACAGTTTCGAAATTTGGCCTAAACATTTAGTTTTGAGAAACTTACAAATAGTTTAGACTTTTTTGATAGGGCTACATAGTTATAACTAAAGTTGGCAAGCGTTAGATTCAAAAATCATACAAAATGGGGTTGTTTAGAGCCCTTAAATTAAGGCTTTTTTGCCTTACATGCTCAACAACTTCCAAATTCATGCAAATTGGTTCAAACCACCATTTAAGGAGGATTTTAAGGCACAAAGGGTAGTCCTAAATTAGTTTTGAGATCCCACATGGGTTGACCATCACTCAAGGGGAGTTTTGGAAACTTAATCACTTAGTTCACTCTAGTTTTGAAGCCTCTTTTGCATGATTTTCAAGCTTGCATGACCAAAGAAGAATCTTTCACATGCATAGATCAAGGGGATTATCTTCTTCAACAAATTCATGCAAGGGAGATGACTGAAGCATCCATTCTAGTCAACTAAAGATCATTCCAGGATTCCTTTCAGCATATAATGCAAACTCCAATCATTCTTTGATTGGTTTCTTGATTCTTCTTCTCATTATGAGTTGAGAGATATTATTGTAACATAAATTTCTGAGTAATTCTTAGTTTATTTTCATGTAGTAGCAACTTTTTCTTTGAAATCAATAAATAAAAGAGTTATTGGTCCTATTTGGAGGTATCATTTTGCATTGTGGATGTATGTTCATGCAGATTTTCATTGTTGTTCATGTGAATCCTTTGTTTTCTCCCTCATCTAAGCAATGCATTTTGAATGTTTGTCATATTAAATCAACTTGTATGTTGTATCAAACCAATTTTGAGAAAAACTTGATGTGTAAACTCATTTTACCTTCAAAACAAAAGTAAAAATTGAAACCATCATGTGAAACACTTATGATTTTATGCACAATCTAAATTGTGAGCATCATAAGCAACAACTTTTGATTTAATGTTATAAGTCAAGGCTTTAGTTTTTCATTCAAAAATCGTTGGTGTATTACCTCCTAGAATTAAATTTATATTTCCAGAGCATCTTTCTATCCCTCTTCCAATCAAATTCATTAGTTTCTAGGAGATCTAAAGGGGAACCGACCCATAATATGGAGATTCATCTTCATCATGAGAAACCCATAGGCTTGAAGATGTTTCTATGTTTCATGGGATTGTTGAGCCTCCAAGCTTAGCATCTGGGTGCAATCCTTTGTGATAATAATAAAATAAATATAAAGGAATACATTTTTTATAAACAAAAATCAAGAATTCACTAGTTGAGGGAAGGGGACAAAAATACAAAGTTTTTTCATCAGTCTACCTTAAAACACAGATGTAGAAACAAGATTAGATATTTAGATACCCTTAATGGGACAAGACTTAACAGGGAGGAGGACATTACAAAGAAGGTTGTTTGCTCAAATTTTCCTGAATTGCTTATGGTGGATAATTCTGAGTTGGAGGACTTTCTGTAGGTGATTCTAAATGTTATCACATAATAGGATTTAAAAGAAATGGCTAAAGTTGTTTCTATGAATGAAGTTAAGGAGGCAGTTTTCTCCTTTGGTGATTTTAAAGCGTCAGGGCTGGATGGATTTCCTCCAAGATTTTTCCAGGTTTATTGGGATATTGTCTCCTCTAACCTATTCAATGTGTTTAGGGATTTCTTTAGATTGGGAAGGATTTTAAATTAGATGAACACCACCTTTATTGTACTTATCCCTAAGACAAATGAGGCTGCTTCTATAAACAACTATAGAACTATTAGTTTGTGTAACACCATTTATAAGATATGTTCTAAGATAATGGCTAATAGACTGAAATCTTGAGTAAGATGATTGCTGTTAACCAGAAGGGGTTTGTTTAGGGAAGATAAATTTTAGATTCGGCTATTTATACTCATGAAGTGATACATTCTATGGACCTTAGTAAAAAAAGTCATGGATTTGAAATTGGATATTTCTAAAGCCTATGATCGAGCCTCTTGGAATTTCTTGTTTACTATTCTGGAAAAATTTGGATTCAAAGGAAAATTTCTCAAATTAATTAGATCTTGTGTTACTACTCCTAAGTATTCAGTCTTGATTAATGGGGTTCCACAAGGATTCTTCTATTGTGGCCATTGTCTCAGACAAGGTGACTCGCTGTCTCCTTACCTATTTGTCATTGTTGCTAATGTTTTGGGCCACAATATTCAGAAAAATCTTGCAAATAAAGAATTGAAAGGGTTTTGTGCTGCTTCATCCCTCCCCCTTGCTTCTCATCAACAATTTTTTGATGACATTATCCTCCTTGGGGAGGCTTCTATCTTGGAAGCGAGACAATGGAAAGAGGTTCTTGAAAAATATGCTAGAGTTTCTGGTCAATTTATCAATTACTAGAAAAGTAAAATCTACTTTTTTAATACCAAATAGATTGTAAAAGAGAAAGTTATAAATGTTATAGGTTACCAGGAGGCCGAACTACTAGCTACCTACCTTGGCTTACCTTTAATCTCAAGAAAACCTAACAGTAATTACTAGAATTATATTGTAGAAAAGATTCAAAAGAAGTTGGCCAGGTGGAAGAGCAAGTTGCTAAGTTTTGCTGGGAAAGTTTAGCTCTTAAAAGCTTCCTTACAAAACATACTAGTCTATTATCTCTCTCTCTCTCTCTCTTTAACATTCCTACCTATATTGTTGAGAAAATTGAAATGATTCAAAGGAGATTCTTATGGTCGGGTGTGGAAGAGAGGAAAAGAATGACACTTGTTAGATGGGAAACTATCTGCACTTCGAAGAGGGTTGGGGGATTGGGTATAAGAAGGATAAAAATGTTCAATAAAGCTCTTGTGGAAAAAATGGGATGGTTTCTTCTGGAAGGGGAAAAGGATTGGGTATAGATTCTACGGGCCAAGTACTTTGGAAATAAGGATGTGTGTTGTTTCCTTTGGAAAAATGATCTCCCCTTGTTGAACAAGACAATTGAGAGGGGGGTGAATCAGTTGTAAAAAAATTCAACTTTATAACATTCACCAAAACTTAGATCAATCATAATTCTTAACTCTGCTAAAATGATTAAACATTAAGTGCAAGTGAAAAAATTAAAAACCATCACACAAACATAGTAACACCAAATTTACGTGGAAAACCCAATGAGGGAAAAACCATGGTGAGGATTAACTCACACTATAGAGAATATCAAAACTGATTACAAAAGGCTCACTGCCTAAGAAAAAAGGCTCACTGCCAAAACAAGGACACATTGTCCAATAGGGTTAACCAGTTGGAGGGATCACTACCATAGAGATACAAAGAAGATAAAATAGATATGTTACAGAGAGAAGAAAATCTCAATGCAACAGAGAAATCCACCATAATTTTCTCAACCACTTACAAACATGCATGAATAATAGAGTTCACCTTCAACTCACTACACCTAGAAACTCAGGATTTAGACTTCACACTGATTTTCCACACTCACATTACATACATCCGATGATTCACATCTGCTTCACATCTATCTTCTTTATTTTTTTGCACTTATCTCCTTGTTCTACTTTCACTAGTAACTAATCATGTATTTATACCATCTTCAACTTTGAAACATATCCAAAGTCGGCCATCCAACATTAAATTCAAATTAGGTTAGTGCCAAAACATGATAGGGTGGAATTATAATGAGGGAAATCCAACCCCACGCTTGATGAGGAACCAAATAGGTCCCAACACGCTTCATCAATTCTGAAGGTAGTGTTCAACACAAGGTTGACCAAACTAGTTTAAAACACATAGAACAATTATTCACAATCCTTCCAAATATTGAAATTATCTTCAACAAAATCATAACAAATTAACTCTAGAATTGCAAGTCATAAGACTTAACAAAAGAGAAATCCAGACCAACAACATTTCTCCTGAACCTCAACTAGATACACAGAAAAGCACAGTTCACAACTAGTGAACATAACTCGCATTGTACAATGAATCAGAAACCAAAAATATGGATATAACAACTTCCAACAATCATAATCAACATATCTAAACCACACACACATAGAAGCAAACCGCAGAGCAAAACCTGGAGTAACCACTGAACACCTGCAATCTTCCTTCAATACAATTTTCTCAATATCCTCGATATATATAGCCAATAACCTGCATCCATGAAATTAATGACATTAGCAACCAGTTGATAACTAATTGACCAGTTGACATCAATGACAACACCTTGCAACAGGGTAAAAGCACAAAGTTGTGTCACACTTTCAGCCAACTTATCAACACAACTGAATTCAACTATTTCTAACTAAAAATTAATTTTGGTCAAACATATGATCTAGTAAGATTCATTCTAGCTAAGTTAGATACTTCCACAACTTTCTCAACTGAAATTGTTGGCTAAAAATATATGGAGCACCACTTTAAGTCCAATTTACCAAAATAATAAAATTATTTGAAAAACTTGAAGTTTCAATAACTCCTACTAATGTAAATAACATTTAAAAAAAATATAAAAACACCCTTTTGTAGATCCATAAGTGTAATTTTCAAAAATATATTTATTTTAATAGTTTAATTATTATTTATATTTTATATTTTATTTTTACTAAAAGTAGGTTATCAATACAAAATATTAGGTTGATTACCAGGCTAAGGAAAAATACTAAAACTTATTAATTTTTTTTAAAAAAATATGATGCATGAGATAAAAGAATCAATTTCAAGATGGTATAATTTTTTTTCCATTTTAGATAAATATTTAATAGGAAAGTTGACATCCGATGGAAGCAACTATTTTTTGATTCACACACATTTTAATATTTATTTAAAAATATATATTTATCAAAATTAGAAAAAAAATATCCATGCACTAAAGTTTCAAGTTATAAATACAAACAAAAAATTTGAAGGAAAAAAAACAAAATTTAGTATAAAAAGTTTGACATCCCATGCAACTTCATTTTTTAGCATTTTATCAACAACTAAATTATAATGTTAATTTATTAAAAACTAGGTTTATATATATATATATTTTAAATACAAACATAAAAAATACTAAAAAATACATATTTTACTAGTTTACATCATTTCAAGATTCAAAACATATATGACACTTTTCAGTGATTCAAGTTTAAAAGTTGGATTAGTGTTGGTCATATCCTTAATAAAGTGTGACACAACTTTGTGCTTTTACCCAACAACTTATTCATACTTGAAACAATCTCCCCCTTTGTCATTTATGGCAACACATGACGTGAAAAACCATCAAAGACAACATACTAGCTCTGAACACACTTCTCATGATTTTTCTTTCTGTTTCTCCCCCTTAGTAGATAATCTTTTTCACATGATACTCTTCATCTTCCTCTCCCCCTTTGACATAAATGGTAAAGGAAAAATATTTTTTACATTGATTTACCCTTTGACATTAAAAACAAAATACTCATACAATGAAAACACATGACACTACATGCTTCCCTTGAGAGGTAGCCACCAAAACATCAGTCTAGAAGAAAAATAGATCCACAGAACCACCAGACTGATGCATCTCCATGTGCATCTAGTTCAAGAAAGGAGGGGAAATGACCCCTAACTTTTCCTGGAGATACTCAAAAGTATTTTTAGGAAGAGTTGTTGTAAATATATCAACAATCTAATCCTTCGTAGGGACATACTCAAGCTTTACTTTATTCTCCACAACCTTCTCTCTCAAGAAATGATACTTGATAGATATATGTTTTGTCCTTGAGTGCATCACTGGATTCTTTGAAATTTTGATTGCACTTGTGTTATCATAGTAGATAGAAATAAGATCATCATACACAATTGTGATATCTTTCTGTAGACACTTGAATTTGACCACTCCCATATGGTCAAATTCACTCCCTTTTATTCCTTTATCCCACATCCTTCATCTGCATTAATTAAATAATTTATTATTTGATTAATATTATCCTTTAGCCTAATGTTCCCAAGGTATTTAATAAATCAATTTAGTACCATGGCTTGTCACATCCTCCATAATCTCCCACTTGCCTTTAATTCTTCATTAACCTGCCTAATCCCATGTTTGCACAACCTTAATCACATGATTAGGTCAACCTAATCCCCATGCCATTTATGACATATGTCCAAAGTCAACCTCATTAAATGCTTTCTCCTTTTGGAGAAGGCAACCTCTTCCACATGTGAATTTTTAATTCACATTTAATCCCCAATGCATTTTAAGGAATTTTTAATTCCTCCCATATCCTATCACCCACATGTGGACAAGGACCTCCTTTATGAGGAGATCTTGTCCAACTCCTAAGGTACCATGTAGTACAGACACATCACCTCCTCTTTTCCATCTCACTTGCCACATGTCAAGATGTGAGGGCTTGTGGGTTCTCAACTCACCTTAGCCCTTGATCTTGTCCACCATGGCTTGATCCTAGCCCTCCATTTTTTAGAGGCACTTCCCCTAAAAATGGTGGAATTTTCCCTCATTTGGTATCCATCACTTTTGCAATCCAACTTAGAAAGCAACCAAGTATCCAAGCACTCATCCAGGAACTCATCCACCATTGTTGCAACACCTTTTGCACTCATATCTTACATCTGTTGCAATACCCATTTGCACCATTGCATTCACCAACTCATCACTATCATTTAGAGCTAGGTATCAAGCTATTTTTCCAAAAAGGGAGCACATATTCAAACAATCAAAAGGGCCAACCAAAGTCATCAACTCAAACAAGGTAAAACGTTTCATATTTTCTTATGTTTTGTTTGAGTTCATCATAGGCGTAATCTTGAGTGTTTTTCTTGTGTCTTTGATCTTTTGCATTAGTTAGTAGGTCAAATTCACTCGCACACATTTCTAGCACACCCGGTGGGACCCACGTCACGGGTCTACATTTTATTGTTTGCTATTATTCAAGTTTTGCAAGTTCATATTTCTACAAGTAGGGACAAATTCGCCTCGATGAGTGAACTCGCTAGTTACAAAGGTGAAACTACATTCGACAAAGGAAAACATGACTTTTCCCTTTCGTGAAAAGGGGCAAACTTGAAGTGAAAAGTGAGACTGCTTGGTACATAGGCATATATGTTGGAGGTCTCTAGGAATAGGAAATAGTGCTAACCATAGAGGTGATTGCAACTTCGCCCCTTCCCCTCGATAGGCATTTGCGAATTCACCCATCCATACAAACAGGCGATCTTGAACTTCAGAAACAGGTGAATTCGTCTCACATAGAGGCAAATTTGAGGTATTCCCAAATCTTTAATTTTTTGATCTAAGCTTGAATTTTGCTTTGATTTCGGGTACTAATCTACTAACTTGTCTTTTTGTGAGTGTGTGTTTTTACTAACGTTTGCACAGTGAATCATTTGTCCAAGACTGGTGGTAGAAACTATTGACATATTTTTTGTAGGATGATCGGTCAGAGACTCCTAGATTAGCTCTGTCTACTATTTTTTTTCATACTAACCGAGGCACACGTAGCTTAATTAAAGGGTCAATTTACATTATTTGCTATGTTTGGGAACAACTTGTTGACGTATCCACTCCCCTTGCACCTTTTAGTGATCCTAGGTGATGAGAAATCACAACTTGTTCTAGTCTAGTCTAGTCTACCTAGGAAGTGATAGTGCGTCTAAGCTCTCCCCTTGCGCTATGTGCGAGCCTGGGGACCAGCCGAAATATTTAGTATTTCCTTCCCTTAGCAAGACCTTCCTGGGATTTCATCACCTGGGGGATGATCCCAACCACGTGTTACCAGTGGGGTATATAAAGGGGGGAGAACTAAAGTTGTACCCCAATCCAGTCACATCATGTCTAGAGAAGCGTCGAAGCTAGGGTGATACCTAGATAAGACATGCAGGGTTGGTCTGAGTTTCTAGTACATCGCTAGGGCTCTCGATCCATGCTTTTGGTAGGCTAGTGTTCATGGTTGTGCCTCACATACCTAGCGTATATTGAGGATGCACAAGATAACCTGTATAGCCTAGATAGAGACCCGTGTTTTAACTGCGGCTTGGTGTAGTGCAAGGGATGTGCACCGTACCTTGAAGTTACTCATCATGTACTCCCTTGGGTTGAGATAGAAATCCTCATGGTGGAATATGATAGTCTCTGAGTGAGAGTATGAAGGTGATCTCGTGGCATTTGTTGATGGTCCTGTGCCACTGAATCACTAACTATCTGCCTTCGCGAGAAAGGGTGATCTAGAGAACCACCCCGGTATCATGGAGTATTAATATTGGCTTGTGCTCTCAAGGTGGTGGGCCTACATCAAGTTTGCAAACCTTCAATACTAATTCTAGGATTGTGCTACCTGGCGTGTCTTCTTGTGTGATACCAGTGCTTATTTTCAATTTGAGTTAGTCCAACTTTTTGTCTATTATTTTCCTGTGGTGTCTGTTGATGACCCTGTTCCATTGAATCGATAACTATCTGCCTTCATGAGAAAGGGTGATCTAGAGAACCACCCTGGTATCATGGAGTATTAACCTTGGGTTGTCCTCTTAAGGTGGTGGGCCTACATCAAGTGTGTAAACCTTCAATACTAATTCTAGGACTGTGCTGCCTAGTGTTTCTTCTTGTGCGATACTAGTGCTTATTTTCAGTTCAAGTTAGTCCAACCTTTTGTCTATTGTTTGTCATGTTTTTTTTCCTTTTCCATAGTCTGCCCCTACCCTTAATGGTGAATTTTCTTCTCACAGAGGAAAATTTGCATTGTGGACAGGTGATCTTGCCCTATAAAAGGGCGATTCTATGTTTGAGTCCAGTCTGGGTCATCCCTTTAGGCGAGTTCATCTTTGTCAGAGGTGAATTTACCTATGGGTCCCTTTCTTAGGTGACCCTATGTCTGCCTATTCCTTAGATAGGTGAGTTTTCCCAACCCTTAGGCGAGTCCGTGTTCAGTCCATATCCTTCGAGTCTGCCTGATTCCCTAGAATATGTGATTTTGTCTTCTCCTTGGGCGAACCTGCTGTCCACAAGGGCGATCCCACATCCTGTCTGAGTCTTTCCCATTTGTACACCTTGTAGAATAGGAAAACCTGTTGTTCGTAGGGGCAAGTCTGTTTCTGCTTGTGTCTTCCCCATCTGTACAGTTCAAGATTTAGGTGATCTCGTCTATCCAATAAGTGATCCCATTTTAGGCATTTCCTCTTGCATTCCTACCATTCAAGATATAGGCGATCTTGATCCTTAGTATAGGCAAACTTGTTATCCCTCGATAGGAAATTTTGACCCTGTCCATATGTTTCAAGACTTAGGCGAACTTGTCATCCTTGTTGGGCGATTTTGCAAATCGAGTTTGCCTATTCCCCTTGGTGTTTTGAGGATTTAGGTGATCCTGCATCTTATAGAGGTGATCTTGTCAGATGTTTAGGTGATCCTGCCCTTAGATAGGAAAAATTGCATCCCAAGTTTGCTTGTTTCCTTTGCTTTCCAAGATATAGGTGAATTTGAGTCGTGGGTATAGGCGAGGTCGCTTAACACAGAGGTGAATCTGTTGACCTTGGATAGGAAAAGTTGTCACCTTGAGAGGCGAGTTTGCGCTACATAGAGGTGTATGCACTACCCATACAAAATCTAGAGAGTTAATCCTTTGGGCCATTGAAATCCTATCATTTTTTGAATCTGCTGCCGCAATAATTTTTTTTATCACCATCTATCTGTCTATAATCATCATTTTAGTCCGTTTGCATTTTCTAAAAGCCATCTATCTGTCAATCAAATCATATAGGTGCATCTTAGAACATCCCTAGATTGTATTCTCATAATTGATTCATCAATCCCAATCCCCTAAACTTTGTTTTAGAGGTTTTTATCCAAGTTGGCTTAGGTGTCTGATTGCGATCGTCATCCTTCACACTTACTTAGGATTGCTATCCATCTTGAGTTAGTAATTATCCATGGCCCAATCAATCTAATTCCATATTGAGGTAGATTCAGTGTCGTAATCATCCTTTTTTTCATCTAATCCAATCGTCAACATCTTACGTCATCTAGTTTGACCTTTGAACTTGGTCTAGAATCAACCTCATCACCCAATCCAATTGATTGTCCAATCCTATCAATTGTCTCATCCCTACAATTAATTTAATCGAATCCAATCACATCAATATCCAATCATCTAATCAATCAATCCATCATATAATCCAATTAATCTTTTAGTCATCACCTACTTAAGTGCATCCTAGAGTGTAGCATCATCTTAGTTCACCTTGTAGTTTTGCATTTTCATGCCCATTACCCGATCACAAGCAAAGAAACTCATGGTAGAATAATAGGCTCTAGGTACCCAGCCTCACATTCCTCAGGATCCCACTAATGGTGGCTCATCGCAATCCAATACCGAGGTCCATACTACGTCACCACCTGCTGACGGGAGCATGGTCAATCAACCTGAGGTCATGATGGACAAATATCTCAACAATCCTTTCAATGTCCAGATGACAGACCGTTTCCTCAATGAGTGTGAAGATAAGATCCTCACCACGTTGCTCATGAAGGGCATCAAGCCACCGTCAAGGTTTTATTTATCCAAGTATGTCAACATCACACCTCCTACACCCCTAGCATTGCAAGACCTTCAGAATTCACAGAGTAATCCAGCCAATTCATACATCCCTAAGGGCCCACCACAAGAGGGTTGGTATCAACCTGGATTTGGCAACACCATCCTTTATCAAGTCATACAACCTCCTCAGGCTCTAATTTTGGTTATGGGAGCACCTCAGCCAAACATTCCTCAAGGCCCCAATCCTAATGATCCCCTTAATTTTGGTATGCCATAGAGTCTCCTCAATCCGCCACCCATGAACATCACACAAAGTTCAACTCCAATATAGTTTGCACCACCTCTTCCACCTAATCAACCGGGTCAACCACCAATGAATATTGGGGGCAACCCTTTTGCTGCACCACCCCCACCTCTAGGATCTACACCCACATCCAACTTACCGCCACCTCCATTCACATCTCAACAACCACCTCAGGGCAATATCCCATCCTTGCATTAGCCTCAAAGTAACCCGTAGCAAGAAACACCATCACAACCACCTCAACAGTAGGTATCACAACAACCTCCATCTAACCGTCTATAGCATACCACCACTCTGTCTTAGCTTCCACAACACACCTCAATTCCTTCACAACCCTCACATAAGGCACAAGTTACATCACAGCCTCAACAACAACCTCTGCATCAGCCACAAGTTGTCCCATCGCAAGTCCCTTAGCAAACATAGATGCACACTCACTAGCCAACTCCATCTTATCAGTTGCCTCCTCACCAACCACAAATCCCTCAACAACCTCCAATTCCATCTCAACCTCTTTATCAACAACCACCATCTTATCGACAACCACCTCAGCATACACAAGTCCCAACACAAATGCTAAGCAACCCTACTGCTCAATACTTGTATCACTCGCAAAACACATATACCGCATATGCAATCCCATCCAATCTTAATCCAAATTATCACAATCCTCAACAATCCAAGCCATAGTAATCTTACACAAATCCTCAACAGTCGCAACACAATCCTTATTACCAACCATCCGATCCACAACAGCTTCCATATGCTTCCCAACAACCAACTACTACTTATAACTATCAGTCTAATCCGTGTTATTCCCAGAAACAACCATTGTATCAACAAGGTGCCTCCACCTCTTCATATTACCAAGCACCTCCTTCATATCAATAGGGTGCCTCTGCCTCATATTATCAGGCCCTTCCATCCTATAAACCATCTTATGCCAATCTGCAATCGGCGTATCCCAATCAATATAAATAAACTTCTTCATATCAACCTCCATCATCACACAATCGAATAATCCCGACCCAATCCACTTCAGATCAACAATATGCTCCGTATAGTCAATCCAACCTAATCAATCCTCCATCGACACCTGTTAAGAAGGAGTGGAAAGAGATCAAAGCCGCATTAAAAGACTTGCAAGCAGGGACAACCAAAAATTCTTTCAAGTTTGAAGAGATTTGTCCCTATCCATTTGATCCATCAATCTCACTTGTTCCTTTTCCTAAGAATTTTGAAATGCCAAAGTTTGAAAAATATAAAGGAACCAAGGACCCAAAGAATCATCAATAGGAATTCTACTCACACTGCCAAGAAGTCTTGCACAATGATAATTATCTCTTACGGTTATCCCTAGGAGTCTAACAGGGGTAGCCCTAGATTGGTTTATAGGTCTTCCAAAGGGGTCAATCTCTTCTTTTGCAAATATTTCAGAGAAATTTGTTACACACTTATCCTTCAATTTGGAGAAGGAAATTGATACCCTAGATCTTCTGAAGGAAAAACAACGTGAGGGAGAGACCTTTGCAAGCTACCTACAAAGGTTGCACGCCTTGGCTAGTTGAATGAAATCCCACCTTATTGAGAAGGATATGATAACCATTTTTTTAGCAAACATCCATCTAGATATGACACAATATCTCAATCTTCATTTTGTCACAACCTTTTCAGAGGTCATAGAAAAAGGTTCTATCATTGAGAGGGTGCTCATTGCTAAGGGACAAGTCAAAATTTATAATCCAGATAAGGATAAGTCATTTGGAGATAAGTCCCGCTATTAGAACAAGAATAAGAATGCTGTTAATGATGGTGTCAATGATACCAAGCATGTTCAAGTAGCCAACACCTCACAAAGGTCGCAATATGTCCCTAATCAACCATCAGCCTCTAATGTCATATCAGTGCCATAGGGGGCACCATGTCCTCCTCAACAGTCCAATCAACAAAATCAAGGGAAAAATAAACACTCATTCACTCCATTAGGAGAATCCTTAAGTGCCGTCTTTAACAGGCTCCTCTAAGTGAGTTATCTAGTCACTTATCCTATGACTAATCCTTTCGACGAGTCCAAACCAAAGCCCACCTAGTATAGGGAAAAAAATACTATGATTTTCACAAAATTAAAGTTCATTCCACTAACAACTGTCAGGGACTTAAAACGTATATTCAAGATCTCATAGATCGAGGAGATATAGTAGTGGATGCTAATCAGGTGACGTCATCTAATGCCCAATTGCGGATATATTAGAATGCTTTCCTGAAGCACAATCAGGGTGCCAGTACGTCCAATACCAATCTTGAGTCAAGCAATAACAATAACCAAAATAACAAGAACAATGTCAGCTATAAGAATGTACCCTATAACTATGATGGCATAGTTATGTGCATTAGTTAGGTAGAGCCTCATGTATCCATGATTCGTGTTAAAGGAAAAGACCCGCAATGTGTTATTACAACTTGTTGCACCCTCATAACTATTCCTGGAGCTTCCACGTCAGTCCAACCAACTCCTGTAAGCTCTCAATAATATTCTTGATCACCTTGGAAAGACTCCCGCTCAAATATCCATCTTGGATCTGCTTAAGTCTTCCCTTATCCATTAGGAAATCCTCACCAAGGATTTGAAAGATACTCACATGCCTAATGATATAGATCCTACCCAATTTCAAGCCTTAGTAGGACATTTGTCATCCATAATCAGTTGGGCTTCAGTCAAAATGATATGCATTCCATCGATTCAAATCATAATTGCCCCCTTCACATCGAGGTCCTCGTAGCTTGTCATAAAGTAAAAAGGGTCCTGGTAGATAATGGCTCTACCCTTAACCTTTGTACATTGAAGTTTATAAAACAGGTAGGATACACCCATGCTGACTTGAACAATCAGGTTATCACCATCAAAGCTTATGAAAATGCAGAACGAGACTCTGAAGGAATCATTTGCCTACCTATTCAGGTTGGCCCTGTTGTGTAGTATACCACATGCCACATCCTTGATCTAGATCTTCCATACAATCTCCTCCTTGGATGCCCATGGATCCATGCCATGCAAGCTATCTTGTCCACTTACCATTAGTGCTTGAAATTCCCATTCAATGGGATGGAAGTAACCATACATGCTGATCCACAACCCTTTGAATATTGCCACAATTCAGAAGCTTCCTTCCCCCACTCTCACTATTTTCTAGGAGTTGAAGTGGGGGCACATTAGGCATCATCTTCCAATCCATCTTCCAACCCATCATCCACCACATCATCCATTCCATCCTCCACATCTGAATCCACAATCACTAAGGTCCAAATCATAGAAAAAGGTTGTGGTGAGTATGAGATGCACACGAATTTAAATGTGGCAACCATGCCACCATCTCCTTGTACCTATGGCCAACCTTCTCAGTCCACACCAAAAGAAGAAGAAAAGATAATAAAACTTAGTTCTAAGAATGTGGGGTCTAGCACTTTTTGATCTCCTGGAACATGACAAGATTAACCAGATGATGATATTAGTCAGTGGATATATCAAGAAGATTCCAAGCCTTCGCCCCCTCTTAAGGAATATTTCCAGGAGACTTATCCTCATACATCCAAGTTAGCTAAAAAATATAATTATCAAGGGGGAGGCCTTGGGATAGAATAACAAGGAATATTACAGCTTGTTGACATGCCTGTGTGACCTAGACATTTGGGCTTAGGCTATGATAGAAAGCAAAAGGGTCCTGCACCATCAACTAATACCTCAAATAATGCCAATGTGGACAATGATTTCCTTGAGGATATGCCAGATGAAGAGGCCATCATACTCGCATATGATGACGTAGATCTCCCTTCCATGTCCGACTATCTATCCATCTTTACCATCAGCCTTTCCCTTCACCATCCTGAACTCATTGATTGGGACTTACGAAGTAGTGCACCTATCAATACCTTTCCTTCAATGGACACTTACATGCATCTCATGGGATTGGGGTAAGATGAAAACCCTAATTGCAAAAGTAAGAAGAAGAAAAATAAAAAAGGGTCATCCAGTGAAAACCTCTCTGAGGCACTTCCTGACTCATCAAAAGTCAAAATAAAGGGTGTATCTGACAGTGAAAACCTCGCTGAGGTGTTGGAGGATGGGGATGTTCATATTCCCCTTGTTGGAACTCAGTTGTCCGAATGGTTTTCCATCTTGATTGAAGAAACTCAAGAAGTCAATTTGGGAACAAAAGAAGACCCTAAGATCACATACATATGCAAATCATTGTCAAAGGAAGAGCATTCTACCATTTTCAACCTATTAAAAGAGGGAATCATCAATTTCACATGGACCTATTTAGACATGCCAGGATTAGATACCGCCTTGGTGGTACACCATTTGGATGTTCATCTGGATGCCAAACCTGTTAAACAAAAACTAAGAAAGATACATCACTAGGTGGCCTTGCTTGTTAAGAAAGAATTGGAGAAACTATTAGAGGCTGGGTTCATAAGACCCATTGAATGGATATCCAACATAGTGCTTGTGGCCAAACCAAATGGAAATATTAGAATCTATACAGATTTTTGGGATCTTAATAAATCTTGTCCTAAGGATGATTTCCCACTTCCAAACATTGACATGTTGGTCGATCTCACAGTAGGACAGGAGATGCTATCCCTTATGGATGGTTTTTCCAGCTATAATCATATCAGAATTGCAACATAAGATCAACATAAGACTGCCTTCACCACCCCTTGGGGCACCTTTTGCTATAACATCATACCCTTTGGAATTAAAAATGCGGGGGCAACCTATCAATGTGCTATGAATATTATCTTCCATGACCTCATTCATATCATAATGGAAGATTATGTCAATGACTTATTGGGGAAGTCCAAGACTAGAGAAGAGAATCCTATGATCTTGAAGAAAATATTTGAGCGGTTAGAGCACTAAAAGCTATGTCTAAATCCAAAGAAGTGTGTATTTGGGGTTACATTTGGAAAGCTATTGGGCTTCATAGTCTCCAGAAGGGGTATCAAGGTAGATCCAACAAAGGTCAAAGCAATAATGGAGATGCCCCCGTTGCGTAATCTCAAGCAATTAAGAAGCCTTCAAGGGAAGTTACAGTCCATCAGGTGCTTCATAGCTCAACTAGCTGACAAGTGTCAATCATTCTCACATCTCCCGCGTAGAGATACCAACTTCAAGTGGGGTCCAGAGTGTCATCAAGGCTTCAATAAGATTAAGGAGTACTTGGCTCATCCACCCATCTTGATGCCTCCTATTCCAGGTAAACCATTCCTACTATACATTTCATCTACATCGGTTGCACTAGGGGCATTACTAGCACAACATGATGAGTCCTCTAAAGAGTGCACAATATATTACATCAGTCAAACATTGGTGGGCTATGAACTCAAATACTCTCCAATGGAAAAGGCTTGTCTGGCAGTGGTCTTCAATTCACAAAATCTTTGTCATCACATGCTTAGTCATCCTGTGAAGCTAATATCAAAAGTTGGTCCACTTAAATATTTGTTGTCTAGAACTTCTTTTGAGTGGCCGCATGGCCAAGTGGGTCATGTTATTGAGCAAGTTCAACATAAAGTACATGGATTGTAGGGAAATCAAAGGACAAGTCATAGTAGATCAATTGGCCAATGCCCCTTTGGTGGATGTATATCCCTTAGTAGCTGAGTTTCCTGATGAAGAAGTAGATACATGGACACTCTACTTTGATAGGTCATATACACATAACGAAGTCGGTGCAGGTGTCTTATTCATCACTCCTTAAGCTGACTCTATCCCAGAGTCATTCAGATTAACATTTCCATGCACCAACAATATAGCAGAGTATGAAGCTCTTATCACTGATCTTAAAATCACCATCCAATGGAATATCACTCGCCTATGCATCTTTGGCGATTCTCAATTGATTATCAAACAAGTCAATGATGAGTTTCAAACAAAGGATGACAAGTTGTTACCCTACAAGTTCATGGTGGATGACTTTAAAAAGTATTTCACCTTCATCCAATTTGAGTAGATTGCCAGAGTCTAGAACAAAGTAGTAGATGTAATGGCTACAATTGGTTCCCTCATTGATATGCCCAAAGATCAAATGAACTGTGAGTTCCTCGTTGAACAAATTTTAAGCCTGACATATGATGTCCTTGATAGTGAGATGGTGTGCGATATCGTAGGCCCTAAATCACCCTGGTACCATGGCATTTACACCTATCTCATTGACAATATCCTACCTCCTGACCTTACACGAAATCAACGCAAATTCTTTATCCAACATACTTCCCACTATACCATCATAGGAGATACACTTTATCGTTGTGGGTATGATGGAACTCTACTTAGTTTTCTAAATGAATTAGAAGTCCGCACTGCGTTAAACGAGGTACAAGTGGTGTCTGTGGGGACCATTCTAATGGCATGGCCTTAGCAAAAAGGATTCTCAGAGCTAGTTATTATTGGCCTACTATGGAGCATGACTCTTGTGAGTTCATGAAGAAATGTCTACTTTGTTAGCAACATGCAGATTTAATCCATGCTCTCACACAAGATTTGCAGCCCATCATAACACCATGGCCTTTCTCTCAATGGGGTTTTGACTTGATTAGCATGATTTACCCTCCATCCTCTGACGACCACACTTTCATCATCACCGCCACCGAAAACCTGGTAACAAGCACCATTCATAGAGGGCTTAATCATTATCTACCTTGCATCCTAGGTACTTTATGTTTCCATCCTATCCTCACATTGTATCCATCCAATCCTTTCATCCACATTTGCTTGTCCGCCGCTTGGTATATTTTGGTTGAGCATTGGACAATCTACATTGGCTATCGACAATCCTGAGCTTTTGTCCCTCATCTGAGATTTTGTCATTTTTCTGTCGGTGTTGTTCATCGATCTTGTGTCCTCATCTAGGGTCTCTCATTGTGTCAGTCATCATTAGGTCTCATCTTGTCTTTTGTCCTTTTGTCAAACTACGTTGCTCGTGCACTTTCACATAGGCAAGGTCGATCATTTGATCAACCCTTAGGGCATTTGTCTATCTAGTCTTTATCATCCATCATGGTCTCTATTTCATCTTTCCACTTTTATCCATGGTCAGTCATTAGTCTTTTATCAAACTATGAGGGCTCTACACTTTCACATAGGCAAGGCTAATCTTTGATCAAACCCCGAGCCCGAGGTCTTTAGGGTTTGTCTTGTCATTGCGTTGTGTCATCAAGTATGTCCCTACCTAGCTGGTTCTAACAAACAAAATCTATTAGTATCAATAGGTCCAATCAGTTTCAAATATCCTACATCACGTCGATCATCTAGTATATCCCCTGTCTTTGGTTTTAAAATGATGCATCATTCCTAATTAGACCGCATCGATCCCATCCACCCTTTTGATCCAATGGAAAAGGAAATTTGAGATTTATTATGATCTTTTGATGCTTTTGGATTTTTTTTATAATTTGAGCTTCCTATTATTCCTCATCAGGGTCACCACGATCCATTAGATCATGGCATGCTTTGACTGGTAAACATAGTGTCATAGCTTGATCTTCTATCTGTTTTTGTCTTCTTGGTTGTCCCACGTAGTACCCACCAAGATCCCTATAGTCTTGTGTTATGTTGGGGCATCCTTTATGCTTGTGGTTGTCCCAATGCCTGGCTCAACCAAAGCCCTAGTGGCTTTGGGGTGTTGGGATAACCTTCTTGTTTGTTGTGTTTGTTTTATGCATTAGACACTAACCTGCCTTGGTCCCTCATACCTTGGCGTATCGTGTCTTATGGTATAGCAAAATTTAGTGCTCTCAAAATGGTAAAATAGCATTAGGAATGCATTTCATTTCTCATCCTTTTGCATTGCATTTACCTTCATCCATCCTTTCCATAGCCTATGGTTAGTGATTTTGGTTGTGCAAATCTTCATCTTTCATCTTCTATTCTTCTCAGGCTTCCTACAATTTTGACAGGTGCAGTATCACACACATCATTTCTCATCTTGATATGCGATAGATTATCACACCCATCATTCACTTGGGATTGCATTTATTATTACGCTGGTAGTACCAAGGTCATCTCCGCTATCAAATCCTTTGGTCTATGACGTGCAAAATGAGCAAAGAAAATGAGATTGATACATAACTATAAGGAAAAGTAGGGGCATCATAGAAACAGGTGAATCCAATTGTTAAATAATCTTGATAGATGTCATACTAAATGCAGAAAGTACAATTTGATCCCAAATGGCATTCATTTCATCTCATTTTGCATTTATCATTATCATGTTCATTTTGAGTTGTTTAGATTAATCTAGATTGGTTATTCTAAGCATATTAAGTTCATTGCATATCATTTCATCTCATGTTGAATTTATCATTATCATGTTCATTCTAAGTTCTTTAGATTAATCTCGATTGGTTATTCTAAGCATCTTAAGTTCATTCCATTATCATCTCATTGCATTACCATTTTTAGGTTGTTTAGAGTTATTATTCTAAACATCTTAGTCCATCTCACTACATACATTGCATTTTATTACATTCATCATATCATATACATTATATTACATTAAATTCCATTGCACATCCATCACATCGATCCATAACATTATTACACATGCATACACCACATTTTTCATTCATTGCATCCCATTACATTTTCATGCCATAATCACATCATAATAATACATCCATGACATGCATCATAAAATTAAAAGCAAATTGATTGTACAATGTACACACATACATCACCACCTGCATCACAAATCATTAGTCTCATATCCATAGCATATAACATCATAAATCATTCATCACATCCAACATCACAAAGTGTTAGACACAATGCATTTAGTCCATATCATCCACATAGGCATAAACATAAATCATCATAGTCATATGCATATATCATAATCATCATCATCATAACTATCTGTGTAATCAACATAATCATCCACATACACATGAACATAAATAAATGTCCATCATGTAATCATCACATGGTGTCGACAATCTCCATTGCATATCATATAAATATCAAAATATCATGTCCATCATAATCCATAATAACACCATAAGAGTCCATAATAAATCCATCATAAAAGCATAAAAACATGTCCATCGAAACCCATCAAATAACATACATGTACAAAGCTTTGATCAAATGTAGAGACTACATCTCCCAAATGAATAAAGAATAAGGAAATCATCCATGTCTAATCTATACTGAAGAGTATATAGTCTCTGTCCTTGTATGCTGATCATCCACTTTGCACCTGTCAAAAACTAGGATCTTGTCTCCTTTGTCCTCTCTACCTTGAACTACCCTCATTTGATCTCTGAGGGGAGTCTACCCCTGAACCTCTGCCTTTGGGAGGAGTCTCATGGAAGCTACTGTATCCTTGTGTCTGAGTGGCTCCCAAGTGGGACAATGTTGGTATCTAGGGTACACGTTTGACATAGGGAGATACTCTCTGTGTAGGATCTGGGACTGCCTAATGATAAGCAAACATATAGTAGGCCGCCTCTATCCTAGCATTTGTCGCCTCTGCCGCTTGGGCCCTCGCTAGGTCTCTCCCAATCCTGTACATGTCCTAGAACCTCATGATCAATCTACTCTCCTGATCCCATGCGTCCTGATCCATCCTCATCTAATCCACCTACGCTTGTAGTTGAGACATCTGTTGTATTGCCCCATCCCTCTCACCCTGTAGGAACTATACCTATGCCTCTTTTGCCTCTTCTCTCTCCAGCATAGCCCCTGTGTCTCCCATATCCACCTCCGCACACTCCATCCTATCCTAGAGCTCATCTCACTCCCTCCTTAGCTCATCCCTCTCCCTCCTCATCTCCTCCACCCCACTTTGCATTTCTGCTACTTTCCTCCTCAGGTCATCGCTCTTTGTGTGGGCCTCCTGTACATTTCGTGATGCCTCCTCTGTGAGGGATGCATAATCCTTGTCTCCCTTTGCTTGCAATCTACCTACCTCACTCTATAATCTATCCCTATCCTCCTAAGACTCCCTAATTCTGTGCTCTACAATCCTCAGTCAGGCCAAGGCCCCTGTGAGTAGTACGAGGGGGTTCCTCGGGTGGTGGAGGTACATATAATACCATTGCTAGTGGATGCACCTCTAGGGCATCCACCTCCATTGCCTACCTCTCTCCTAGTGCCTCTCCCTCTCCTCTGGCCTCCTCCATCTCTACATATCCATTGCCTCCTCTCCTCTGTCAGCCTCCTCTCCTCCTCCTTCTCTGATGTGCGACTAGTCTCCTCTCATCATCTAAACCATACCCCAGGGCACCCACAATTGACTATATAGTTGTCATCCATCCTGGCCTCCCCTCTGCCCACCATGTTGAGTACCACACTCTCATCCCTATGTATGTTGGCCCTCCGCTCTAGGGGTATTGTGTTAGTGGGACCTGATCCCATATCACCCATGCATAGACAACCATAATCGGCTGACCCCATAATGTCGTCGACTCCCTCGTAATCCTCTAAAATCTCTGTGGCCTTGCAGGAATATCCTATTGAATCCCAAACTATCATGTGACCCTAGTTGGTCTGTGTAGCTCCACAATAAATGGATCTCATCCAATCAGGTAATAGAATGAAAAGAAATAACCCCTATGTTGCATGTTGTCATCCCTCCATCCATGGAAGCATCATGCCAGGTATGGTCTCCATGCAATGTCCTCTAGTCTCAAATTGTTTAATCTCCACCTCCATCCCTCTAGATCCCCCACTAACTAATAATGTAGTATGAATCTGTATTTCATCCCCCACCAATACGCAACTGGAAGCGTCTCATCTCTAACCCTTGCAACCAAAATGTTCTGCCTGGCCACACTGATGTGCTCCCACGCCCACACCTATAGTAGTGTCACATGGGTGATGCTCATAACTCATTTATAGAACACAACATGCATATCCTTGTAAAGTTGTGCTATTACGAATGCTGCCCATGCAAAATCTCCCTCTCTCCTCTCACTAACGTGTCCAACAACCTCGATAATCTTGAGGCTATAGAAGCATCCACTCCTGTCTAGCAACAAGATCTCATTGATCAATTCACAAAGGTACAATGGCAAGGCTGATAGATGTAAAGGATCTCATAATTGGGATTCTATACCCATAATTCAGAGACTGGACATCTAACTTGAATAGCTATTCGATCATCATGGAGGTGCATTTAAATTTTCAATCCAGGGACGTAGACTTGAAATAGGTCAACACTGTATGTGCACTAGGAATTCCTAAGTAGCCATCTCTAATCTACTGCTAAGAAACACATAGTACTGAAAGTAAATTGTAGGAAGGAAATAAAAAAATGCTAAACATTAACCAACGACTATGCTATACTGAAATGCATAACAAGAATAAAGATCTAGGTGAACGAACAGGAAACTACTCTGTTTGCTTTGGCTACAGGAACAAACACAAAATGGACTTCTAGTGGCTACAGGAATAGTCGATGCCAGATTTCGAACTAGGTACAAAATAAAAAATAACAACTAAGATAATTAATCTAAAGAAAGGATTACTCACTAAGTGGTCCCCCTTGGATGAGTATCCACTAAAACTAATACAAAATCAAACACTCAAATTCAGACTATCATCTCATTCATTCAAAATTATGTAAATAGAGTAATCAACATGGCTGTATTGGAAAGTAGTGAATGCTCAATACATCAATATCATATTTCAACAATAATCCCATACTAAGAACTCTCCTCTTTGGAGGAGATTCATATCCATAGTTATTCTACCAACTAAACATGATGGTCCCTCCCACTAATTGGGAGGATGCCATTTAGGGAAAGCAAGGAAAAGAGTGGCAGAGCGGTTACACTTGCACGGAATCCAGTCAGACATGCATGCCCAAACATGGACTCAACGCTGTAGTAATGCTCGTGATTGCTCAATGCCATAAATACAAGGAGGTTACAATTGACTGCCATGGGGAATCTACCATCATCGTCCTTCAGTTGACTCCTTTGAATGATTCCCCTACATGATCATCTGTTGGTTTCCTTTCCCAACTTAGCATCGACCAATTGTGTCCTGCATGGAAATTTTAGTACATGTAATAATTGCACATCTAAAATCATTGTTACCTAATATTTAGCTTTCTGCTGAAATCAGGTAACCTAGTGTTTGTTCTTTTCATGTTGTTTAAACATTTAAAGATAAACCATAAAACTGCTAGTTTCAATATGCATGAAGAAGTGATTGTCAAATAAAGTGGATTACATTTTGTCATTTCAATGTTGCATTACAACAGATGAGAAAGAGAATCATAGATATACAAATGTAGTCTTTTATTGATAATCTTGAAATGTACATGTCCCTCACAAGCCAAGGGACTAACTCTCTTATTCAATGAACATATGAAGCAATTCATACATGAATAAATAAAAGAAAGAAATAATGTGCATATAAGAATGGAACCAGTCATTGCCTGAGAATGACTGGTTGCGGGTTGCTCGACTGCTCTTTGCTGCTGCCCCAAGTTGCTTGTGTTCTCCCCAGCTTTGTAGTGCTCCTTGCCTCTGCATCTGAAAAATGCATGATGTTAGAGTGAGGCTCTAAGCAATGAAAGATTCAATCCTTACATACACACCTACCTATGCATGCATAAACTGATCCATAAGTGCATAAAATAAGTATGCAAACCTTGGATGTCTTGGAAAATAAAGAAGTCATCAAACACATCCAACATATGCATTTATTTTCTAACTGTTTGCTTCATGTGCAGATTTAGGAAAAGTTTGGTTACTGTTCTGATTCAGATCAAATACAACATGTGGGGTAAATGTGGCTCCCACAAGGGTAGAGCTCAACATGCTTTGAAAGAAAAGGAAATTGAGCAACTTGATCAAAGATTTATCTATTATCAATGCATTAAATCGATATGGAATCACACTAGTTGATCAACTTTCATTATCAAATTCAAAAGATGCAACATACTGTGCTGATATGTCCTTTAATCTTCTTAAGAAGATCCATGATCTGTTTATAAAGGAAGTGACTTCATAGATGCATCAAGTTAAATTATGCATCTTCTAAACAATGAGGAAGCATTTCAAGTTGTTGTCAAGCCCCTCTCATCGTAACTCTATGGGGCAGTCACACATCACAGAGGAAGGTGAGCTGTTAGGTCACCCACACATGTGACATGTGGCTGTCCAATAAAGTTAGAATGAGGAGACTATGTGTATTTGTCACACATAACATAAGAAAGAGCAATGGTTGAATCAATGTCATGATACAAGTACAAGGACAACACCTTTTTAGGGACTTACAAGGTTGATAAGCATGGGGAAGTATTCAAAATAGAGCATAATTGTCCTCATGGCAAAGAAACATGGTCATCTATTTTGCTGCCCTCATAAGTTAGATGAATGAAAGTTGTATGCTATCCTTCAGATTGAGAACATGATAAGCTTGAAATAATTCCAAGCATGTAAAATTGGACAACAACAAAAAAATAAAAATGAAGTTGCACAAGGCTGAATTCAAGGCCTTCTCAATCAAACATCAGACAAACAAGTTGCCAGCTAGCATCTAATGCATGATGTTTTAAGGAAAGGCATAAAAGGAAAAGACATTCAAGAAACATCAACTCTAGTTGACATAGATATATGCATATCATGAATATGTCATTACAAGAAGTCATGACAACAATGGAACCCTCATATGATGTGATCAAGATACAATGACTATGCCATAACACAAGGGATAGGGGTCTGCTATTCTCTAAGCATATTAAAAAGAATGATTGAGCAAGTTTCCAAATGGTTTCCTCTAGAAATGATGCCTCTAAGCATATTACAAAGAAAGGAATAATCATGATCATCAGAGGACATGAAACACAATCCATTCACAACAAGTTCAGAGCATAAGTAAGGAGCAGTCCCATATTCAATCAATGAATAGTAGCAGCCATTACTTCTAATGGGACAGTCATGTGCATTAACAAACATAGATGTGCTTCAAGGTAAGTCACCAATTAATGAGTGGTTTGATCAATTCAATGCATAAACAATGGATGCAACAATCAATAAATTGTGATACTGAGGCAACAGTTGTAGAGCAACAACATCATGTAAGACAAAGAGTATTAAGATTTCATAGTGCTCCTATAATAGTGGAACATGGGTGATAGGCCTAGGGAATTTCAATGAAAATTAATGGTGGTTTCTAGTTGTACACTTGCCTAATGGAAGTCACCATGCTGATACGAGAAGAAACATATTCTCTATTTTGAAAGACTCTATGACCTTCATAGTGATAGAAGGAAATTGTGCATTTTAAGGAGATGATGACAACAAGTCAGTATTGCTGGTTTGTATTGGATGTATGGTCTATGCATCATAACCTTGTATGAAGGTTGGAGCAATAGTTTAATCCATAAGCACATGAGGTGTCATTGTTAACATATGCATTAGTAATCATGCTTTCAACAATAAAGTGATTGATGAGCAAATATAAATCAAAGACAATGCTATTGAAGTATCATTAAAGGACAGTGACATTGTACCAACCAAAAGCTCTATATGTGATCTCATACAAGCTACAGGGATAGTCCTAAGGGAGTAAATGAGACAAAAATGCAATGATCTCATGAATAAGAACAAAAACAATGCATGTTGAACTCATGCTATAGCACGTCAATATGCAATGCAAGTGTATGGCAGTATTGTCCAAAGGAAAAGTGAGAAAGTGCATGATCATGAAAATGAGTTCCACTATATTGTGCATTTCAAGTAAGGAAAATAATCTTCAACCTTCAACCTTTGTCAATCATTGAAGTGAAAGATATCATTGAAGTACAAGATGACAACTTGTAGATGGAATAAGCAAGCGATGTGTTATGCATAAAGTACAAGAAAAACATCATTAACATGTGGGCAATGCATGGAAACAATCACCAAGTTTTTATTGCAAAAGAGAGCCCTACAGGCTATCATCAATGAAAGATAACAACTATGCCTTTCTTAAGGTCATGAGGAGTAACCAAGTAGAAGAAACTAATGGTGATTAAGGAGGAAAAATGTGTCCAATTGCAAGGAGAAAAGAATCCAGTAGTGGGAGGCAAGCAAATAAAATGGATTGTTATTGTGCTTTTCATGGTGCCTATATATAACACTGAATCAATATATCCTTGTGGGATACAATATTTTCAATAGAATGTGTGTTTAGTGAAATGCAGGTTATTCATAGTGACCAAACCCATTTTGGGGTTTTATTCTCAAAAAACATTCTACAGAAGTGAAATGCATTACAAAAAATCCAGTTAAATGCCCATTAAAAGACATATTTTGTTGCAAATTGGGGCTTTCATTGTACCCATATTGTGCAATACCATTTCCTTTTTTTTGAACAAAATCTGAAAGTTGTTTTCAAATTGAAAACATACCCATCTGGGTTCATTACAAAATTTGTGAAAGGAAAATGGCAATATGGAAAAATTTCTACAGGAATTGAAAAAATGAAAGACCTTTCATGTGTCATGACAGGCCGTGCTAAGAAATTGGCCTTTTTCCTGCAAATATGGAAAACCCACTTGGGGTTTCAACAAATAGAGCGACATTGTTATTTTCTCTACAAGGGTGAAATGAACTTGCAAAAAATCATCTATATTTTGCAACAAATTTGAGCTCTATAAGAAAATCTAGTAACCCACATGGGTTTTTACAAAAAAGTTGCAAATTTATCAAAAATGCATGCTACATGAAACCCAAACAAGGGTTTTTCTCAAGACAAGAAAATGAAGCAGAAAATCATGAATACAAGAAGACCCAGTTTGCATAATGGAGGCCGAGCCACAACTGATTCTTTCTTTTTCTACATTCTAGAAACCCATCTGGGTTGTTAATGTTTATGAAATACAAGAAGGAAACCAAAATAATACAATAGGGTTTTGAAATGAGCATAAGCACATTTTTTCTATTCATGGCCGTGGCCAATGAGTCTTTTTCTCCAGAAGAACAACAAAAAAAACAATGAGGTGATGAGCATTTTGTTGTTATCTTAGAAAAATGAAGAGCTTGAATGGATTTTTGTTGCTCAAAAACAAAAATGGAGTGGTCAATTGAACTTACCTAAAGTTTTGCTCATACAATCTCTGCAATTTGCAAGATTTTTGTCACTCAAAAACTTCATACAAGCTTTTCATGGTGGCTGTCAACATAAGAGAGCAACAACAGAAACAAGAAGATGAAGAAAGTCCATCAAAATGCTACAAGCCATGGCTTGTGAGTCCAAAAAATGGCCTCCAAGTTCACAAAATATAGATTTATGCCAAGTAAACACATTTACTTGAGTTTCCATGGCGATTTCATGCAAGAAATGTCAAAAAATCGACTGAAGGCTAGTGTGAACACCATTTTTCTGTGTTTTTCCAAACCCTTATGACAGTAGAACAATTTTTCTAGATTCTTCGAAAGACCAAATGATGATGTTTTTTCATCATTTCGCTATTTTGTGATTAGGGTTTGACCTTTTGGAATTTTGATGGGATTTTTATCCCTTGTTTTAAAAAAAAAATCAACACATGATAAATGTGATGGGGCCGAAACATGTGTTCCCTGTTAGGAAATTTATGCCTTAGAAACTTTCCCACTTTTTAAACTTTTTCAAGTCTTCACTTTACATCATATGTTATCACTTAGGAATTTTATGCCTTAGGGTTTTCCCCTTTATTTCTACTCATTGCTAAGTGTCTTTCAAACATACAACAATGGAGTATGCCATGTGACCTATGAGTGATGCCTTGTTTTTCCAATATCGTGGGACTTGGAATATGCTTTCCAAGGGACTTGGAGGTTGGCCATATTGGCCAAGTGTTGTTGATGACTATATGCCTTTGCAAAAAAATGTGTATGACATGTGCGAGTGAAATGCAGAATATGGTGAGTTGGTGATCAATGCCTTGGAAGCTTTTGAAAGCTTTTAGCCATAACATTATATATTGCATTAGTTTTCAATTTTTGAAATATCATATAAGTGATTTGAAAATCACTTTTAGTTGCTTCAAATGCAAATGTAATGCATTTTAATGGTGGGGCCCTTTGATTTGTGCTTAATTGTAAAGTGATTTGTTAATTGATGTTTTATGAATCGCTTAACAAAATCACTATCTTTAATGCTTTAAAAAGCCATGTGTTTTAAAAAAACACACATATTACATGATGGAGAATGTGGTAAAATATTGTAGGACTAATGATGACTTGCAGAGGTGTGAGAAGTGTGGGATGCTATTTTGACTGATTTTGGTGGAGAAGAGGCTAGCTGGAGGCATTTTTGTCACACTTTTTGGGTGACTATTGACTTGGCCTATGTTTTCTTCATGTGGAGGACATTTTAGAAGGTTCTAGAAGGTTCTTTTGGGGCCTTTTATGTTTTATCCGATCAAAATACTCTAGAAACATTGGTGTGAGAGGTTTTGATGGTTTTGGCTTAAGTATGTTGTTTTTGATCATTTGGAGGAGTTCTTTCTTTTCCAGTAGGAGGATAGCTTACTTTCTTGGAGTTCTTTTCATGGAGCTGTATTGTAACTCAAACATACCTATTATATAGTCAGCACTTTGAATTAATATATTGGAGCTTTTTATCTTCTCTCTTCATGTTTTATGGTATGCCATTAATGGTTGATCAGTCTATTTTGTGAAAAGTCATCTTTCCTTACAAACTTGTCCCATGTTTCATGCATCCATTTGATAGAAAATGTATGTTTACAGGTTATAAACTTTGTTGTTTGGTGGTGTTCTTGATTGTGAAATCTATTTTTTCCTTTTGAAAACACTGTTACAAACCTCTTTATAAATTATTGATGTGAACTGCATTGGATAGGGAGTTGTGTGAGTTAGCTCTGAGATATTAATTTGAATGTGTAAGGTTATTAGCAGGTCTAGGTTGTTTTGGTGTATCACCTTAGTTTCTTTCTAGTATTAGGTTTATTTTATGCAACTCTTACCCTTATCTTAGAAGTTTAATAGTTAGGTGGCATCAAACACGGAAGCCGACCCATAATCTGGAGGTCTTCTTTCAAACAAGTTACCCACAACCTGAGAGCAGTTCCCTGTTAGTCCAAATCTGCTAAGTTCACTTAAGGCTTAGCAAATAGGGTGCATATTTGGGGAACTAACAATCACCTTAGAGAACATTCATCAATCACATGCAAAATTAATATAGATAATTTGCATAATATGTTAATGTCATTAAAACTTCACAAGGATAGGATAAACCCATTGTCAATGGTTTGAGGGGAACATTATACAAAATATTAACATTTGAGGACTAAAGTTCATGACAATGCCAACAAATGGACTATAAAATCTACCCAAGATTTAACCAGAAACTAGGCTCATCATCCCCCCTAGCCTAATGTCTTGATGGTCCTCCAACAGTGGAAGGGATGTTCTTTTGTTTGGTTAAGGCTCTGAAGTTTGCAACTGCAAGCTGGCCTACATCTGTTGTTGCAGTATGTGAGTCTGGATCCCAATAAAATCCTTCCAGTTTGTCAAATCTGTTCCACCTTTTCCTTTCTGTATCAGCATCATGCCGGTAGAATCTATAGTTTGGTACATGCCACATAAGAATGGGTGACTGGAAGGTTAGGGGAAGCCAAAATCTCCCCTTTTCTCTACCAAGTTGGATATACCTGTCAATTCTCTTCAATGTTGCAACATAGTTGTGAATAGAATGGGGCTCAGCTTGTTTTAGCTCATCAGTTAAACTATTCCATTACTGAGCTAGATATCCTCTTACGAGCTCCTCTTTTGCTATTGTTTTAACCTCATATTCAATATAGACAACTTCAATCTAGGGCATGATTATGTTGCCATAGCTTGGTCTAAGGAGCATCCTGAGCCATTCTCTGAAAATATTCTTTGGGTTACTCGACTCAGCCCTAATGGATAAGGGGATATTATATTCCATTCTATAAGCATTGTTTTGCTCACCCCAATTAATTTCATTTTGTGTCTAGGACATAAATGCTCTCAGCTGAACATCCCCAACATATAGCAACGGGTTCCAATCATGATCCTGTGTGACAACATAATTGTGCAAATAAAATTCACATAACAAATTTTTCATCTCAGGGGAAGCAATTCTGTAGGCATTGAAGAATTCAACAAGAGTTTCAATGGAGGGATTTAAATCTTTTTTTTTTTTTGATAACTTGAAAGAGAGATATTTCTCTTTCAAGCATAGGGCATAAACCCTCTTAGGAGCTTTGCATTCAAGAATTTGTGGCACTAGGGTCACAGTGCCATCTACTTTCTTCTTTAAAGTAGCAATCTCCTCATTTTTCTCCTCAATAATCTCATCCCTCTCTTGGATTTCTTTTTTTAGTTTCTTTTTCTCCTGTTTCCATTCTCTCTCCCTCCTTTCTATTTCTTTCTATAGATTTAAAGTTGCTGCATGAATTGTAAAATTAGGAGGGTTATGAATTCCTACCAATGTTTTTGTCAATGGCTGCTCCCCATACGACACTATCTGCATGACCTTGGGCTGTCTAGTTGTCTGCGGCTGTAGGAGTACTATTCCTTCACCCTCTTCTTGCTGCATGACCTCTTGTTCCTATTTCTGGTCTTGTTCTAGCTCTTGTTGTGCTTCCTGCTGTGGTTGCAGGAACCCTTACCCCTGTTCTTGGTTTTTCTGTAGGAACCCCTGATCATCCTCAAACTCTTATGCGATACTAGAAAGGTCTGCCAATGTCACTTTTGCTGCTTCTTCAAAGATATCTTCTTCATTTTTCTCAACCTGTTCTCATTCCAGTGAAGCTTTAGTGTCCCCATGTGATGTCTCATCATGCCCAGGGCTTTCCTGTGAAGGTACACAAAAAGCTAGTCTAGCTGGTTTTGGATTCCTAGAGGTGCTTGTACGTTTTCCTTTGGCTGTAGGATGAATAGGGTCAACCTTTCTTTTCCTAGCACTCGACACCTCTTTCTCTATAGGCTAGGTTTGGGCTTTTTCTTTTTCTTTCCTTGTTTTGGCTTCTTTCTTCCATGCCCTAGTTCTTATTAGGGTTTGTAGGGGGAAATCATCATCATCATCAGATGAAGAGCTTGCTTTTTTTGAATGTTCTATTTTAGAGGAACTAATGTTTATGGCCTCTTTTGTTGATGTAGGAGGATTCATACTAGAACTAGCACCAGAAGTTGAAGCACCTGGGGTGGCTTCAACTATACTTAATCTTCTGCTAGACCTACGAGATTGAGGTATAGCCCTAGGTGGAAAATTCTCAACATTGGAAAATTCTTCTTGACTGTAATTTTGATTAACTTGAACAAATTCCTCCTAAGTCATTCTAGATGCATCATGCAAAGATTTCTTAACTAGCAATTTTTTCAAGCAATGGTGGGAGACAGAGTTATCCCTACCTTTCTGGGTCTCAACCACCATGATGGAGAGAAGATTGTATAAGACATTGGGCACGTTCTTCCTCCTTCTGTGCCTCATGTGGTTTAGGAGCTTAAAATGTATTGAATGCAAGTTTGATAATAGTCCCTCATAGGTGATATACCTTATAATCTGAACAACTGCCTGCTTCCATGGTTCAGGTAGAGACATTCTTTTTGTGCCTTGTGTATCAATGCTAATTGGGGGTCGCCATGTACTGTGAATTTTTCTCTGGTCGACCTGAAATCCCTAGAGGTAGGGTAATGTTCGCCATTAGTAGGTAACCTTGAAATTTCTGCAATTCTCTCCTCGGTCGCCACCACTTCTAATCCTTTTACTATGGCTTTTCCTTCTGAGAATGTTTGGACAAATTCAAGTGCAATTCCCTCATCAAAGCTATCTAGCCTCGTGAAATAATCAAACCATCCACAGTGTTGAAATTCTGCTAGACATTGTGCATCTTGCAGCAAAGTGTCATGAACTGAGGGCTCATTCCAAATTAAGCCACCCCCCATTGTGTGAAATCACTATCACTCAGCAAAATCTCCTTCCTCTGCAATTTTTTTTCTGAGAACCACCGCCTTTCTTGCTAAATTTTACTACCAGTGTCGACTGAATTCCCTTCTTTTCCTCTACTTTTTACCATTTACTGGTTATACTTAGGATTATGACAAGGTAATTAAGGAGAGGAAAGGGGTGATAAATGAAAGTGATAATGGAAAGAATTGGCGGCTCAGTTAACATCACTTCACACATGTGAGCTAGATTTTCAAATCAACTTGTTTAAATTTTCTGATGTAGCCAGGTTACGATTTGATGTACGACCAGTTTATTTGCATTTTTTTATTTCCCTCCAACCTAATTTTGGACATGTGTCAACACATGTGGGAAGGGAGTGGTGGCTTGATAGGAAATAATGACATATTACGCAATCACCTATAATAATGTGATGATTAACTAAATGCGTTCAAAAGGTAATTAAGAGATGAGAATTACTGTGTACATACCTGAGCGTGTGAAGGATGCGTTGCAAAGATCATGGAGAGAAAGTACTGATTTGTCTTTTTAAGAAATGATTGAGTAATTAATTAAAAGTGAAGTGAAGTGGAGTGAGGTGAAATGAAATGATGGAAGAGAGAGAAAGGTGGTATGAATGGACAGATGGGTGGATGGGTGAAGAAATGGATTTCCACTAAGGTGGAAATCTTTATTATGAAAAATACGTACCTTAATTTAGCCAAGAGGTGGGACACTAGGTCCACCAATTTTGGCTGTAGGAAGCTCGTGTATTGAATGTTGGGTGAACTGCTGCAGGGGCCCTTCCATGAAGGCTAGCTCAAGTAGCTTGATTCTTTCAGGGTTAATGATGGTGGGTTGAATAACTCCATTAGGAAAGACCTCAAAAATTTTGAACAGTCCTAACCACCTTGATCACAACTTTCCTGCACTGTCTTGATGCTTTAGGTCATATGACAATACCCAGTCACTTGGCTGAAACCTGTTTTCCCAATCATGCCATCTTATCCGCTGATTTTGCACTACTTCAGTGTGGTGCAGGGCTACACTTCTCAATCCATCCAAAGCATTTGGATGCATGACCAAAGCAAGAACATGGGTCAAGGCTGCCTTAGAGAATGCTTTGTAACAATCTTCTGTCCATTGGAGTTCAACATCTCTTGCTAGGTGAGTGTATAATGGCAGGAGAAAATGGTCTTTCTTAGTGGTAGCGTTAAGTTTTCTGTAATCAACAAAAACTCACCACTTCCCTCTCTTTTTTGGTACGATCAATAATAATAAAGACATCCACTGGCTATTTGAAATAAGGTAGATAAATCTAACAGCTATCAATTTCTGCAGCTTTGTTTTAATAGTTTCTCTTATGCAGGGTTGATTCTTTATTGAGGCTACCCTACTAGTTGACGATCTACTATGATGTAGATCTAACGAATGCAAAAATTAGGGTCTGGCCCCTTCATATCATGGTAGTCCCATGAAAATGCATGCTGATGAGACTTCTGCAATTGTTTGAGTCCATATGGAAACATGGTATGGAATATGCCCATTGCTGCAGGAAGTTTCTCTGCAGATAGAGTGGCTGCAAGAAGAGTGGCTACATGAAGATTGTTTGCAGGATGAGTGGCTATAGGGAGAGCAGGCGAAAGTGTCTTGATGGAAGTAGAAGATGATGCTTGCCCCACTTCATAATGGTTTTGGATTATACTAGATAACACTTCTTCTTCATCTTGAAATTGCAAGAAAGGACTTCTACCTAACATCATGAGTTGCACCACTGAGTTAACTTCCCCAAATTTCTCATTGTCATGTGGCCATAGAGGGAAAATATTGAGGTCTGCTAGATGCTCCGAAGAGTCTAGAAGGTCTATATCATCAGGATCCATGCAGAACTATTAAAAAGCTGCAGGACAGTAGGAGTAGGCCTCTTACTTGCAACATTTAGCTGCTACAGGATGTGCTTAGTCATCGCATTGATTGCTACCCCTGAATCACTTAGGGAATTCTTTACTTGAATTCCATAGATAACAACTGCTACTACATGATTATCTAGATCACTGTACTTGGGAATGGTCACTTTTTCAAGCATGATGTTAGCAAGCTATCTCACCACATGGACTATAGTCAAGTATTTCTTCTTTTTTCCCGACTTCTTGAGATAAGCTTCGTTGATTATCCCACCATGTATAGGAACATCCTTTATGGCCTGAAATAGGGATGTCTGAACACATATATGCTTTAGCTGACCCATGATGTCAAGAGTTGCACCTTCCTTTCCTTTCTTATACTTGGAAACTTCCAATTCCCGAGGGAATGGCAACTCTTGTTCAGGATGTTTAGGTGTTGCTGGCTGAATAGGATCATTCAGAGGTTACTGTTCCTCTTCCATAGGTAGCTCAATGATGATGGGTGTGAAAGGAAGGGATACAATAGTTCTTGAACACAAGTGAATATCACTTACACTCACAACATATGCAGGGAATTGATTTGAATCAACAAGGTATATTGGTTGTAGTTGTGGTGTGTTATTTAGGTAGGGTGTGGGCTGAGCTGGTAGCTGAGTAAATTTGTGTGCATTAGCAGGTGGAGGCATTATGGTAGGTTGTTGTGGTTGAGAGGATGGCTGCATGGAACTGATTGCCTGGTTTGGCCCATAAAAAGATAATGGACCTTGTAACATACCTTGTTTTGGAACCCAGGGCTTCCTCTGTGCACCAAGGTGGACTTGATCTTCCTTAATCTGAATTGGTTTGATCTCAGGTGGAATATTGCTATCGATGTTAATTACCATCGTGCATCTGCAATCCTTCTTTTATCTGAAATGAGGGTAGCATTCTGCCAATGTTGCCTCTACCTCCTTATGTTTATCTTTGGCTTGAACTATACCCAGCTGAGTAGCTAGGTTGTTTGCAACATCCTGCTTGATATCTATTAACACATCAGTGATCTCCATCCTTGGAACTCCACCAGTAGAAGATTGATAAGTTCTCTCTTCTTTTGAAGCTATTTTGGAATAGTCTTGACATATTTCCTTGATATCTTCCCAAGAGACTTGAGTGATATCTCCTCCTGCCATCAGGTGTAGAGCATCAGTGTAACTCTCATTAATTCTTGACAACAAAAGCAACTTCTGAGATTCTTCATTGGGTGCATGGTGTGGAGATTCCTGGATGCAGGACAAAAACCTTGAAATGCAATCTTCCAAAATCTCATCTTCCTTCTGCTGCATCCTAAAGGCATCACTTCCTTTTGTATCACTACCCCAACAATATTCCTTGTATTTTCCAAATAACTTTGTCTTCATGTCCTCCCAAGTTCCCATGGTATTCCTGCCTAGACTCATAAACCATCCTAGTGCAACTTCTTTTAAAGTGGTAGGAAGTAGCTCAAGCCCAGGAGCGTCAGTGGTGTATCCATAATCCTGGTAGAGTAGGTCATACTCAGACAAGAAGGTATCACCCATGTTTTCTTGATAGATTTTCAAGGCAAAGGGCTATCAATATGATTTTGGTCTTTAATGGAAGCTTCAAAACTAGTCAAATGGTTATTATTCTTCTTTGTTTATGGGCATATTTGGAATCTCAACTAGTTGCAGTATCAACTCAACATTAGCTAGCTCACACAAAGAATGAGCAAAAGAATAGCAGATCATTACTCGCCTAAACAAGGGGTATTCTAAGAACAACCCAGAAGAAATGATATAACAGAGAAATTATCAATGACTCCGAAGAACCTCCTAGCTTGACACCATCCCCAACAACGACACCAAAAATGTCAGCCTCCTACAAGGATCTCATAACTGGGCTTTTATAGCCATAATTCAAAGACTGGACATCTAACCTGAATAGCTATTCGATCATCGTGGAGGTGCATTTAACTTGTCAACCTAGGGATGTAGAATTGAAATGGGTCAATACTGTATGTGCACTAGGAATTCCTAAGTAGCCATCTCTAATCTACAACTAAGAAACACACAGTACTAAACCTAAATTGCAGGAAGGAAATAAAGCAAATACTAAACATTAACCAGTGACTATGCTAAACTGAAATGCATAACAAGAATAAAGATCTAGGTGAATGGATAGGAAAATAATCTATTTGCTTTGGCCGCAGGAATAAACACATAATGGACTTCTAGTGGCTACAAGAACAGTTGATGCCAGATTTCAAACTAAGTACAAAATATAAAATAACAACTAAGCTAGTTACTCTAAAGAAAGGATTACTCACCAAGTGGGTCCCCTTGGATGAGTATCCACTAAAACTAATACAAAATCAAATACTCAAATTCAAACTATCATCTCATTCATTGAAAATTATGTAAACAGAGTAATCAGCATGGTTGTATTGAAAAGTAGTGAATGCTCAATACATCAATATCATCTTTCAACAATAATCCCAGATTAAGAACTCTCCCCTCCAGAGGAGATTCATATCCATAGTTATTCTACTAGCTAAATAGGGCAGTCCCTCCCACTAACTGGGAGGATTCCATTTAGCGAAAGCAAGGAAAAGAGTGGCAGAGTGGTTACGCCTACAGGGAATCCAGTAAGACATGCATGCCCAAACATGGACTTAATGCTGTAGTAATGCCCACGATTGCTCAATGCCATAAATACAAGGCAGTTACAATTGATTTCCGTGAGGAATTTTTCGCCGTTGTCCTTCAGTTGACTCCTTTGAATGATTCCCCTGCATGATCATCTGTCGGTTTCCTTTCCCAACTTAACATCCACCAATTGTGTCATGCATGGCAATGTCAGTACACGTAATAATTGCACATCTAAAATCACCTTAGAGAACATTCATCAATCACACACAAAATTAATATAGATAATCTGCATAATATGTTAATGTCATTAAAACTTCACAAGGATAGGATAAACCCAATGTCAATGGTTTGAGGGGAACATTATACAAAATATTAACATTTGATGACTAAAGTTCATGACAATGCCAGCAAATGGACTATAAACTCTACCCAATATTTAACCAAAAACTAGGCTCATCACCAAGCACACATCTAGATCTAACTCTCTCCCCTGAATCGAAAGCTCACTGGTCCAGACATTGTGCACAAACTCCCCTCCAATGGTCAGGTATAGGCCCAACTAATCAAATGCCCTTCGACAGGTAGCCAAAAAATCCTCCAAACATCCTCTAACGTCATCGTCATCTCCCTTGTCGGGAGATGGAATGTCGATGTCTCTGAGCTCCATCTCTCCATTAGTGCTGTCAAGAGTGCTTGGTGCACTCTAATGTTGGGATATCCTATTGGGAATAGGATGCCAATTAATTACAATTCTAAACATTATTTCATGTATCTCCTAAGTCCTTGGAAAGTGTTCCCCAAACAATGGGATTAGAAAGAGATTAAATTCGAATGAAATGAACATGTAAATTGAAATTTGTAATTAATTCTAAATGATAGGAACATGTGGGGACGCCCATGAAGAGCTCCTACAAAATAGGAGCACATGGGGCACCCACATGGAAGGTGGAACTCACCTTGAGTTAAGTTAACTGTTTAGAGAAAAGAATAGCACTTCAATAATGCATGTAAAAATCCTAGAAGTTAGGGATTGATGTTTACATGCATGGAGTTTAGTTCAGTTTAGTTATGGTTCAGTTATCTTCAGTTGCAAGTAGTTAGTTTTAGTTGAATGGTAGTTGACTTCAATTAACTTGGAATGCATGACTAATGACTTGAGTTGCGTGACAAATAACAGGTGATACATTCAGTTAAGTGGGGATGATTAATTATGCATGATATTTGTATGAATAGTGGAGAGATATGTTTTAGTTAACATAGATTAACTTGGACCCACCTTTGGCGCCCAAGTTGGCATCTTGGAGTTAAAACTTTTGCATGATAAGATATTTTATAAGGCTGAGTTAAGTGGGCCCATTCTTGGGTGCCAACTTTGAGGATAAGCTTACAATATATCTTTAGAATCAATGTTGAGTTATGACTTTAGTTTGGGACGCCCAAATGGATGAAGGAATTTTTTTGACATTGTTCTTCACGATAGAAATCTACTTGCAAAGAATAGGTGTGGGTTTTGTGAGATAAGCATTGTGCTTTGTAATTGTAAACTCTTTAGAGTTTACAAGGCTCATTATTGTCTATATATTGCAGCAAGTTGAAGAGAGTTAATCAAATTTTATTGCAGGTTGTGAAGAAGAATTGTTGAAGGAAAAAGAAGCATCTCAAGCAAGGATTAGAATTATTGTAATTTTATTCTGAGATTAAATAATACATTGATTCTTGGTGGAGTTTTTTCCCGAAAGGGTTTCTCCATGGTATATGCTATGTAACTTCTTTCTTCTAGTCTTATTCTTCTAAAACCTTCTATCTTCATTCTACAAATGGTAAAATGAATTTAAATAGATAATCATCCACAAAGAAATTGTAATAAAGAACACTTATTTAGATCTACAGTATAATAGTTTTACAAAGTATTAAGCTACATAATTACCTCCATTTTCAACATATCCCAACGTGTGTAGTAGTCCAATCTGTGGCAGTGATTCATGGTCATGGGTTGTCATCACCCCGCGTGTCACCTCTAGAATTTCTAAATGCCTCTCCCACGTGCTCAATGACTCAAAGCTTTGCATCCATGCAGAAAAATTTGTCAGATTTTCATCATATTTCCTTTCTTTTATTTCATTTTCATCCCTACCCTAGGTTTGGTAGATTCGCCTTTGTGTAAGAAAATTCACCCTTTTCTCTTCCCCAACGCGTTCGCCCATAAATACAGCATGCTCGCCCCTTTGTCATCCTTTGGCGAATTCATCCATTTTCCAGGTGAATCTACCCCTCTTCTCTGGGCGTGAATCCACTCATTTTTTCCTTAGAGGTGAAGTTTCCTTCACCTTTTCTCCTTGAGGGGAAATCTTGTATTCGCCCCTGCGTATTTTCCTTATCGAGTGGCAAATTCACCCTTACCCTTTTCCCCTGATGGGCGGATTTGACTTTGCTTGTTTTCCCTTTTGGCGAAATCACTTTTGCCCTTTTCTTGATTTCAAAAAATTCGTATTCACCTATCCCTAACGCATTTTCCCTTGCGTTGCATGACCCCACCCTTCTGCTTGGAGAGGCGATTTCAAAATTGCCCCTCCTTAGTGATTTTGCCTCTGCATTATGCATTTCCACCCCTTTTCCCAGAGAGCCGATTTCACAATCGCCCCTCCCCCAACGCATCTGCCCCTATGGAGTGCGACCTTGCCCCTTCCCTCACTGACCCTGTTGGATGGGAAAATTTTCCTTGTGGATAGGCGATTGCGCCTATCTGTGGAAAATCTGTGCCCTAAATCTACTTGATCCCCAAATTAAAATGTGCTTAAAATTTCAAATCAAGTCACAAAGTGGGATTTTGAATCCTACTTGGCGTGATATTGCTCAGTGATAGTAAAACTAGTGCACCTCCTCACCTCGGTGGATGAGCTCATCGTCCACGTAGACCTCATCATCGCTCCCGTCAGCCATCCTCGTCACTCGTCTTCTCTCTCTCTTGCCTAGTCAGCCGCCAAGTATGCAAAAGGTAAATTGTAATTTTTTTCTTTTTGTACCTAATTAGCCTTTTAAATTTTGGGTAATTTTTACCCTTTATTTAACCTTTTATTAATTCATTCACCCCTTTTCTTTAGCAGGTTGCCATTTACACCCCGTTTGTTCATTTTCCTTCGTTCAAAAGCCATTCTTTACTATTTTTCACACTCTATCGTGTGGTACCCTCTATTTCTACATATCAAGAAGTTTCTTGGGGCCCCTTTCTCTTCCCCATCCTCCCTCTCAAGGGGGAATACCCTACCATTTTCCTCCATTCTTTTGTCCTATCCACTTCCATTTAACACTAGGGCATTCTCCTTCATTTTCTATGATTAGACAACCTACACAACTTTTCTGGCACTAGGGCATTGTCTAACATTCCTTTCTTCTATCAAGTCCTCTGTATTTTATTTTTCTTTGAAAAACTGTTATTCTAACAGTATTTTGAAGAGGGGAAAAATGTAGACACCTAAATTTGACCACTCCCATAAGGTTAAATTCACTCCCTTTTATTCCTTTGTCCCCCATCCTTCATCTGCATTAATTAAATAATTTATCAGTTGATTAATATTATCTTGTAGCCTAATATCCCTAAGGTATTTAATAAATCAATTAAATACATTATCCCCCCTTTCCTCTCTAAATGAAATAAATACTCCAATTTATTTAATTTAGTCATTTTTTACTTTATGAATTTAAATTAATTTTAAATTCATTATTTCTCTCTCCTTGTCACATCCTCCATAATCCCACTTGCCTTTAGTTCTTCATTAACCTGTCCAATCCAATGTTTGCACAACCTTAATCACACGATTAGGCCAACCTAATCCCCATGCCATTTATGACATATGTCCAAAGTCAACCTCATTAAATGCTTTCTCCTTTTGGAGAAGGAAACCCCTTCCACATGTGAATTTTTAATTCACATTTAATCCCCCAATGCATTTTAAGAAATTTTTAATTCCCTCTCCCATCCGCATGTGGATATTTGAGAAATTTTTAATTCCTCCCATGTCCTATCACCCACATGTGGACAAGGACCTCCTTTATGAGGAGATCTTGTCCAAATCCCAAGGTACTATGTAGTACCTCCACATCACCTCCTCTTTGCCATCTCACCTACAACATGTCAATATGTGAGGGCTTGTGGGTTCTCAACTCACCATAGCCCTTGATTTTGTCCACCATGGCTTGATACTAGCCCTCCATTGTTTAGAGGAACTTCCCCTAAAAATGGTGGAATTTTCTCTCACTTTCTATCCATCACTTTTGCAATCCAACTTAGCAAGCAACCAAGTGTCCAAGCACTCATCCACCATTGTTACAAAACCTTTTGTACTCACATATTGCATCTATTGAAATACCCATTTGCACCATTGCATTCACCATATCATCACCATCATTTAGAGCTAGGTATTAAGCTATTTTTCCAAAAAGGGAGCACACATTTGAACAATCAAAAGGGCCAACCAAAGTCATCAATTCAAACAAGGTAAAAGGTTCCATATTTTCTTATGTTTTGTTTGAGTTCATCATAGGCCTAATCTTTAGTTTTTTTCTTGTGTTTTTGATCTTTTTCATTAGTTATTTTTTGCATTTCAGTAGGTCAAATTCACTCGGACACACTTTCAATGTTTGTTTCATCCATAGAACTTGTGTACAACAAGATGAAACAACAATATACTCAACTTCAACAGTAGATAAGGAAATTAAATCTTGATTTTGACTCAACCATGCCACCATTCTGCAACCTAGAAACAATGCACCACCACTTGTACTATTTTTGTCATCTACACATCTAGCCCAATTTGCATTTGTATAAGCATTTAGTGTAAATTCAATATCTTTGGGATACCACAGGCCATAATCTAGAGTGCCATTCAAATATCTGAATATTCTTTTAACAATAGTAGCATGTGTTTCCTTAGAATCTTCTTAAAATATAGCCACAAGATAGGCAACATGCATGATATCCAATCTAGTAGCATTCAAATACATTAGTCCACCAATCATAGATCTATACTTGCTCTAATCAACCTTGGTGAATCATCATCTTTACCTAATTTGCAACCAATCACCATAGGAGTGCATACCAATTTGGAACCATCCATCCCAAACTTCTTCAACATCTCTCTCACATACTTAGACTGTGAAATAAAAATTCCTTTCTCTATTTGAATAATTTGCAGTCCAAGAAAGAAATTCATCTCTCCAAAAATATACATTTCAAATTCTTTTTGCATCTCTTTCACAAACATCTTATACATAGTTTCATTTCCTCCAAAGATAATGTCATCAACATATACAACCACAATCAAGATTTTTCCATTTTCAGCTTTAAAGTATAGGTTACTATCTGTCATACCTTTGTTGAAACCTTGTTGAATCAAGAACATGTCTAACCTTGCATACCAAGCTCTAGAAGCTTGCTTCAATCCATATAAAGCTTTCTTCAATTTTCAAACCATATCCGGTTGATCTATCAACTAAAATCCTTTTGGTCATTCCATGTAGACCTCTTCTTCTAGCTCACCATTTAAAAATGCAGACTTGGCATCCATTTGATAGACTTTGAAATCTCTATGAGTAGCAAACACTAAGAACAACATTCTGATAGCTTCCATTCTTGCCACCAGAGAAAAAGTCTCCTGAAAATCTATGCCTTCTACTTGTGAGTAACCCTTACACACAAGCCTTGCTTTGTTTCTAACCACTTCCCCATTCTCATTCAACTTATTTTTGAATACCCACTTTGATCCAATAATGTTTTTGTCTACTAGTCTTGGGACCAATTCTCAAGTTTGATTCTTCTCAATGTGCATAAGTTCTTCCTTCATAGCTTTCATCCAATTCTCATCTTTACATGCTTCATTTACAGTCTTCGGTTCAATATCAGAAAGTAAACATAGATTCACTTCACCAGTAGTAGCTCTGCTTCTTGTCAATACTACTTTTTTCTTGTCTCCAATGATCTGATTTTCTAAATGATTCTTTCACACATATCTAGGTGTCTTAGGGGACACTACCAAAGGTTCTTATTCTTAATTTTGCTTCTCTTGCTCATCTTTTTCCCGTTCTTCCATAATTTCTTCAATCCTTACACAATCAGGTTCATCAGATACATATCCATCAACATTAATTGAATTCTTCATTGTTTCATCAACCTTGACATTTGTGCTTTCTACAATCTTCCTTAGTATTTTGCTAAAACATATGCAAGCCTTGCTTCTAATAGAATATCCAAGAAAAATTCCTTCATCACTTCTTGCATCAAACTTTCCTAAATTTTCTTCATCCCTTCTAATATAACATTTTCTTCCAAATACCTTGAAATACTTAACAGTAGGAATTCTTCCACACCATGGCTCATAGGGGGTATTTGTACTGTTTTCTCTTGCTTGAACTCGATTGAATACATAAGTAATAGAGTGAATAGCTTCTCCCTAGTAAAATTTTGGTAAACCAGCCTCAATAATCATTGATGTAGCAGCCTCTTGAATTGTTCCTATTCTTACTTTTAACAACTCCATTATGCCGAGGAGTTCTCAGAGCATATAACTATCTTCTTATTCCATGCAATTCACAAAACATATTAAAATCATGGGAAGGGAATTCACCACCTCTATCAGAACTTAAGCATTCTATTCTCAAATTGACTTCATTTTTAACCATAGCTTTGAATGTCTTGAATCTATCTAATGCATCTGATTTCTTTCTAAGAAATGTAACCCATGTATATCTAGAATAATCATTAATCAAAAGCATAAAGTACCTTTCACCTTGTAGAATTCTCACTCTTGTAGGACCATAGAGATCTGTATGAATTAAATCTAGTAGTTCAGTAGTAGATCGCTCCTTTGATCTGTAATGATTTCTTGCTTACTTTCCAAACTGACAATTCCTGCATATAGCATTAACAAGCTTTGTAATCCTTGGTAAATATTTCATGACCTAAGCTACACTAATCCTTTCCAAGTTATCAAAATTCATATGACACATTCTCTGATGCCACAACCAAATATCATTAATTTGAGTCATAAAGCATCGCCCATCAACACCCTTAAGTTGATATATATTTCCTTCAGATTTATTTCTTGCATCAATAATTGTTCCGGATCCTTTCCTAATCTCACATCTTTCATCCTAAAATACAAGATTATATCCTTTACTGCACATCTATCCAACACTCAAAAGATTATGCCTTAAACTCTTAACATAATAGACATCATTAGTATTATTCCTGCCATCAAAACTTACTGAACCTATCCCACAAAATTTAGCACTAGTATAATCTCCAAACATAACTCAGCCTCCATCATATTTTTCAAGTTTAACAAACTTACTCTTGTCACCAGCCATGTGATGTGAACAACCATTGTTAACAACCCAATAGTTATTTTCCTATTTAAAGCATGTAGGGAAGAGATTACAATACTTTCATTCTTCTCCTTCTTCGAAGGGAATTCTTTCACCTATTTTTCAGAATTAGCAGAAGTAGGTTCATCTTTTATATCCAAGAACAAGCATTCATTGTCATTAGGATCTCCATAATCATATTCCTCATTAGATATACTAGCATCCTCATTCACATAATATGCTTTGTTGATCTTCTTACCTTTCTTTTCTTTCTCATATCTTAGTTTATTCCTCTTAGCTCTTTCCGGACACCTTGTAGCAAATGACCTATTCCTCCACAACTAAAGCATTTAAAGGGTAACTTACCTTCATACTTGTCAGAGCCTTTCTTCATCTTTCTCAAAAAGTTAGCTTCTACTTCATCAATATTTTCTTCATCCAGATCTTCATCTTTTGTAGCCTTAAAATTAGTCTATGATTTGGATCCATTTCTCAAATTCGGCTTTCTCATCTCATAAGATGTCACAGTTCCCAACAACTAATATTTAGTGTAAGTCTTGTACTCTATATGTTCTTCAATAGCACATACCTTTTCGTTGTAAGAATCAAGGAGAGTTCTAAGAATCTTCTTTACAATTCTGGATTCATCTATTGTAGCACCAAGTCCTTGCATTCTAGCTACTACCTCATCCAATATCTGTACATAAGCTTTAACATTCTCATCTTCAGACATATGTAGGAGCTCAAATTGTGTCTCCAAATTCTGCAATTTTTCCTCTTTGACCCTTTCACCACCTTCATGTGCCTTTTCCAGAGCATCCCAGACTTCCTTAGCAGTCTTCATATTTTGAACTTTAATAAACTCAAAATGTACAAGACTATTCTTCAAAATGTACTTCACCTTATTGTTTGCTTCATGTGCCTTGATCTCATCAGCCATACTCAGACCATTAGTAGGAGGACTGTAAGTATTTTTGTAAGCTTTCTCCACATCATATCCACAATACTCTAGATATTCTTCCATCAATATTTTCTAGATAGCATCATTAGTTCCATTGAACCTCAGATAATCATGAGTAATTTTTCCAACCATCATAGACTTTCCTTAAGTGGTTAAGCTCTTCTCCAAGGAATCATGCTCTGATACCAATTGTTGAACAAGAAAACTAAGAGGGGGGATGAATCAGTTGTAACAAATTTCAACTTTATAAAATTCATTAGAACTTAGATCAATCACAATTCTTAACACTACTAAAATGATTAAACATTAAGTGCAAGCGTAGAAACTAAAAACCATCACACAAACATAGCAACACCAGATTTACATGGAAAATCCAATGAGGGAAAAACCACGGTGAGGATTAACTTACACTATAGAGAATATCAAAACCAATTACAAAAGGATCACTGCCAAAGAAAAAAGGCTCACTGCCAAAACAAGGACTCACTGTCCAACATGGTTAACCACTTGGAGGGCTCAATGCCACAGAGATACAAAGAATATAAAAGAGATATGTTATAGAGAGAAGATAATCTCAATGCAACAGAGAAATCCACCACAATTTTCTCAACCACTTGTAGACATGCATGAATGATAGAGTCCACCTTCAACTCACTGTATCTAGAAACTTAGCATTTAGACTTTGCACTGATCTACCACACTCACATTACATACAACCACTAATTCGCATCCACTTCGCATCCACTTTGCATCTAACTGCTCTATTTCTTTACACTTATCTCCTTGTTCTACTTTCACTAGTAACTCATCTTGTATTTATACCATCTTCAACTTTGAAACATATCAGAAGTCGGCCATCCAACATTAAATTCAAATTAGGTTAGCACCAAAAAATCCTAGGGTGGAATTAGAATGAGGGTGACCCAACCACATGCTTGATGAGGACCCAAATAGGTCCCAACATGCTTCATCAGTTTTGAAGGTAGTGTTCAACACAAGGTCCACCAAACCAGTGTAAAACACATAGAACAATTAAGCACGATCCTTCCAGATACCGAAATTATCTTCAACACTATCATAAAAAAATAACTCTAGAACTGCAAGTCATAAGACTTAACCAAAGTGAAATCTGGACCAAAAACATTTCTCTTGGACCTTAGCTAGATACATAGAAAACCACAGTTCACAACTAGTGAACATAACTCACATTGTACAATGAATCAGAAACCAAAAATCTAGATATAACAACTTCTAACAATCATGATCAACATATCTGAATTACACACACATAGAAGCAAATATTGGAGCAAAACTCAGAGTAACCACTGAACACCTACAATCTTTCTTTAATACAATTTTCTCAATATCCTCAATATATACAACCAATAACTTGCGTCCATGACATTAATGACAATAGAAACTAGTTGATAACCAATTGACCAGTTGAAATCAATGACAACACCTTGTAACAACTTCATACTTGAAACAATCTCCCCCTTTGTTATTAATAGCATCACATGATGTGAAAAACCATTAAAGATAACATACTAGCTCTGCACACACTTCTCATGATTTTTCTTTCTGTTTCTCCCCCTTCGTAGATAATCATTTTTACATGATACTCTTCATCTTCCTCTCCCCCTTTGACATCAATGGAAAATGAAAAAGATGTTTTACATTGATTTCCCCTTTCACATTAAAAACAAAATACTCATACAATGACAACACATGACACTACTTGCTCCCCTTGAGAAGTAGCCACAAAAACATCAATCCAGAAGAAAAATAGATCCATAGACCCACCAGTCTGATGCATCTCCATATGCATCTAGTTCAATAAAGGAGGAACAATGACCCCTAACTTTTACTAGAGATACTCAAAAGTATTTTTAGGAAGAGCCTTCGTAAATATATCAACAATCTAATCCTTTGTAGGGACATACTCAAGCTTTACTTCATTCTCCACAACCTTCTATCTTAAGAAATGATACCTGATATATATATATTTTTCCCTTGAGTGCATCAATAGATTCTTTGAAATGTTAATTGCACTTGTGTTATCACAATAGATAAAAATAGGATCATCATACACAATTGTGATATCTTTCAATATTTTTTTCATCCATAGAACTTGTGTACAACAAGATGCATCAAAAATATACTCAGCTTCAATAGTAGATAAGGAAACCAAATCTTGCTTTTTACTCAACCATGCCACCAGTTTGTAACCCAGAAAGAATGCACCACCACTTGTGCTTTTTTTTTCATCTACCCATCCAAACCAATCTACATTTGTATAAGCACTTAGTGTAAAGTCGGTATCTCAAGGATACCACAAGTCATAACTTGGAGTGCCATTCAAATATCTGAATATTCTTTTAATAGCAACAACATGTGTTTCCTTAGGATCTTCTTGAAATCTAGCCACAAGATAGACAACATGCATGATATCCAGTCTAGTAGTAGTAGTCAAATACAATAGTCCACCAATCATAGATCTATACTTTCTATAATCAGCCTTAGGTGAATCATCATCTTTATGTAATTTGCAACCAGTCAACATAGGGGTGCATACCGGTTTGGAACCATCTATCCCAAACTTCTTCGACATATCTCTCGCATAATTAGATTGTGAAATAAAAAATCCTTTCTTTGTTCGATTAATTTGCAGCCCAAGAAAGAAATTCATCTCTCCAAACATAGACATTTCAAATTATTTTCACATCTATTCTGTAAACGTCTTACACATAGTTTCATTTCCTCCAAAAAATAATCTCATCAACATATACAACCACAATCAAGATTTTGTCATTTTCAACTTTCAATTATAGGTTAATATCTGTCATACCTTTGTTGAAACCTTGCTGAATCAAGTACCTATCTAACCTTGCATATTGAGCTCTAGGAGCTTGCTTCAATCCATATAAAGCTTTCTTCAATATGTAGACCATATCTAGTTGATCTATCAATTGAAATCCTTTTGGTTGTTCCATGCAGACCTCTTCTTCTAGCTCACCATTCAAAAATGTAGACTTGACATCCATCTGATAGACTTTGAAATCACTATGAGGAGCAAATGCTAAGAACATTCTGATAGCTTCCATTCTTGCCACCGGAGAAAAAGTCTCCTGAAAATCTATGCCTTCTACTTGTGAGTAACCCTTACACACAAGCCTTGATTTTTTTTTGACCACTTATCCATTCTCATTCAACTTATTTCTAATTACCCACTTTGATCCAATAATTTTTTTGTCGGCTGGTCTTGGGACCAATTCTCAAGTTTGATTCTTCTCAATTTGCATAATTTCTTCCTTCATAGCTTCCATCCAATGCTCATCTTTACATGCTTCACTTACAGTCTTTGATTCAATCTCATAAAGTAAACACAGATTTACTTCACCAGTAGTAGCTTTGCTTCTTGTCAATACTTCTTTTGTCATGTCTCTAATGATCTAATTTTCTGAATGATTCTTCCACACATATCTAGGTGTCTTAGGGGACACTACCAGAGGTTCTTCTTTTTCTTCTTCTTCATTTTGCTTCTCTTGTTCATCCTTTTCCTATTCTTCCACAATTTCTTCAATCCTTACACTATCAGGTTCATCAGATACATATCCATCGACATCAATTGAAGTCTTCATTGCTTCATCAACCTTGATAGTTGTGCTTTCTACAATCTTCCTTATTATTTTGCTAAAACATCTATAAGCCTTGCTTCTAGTAGAATATCCAAGAAAAATTCCTTCATCACTTCTTGCATCAAACTTTCCTAAATTTTCTTCATCCCTTTTGATATAACATTTTCTTCCAAATACCTTGAAATACTTAACAGTAGGAATTCTTTCACACCATAGCTCATAGGGGGTATTTGTACTATTTTCTCTTGCTTGAACTCGATTGAATACATAAAAAATAGTGTGAATAGCTTCTCTCCAATAAAATTTTGGTAAACTAGCCTCAGTAATCATTGATCTAGCAACCTCTTTAATTATTTTGTTCTTCCTTTCAACAACTCCATTTTGCTAAGGAGTTCTCGGAGTAGATAACTCTCTTTTTATTCCATGCACTTCAAAAAACTTATTAAACTCATGGGAAGTTAATTCACCACCTCTGTTATACCTTAAGCATTTTATCCTCAAATTTACTTCATTTTCAACCATAGCATTGAATGTCTTGAATCTATCTAATGCATCTAATTTATCTCTAAGAACTGTAACCTATGTATATCTATAATAATCATAATTCAAAAGCATAAAGTACCTTTCACCTTGTAGAATTTTCACTCTTGTAGGACCACAAATATCTGTATGAATTAAATCCAATAGTTCAATAGTGGATTGTTCTTGTGATCTGTAATGGTTTTTAGCTTGCTTCTAAAACTAACAATTCCTACAAATAGCATTAACATGCTTTGTAATCCTTGTTAAAGATTAAAGGAACTCTAACAAAAGAAGTGAAATTGAGAATTGGAAATGGCCTTAGAATTAACTTATGGGAGGATGCTTGGACTACTTATGCTCCCTTGTCTACCAATGACAACCTCCAAAAAATTAGAATCAGATTGAAAATAAATATTGGAAAGAAGGTATCTAATTATTTAAATTGGGAAGGTTTGAGACCTAAGTGGATTGACTATAGGAACTATTTAAATAATGTTGTTCTTAGGGGTGGTAGACAACTAAATGGGGATGCTGATTTAGATTCCCTCTCACAAAAAATTGGTGATCCTGATCTTTTCTCAATAAATGGGGATGATGAGATTATGGAATCTCATATATTCCAAACAAGGGGTTTTTAATTGGAAATGGTGTGGAGAAAGAATCTAATTCCCAAAATTAATTATTTTTGGTGGATAGTGATGCATGGAAAGATACTCACAATTGAAAATCTTAAGAAAAGGGGATGGTATCTGGTAAATAAGTGCTACCTTTGTAATGAAGAGGAAGTAACCATCATGCATCTATTATTTTAATGTCCTTATGCTCAAGAAGTTTGGGGATTTTTCTTAAAGAATCTGATGATTGATTGGGTCTTCCCTCCTTTGGTAAAGATGCTTATTGATTGTTGGAGTATATGCTCCTATTCTCACAATATTATTATTGACCTCTGGAGACAAGTTCCCTCGTTCCTCACCCAGGGTTTGTGGAAAGAGAGGAACAATAGAGTTTTTAGAGATGTAGCTAAAAGTAGTAAAGAGCTATGTATGTCTATCAAGAAACAAATTTTCAAGAAAATATTGAAAGTTGTAAGTATGCTCCATCAAAGAAAAGGCCATCATATCAAGAGATGTGAATCAAGCAACAATGGGGAATATATCATGATCTTAACAATGTTAATTGGGCTAAATATCTAATTAGAAAGAGAACCATTTGGATTCCCCCGGACTTGGGGTAGACTAAATGTAATTTTGATGGGTGCTCTAAGGGGAATCCGGGACTGGTGGGGGCAAGTGGAATTGTTAGAAATCATCTAGGAATCTATGTGGCTAGATACAACAAGGGCCTAGGAACAACAACAAATAATTTGGCTGAGGCTTACAAAGTGTGGGTAGGAATATGTTACCTAAAAAATAATGGCTACACCAAAGTGATTGTGGAAGGCAAATCCAAGTTAATAATTGATTATTTAAAAAATGAGGTTGATGTTCCTTGGGAGCTAAAAGATATATTGGACGATTGCAAATATATGATACAATATTTTCAAAATTGGAAGATAAGCCATATCTATGGGGAAGGCAATAGGCCTACTGATGCTATGACGAATTTTGGTTTAAGACAAGCAGTTTTGAAATATTGAGACTTTACCAATTTGTCAAATCAAATTAAAGAAATATTATCTAAGGATAGATTGGGGGATTTAATTCATGGAAAGAATGATACTAATTAAAATGAGGGGTTGGAAGGGTTGTCTAGTTGCCATGTTTATTGCCGTCTTTCTTATGTGGCAATTGGGAAAGTTGATAAGACAAAATGAGAGGTACTTAATTAAAGGAAGTTGTACGCTAAATCTCAAAGAGTTAAAAAGAAAGGGGAGGAAATGACAGATTCATTGGGAAACCTCATGTGATAATTAGGAAGAAGTGAAAGTGGGTATGGTGATTATCACTCATATTTCTAAAAATCTTGTGAAAGATTTGATAAAAGACATTTTGACATGTGTTATAGCTGATGTGAAGGTGGGTAATAAAAAAAGAGTAATCATGACTTGAAAAGGTGGTGAAGCAGTCATTTCTTTTAATGGAAAGATTTGAAAATATGAGAATAGGCTTTGTAGAAAAATTGATTATTTTAAACAAATTTTCAGAAGGTTTGAGCCATTGTTCTTACAAATGAAAATCCACCAAGTCGCTATCAAAACCAAAATTTTTGAATTACCAATTGCTTCTGTGGTGGACGAGGGAGGCCAAAGTGTGGAGTATTTACTCCTTCTTAAGGATTATTCAACCAAAGAAAACACCATGGGAGGCCCTAGAAAGAAGATGGAGTTGAGTAAATATGACTTTCTGAAAAAAAATGCAAAACCATGGGGCTTGTTTGAACGGGCTGGGTTTCACGCCTTTCTTTGCGCCCATAGAAGGTTATAGTGAACAACTCAACTATAAGTTTGAAAATGCCTAGAAAGATGAGGAGGTTGAGTTGGGTGGCCTTCACTTTACTGTTGATTCTAAGCTCATAGCCAAAGTGATGGGGCTTGCATATGAAGGGAAGAAGATTGCCAAGGTAAGCACCAAAAACTATCAAACCTATATTGATAATTTTTTTGAAGCAAAAGAAAAGGCCCAAATATTTTAGAATGACCATTCTCTAGGGTTTTGCTTCTGCCCCCTTACCATAATGTCTGCTTCTTTGTCATGAAATACTTTGCATTAGAGGGTCATTTTCAATTGGTCCATGGTTATCATTTCCCCATTTTGAACCATATCAGACACCTAGAGAAAATAAATTTACCCTTTTTCCTTCTCTCCTCCTTGAGTCAAAGCCTTACCAATGACACTAACCCTCCTTTACACAAGGGTTTGATTCATGCCATATGCAAGTACATTTTAGCTACCATCCCACAAAGAAATGTTTTCCATAATTTGATTGAAAATCCTACTCCCAAGAGTTCTGTAAAATTGAGCTAATTAAAAGTCAACCCCACTCCCCAGTCAAAGATCTTCCTAAGGCCTCCCCTAATATTAGGGAACTTGCTTGGTCAACTCTCCTTAAAATTACCCTTGGAAAATTAAGTGTTTCCCTCCTCACTCTTGTTGTAAACAAGAATAGAATACTGTTGATTCATGAATTAGGTGCTAACCCTAATACTATAACTATATCGAATGATAACAATAAGAACCTTGAATGTGGGTCCACCACCCTGGTGGGTCGAAGATCTACTCACCTTGCTTTGGCCATGTACAAGGAGTCTGATAATAGTAAAAAATCAAAAAGTTCAAAGGAAAATAATTTGGAAGTCTCTGGATAAAAAGGAGAAGAAGGTGTCCAGTGAGGAAAAGGATTCCTCCTCGGAAGAATATGTGTTGGACAACTTGGGTGATGTTGGGTCTCCTAAGGAGGAGGTGTCGGGGTCAGAGGAAGTGGAAGACTCGAGTCAGGAGGAGGAAGAAGGTAATATTCTGTAGGACATGTAGGATGGTGAGGAGGATAATGAAAACGTTGAGGAAAAAGGAACAACTACAAATGACCTGGAAGAAATGGACATCACTGGCCTTGGTAATGAAGACTCAAAAGATAAAAATACGGATTTGGAAATAAATAGAGTGCAAAGGCTGGAGCAAAGGTTGGATCTGCTTGATAAATTGATGTAGAAGGATGATAATGCCAACAGGTTCCAGGTGCTTAAGAGTGTGGTGTGGAATACATGTGCAAGGTTGTGGATGCGGTAATGAAAAAAGCGGTGATGGCTACAATCTTGAGAAAGGGAAAATCAAGAAACAACAAAGGAAGAAGGAGAATAAGGATGAGGCTGATTTGTCAGGAAAGATGGTGATCAAAGATAGCTTCGAAGATTATGTTGAGGACCTAATGAAGGTGTGGAGCCTCATTAAGGATGCTTAATACTCATCTCTTATTTTCCTTGCTTTCTGTTGTTTGCTGTCATGAAATCTTTTTGCCTCTCACTGTGGCATATTCGTGGTAAAGGATTTAGATGCCTAGATTGTTTTAATTCTAGCTTTATATCTATTATGAACTTTGTTAACATGCTGGGTACTCTTTATAGGTTATGCTTATATAACCTTTTTTTGTGGATGGATGTTAATATGGACTGATTATATCTATATGGGATGCTTGATAGGTTTATAATTTTTGATGTAGTTAGTATAGGATAATTTTTTGGTTGGTTGGGTTTAGGGAAGTGGTTCTCCTTCAGTTCAACTTCCTCTATTTTTTTGTTTTTTGGATGTTGTTCTCTAGAATGCTATGCTAATAATGTAAGAGATTAGGGCCCTTTCCCTGCTTCATCAATCAAAAACATGTGAATATGTCCCCTAATTCCCTAGTGAGTGAATTAACTAGGTACAAGACATTTATTCACACCAACAAGAACTACTACTTACAAAGCTCTTTGTTTATTTACATACATCACAATAGGCCCTAAAATGGTAATGTGAATCTTTCCAAAATTTTCATTTAATTAATGGCCTTGTCTTTTTATCCTGGAGAACATTATTATTCTTCACTTTTGATAAGGAATCTTTTCAAGCATAAAATATTCTCATCTTTTAACTTAGCTTTTTCCAAATGAGATGAGACTTGTGGCTTTTTCATGATTTATGATCCATATTTTAATTAAAGTACCACCTTTTTAAAATATGAACATATAAAATTATAGTATCACACATATAACTTTTACCTTTAGTTGCTCCCATTCTTTTCTTTGGGTGAGCACTAAACCTTTTTCCCTCTATTTGGATTTCCTTGTATAGATAAGAGAGACTGAGGGGCCCACACCCAGTAAAACCTCGTGTAAAATTTAACAATTTCCCATTCAAGGTGAAAATAACCTAGAACTTGAAGATGGTGAGTTGAGCTTTCCAACATTAAGGCTGTTAGAAGAGGGCAATTCAAAGTAACAAGAAATCAATGAGAGGAATGAATGGGTGTGGTAAAATTAATTTCAAATCCTACCCAAATACTTTGAAGGCGGTATTGCTTTGTGTTCAAGTGTTAAACCCATACTGATCACTAATACCAATCAAGTGTCAAATTGATACAACACCGATCTTCTTCAAGGAAGCGAGTAAGGGTGCCTTGAGCTGAGTGGTCCAACATCAAGAGTGTTGCATGTTTTTGAGTGGGGAAGATTATAAGGGGTAGTGTGTTCTCTTGGGGGTGCAAGAATAAGTTCATGCACTAGGGCCAGTATGGAGGTTCCTTAGTATTGGGGTATTGGGAATGTGGCAAGTGCTATATTGGGGTGAGCTAAGTGAGTGCCAACATAAGGTCAAGCTTGGCATGGGTTCAAAACTCATGATAGGGGAGCCACTTGGACTTGTTAGGGAAATCTCCACACTTGTTGGGTGTCAATGCCAAGTCGAGTTGCATAGGGGCAACTTGAAGGACAAGTTGTTAGGGAGTGTAGTGGAGTGTGGAGTACACCTATAGAGTGGTGTCAAATTGCTAAGGCATGGAATGTGACCAAATTTAAAAGGAGTGCATGGGGTCTAAGTGGAGCACCAATTTACAAGGCAACATTGCGCATGGAGATAAGGTCACAGAAAAATTGAGCTATCTAGTGCCTAGTGGGAGTTTAGGTTTGGGAGAAACCTTTAAACTACATGGAGGATGAAAGGAAGCCAAGAATCAAGAATAAATAAGTGAGTGATAGGTTGATGTGAGCGTCTAGGGTCCAAGGGAATGGAGAAAGGTTATGGGTTAGACATAATGAGGGAATGATCATGTCATGGGTTTAGGAAAGGGACTGGGATTGTGACCAAAGGAATCGCGAGGATCAAAACTCGAGGTAGACTTGTCACCTGGAACCTAGGTGCCAATGTTCTAAGTTTCTCCATGAGCCCAAGTCCCGATATGGAAGAATAAAGAAAAAAGGAGATAGAGAGTAGAACAAATTGAGGACTGGGGACTTGTGAGATAAAATATATAAGGGGAGTGAGGTATGGGATTAGAGAAGAGATTAGAACCAAAAGAGGTAAGGAAAGACATCATGAGGAATAAAGAGCTACAAGGAGGCACAATAGGCGGGGGTTAAGTGATGAACCAAACTTAGGACATTCCAAGTCCAAGGTCTTCCTTCAGACTCACAACCTAATGAAACTACACAATGTGGTGATTGGGGGGTGGGAGAACCCAAAACCATGGAACTTGGTTCCAAGTTTTCCTACTGACTCACAATATGAGAAAGAACTCAAAGAATCCCAAAAATATAAAACATTAAGCAAGGAAAAACATAAGGATTCCATCATGAGGGTTTTACACATACAAGGAAAATTTCCATCAAAATGAAAGGACTTAGTTGGATTTTACAGATTTCAAAGGGGTCCCAATAGATTCTACACTATAATTGGATGTGATTGTACCTAAAATTCTGTCTAGGACTCCCCCACGATCTTATTTAGTATAATAAAAATTGATCTCTTAACCACTTGCCTCTAAATATTTCACCTCTACTAGGTGATAAGTAAGTTATGGTCAAAGTAGTGTTGAAAAACACCTTTAATATCTTGAGTCAATAAACTTATTTCAACAAAAAATGAGGAAAGTGAAAAGAATGTACATTTCTCCTCTACAAGTGCATATTAATAACAATTTAAAATTAATATATTTCTTATATTTTAAAATATTTATAGCAATCACAATAATGAGAAAGACTTTGAATTAACTCACTTATAATTTCACCCTATATAAAATGAGTTGTAAGAAAAACTTAAATCTTTGAAACATTTTTCTATGTTTATGTTTTAAAACAAAATTTAAAATTATAAGAAAACTTATTATAATTAAAACAATTATGTAAAGTTATCTTACAAGGAGCATTCTTAATAAATTATTTTTATTGAAAAAACCCCAAATTGTGAACATTTGTAAATTTTTTGAGTTAAATGATATATAACTCTAGTAACTACAAAAATACAACTCAATTTGGTAATTTATTCATTTTTAAAATTTTCACCTTTGCAATCACAATTTTCTTTACAAAACATTGTTTATAATTGTAATGTCGTAAAATTGCACCCCTTGCAATTTCACATGCATTCTTGTATCCACTTTAGTGTCCATTCCCTTAGCATTTGTGTAGGTTCATTTTAGCCGTTGCATCAACCTTTTTCCCCTTAGGGTGCTCAAGACCACTTTTCAACAACTACCCTTGTGCGTTAGCTTTGTGTCAAACCTTGTGCTTTCCTCATTCTCATTGTTTTGTAGCATGATTTTTCTAGACACTAGTGTGTTGCACAGATGTACGCACTCCGTGCTAGCGTCTCATGACATTTTGATATTCAAATGATCATTTTTGAGTGCCTTTCCACTTGTTAGCTACTTTTATTGGTGGTAACGACCTAAGACGCCTTGTAACAGTTCGAGAACCTTCTTTTCCCTCCTATTCTGCTTTTAAATGCTATCTTTTCAATCCATTTGGCCTTCTTGGGTTCTATCTTGAACTCTCTTCTCCTTTCTTGGACATTCTCTTCTCACTCTCTCAAACTTGCATAGCTCTCTACAACTTTCTACAGTAGCCCAAGCTCTCAAGTTCTTGTAACACTATTTGCAACTTTCTTGGCTCTCACATATTTGTCTCTCTCTTTGGCTTGCTCAAGCCTTGCAAGTGATATCTATCTTTTGCCTTGTATCTTTGAGCATCTTGGGATTTCTCACATCCCCTATCTATCACATCTCTATAACGTGATACAGGTTCTCCTCCTTGAGTAGGGATTGCTTTTATCACTCTTGCATTTATTTCTTTTTAGCTTATTTCTCTCTATCTATCTAGCTATCTGTGGAGGTGGGAACACTGAAATAGAGGTTTGACTGAGGAAAGCCCCTAAACATCCCCAACATTTTCCCTCAGTCTTATGTGTGTAGGTATTGAATATATTTACTTGCTGGAGGCTTCATTACTTGGATTGTTGTGAGCACTTTCTTTATCCTGTTTAGTCTTATCATTTAATTTACCTTGTTTCAGTTCTATTACTTTCTATTACTTTCTTGTACTCTGGAAGTTCTTAGGAATCAAATTGTTAGTAGTCATTTTAGCTGTTCTATGAGACATCCTCATTTTTGGCTTGTTCAAGATGCCAATGCGCCTCTAGGACTCTAATGCGCCACGTTGTTGTCCATATTTTGTGCTACTGTCCTAGGCTAAAAACTTGCTAGTTTGTCCATAAAACCTTTGTGACTTGCTCTTTCCGGTTCTAGAATTCTTACTCTATTCCTTAAGGTAGTTTAGGGTAGTTCATTCCCTAGGAATCTCTTGAGAATAAAGAAACTCATGAGCAGAGAATCCCCCTTCTCTACAATAATTAATGAAAAATATTTAGGAACAAGCTTCTCTTAGCTTCAAGGATATTTATTCAAATACCCTCTACTAACAAGGCCAACCACATGAAGGTGCTCGTATGGCCTCTCCTAATGGATCTAAGACACAACACAACATCACACAAAACAACACAACACAACATCACACACAACAACACAACACAACATCACACAAAACAACACAACACAACATCACACACAACAACACAACACAACATCACACACAACAACACAACACATACATTTAATTTTTTTAACGAAAAATATTATGTGTAAGCAGTTTTAGTCTTTAGTAATGTGATTTATTATGTACAAGAAGTTTTAGTCATTTGCAATAATGTTAATATGTGGTGGATCAAAATGCATATATTTTATAATTATACTTTTTTTAGGAAAAAGTGGCAAGCCACTATAATATTGATTATATATATAAATAAGATAATACAAAATCTTGGTTCAAAAGACCATATCGGTAGGGAAGAACTAGGAAGAAAACCTCTGGTTATAGTTAATATGTGGTAAAACAAAAAATATATATTTTATAATCATGTGAATTGCATTCATAAAGTGAGCTCAATATTATCTTTTAAATATTATTTTCATTAGGCATGATTATCCATTGTGGACAATGTTAATATGTGAAAAGTCAAAACATGCATTTTATTATTGGTGGTATGGTTATGTATAAATTATGTTCATAAAGTGCTTTCAAGACTACATTTTAAATGCTATTTTTGTAAGGGTGATTTAATTTTATGAAGTGACTTATGTTGTGATTCATAAATGATAAATTTATTTATAAAATTGTGATTTGTAACTTTAATGTTAACATCAAAATTAATAAATTCTTAAGTAAAAATTAAACATTAGCCAAGAATAAATAAAAAATGCAAGGGACACAATAGACAAACCTTAAAGAATGGCCTTGGCCTATTGACCATTCTTTAAGATGTCAAAAAAATACGTGGCCTTAAGGAATGGCCATGACCAATGACCATTCCCTCTAGTCTTTGAAAGGGGTTAAAAAACCCCTCTCCAATAACTTTTTTTATTAAACATTGTATTTTTTACATGTTACATAATCACTAGATCAATGCAATTGACCAAAATATTACTAAAAAATGGAAAATGACTAATCCAATCCTTTGTTGCTTTGAATCCACATGGGTTTCTTTAGTCCTACACTTGATCCCTCCATAATGATGAAAAAACTAACTAAAAAATTTCCTTAGCTCTCTGTGGGGGCCATATTAGCAAATTGCCTATTCAAAGAGCAACATGTTAGTAATTTGCAGCAAGATTCAATATTTTTCATTGAGGAGGTCACTAAGAGGGGTTGTGAGCTTTCACTATCTACTTGAATTGTGTAATCCTGAAACCAAATTAGTCACCATAATACAACAAATATCAATATTGAAGTTAAAGAACATTGTGAATTCCCTATATATGAAAAATAGATAATGTAATTTAAAGTCACTCAACCTATCATTCTCAATCTCAAATGCAATTCATTTATATAAAAAGTAGCAATGTAATGAAATGCATATAAAAGAAACACATAAAACAAGGGCAATTAGTCAAAGAAAATGATCATCAAATAATCTAAAACATCAAACACATGTACATACCAAGTCTCTTTTTTTATATTCTTTCCAATTTCATCCAAGAACATAAAATTTAATGGTTTCAACTTCTCTGTATTGTATGAATCCACAGTTAATCCTGATAGCTATAAATTCTCTTAATTGTCAGTCACAACATTTCAAAACTTGAACAAAAGCATTTAAAATAAAGAATATATTGAAACATAATGATCTGAACATGTTAGTGATTTAAACAATGGTACTCAATAAATTTTCAAAACTTAAAAATTAAAGAGAGAGTTAAAGAAAAAATAACCACAAGACTCAATTTACCTTCCAACATTTTCTTGAGATTCTTATCTACAAGAACATAAAAAATAAATGCAAGTCAATCTACTACAAATGAAAAAATAAATCAAAATATTCATTCCCAAGAAATTAAGATAAAAAATGACTTTTGAAGAACCATGAATCAATGAATAAAAAGATAAGAGTGACATGAGTTGTAAAAAGCATATCATGATCATTATAAATGACATCATGAGCACTCAAATTAGGTGTAATAAAAGATAAGATTCATGAGTTGTAAAAATGATATATCATGATCATTAGAAACATCATGAGCACTCAAATGAGGTGTAGCATTATCATATAATATAAGTAAAGAAGAAGAATGAACATTCTCGGATGTGTATCATGAGCAAGCATGGGAGTCTCTATATACATACTAATGACATAGGTTGATAGATGTACAACTTAAAGGAGACAACAAAAACATTACACAAAAATTCAAAAACATGATGATATTGTTGGAAATAGGATGCAATTTAATTGCAAATCCTAAACATTAATTATTTCATGTATCTCCTAAGTTCTTGGAATGTGTTCAACAACACTAAGATTAGGATGAGATTAATATTTGATGAAATAATCATGATTATTGACATTTGTAATTAATTCTAAATGTTAGGAGCATGTGAGGGCGTCCATTGTGAGTTCATAAATAATAGGGGCACATGGGGCACCCACATGGTAAGGTGACACTCACCTTGAGTTCAATTAACTATTCAGAGTAAGAGATAACACTTTTGAATGCATGTAAAGATCCTAAGAGTCAGGGTTTGATGTTTGCATACATGAAGTTCAGTTCAGTTTAGTTTAGATCAGTTTAGTTCAATTCAGAATCAATTTAGTTTAGTTTAGTTTAGTTCAGATCATTTATGGTTCAGTTGTCTTTAGTTAGTTATAGTTGAATGTTAGTTGACTTCAGTTAACTTGGAATGCATGGCTAATGACTTGAGTTGTATGAAAGATAACAGGGACTACCTCCAGTTAACAGGGGATGACCATTCTTGCATGAATGGTGTTGAGTAAATGTTTCAATTAACAAGAAATAACTTGGAGCCAACTTGGGCACCCAAGTTGTCTTCTTGGAATTACCTCCTTTGCATGTTGAGATATTTCTGAAGGCTCAGTTAAGTAGGATTACTTTTGGGCGCCAACTTTGAGGAAGAGCTTTGGAATTATCAACAAAGTGAAGGTTGAGTTGTGACTTTGGTTTGGAATGCCCAAATGGATGAAGCACATGTTTTAGCATTGTTCTTCACAACATAACTCTACTTGGAAGAGATAGGCGTACCTTTTAGGGATAGGGCTTGAGCATTGTAATTGTAACTCAAGTTGAGTTTACAAAGTTGATTAAAGCCTATTTATCTCAAGCAAGTTGAAGAGAGTTATGATCAATTTTATTGTAGGTTGTGAAGAAGTTCTGGTGAAGGAAGAAGCATTCTCAAGCAAGAATTGGAGCTATTGTAATTCAGAGATTGAATAATTGAATAATTCTTGGTGCAGTTTTTTCTCGAAAGGGTTTCTCCATGGTACATCTTGTGTGATCTTTCTAATATCCTGTCTACTTATTCTATCAACTTCTTTCTTCATTCTACAAATGATAAAATGAATTAATCAGATAATCACCCACAAATAATTTGTAACAAAGGAAAAGCATATTTAGATCAGCAATATTAAAGTTTTACAAAGTATTAAGCTAAGAAAACACCTCAATTTTCAACAGACATTACTATTCGTGATATTGAGATGTAGGCTATTATTTAACATGATGTTAAAGGATAAAACAAAAGCATTGTACAACAATTCAAAAATAGTATGGTATTGATATTCATGATATTAAAATGCAAACTATTATTTAACATGATGCCTTCGCTTTTGTAACCTTGTGAAGTGCATGAATTGTTCTGCAAAGATGCAAAATGTATCGTCAACCCATTGGAGGTAGTATCCTCACTTAGTATTGGGTATGTGCTACACACAACCATCACCAAGGATATCCTTAAAACTAGAATGGCCCATTTCACTACAAATCAAAGTATAATAAAGGCTCTGCGGGGTGCAAGTCACTATAAAAATAGTAGAAAAAGAATACATGATTGTAGAATATGTACAGAGGGGATTTGTTGAAAAGGTTTTAAAGATCTTCAAGAAAATGCACTAGATAGTTGAAAAGCTAAATTTCCATTCTTTGCCAACATCTCTATTCCTGTGCCAAAATGGGATCTTTGGAATTGGGTATGGACAACTATCAAAGCACAAAATCAATACAAATAAAACACCCTTGCCTCCACCAGAAAATGAATTTTAAAAGTCTAAAAAATATTGTCTCACGCTCAAGAATCTAGTAACACTTAAACCCCAATATTTTTCAGTTCTAATTTCTATTCATTGTTAAAATATTAAAGCAACAGTTGTAGTGAGAGTGGTTTTAGTTCTTCTCATTTTGTTTTTGCTTTGGTAGACATGTATGCAAAAGTTGGAAGCATAAGAAAAATATTGTAAGTTGTTTGATAGAATGCCTCGAAGAAATATGGTCTCAGTAGAATGTTGTGATTACAAGATATGTACAAAGTGAATTTGTTGAAAAAGTTTTAGAAACTTTCAAGCAAATGCAAGACCAAATTTTACAAACCTTGCAAGTGTCTCACACTTTTATGGAGTTTTAGAGCATTGTATGGACAAAAAAAAGTGCCTTGCTAGTAGTAAATATCCTCATAGTTATTATAAATGTACCCATCCCAAATTCCCTGTAGATAAAATAATTGAAAAGTCCCATGATGGTCAAGTAATTGAAATAAGAGGTGAACCCAATCATCCCAAAACCCATCCTAGTAGATGTATGGTTGCTACTACTCAACATCTATGCTTAGATGATATCAATGAAATTATTGATGGTAAAGCTAATGAAACTACTTAGGTTTATTTTGGAGATGCTAATATTGTGAATAAAAGAATTGAATGGTCCCATGATGGTCAAGTACTTGAAATTATTTACAAAGGTGGATCCAATCATCCCAAAACTCAACCTAGTAGATGTATGGTTGCTACTATATACTCAACATCTACACTCAGATGATATCAATGAACTTATTGATGGTAAATCTAACGAAACTACTTAGGTTTATTTTGGAGATGCTAATATTGTAGATTCGTCAATGTCATTTATGGTAATAGGGTAAATGATGTAGATAATGATTACGATTCGTATTCATAAGAAGATAATGGAAATGATTTCTCCACTTAGGAAAATTAAAGAGACATCTTGGTTGATGGTTATTGTTGGTATAAATATGGACTAAAAGTGGTGAAGGGAAATCCTCATCCACATAGTTATTACAAGTGCACTAATGTGGATTGCAATGTATGCAAGCATTTTGAGAGGGCATCATATAAGAGTCTTGGTTAATGAAATTACTTGTTTTATATAATTCCCTTAAATAAATGTTCTCTTAGGAAGGGTGAAAAGAGTAGATTATCTATTTATCAAATATGATAATAAGTCTCCAACCTGTTTATCTAACATTAACCAATGTACTACTATAAAAATAAAATAAAATTTTACTATTGTATATTATAGTTGGGAGGGCTATCATAGCAATGCAATTTTTATTATTGTATATTATAGTTGGGACGACTTTGATAGCAATGCATGAATTGTATGGAACTATGTATAAGGAACTAGAACTACTAGATAGATAATCACAAAATAGACCACAACATATACATACAACAATCTTAAAAAAAAACTTTTCATACAGAAGCTAAAACCTAGGTTTGAGAGGCAACCAAAGCGCATAAAATCACAAAGTAGGGGTTTATTACAGAACATGCAACCAAAGATACTTTCATATCTTAGTTTAAATCCAAACTAATATTAGTTACCTACATTTTTGGATTTATTGATTAGTGTCCAAGTCCACATAGTAAAAGCCATAGTCCTTTCCTTCATTCTATACTACTACTTCTCTTCTTTAGTGTACCCTATTACTCCCAAATGACTTGCACAGACACTCTTTATTTTGGGGATTTTCGCTTTAAAACATAGAAATGTATAGTATGAGATAATGTAAATGTAAGGTCTATTTGTAGTTCCAAAATGGATTCTAAACCAAAAAATATGCAGAAAATATTTCCATACTCTTTCACGACCAAGATGCCACTTTTCAACATAAAACATAGAGATGCATAGTATGAAATGATGTAAAATCTATCATTACAACCATATGGAGAAATTATAACTAAAAATAATATTTATGAAGACTTGAGAATTACTTTGAATATGGAAATAGTTATGGAAGTGAATCCGATAATGAACAAGAAGAGATTGAAAAAGTTAGAAAACAATATTAGAAAACATGAAATTCTTGTAGAGGGTAATTAGAGGTTGGAAAAGTTTTAAGATGTTGGTATAGCAATCATACAAGATAGTAATTTTGATCCAATATGTCAAACTTAGGATCACACTTGTGTTTCAAAAGATAGTAAAGTGAATACAAAGGAAATATAAATCATTATGCAAGGATTATAACCATTGCTTTACATTATAATCAAAGGGAAATGTAATGTACATGAAGAATCTCAGGATTGGTGTTCCAATGAAAATTTAGTAGATAGCAGTCTAGTGTGGACATCTTGCATATATATTTAATAATTACCACCATATCTAGATGCTGATATATAGAATGATGGTGTGGGCATGCATGAAAATAGGGAGTCTACAGGTGATGATGAAACATGATATTGGTTTTGTCTTAAATAATAGGGAAGGTGTGTGCAAATCATTGGGTAGATGACACCCAATATTTGAAATCTAGCTTACAATTCGTGATGCTCATATATATACTAATAGTAATGAAGATTTTATGATTTTAGGAGGATCCCATTTTATACCCTCATTGGATCTCTTATTCCCTAATTGAACTCATAGTGATTAGTTGTGAAATATTGCTGAAGAGATGGGCAGAGCACTGTGCTGTGGAAAATCCATTGTGAAGAAAGGGCCATGGTCTCATAAATAAGACTCTAAACTCAAGGCTTGTGTAGAGTAGCATGGCACTAGAGGCAATTGGATTGCTCTACCTCAGAAAGTTGGTACATAGTGTAGTATATACAAGAAATCAAATTAGGCAAAATTTACTTTTGTTGCTTTTTGAGATTGCTTCCTAAGGATTTTAACTTTCTTTGTTGTTTAGGGTTTTGGATGCCCTAAATAACAAAAAATATACCAACTATTTAGGTTCTAATCATGTCGTGTATTAGATCTAAGTTTTCATATCATGTCAAGTAGATCTTAGATTGCATTTCACTAATTCCCTTGGCAATAAGTAATGGGGGATGCATGAAATCGAAGAAGAGTGGAAAATGCATTGTCAATCTATTTGGAAGCCAAGAGCCTCCTTTAAACACAAGGAATTATGTTTCTTGATGTTTTCCCAATATTTCAAAATCAAACCAAGACTTCACGAGGCTGGTAACAGTGATTCTTTATGTAGTGTTTGTTGGAAGGAAGAGTCAACTAGCTAGATCTTCTGAAAGTGTACTTCTGCCAAGTGCTTTTGGAGATAATTTCAAGCAAAACTCAATAGTTCATCTATTTCAACTCTTTATTGGCAAGAAGCAACCTTGTTAGAAATAAATTGGATGATTGGGGACAATTGCATACTACATAACATTCAGGCATATGATTAAGTTGGTTGCTATTCATTTCTTGTGGAGCAAAGGGTATAAAGTAACTTTTTTGTGGGTCATGTTTTATCTTAATCAAAATAATTCATGTTTTTATAATAAGAGAATATATAAGAAGAATTACATGTAAGAAGAGTTCAATCTCCATTAGCTGCCACTTCTTTTACTCTACTTCTTTGTTCCACCTCTTCCTGCCTCTTTCTCTGTCCTATCTTTTCCTCTGTTACCACACAAGTAAAACCCGAAAAAAAAAATCATAGATAAAAAAGGGTAGACAGACCAAACAGACTAGTGTGCACACTATACAAAACCTTAAAGATGAAAAATCCTAACAAAAAAAAAAAAAAATTCCATTTGACATTGACAAAAAATTAATAAGGAAGAAAGAAAAAAACCAAAAAAAACATTAAAGAGGAGAAAAAAACATTTTAAAAAAACACTCTGCAAATTATATATGTTAAACTGACATGCTTTTTCCCACTCTCCATACCAACATTCAAATTTTGTTTCCCATTGCATTTTTTAACCTTTTATTAAAAATATCCCTTTCAACCTACAGATAATGTTCAAATTTTGGCACAATCAAATGAAACATATAAGGAAAAGAAAAGGGCAAAAAGGAAGGCCTGTCCAAGTATAATGTAACATACAAATATAACATAGAGAATAAGAATCTCGACAAACATTTCACCATACCAATGTTGATTGCTTAAAATAACACTCCAACTAATTTTACATTAATGTCCCCACTATATATTCAAGAAGTGATCCCCACATTGATGAAGCATATGTAGATATATAATGTTTTAAAGTAAAAAGTCTTTCATTAATTAATCTAGCCTAATTTAATAAGATGGAAATATACAAACAAAAGCATAGATTAAAATGATATAATGGTTAAGACTGCAAAACTAGTACAATCTATATAAAATACGTAGAAAGATATCAAGTCGTTTATTTTTTTCTATTAGCAAACTTAAAATAAATAAGATGGAAAAAAGATTATTGTAATTAAACAATAAAAATAGAATTTTGTGATATTCACACTTTTAAAAAAATTGGGAAAATCAATAAAAAATCATTGCACATGAAAATAGAAAGTAAATTTTTGTTAATAATTTAAAAAAAGAATTGATATATCTTTTAGACATTTTATATAGATTACCTTAAAAAGACATATATATTACTTATATATTAAATAAAAAATTAACAAATTAATGTAAATTATAACTTACAAAATGACAATTTGAGTTTAATCTTTTTTAATTAAAAAAAACCTGAATTAATAACAATCTAGGTGGAGAAGTAAAAGCATAATTAACAATCTTGGTGGAGAAGTAAAAGCATAATTAACAATCTTAGTGGAGAAGTAAAAGCATAAGAATAACTTTAAGAAAAGGGGAAGTGTGTATGAAAAGAAAAGTATTAAAGTATAACTTAAATGCTTTGTTATCCATTCCTTTAGTTTCGGCCTCTCCCTCTTTGATAAAGCAAATGGAAAAATCGAATGAGATGGCCCTACCATGTTCTCTAAAGCTAAAGTCAGAGGGCCTGGCTTATCCATCACACACTAAGGCTGGGGTCCCATGGAGGGGGGTTTCCTGAAAACTTTCAATGGGTGCTGCTGAGAAATTTTAGGAAGTTTTTAAAGGTGGCGACCCCATGAACTTAGTAGAGCAATTCAGTTTAAATTATTAAGCTCTAGATTTTAAGGAAGTTGGTGGTCTCATCAACTTATTTACTGTGGAGTTCAACTTAAAAATCCAAAAGATTCCAAAAAATCCTGTAACAATTTTTTTATCAATCCATATGAGACCTCCTATTCCTTAAAAATAGACTCTGCAGCCCCCCATGGGACCCCACCCTAAGCTTTGACCGCTTAGTGTGGCTGGTGTGGGCCCACTCAAACCTTCCGTTTCCGTTTTGTTTTCCGTAGCGCTCCTTGGACCCTTTACGGTGACGGTGACTGTGAAGGGTTAAATTTGAATTTAGATTTTAAATCTGCATCTCCTGCCGGTGAGAAGGAGTTATTACATCTGCCGCCCATTTGACTTGAGTGAACAGACCAAGCTTGAAAAAATGGTATTTCTACAAGAAGATTTAGAAAAACTAACTGTGTTGTTGTGTGTGAGCAACGCCATTTCTTCGCTCATCAACATAATCCAACAATATCATCTTGACGATATCAATATCTTTGCTGGATGGAGAAGGAAACCCATTCGATAATATTGGAATCTCTAGTTCCTTCACGGTAAGTCAAATGATCTAATTACATGTTTTTTTTATCTGTTGCAGTGTTAGACACGCCCTCCAGTTGAAAACAAGCAATTCAATGCTTTAACAAGTATGGAGACACAAATGGCCGATGAAAGTGAAGTTGCGTACATGTTATTACTTGGTTGCCCCACAATCATCAACAGAGAAAATCAGGCATTCAAACCAACAATCATCATTGTATTTAATCTTGCAATTCTGCTTAAAATTTTAAGCTCCAAAATTTAAGGAATGAACTGTAGTGCTTTTATAAAAAATAATAAATAAATGAAAATTCTCTCATTTTTATTTTTTAATAAGAATTAAAAATTTTAGATGAGAGACAAGTGGCATAAAAAACTCCTAAGCTGTAGGGGCAATTTCTAGCCCCACCCCAATTCCACCAGCTGAAAGATTCATTTCTAAAAGGTAGGGGCTCCTATTTTTCTGGAAAAGATTCCAATAAATCCTGTAGCACAATTTTTTTTTTCCCATGGGACCTCCTCCTCCATAAAAATAGAAGCCCAAGCCCCCCATGGGACCATACAGTTAGTGGTATAGGAGTACATGAAATGTTCAAGGGGGGTGGGGAATTATGGAAGAAAATGAAAAGCCAATAACCCTAATATTCTTATTGATTAAAACAATTTAATATAATTTATAGTATATTTTTTTTATTAATATAGATATTTTAAATACATCTATTTAAAAAACTATAACTATTAATCCTGAGTTGTTTGATAGCTTAAAAGTTATTTTATTTTACTTTATATCTATTTAAAAATAATTTTATTTTATTTATATTGTTTATTTTATTTTATTTGAAATAATATATTCATTTACTTAAAAAATATTCAATTATATTTTAGAATTATTTAAGAATCACTCTATTTTATTTTTTGAAGACTAATCTTATTTATTTATTTATTTAAGTGCTTTTTTAGTTAAGAGTTATATTATATTATTAGTATTATTAGTTTTTTAATACATGTCATTTGTGTTTTAGATTTTATATATATGACCATGACATGATGTTCTATGTCTTGCAATAGAATATCTTTTTGCATAATAATTAAAAGTGTTAGTTTCCAATTACTTAATAATGTATTGTTTATGTTAGATAGTTAAAGATTGGTTTTTATAGGAAAATTGGTTGTAAAATTTTATAATATGAAGGTCTTTTATAAAGGTCATTGAATAATGTAATCCTGTTGAATACCCAAACATATTATAGCTTCTATGTTCCATTTGTAAATATAATTTTTGATTTATTTTTTTACTTAATCTTGGAGCTCATAGTGGTATCAAAGTTCTGATAAGCTAAAAGATTTGTTCCCATGTCTACATTTGTTAGTTTTTCAACCCTCTCCATATCATTCTTCTTGCAAAATTTTTGTTCTAGAAATATGCACCCTTATCGCTTTATGTTACTATTCTGTATTATTATTTTTGTTGATTTTGACATTAAAAATAGATGTTGCAAACTATGGTGAGATTTTGTAGTGCCCTCCGTTTGCGGTTGTCGTTGATGTCAAGTAAGTTGTTGTTGGTAATGTCATGATGATGTGGTGATTTTATTATTTAATTTTAAGGTTATGAAATAACACTAATAATATGTTTGGATTTGATTAATAAAATTAATTTAATTATAAGGTTACCTATTTTATTTGGAATTAAATAAAGAATTAGATTCAATAATAAACGTTAATTTAATTATCTTTGGGAGTTAGTTATTTAAAGTAATCGGATTAGATGAGGAAAGGTAATTATCATTTAATGATTAAATTCGATTAATAAATTTAAAAGTGAGAAAATATTAGAAAGGATTAAATATTAAAATTGTACTTAAGTTTGAATGAAGGTAAAAACGAGAAAAGCCATTAAAAGTTTGGTACCTAATTATAATTGATAAGTTAATTATCTTAATGTTAATATGGTAAACAATGTGACGAAATAAATTCTAATAAAATATTATTAATGTTTAAAATGAATTAAATAAATCAAACTTGAATATTATAAGTAAATAAATAAATAAATAAATAAATAAATGATTGTGGAGGTAATGAATAATAGTACAATAAACAAAATTAAATGACTTCCTTATTATTATTTTCGGAGGATAAAATACTTCATATGCACTAAAAATAATATTTTTATTATTATTTCTCTGTGAAATAAATAATAAACATGCAAAGAAATATTATTTCAATTTCAAGATTCGGTTATGGGGAATGTGAAAAGACATTCAGTTAGGAATTGAAGGGGCGCCTACAGCAGTATATTGTACCTCTGGCATGAGGGTCGAAGGGGGGAGACAATGTCTATCATAAAATTTTCTTGATTCTTGCATAAGATAAATAAAAATGGGGGCTCGAGAAAAGGGTTTTATGGAAGCACCGTAAAAGAAGAACGGTGGAGAAGGGGAAAAAAAAAAAAAAACAAGAGAGGAAAGGAAAACAAGAAGAAGAGCATCTACAGGAAACGATTAAATCCAGGTGTTTCAATCCTTTTTCCATTGTATTTAGATTTCAAATGTAGGAGTAAATTTATTGTATTGTGGAAAAGTGAGATTCTTTTGTCAATTGATTGTGATCATGTGTTGAAGTTCAATTGATTTTACATACTATTTGAGGAGAACAAAATTGTGCTTGTTCATGTGACTGCAACACTCCTTTTCTTTTAAATTTAATTGTTGGTTTTATACAAAAGGATATTATATATAATTATAAATATACTGTATTGTATATTTATAACTTTCTATTATTTTCTGAAGAAACATCCTGTAATTTTTCCATTAGTAGAGGGAACCAGAGACCGTTGTTTCTTTTATTTTTATTTGTTTTCAGTTGGAAAATTGTTCTATTCTTGGGGATCGCCTTAGATACCTTAGGGAAGGGCGTTGTGGAGACAACACCCATACCACAGGCCACGGCCCGTGGGATGGGCTCTGCCATCCACAGGTAGTGTCTTCCCCATGAAGGCCACCACCTCTATACCAGCCGTTCCTGCAAGAAAATCATCAGGGAGTTGGGTGAATGTAGGGTCTTCTTTGGTGTTTAATAGAACATACCAATCACCTTTGCCATGCATGATAAGTTTGAGCATCTCTTGCTTACAAGAGGCAAGTGCCATTCTTACTTTGTGTACATGTTCATCCTGTGTTATTGAATCTTCTTTTACATAGTTATAAAAGTTGCATTTATTCAGTGAATTTCAAATCAATCTAAATAACCATCTTGTATTTTCTAAATTTTATGAGCTCCCTGAATAAGTCTAGCCGCATGTCGTTGGAGCCTACCAAAGCAGTTGCTAATATATTCTCATGACCCTGTGACACCCGAGACTTACTGATTTTGCTACATACAAGACCAAATCAATTTTTTTATGCAACTCAAAACATGTAAACAACATCAGTTATTGTGAAGATAATCACATGGTTCCACTCTCATTCATGAGATTTGGACTGTCCATTTAAGCTAGATTTGTAGGTTGGGCTTATATCTTATGGATTTGACTATTTACTGAGTTCTAACTTATATTTGCTTTCAAGACTATAAAATTGATCAGTCATGGCATGGAAACAAGTTAAAAACTCCAATATATTGTGCAACATCTATGCACTATTTATTTGTTAAGTTGATGGCTTAACTTTCGATGCTCAATTCACATTTGTCCCTATGCTTGTTACTTTGACATGTTTGAGTGTGTGTTTGACCTCTATGATGTTATTTTCTGTAGAAATGAAAGTCCCTTTCTAAAAACATTTTAAATATCTTATGCACTTCAATTATTTGAATCCCTTGTCATGTCTTTGATTCAGATCTTGTTGAGTATTGGGGGGGGAGTATTGAAGTTGAGTCTTGTTAATTCCTTCAGATTTAGGATGCTCACAAATACAACAACGGCCACACAAAACTTCAAAAGTAACTGTTCTAAATGTAGTTGACTCTCCAAATATACGTGAGAGTAAACATTTTCCAAAACCCATCATATTGACTTATGTCCAGAAAGGATTCTTTGTCCAAACTTTGGGAAGTCTCAGCCGCGCACTTGAGCCTAATAAGGAAGTATAAAGATATAAATAACCTGCTTGATTTTTCTGATAATCTATCGCAGTTGCAGTACTTGAAAATAAATAATGTCAATATACTAGTATAATAGAAAGCTCACCTTTGATCGGGGTGAAGTTTAACTCCTAAAACTTTAATCTGAGCGCGTCTCTGGAAACTCGCTGCCAACAGAAATGTGTCTAGTTCAAAAAGGAAAAGTTGAACATTATTTCTCCTCCTCTCAAGCCACGTATTTGCACCTCACTTGTCTTCTTCCTTCGGCCTTGAGGAGAACATTTGGGATTTGATATTAATTCAAGTAGATGGCGATATTTCCAAACTCTGCATTCACTTTCTTATATACTTGGCAACCTGTCACTGTTATGGCAGTTAGAGTTGAGACATTATACAAAATTAAATAGTCTCCCTGAAATCATTGGCAACCCGTCATAGCTGCAACTTTAGACTTGCAAAGGTGTAGTAAATTAAAATAGTCTCTATGGTTTCTTTGATACCTGTCGTAGTGGCGCGCATGAGCATGGTAGGGTGTATAGATTTAAATAAATTCTCTGTTTTCTGCTTGCAACCTATTTCTACCGACGCACCTGGCATAATGGGAAGTTTAAAAGTTTAAATAATCCCTCTAGCTTCATAGTCAAATGTTAGAAAAGAATGTTATCTTGGTTGTAAAATTAAATGATTATACTATATAATGAAAATTGGTGACACATTAGAATATTGGGAAATAGAGTTATGTTTTTTTTTTGTAACTGAATAGGTTTAAGGTAAATATTATGCGAAGGGTATATTCTTTTATTGCTATGAATATCTTGCTTTTAGGTAATATTCATAATATTAGTAGTTAAGGAAATTACGTTGAAAGATGTTTAGTTAATGAAGTGAATGAATTAGAGTAGGTTAACTAAAAATATTAATTGTATTTAGGTTAAGGTTATGTTGTGAAGGATTAGATTTATATCCCAGCTAGATAAATGATCTCTTATTTGTAATCAAAAAGTGAAGTTATATATATATTTGTTTTACAATAAATAGGTTGGATGTTGGTTGAGGTGAGATATAATTAAAGGATCTTGTTCTGAATAAATAAAGTTATTAATTGTTGGTATGAAATCTTGCCAAGTAGTTAGTCATTATGTATTAAGGATGGTGAAGTTTAGAATCCTCACATTTGTTACCTTAGGAGGAAACATATGTCCTTTTAGAATATTATTAATCATTGTATCTAAATTAGGATGGAAAAGTAGGTTAAAAATTTTAACGTGAGATTTAATTAATGAAAATTAAAATATAAAGTATATCTTGACTTTTCTTATATGGTGATTTAATTTTATAGTATTAATTTCATGATATCTTTTAATTCTTTTATATTTCTTTTAGAATTAAATAAATGTTATCTTAATATCTAACTCCTCGCATGCTTTTATGATTGGCTAATGGATACTCTTGGCAATTAGGTAATGGAATCTTTCATATTTATTTTTGAGACCTACGAATTGTTATGTGAAATGAAATTTTTTGTATAAAAATTCACTCATGTAATTGTGTGACGTGAATATTAGTGTGATTGTTTTATATTTATAAGTTTATGAAGTAGGTAGGGATATGTTGAAAATAAGAAAATTTCTTGGTTAAGATAGTTTTATTTTGGTAATTAGGAGAATTGATGGTTGTAAGAGTTGATTGTTTATATTTGGATAAATGTAGGGTTTATGTAAAATAGATGATTTTCTAAATGATGACTATCTCCTTATTCCCTTCTTCGTAAATTCTCTATAAGGATGCTTACTTGTTTCATGATTGATTTGATGGTTTGAGCCGGTTGATTTGTATCAAGTTGATTATGTATTTTATTTTATTTTATCTGAGTTTTGTTTATGGAGGGAGCTCTTTTGTGTCATAAGGTTGTGATTAGATTTTTGGTCCTTGCGGATGGATAGAAAGTGTTTGTTTGTTTATTGTTGTTCATTAAGTGTATCCCCGTGTTTAATGATTGTTATGATGAATTTATTTCGATGTATCTCTTGAGTTGTTTGGTTTTCATAGGTGATTTTATTTACTGAGTTCATATTTGATTAATAAATGAGTTTGATGGATTCTTATTATTTTGGTCGCCGCTTGAGTCCTTTTGGTTGAGGAGATTTCCATATGTTAAGTTTTTGTGTTGGGACTGTATTGCTTCATTTTTACCCTCATTTGTGGATTGTCGTTCTTTTGGCTTCCAGAGGCTTGAGATGATTGACAGTTGATGTTCTCTCTTTATGTGGCAAGTGTTTTGGTATCATGATTTTAAAAGGGTTGTACGGGAATTGTTGAGACCTTGATTATGTGTTTATAGCAAGATGGGTAATGCCTCGCATGTTTCTTTGTTGTGATCTAATGTTGTTGTTATGTTGTACAACCCTTGGAGTTTGGTTTTTATGCTTTGAGTGTCTAGAGAGAGTGGATCAAAGTGGGTGGTCGGTGCACAAAGGGGCGCCAGGATAGCCCTCATTAGAGTGAATTTAATAAGTGATAATTTAAATAATTAACTAGGGGATGGGTAGAATCACATTAAAAAGATAATTGATGCCTCATCTGCCTTTTAGTGCTACCACAAACTAAAGGGGATTGAGAAGGCCATGGTTGGCATGATCGTTGCCTTGTCTTTGTGAAAGGTAACGGTTTCGCATGAGCAACCCTATAGGGCGGTTCCTTGAGATAGGTAGCCTGGATAACCATAGATGGAGGCAGCTCCTAGCGCTTGGTTGTCTGGATAATCCGTCAGTAGATGGAGGTGGCACCTTGCAATAGGTAGTCTGGAGAATCCATGTTAAGCCATGCGATGACACTCTCCTCTAACACTCCTTCTTATGTTGCTTCTTTGGAAATCCTCTGGAAGTGGTTCTTTGTCTTGAGTTGATGAAACATAGTTGTTTGAAATGATTTATGGTTTAACCCTATTTTATCTTTGGCGTACTTTGTGGTCTTGTATGGTCTCATTGATATTTGACTTATGACCTTGTACCCTTATGGTACTGTGATAAGATGTTATTGGATTGGTTAATTGCAATTTGGAGTTGTGTTATGTTTATTAATGCAGTTTGATTGGAAGTGTTTCATGTGTACTAGTTATTGCTTTGATTTATGTGATGAGATTTATGACTTTAAGTTATTATGTTGATTCTTGGACGTTGTTGATTATGTCATTGTAATCCTTGAGTTTTATGATACTTTTGTATGACATTGAGTCTTGTGGTCCCCTGATTGGATGTTCTTGGTTGAGGTCTCTTCCTTGTTAGCTCCTAGCGCGGGGGGTGGGTCTTCAGACTCACATGGTCGGGTGGAACGTGCTAAGCACCCCATTGGGTTCCCAGTCAAGGATCGAGAGGTGCAGATTGGTGCTGTTGTAGTGACTCCAGTGTTGTATTTATCTTGGAGCCAGTTATGATACCTTGTATTTCTCTATTTATTTGTATCATGTTATCTTGTTGTATGGGTTCCATTCATACTTGGAACACTTTTGTATCATTGTACTTCTTAAACATTGTACTATAATGTAATGCTAACTTGGTGTGGATATTGGCCATGGCAGTTGTTAATTAATGTGTTGAGTTAATCATGTATATGTTGCATTTGCATACACAGATGGTTTCTTATCAATGATTTATCATGTATGTGTTACATTTGATAATGTTTACTTTATATCTTTGGATTTTATTCTTTATTGTTGTTGTGTGGATCTAAGTCACGTAATGACTCCTCGTGTACCCCAAGGGATGTATGTGCTAATGAATCTACTTAAATGATATTCATGTCATGACTTAATGTGTATTACATGTATGTTTTATTAACTTAAAAAAAAATAAAAAAATTGTGCAGTAATTATTGTTTAAATGTCCTTTGGGGTTCGCACGACGAGGCATTACAAATTTATTCTATTATTATTATGGAATAAGTGCCATTTTAGGGTTGTATAAATGGGAATAGTGAAGCATCATTTTTATAGAATATAAACTAATTTGAGAAGTGACTAAGAAGAGCATCTATATGCAATCTAATTCATTATGTTTCCATGCAAGGCTAATTGTGTACAATGCAGAGGATTCATTTATATGGGTGGTTTGGTTTGAACTATTTTATTATTTGTGTTATTTGTAAAATTATGTTTTTTAAAATATGCAGTTAGTATATGATTCAATTGTTGCATATAGTTTTGAAAAATATGAGTATGGAGTGATAATAATTTTTTTGGAGTAGAAAGTATTTTTATAAGGATTTACTTACTCAAAACCATTGTAGTTTCATGGGTATTATTTTTCTAGTGTGTCAATATGCCTAGTTAGTCTCATTTAAAAAATAAGAAAATTGACACCGAAAATTAGAAAGTTTGGAGTATGAATATGGAAAATATTTTTTGTATCCAAATTATATTTGGGTTTTTTTTGAGAATCAACCTACACACCTTACTAAAATATTAGATTTTTGAGTTTGGAAAGAAAGATAAGAACAATTTAGCACTATTAAAATATTATTTTTCTTCACAAGTTATCATCCACATAGCGGTTATTAAAATTAAATCTTGGAAAGTTTTGAGGAAAAATAGGGATGTATATGACAAAGAACCTACATATAAGAAAATTTCAATCTATTAATGTACTTTTCAAACACTAAAATTAATGATAATGAAGATGTTAAAAAATACATCTCTAGGGTGAAAAATGTAAACAAAGAATATATTACTATAGGTTTTAAAATTGATGAAAATATGTTGATCTTTATTGCTTTGAATTTAGACTTACTTCCAACTACATAAAATTATTGAAAATGGTACAAATCAATGATAAAATTAATAGGGAAACATTTTATTTAATTTATGAATTGCTTTCTTAACATGGACACCAATGTGTAAAGAAAATATTTTGATAATTGAAGGATCTTATGTTGCTATGTTAATATACAAGAATGAAGTCCTAGATTATCAAAATAAAATATTTTTCATCACAATAGTTATCAGGATGAACCTACACATTCTTCTCGTTATAGTACCAATGATAATGTGTCATAAAATAAAAGATATATAAGGTTGTATTTATAATAATTAGGAGTTCATGGAGATAAGAAACAAGCACAAGTGAACAATGAAATTATTACATTTAGTCAACCCAAATTACAATGAGTACAAAGCCTTGCATATATAGGCAAGGAGGAGGCAATTCACCTATCATGTGGATTGATAAGTGCCCCATGATGTGGCACAAATGAGTAGACAGGTTTTCTATAGGTGTGAACCTTAGGATCATTAGGAATGTGAAAAACAACAACCTATTTGACCAAGTCATCAACCTTGATGCCAAGTGTTGAGTGACATTTGAGGTGAGATGGAAAGTTTTCCAACCAAGGTAGCACATGAGGTTTACCAAATAACTTGGTAACCTCTAGAGCTTAAAGGTTGCACATTAAGTTAGACAAGATATTATCTAACCTCATCAACCTAAGTAAACTTAAGTATAGTGAATATATAAACTATTCACTCTAACACCCCCCCTTAAATGTTACTTGGGGAGATCACAAAAGTTAAAATAGATAGAAATGGGTCTTGACTACAAGGCCATGTTAGGTACCCATGTACAATGCATTCTCTCACAAATGGAGAAAAAAGAGAGAACCTAGTGGGAACAAAACTTCTCTCTCAAAAAGAGAGAAGGATTTAGGACCTTCTAAAAAAGATATCCCATGATAGGAACATGATGATGAAGAACTCTTGAAGCATGTAGAAGTTTTAAACTCCACCGAAGATGAACTAGTGTTTGCTAGAATCAACAAATCTCCAAGAAATGTAGATCAAGATAAGAGATACAAAACATTGCATGAGTGAATATATGAACACTACTCAACCATGAAAATAAATCCAATCAAACTCTGTATAGTTGAAAATTTAGATAGTAATATGATTAGGAGTACTAGAATCTAAAAAAATATGATCCACTGAAATAATCCCCCATACGAGAGATCAAGATAGAAGGTTCATGAGACCTCCCAAAAAGAAGATTCCCCCACTTCATTGAAAGAAGCATTAGCATAACACATCACTGTCATAATCCCCCCTTAATGCTAAGAGAATAAGTAGACCAACTAAAATCGGGCACAAGAATATGCAAGGAATGTAGAGATGTACAAGAAAATGAAAAAGGGTGTACATCAAAGAACACGTGAATGAGGCGAGAATTACAAGGATCCATTGTTGTGATGGAAAAAGCAAGGAAACACGCACCATGGGGTGAGAATCATGAGGATCCACAACTATGATGTCAAATCAAGGCTCTTCAAAACCCCCATACACTTTATAATTTAGTGTAAGTACAATTTTTTTCCAAATTTCCTCCATATGAAACACACATTTGGTTTTGTGGCATTTTATGCGAGTGCATTTACAAGAATATTCTCTATTATGAGTTCTTAAAAGTTTATTTTCATGAGGTAGGAATGAAGGCATATGCCTTTCAAACCTCAAAAGAAGACAAAAAACTTAAAATTAAAATGATCCCCCCTTCCATTTGCAAGTTATTGAAAAATGAAAAAAGCCCCCTTTGCCAAACTCATTGTGAAAAAAATTGACTCCTCTTTTACAATTTTTTAAATATGACAAAAAAATTCTTCTCCCCTTACAAAATTTTGAAAATTTGATCCCCTTCAAAAGTTTCCACACGATTAATCTTGACCATTAAGAGTTAGCGATAATTCGATAAAAAGAACATTTAAAATTGAAAACAAAACAAAACCAATGGCTATGAAGAGGAAGACTAAGTCAAAGAAGATGGAAGGAGTTATTGCACTAGTTGGAGTCGTGACATTTTGACACCCATTGGGCCAACCTCCATGCGACATCCGTTGCTTATTGGTAGAAATTTTGTAGATATTAATGCTAAAATTAACACCAAAAATTAAATTGCAAAACTTGGATGGTCCATGCTGGCCTATAATGGAATAAATCACAAAAAACATGCAACAAACATTGTGGAAAGCTTGGATTAAAGCTTGGAAATGTACACAATAAACCCTGTGATGGAAACTCTATAAAAAATGCAACTAGAAACTTAAAACATCAACATTCAATACATGGCCTCAACAATTTAATACACGATCGAGGTTTGATATAGGGGCTAGAGTTTGATACAGGGGTTCACCCCACAAACATGCACAAAGATGAAAACAAATAACCCTCTTCAATCTGATGACCATAGGAGATCCCCCATTGGTGTCGAAGGACATGCCTACAAATTATTAACAGATAACAAGTAATGGAGCAAACAAAATACAATGAATTAGTTTGGCCTGGAACCATCTCCCCCTAAGCTTTGATACTATATGAGAATTAGGAGATCGTGGAGATAAAAAACAAAAACAAGTGAACAATGTCAAATATTATATTTAGTCGATTCAAATTACAATGAGTACAAAGCCTTGCATATATAGGGAAGGAAGAGGCAATTCACTTATTATGTGGATTGATAAGTACCCCATGATGTGGCACAAATGAGTAGACAAGTGTCTTATCGGTGTCAACCTTAGGAACACTAGGAATGTGCAAACCAACAACCTATTTGACCAAGTCATCAACCTTGATGCCAACTGTTGAATGACCTTTGAGGTGAGATGGAAAGTCTTCCAACCTCAAAAAAAGGTATCACATGAGGTTTACCAAATAACTTAGTACAACCTCTAGAGGCTTAAAGGTTGCACATTCTATTAGACAAGATGTTGTCTAACCTCATCAACCTAAGTACACTTAAGTATAGTAAGTAGATAAATTATTCACTCTAGTAGTATTTATGTTAAAAATTTAACCATTATGCATATAATTGTCTTTTAAATAAGAAGTCAAAGAAATATTTATCCATGCATTTTCTTTCTTCTTCTTTGAAAGAGGAATATTTATTTGTTTACATAGTCTAAAATCTCATAGTGTTGTAATGGAGGTTGGAGGACTTTTCCCTTCTCAAGTAAGCTATTCACTCAATTGATAAAGTTATTTACTAACATTTTTAGGAGTAGTAGGTTTTATTTTTAGTTTAGTGGTATGTGTTCTAAAACTAATAAGGTAAGTGTACTTAGGTTTAGGAATAAGCTTAGCGTTAGGGTTAGGGGTAGGGGTAGGGTTAGGTTGTGTGTTTGGTTTGGGGTTAGGTTTGGGATTAGGGTTATGGTTAGGGTTAGGATTTAGGGTAATCTCTAAATTTAAGTTTAAGCAATAGTTAGTTGTTTTTTGACAAGAAATAGTTATAATTTGTTTTTTCTCTCATTCATTACAACCAACTATGACTTAATCTTAAATTTAGATATTTTATTGAAACCTAACATCATAACCCTAACCTAACCCTAATTTTATTTATCTTAACTCTAACCCTTATTTTATTTCTCATAACCCTAACATTAACCCTAACCATAACCATAATTGTAATCATAATAGTAGCCATAATTGTAAACCTAACCTTAAACCCTAAACCCTAAACCATAATGGTAACCCTAAAATTTCCCTTACCCTAACCTTAAACCATAATGCTAACCCTTTAACCCTAACCCTAACCCTAACCAAATACCTAACTTTAATCATAACTGTAACCCTAACATTAACCATATTCTTGATCCCAACCCTAACCCCAATTTTATTTATCTTAACCCTAACCCTTATTCTATTTCTCATAACCCTAATTTTAAACCTAATCCTAAACATAATCATAATCATAGCAATAATCATAACTATAGACCTAACCTTAAACAATAAACCATAAACCATAATGGTAACCCTAAACTTTCCCTAACTATAACCATAAACCATAATCCTAACCTTAACCCTAACCAAATCCCTAACTATCACCTTAACCCTAACACTAACACTAACCATAATCCTAATCCCAACCCTAACCTGAAACCCTAATCTTGACCCTAACCCTAATCCTGACCCTAATCCAAAAACCTAACCCTAATCATTTATCTTCAAGAGGTCGTGGGTATGAGTTGATGTTGCAACGAGTAAGAACAACCCCACTCCAAAAAAATTCTTCTATCTATGCTAAATTCCAATATTTTTGGCTACAACAAGTTGATATTCACCATTGATCAATAGACCTTAAAAGTCTTGCAATAAACCAATAAATTATAGATTTCTAATGCAGATAAATTTTACATGCAAATCAAATTGCATGGAACTCTAATTAAGCTTGATACAAGTTTTTGGGAAGGGTTTTGTTGCATGGCTCTGATACCATGTAAGGATTTTAATCCAAGATCATGAAAATAAAAACCTTGTTCTTTCACAACCTGCACACAATAATCAACCTAATTCACATTAGAGTTGAGTTGATTATAATATGAGCTTGCCTATATAGACAAGGATGAGGCAATCCACCTATGAGGTGGAATGACAAGTGCTCCATAATGTGGTACAAAGAGTAGACAAGTGTCTTATAGGTTTCAAACTTAGGAACACTTGGAGTGTGCAAACCAACAACCACTATGACCAAGTCATCAACCTTGTGTACCAAGTGTTGAATGATATTTGAGGTGAGATAGAAATGTTGGAAATAGGATGCCATTTAATTGCAATCCTAAAAAATTATTTATTTCATGAATCTCCTAAGTCCTTGGAAAGTGTTACTCAACACTAGGATTAGAAAGAGATTAATATTTGATGAAATAATCATGCTAATTGGCATTTATCATTAATTCTAAATGTTAGGAGCATGTGAGGGCATCCAATATGAGTTCCTAAATAATAGGGGCATATGGGGTGCCCTCATGGTAGGTGACTCTCAACTTGAGTTCAGTTAACTATTCAGAGTAAGAAATAACACTTTTGAATGCATGTAAAGATCCTAGGAGTTAGGGTTTGATGTTTGCATGAATGAAGTTTAGTTTAATTCAGTTCAGATCAGTTTAGTTTAGTTTAGTTCAGATCAAAATTAGTTTAGTTTAGTTTATTTAGTTTAGTTTAGTTTAGTTCAGTTATGGTTCAGTTATCTTTAGTTAGTTTTAGTTGAATGCTAGTTGAATTCAGTTAACTTGGTATGCATGACTAATGACTTGAGTTGCATGATAGATAATAGGGACTACCTTCAATTAACAGGGGATAACCATTCTTACATGAATGGTGTTGAGAAATGTTTCAGTTAACAAGAAATGACTTGGACCCAACTTGGGCACCCAAGTTGGCTTCTTGGAATTAACTCCTTTGCATGATAAGATATTTCAGAAGGCTAAGTTAAGTGGGCCCACTCTTAGGCACCTACTTTGAGGATGAATCCTTGAAGATATTTACAAAATAAAGGTTGAGTTGCTACTTCAGTTTGGGATTCCCAAATGCATGAAGATGAGGATTTGACATTGTTCTTCATGACATAACTTTACTTGCAAGAGATAGGTGTACCTTTTAGGGATAGGGCTTGATAATTGTAATTGTAACTCATGTTGAGTTTACAAAGTTGTTTAATGCCTATTTATCTCAAGCAAGTTGAAGAGAGTTATTAATCAGTTTTAATTTGCAGGTTGTGAAGAAGATTTGGTGAAGGAAAAAGAAGCATTCTCAAGCAAGAATTGGAGTTATTGTAATGTACTTCAGAGATTGAATACTACATTAATTATTACTGGACTTTTTTCTCGAAAGGGTTTCTCCATGATATATATGCTTGTTTAATCTTTCTAATATCCTGTCTAATTCTTCTACAACTTATGTCTTCATTCTACAAATAGTAAAATGGATTAATTAGATAATCACCCACAAAGAATTTGTAACAAAGGAAAGCACATTTAGAACAATAATCTTAAAGTTTTACAAAGTATTAAGCTAAGAAAACACCTCAACTTTCAACAAGAAAGACTTCCAACCTCAAAAGGGTATGTGCATGAGGTTAACCAAATAACTTGGTAATCTCTAGAGGTTTAAATGGTTGCACATTCGGTTAGACAAGATGTTTCCTAACCTCATCAACCTAAGTACACTTAAGTATAGTGAATCGATTAATTGTTCACACTAACAGTTAATAGTTGGTTCCTAATTAAAAAAGTGGTTATAAAAAATAAAGTGTGATGGTATTTATAAGATTCATTGAATAATGTAATCGTACTGAATACCTATATATAATATATTATTTTTTCTTTTATATTATTTATAAATATAATTATCAATTTTATTTTTGTGTTTAATCCCAAAGCCCACAATAGTTAGAGTTTTTCATAAGAATATAATATTTTTATCATTTAAAAACTTATTTACATTAGTAAACATATATGAAATAAAATATCTTAAATAAAATATACCAAAGAGATACTTATAATTTCTTTAGTATATATTTTTATAAGAGCTATAGGTTTATTTTTAATAAATAAAATTAAAATAAAATAGTTCGGTTATTAGTTTAAACTGTTATGTAAGATAAAATGTTCTTATTTTTTGTGATTTGAAGCTTTTAATTGATCATAAATTTAGTTAAAATGCTACTCAATATGTTGTGTATACGTGTTTAGTCTTGTAGGTGGGTAGAAAGTAGCATGTTAGTTTCATGGCATTGGTCATTACTTCTAAGGAGTCATATTGTTGTTCAATATAACGTAGTCAAGTAGTCCCATAGAGGAATGCAGATGACTTAAGGGTGTATATAACATCTATTTATATTTTATTTGTATAAAGTTTCAACATGCACCATTTAAATTGTCAAGTTTGCAACATGATGCATTAGATAAATTATTCTTTTTATTTTTGTTACCTTTTATATTCTACTGGGTTTCTTTAATGGTTTGCAATTTTTTAGGGATAAAAATGAGGATCTATTTTCAATCATTGCTAGAAATTTAGTTGGAATAGAGAGATTAAATGTATTAAAAATGTGTTTTGTGTGGTTTACTATGTAGATGAGTAAATTACAAGGTTGGAAATTTTTATTTCCATTCATTAAATTAGAAAATAATTATACCATGAACATTCTTTTGAAGGTGAAAATTTGAGAATAAAGATAATTACAATTCCTTTGTAAAATATGTTCGAGTTTGTCTATTATTCTTTGTATTGTATTGGAGTTTCTACTAGCATCCCATAGGGTGGGGTGTTTGTTGTGTAAATAAATATTCCGAATTCAATATGTAAAATTACACAAATACTATTTCTCATCTTGCAATATTTTTTAGCTAGCTAGTCTACTTGATGTAAGTCCAACCTTGTCTATTACATGTTATATTTTTCAACTTAAAAAAATACCATTAATACATTTATATGAAATTCCCTTATTCTTAGTTCTCTAATGAGAATAAAAACACTATATTGGGAATTCTATTTTTTATAGATATAAAGCTCAAACCTGAATTAAAAAAAAGGAACTATTATTCTGATGAAGGTAATTTTCTACCTCTACCAAAAAAAATGTTAGCTATGAAGGATCTTGAATTCCTCTCTCTAGATAACTTTGTAGTGGAAAATTGTATATGTGGCTTCACAAATCTAATGTAGTTGGAGTTAGTGTACTAGCATTAGAAATGATGAACAACTTAATAAAGTTGGTGATATAGAGAACTAATATTTGCAAGGCATTGAGAAAAGGGTTTGAGAAGCTTGGGGGATTACCTCAGCTCCATTCTTTTAAAGTTGATTTATTTTTTTGTGTTAGAGGAGTTACAATAATTAGAGGATGGAGTGATGCCACAACTTGAGATGCTTCATGTTTATGGTTGTCTCAATATGAAGAAAGTTCCATGTGGAATTGAGCTCCTTAAAATTCTAAAAGAGTGTCACTTTGACAACAAGGGAGTTATACATATGCTCAAGGAGGGTGGGGAATTATGGAATAAAATGAAATCCAATAACCCCTATGTTGTTATTAAGACTAGTTGGTAAATGAGGTTGTGGAGGTTGGGGTAGTGAAATACAAAATGGGTACATTTTTTATAATTTTTTCATTATCATATGTTTATTTTATATCAAAAGAAATACTTTTATAAAAATATTTTTTCCTTTATAAATATACATAATTTTAAAGTATGTAAATATAGATAAAAAAGTTAAAATGTTTGACAAAGATATACAATTTAATCTAAAAATTAATTATTTAATTAAAAAAATCAATATAATTCATTTTATACCTTTTTCTTTTTAATATTGTTTATTTTATTTTATTTGAAATAATATTTTATTTACTTAAAATTTATTTTATTATATTTTTTTAAAATTATTTAAGAGTCATTCTATTTTATTTTTTGAAGGCTATTCTTATTTATTAAAGAGTTATTTTATTTTATGTATTTAAGAAATTATTTTGTTTTGTTTTATTTACTTAAGAGTTATTAAATAATATTATTATTTTTAAATATATGTTTGTTGTGTTTTAGATTGTATACACAATACCATGATATGATGTTCTATGTGTTGTGATAAAATACCTTTTGCAATAAGAAGTGTGTTAGTTTCTAGTTACTTGTATTGTTTGTGTTATGTAGTTAACAATTGGCTTCTATAGGAAATTGGTCATAAAAGTTTAAAATGTGTAGGTCTTTATAAAGATAATTGAATATTGTAATTATATTGAATTCCCAAACATATTATAGTTTCTATGTTATTCTTTATATTATTTGCAAATATAATTTTTTACTTTATTTTTATACTTGATCTTGGAGTTCATAGTGTTATTAAAGCCATGAGAGGCCAAAATGTTTGTTCCGTAGTCTACATTTTTAAGTTTTCTAACCCTCTCCACATTGTTCCTCTTAATAAAAAAGAAAATATTCTAGAAATACCCACCCTTTACAAATTTGTAACATTTTCAATCTAGGAGGACTTCATACATAAATATTTCTCAAAAATATTTAGGAAAATAGCTAATCTACAAATATTAAGGACCTGTTTATATAAGGAGGAATTTTGTGCTAATGCTAACAAGTATATACTTAAATTATGTGTTGGGTATGATAGGAATGATGAACATGTGTTTTTAGCATTGTATTCTTTTGAAAAAAAAGGCATTAATCTTGCTATTGGAAATTTTTATGAATAGGTATTAAACACAAAACCAATGTGTTGAAAGTTAGTTTTATTGATTTAATATAAGGTTGGTATGCTTATTTCTTTATGCCTACTAATTTGGATTTTTTTTTTTTTTTTTTTGGCATTAAAATGGATTTTATGTACTATGGCTAAGTCTATTCTATTATTATAATGGAATAAGTGTATTGTTTATAGGGTTGTGTTTAACACTAGTGCTCAATTTTCCATGCCCACATTTTAATATGGATCTAACACTTGAATGCCACCATTTTTGAAACATGGGTTCACAACCCAAAACACACTCGTGCTACCCTTGCACAACATGACTCCTAAAGTCTAACTTTATTTGCTAATATTACATTGAACAAGGAATAACTTAAATATTAGTTAACTATAGGTTCTTGGGGACTCACTCCTATTTAAGTAAATTTCATAGATGTGTGACATTAATTTCTTACCAATGTCGTGATGAGATAGTGTTATCAACAATGCCACCTTAATAAGCTTATTATTTAACTTGAATTGTAGCCTTTTTTGTTTTCCTAAGGTGTCATATTATCTTGACTTGGTCAAATTGATTTAACTGTAGAGTAACTAACACTAATATAGTCATTTTGATATTCACATGGATTAACATTAACAATATTGATAACCATTGTATTTAAATATAACTTTTGTTATTTCATCAAATATTTGTCGTAACTCTTAAATTGACCCACCTTATTATCCAAGGTTAAGAGGTTGCTACTCTTTTAATTAATCAAGCAAGGTAAGTTAATTTAAATATACTTGACCTAAGTTTACTTATATTAGTTTTCCTAGATTTAGTTAACTATTTTGTTCAATCAGTAAAAACATAATACTCGATCCCAAACTTCAGACATGGAATCAATTTGAGGGAGTGAGGTATATTTCTTAAGAGACCTTCGATCGAAGGTATTTATTCAAATGAAGGTCCTTCACTTGAAGGTCTTCACACAAAAACCTCCAATCAAAGATGGACCTTTGATTGAAGGTCATATTTTATTGAAGGTTCTTGTTAATTTAAAAAACAATAAAATAATACCTTTGAGCAAAGATACCTTCGATTGAAGGCATTATTTTATTAATTTTTGGAGATATATGAATCGAAAAACTTAGTATGTGGTAAGTGTACTTAGGTTTATGAGTAAGCTTAGGATTAGGGTTAGGGTTAGGGGTAGGGTTAGGTTAGGGTTAGGGTAAGTGTACTTAGGTTTAGGAGTAAGCTTAGGGTTAGGGGCAGGGTTAGCATATATACCTTATATATAATATATATAATATACGCCGAGATATATCATTTGTGATGTGTATTTACAGTATAATATTATATAATAATATACTGCAAACTAGCATATTATTATCGAAGTTGAAAAATATGCCTCGACAATGATATCTCTCAGCGTATATTATATAGATTATATATAAAGTATATAGATTAACTTAGTATATGGTAAGTGTAATTAGATTTAGGAGTAAGCTTAGGGTTAGGGGTAGGGTTAGCATATATACCATATATATAATCTATATAATATATGCCAAGAGATATCATTTGTGAGGCATATTTTTTTTGGTTTTTGTGTTTTTTTTCTTTTTCAAATTTAAAAAAATACGCCTCAATAATGATATCTCTGAGTGTATATTATATAGATTATATATAAGGTACATATGCTAGTTTATATTCAATCACACACTCAATAATATTATATTAAAGTATTAAACGATAATATTATATTATTATTAATGTTAGTATTATATCCTTATTTATTTAATATAACTCTTAAATACTATTATAATTAATACTAAACTATTACTATATTCTCAATTTAATTACATTATTATTAATATTCCATTATAAATATATATAATATTACTATTATATTATTGCTAAAATTATCTTATAATTATTATAAAGTAAATAATACATTATTTTTTAATTATTTTATTATTAGGTTTAGGGTTAGGTTTAGGGTTAGGGTTAGGGTTAGGTTAGGGGTAGGGATATGATTAGATTTAGGATTATGATTATGGTTAATGCAAGTGATTAATGAAAGATAAATATTGGAATTGAATAATAAGAGTATTGTGGTTAAGGTTACAATTATGGTTTATGGTTAGCATTAGGATTAGGTGAGGTTTATGATTATGGTTTATACTTTAAGGTTAGATGTAGGCTTAGTTTATAAGGCTAGGGATAAAATTAGGGGTTGTTTTTGGATTTGGATTATGGTTGGGGTTAGGATTAGGGTAAGGGTTAGGTTTAGGAGTAAGCTTATGGTTAGGGTTAGGGTTAGGTTGTGTGTTTGGTTTGAGGTTAGGTTGGGATTAGGGTTATGGTTAGGGTTAGGATTTATGGTAATCTCTAAATTTAATTTTAAGCCATAATTGGTTTTTTTTCAATAAGAAATATTTATAATTCATTTTTTCTTTCATTCATTATAACCAACTATGACTTAATCTTAAATTTAGATATTTTCTTGAAGCCTAACATCATAACTTTAACCTATAATTTTATTTATCTTAAATCTAACCATTATTTTATTTCTCATAACCCTAACTTTAACCCTAACCATAACCATAATTATAATCATAATAGTAGTCATAATTGTAAACCTAACCTTAAACCATAAACCATAATGGTAACCCTAAATTTTTCCTTACCTTAAAACCATAAACCATAATGCTAACCCTAACCCTAACCTTGACCAAATCTCTAACTTTAACTATAACCCTAATCCTAACATTAACCATATTCCTAATCCAAACCCTAACCCTAATTGTATTTATCTTAATCCTAACCCTTATTATATTTCTCATAACCCTAACTTTAAACCTAACCCTAACCATAATCATAATCATAATAATAATCATAACTATAAACCTAATCTTAAACATTAAACCATATATATCATAATGGTAACCCTAAACTTTCCCTAACCCTAACCATAAACCATAATCCTAACCCTAACCTTAACCAAATCCCTAACTGTAACATTAACACTAACGCTAACCATAATCCTAATCCCAACCCTAACCCTAAACCCTAATCCTAACCCTAACCATAATCCTAACCCTAATCCAAAACCCTAACCTTAATCCCAATTATAATCATAGCTCTAAACCTAACCCTAAACCATAAACCCTAATTGTAACCCTAAACTAACCTTAACTTTAACCTAAACCCTAACCTTAACAATAATCCTAATCATAACCCTAAATCTTAAGTTCCCTAATTCCAACCCTATTTCCAACACTAACCTTATTCCTAATTGGAACCCTAATATTCACCATAATCCCAACCCTAATGCAAAATTGAATCCTAACTCAACTCTAACCTAACCCTAACCCTAGTCCTAACCAATACCCTAATTGTAACCATAAGCTCTAATCATATTCTCAACTCTAATTCCAACAAAAATCATAACTTTTAACCATTAATTATAAACCATAGGCCCTAATTATAACCCTAACCTATACCTAACCCTAATCAAAAACCATAATTTCAACCCTAACCTAACCATAATGCTAACCCTATTTATGATAACCTTAATGCTAAACCTAACGATAACCTTAACCCCAACCTTGAACCTAAACCATACCCACAACTGAAGCCTATCCTTACCCTATATAGTAAACCATAAACCATAATAGTAACTCTTTAACCCAACCCTAACACTAACTAAAGACCATAATCATAATCTTAACCTAACCATAATTGTAACCCTGTCTCATAAACCTAACCCTAAACATAAATCTATTTCTCATAAAACTAACCCTAACCTTAACATTAATCAAATACCTAACGATAACCCAAAACCCTAACCATAACCATAACTCTAACCCTAACCCCAACTCTAACCTTAACCCTAACCCTAATCAAATCCTTAATTATAATTATAACTATAACCATAACACTAACCATAACTAACCCTAACCCCAACCCTTACCCTAACTCCTACTGTAATCACAATCTTATCCCTAACCCTAACCCTAACCCTAAACCTAACCCTAACCAATTCCATAATTGTAACCCTAACCCTAACTATTACCATAATCCTAATCCTAACCCTAACCCTAACCCTAATCCTAACCATGTTCCTAACTCTAACCCTAACCTTAAACCTAAACCTAAGGTCTTAAATCTATTTCTCACAACTTTAACTATAACCCCAACATTAACCTAACCAAATCCCTAACCTTAATAAAAATATCTAATCCTAAACCCAATCATAACCATAACCCTAATTCCAACTCTATTCCCAACACTAGTTCCCTATTACTAATTGTAACCCTAACCCTTACCATGACACTAACCTAACCTTAACTCTAATAAAATACCATAATCATAACCCTAACCTAACCATAATCAAAACCCTATTTTTCATAACCTTAACCCTAATCCTAATCCATAAATCCTAATTTTATCCCTAATTGTAACATTAACCCCATTCCTAATTGTAACCCTAACCCTGACCATGACACTAACCTAGCCTTAACTCTAATGAAATTTACCATAATTGTAACCGTAACCTAACCATAATAAAAAACCCCATTTCTCATAACCTTAACCCTAATCCTACCCCTAACCAAATCCCTAATGGTAACCCTAACCCTAACACTAACACTAACCCTAACCAAATCCTTAACTATAACCATAATTGTAATCCTAACACTAACCATAACCCTAACCCTAAATATACCTCCAACCTAACCCTAACCCTATATCTCTTTATATCATAACCCTTTGTAACTGAACCGTAATCATAACCCTAACCTGACCCTAACACTAAATGTATCGTAACCCTTTGTAATTGAACCCTAATTTTATTGTAACCGTAATTGAAATGTAGCCTTAACCCTAACCCTAATCCTAATTATAACTCTAACCCTAACAATAACACTAACCCTAACCTTAACTCTAACCTTGATCTTAGCCATAAATCTAACCATAACCCTAACCCTAACCCTAACTAAATTACCTAACCCTAATACTAATCATAACCCTAATTGAACCCTAAATACAAATAATTATACCATAACCCTTTGTAATTGAACCCTAACTTTATTGTTACCATAATTGAAACATAACCTTAACTTTAAACCCAATCCTAACTGTAACTCTAACCCTAACCCTAACCCTAACCCTAACCCTAACCCTAACCCTAACCCTAACCCTAACCTTGATCCTAACTGTAACTCTAACCATAACCCTAACCCTAACCTTAACCCTAACTATTAGCTAACCCTAATACTAACCATAACCCTAATTGAATCCTAACACTTTTTTGTAAAAATTAGCACTCAAATGAGGTGTCGCATTATATCATATAATATAATGCTACACAAATGATATCTAAGTGTAATGATAGAAATTGTATGCCCTTCTCGGAGATGGTACAATTCCTCACTTTATTTGGGAATGATTAATGTTAAAATGAACTTAAGGTCACCTTGATCTAGTGTTGTGATGTATTTTACACATTCACATTAGGTCTTGGGCCCCTTTTTAAGCTAAATAAACCTAACTCTGCCCTAATTTAAAGTTGTAAAGTGTATTCATTTACATCTTCAAATTAAATTTAGGGCCTTTGGACCTAATGTTTCCTTAATTTGGTGTTATAATGTGTTGTACACATTCACATTGGATTTAGGGCCCTTTTAAGCTAAATAGACCTAATTTTTCCTTAATTTGATGTTGTAAAGTATATTTATTTACACTTTCATATTGAATTTTGGGCCCTCTTGCATTTATGACCTATATATCATCATTAATAGGCCCCTAAGGCCCTATATTATGCATCTTGGGGCTTATTTCAATTGAAATCCCAACAAGATCAACAAATAGACTTAATTTCTTAACTCCTCGACACTTTCTCTCTCTAAAAAGGCCCTATGGGACCCATACACCACCTTGGGCATATGAGTCCCATTTGGACCCTTTCTAAGGTTTTTAGTGGGAAATCAGGGTTTTTAATTTAAACTTTATGAATGTCGGCCTCTGGGATCTAATAAACGGTAACTTGGATGGATTGCCTATATAAACAAGGTCTCAAATCATTATTTCATATAAGCCTACATGTTGTCAAGTCAAGTAGTCAAGAGTTAATCATTCCAAAACTTCACAAGAGCATCAAGAGAATTTACAAGAGCATTTCTAAGGCATTCAAGGGCAAAATTCTTCATCAATTATTGCAGAAATTCAAGATCCATTATCATGCCAAGATTATCAAGTATCAAGCATGTTGTTGAGCTAGTGTTGTGATGTAGCATTGAAGATCCATTTCCAAGCATTGTTTCATATCCATATTCAAGATCTAGATCTACATTCTTCATGGCCACTTCATGTTAAATTGCAAATTTAAAAGACATCAGTCAATGTATAATTGTTCATGTTTCATGTTTCATGTCCTTATTTCATTATCTCATCATTTGGTTTAATTACCTCAAAGGGGTTTGACCAAGGCAAACCCCAATTCCCTAACAATCAACAATTTTCTCTCTCTCTACATGTGTAATTGCAGATCTAGGTGTCTTGGAGCTTGAAGGATCTTTGAATATTAGGTTACAATCTTGAAGGAAGTTGTTAGAGTTGTCTCCTCACTTGCAAGGTCATAGGAAGACTTCTATAGGTCTGAAATTAGGGTTCCAGATTCATAAACAAAGTGTGGAAAAGATAGAAGAGATTGGAGAGCTTAATCAAACCTTAATCTTCTAAAAAATCACATTGGGACTGATACGCCACCTTGGGCATATGAGTCCCAGTACAACCAATTTTCAGGGTTTCAAGGGACTCAAAATTAGCACTGTCAGATTCCAATTTTGGCACAGAAAACCCAGTCTGGGACTAAATCGCCCATACTAGCATATGAGTCCCACTTAGCATTAAAATCAACATTTCTATCATTTCCAGTCCTCATTCAAGGCTCTATAGGTTTCCAGGTGCACACTTCTGATTTTATATCTTTCTGTTCTAATTTATATGCATTTCTAGGTCATTTAATTAAGTCTTGCATACCATTAGGTTTCATAATTAGATCTTGCATTTCATTAGTCTTTCCAAGCTCTAGCTTGGTGGTGAACCCCCCTTTAGCTTCTAACCAAACCCTAGGACACCCTATTGCAAGATCTCTCTCTCCTATTTCATCTTTAGATTGAGATATCTAGGGTTTCCTTGAATGTGGGGTATAGAAGATTGTTGTCCTATGTCCTAAACCATGGTGACAATGCTTTTCTTCCTTTTATTTTGGTGAACTTTCATTTAGAACACATCATTTCTGATTTAGAGTTTATTATCATCCTAGATCTATCTTGCATTAACTTTGCACTAGGTTTTGCACTAGTTAATTTGCATCTTGTTAGTTTCATTTTACAATGTAACTAAGTTGGTCTTCTAATCTACCTATGGAATTTCCAATTCCAATCAAAGGCAACTCGAAGAACCTGGACCAACTGACGAGGAATTTAAAAGCCTCCCACACTTTGGGCTCTACAAGACCTGGGAGGGTGATCCCTTAATGTTCTTACAACCTCTGCACCAATATCATAAACAAAATTAACATATAATAGATAATCTCACTTAATAGCTCAACACAATAGGATTATATTGAATAGAATTGGCTATTCATCGATAATCTCAACTATCTGGAGCATGAGATAATTATAACACAATCCACAATATAAGATAGTCATTGATTTGCAATTTGTAGCAAGCTCTAGGAAAAAACAAACAAATACTGAATTATACGAATGAGTACAACTTAGATCAGTGTCATATATCCATTATAGGAGTCAAATTCATAAGCATCTAAAGGTTTATGACATATTTAATAGATGACATATAAGATCCCTGACAATATTGCATTACAATTTCATCAGTATGCATTCGAACCCAATACTAATTATCAAATCCTTATACATAACATACCCACCTATAATCCCATTCAAGCATTTTAATTAATTCCTTGAATTAAAGCTAAAATAGAATCATACACACCACAACAATGAGATGAATGAAACAACCCTTAGTTATTTTATTCAAAGTTTAGATATGCATGTACAATGGAGAGACATGAGCTTAAATTTATCATTTCAACTCAAATGCTAGTACTGTTATACAACATTAAATCCCCATGAATTCAAAAATTGTTACAGAATGACTCAAAACCTAAATTGCATTTTTCTAAAACCATCAGACTTTACAATTTTCTCTGCAACTTCACCTAGACTCTACCAAGAATTATCTAACTTGCTAACCCGTACTTCTGGCCTTGAAATCCTTCTTATAGAAAATGAAGGAGCAACCAAGCATCGGGCTAGAAAGTACACATGTCACCAGCCAGTTGGACCACCTGGTGATATTCCAAAAATTGTTACAATATCCATCACCTTGGAGAATATTCTCGTTCATCATGTCAGTTGAGGAAAGTTGATGTAGCAACAAAAACACAAGAAACCCGAGCCGAGATTGCCATCAAAGAAAAACTGGAAGCCGTTGTAACCACAACATCTGATTTACCACCTGGTAGTAGTCCATTCTTTTATTCTTCCTCAGTCAAATATTTAGTTACCCATTTATGGTATTCTTCATTGGTAAACTAGTCAAAATTAATTACCTCATTCACCTTGGCATTATAAGGTGTGTATTTTACCACTACCTGATTTGCATCCCTTTCAAAAGATTCCAAAAATGAGCTGGTACTAATAATTTTATCCATACAACTCACCAACAAGTCATAATCTGAGTCATCACAAATTAAATTAATTTGATCATTGATGACCTCACTTGTTTGATCCTGCCACTGCTGGAGTGACCTGATTTTTCCTTGCTCATCAATTATATCACGTAATAATGTGTTGCCCCAATCATTAAAATTCTTCACGAACTCCCTAATCTTCCTACTCAAATCATCTAGTAGGGTTTGAAAACCCTGCAATGACTTAACTAATACTTGAGTAGGTTTTAATGATTGGGGCCTATTATTTGTGTCAAACCTTAAGGCCGTATACATGACATCTAGATCATTGGCCCTAGGGATCCAATTTTCAATCAATGGTATCACTACCTCCTGATCCCTATTAATATTCTTCATGGCATCTAATAACAAAGAATATAAAGAATGTATAGATGATAATTTATTATCAACCTTTTCATTTAAATGCCTCAAGATAGTAGTAACAATCTCCTTTTTCTTTGAAAGAGATGTTTGTAATTCATCAATTCTTTGCATGAACTGCTTCTTTGTAGGATCAACAAAGTACTCTGTTTCTTCATCAATTTCCCCTAAACAAGGGGTGAGGGTAGGATTCTGACTGGGAGACCTTGGTGTGGAAAAAAATGGAGAAATAGGAGGCACTGAACTTGCTGTGGAAGGTAATGAACTAGTCTCTGGAGCACTTGATGTCTCCCCAATCAGTTTATACCTAAACCTTTCCACCTCAGTCTGCAACTCAACATTCTTCTGTTGCACCTTGTTGAATTCTTCAATTAGAAGGTTATATTTCTCCATTAGACTCCTCTTTTCAGCCTCCTCCCTTTCAGCAGTCTTTTGGGCCAATTTGGCCACATTCACACTCAAATTAGCGGCCTTAGTGGTTGAGGTCTTTGAAGCTCTCTTTATTATTAATCCTCCTCTAAAATTTGGATTAATATCAGAAACATCTGGTTTTCTCCCTTGTGGGGCCAATGCCCAAATTGCCAAGGTTTCATACTCTTCACTAAAAGCAGAGTCTTGAAGTACTGCCTTGACTTCTTCCTCAAATTCTTGCAAGGGATGCTTGGAATTCATAATAGCATTAAATTCTACAGCATCTGCAATGTCCCATTCAAGCATAATCAATACACTAGCCTGACTCACCAATTTTCTGCCTTCCTCAGGAGTGATGTTCTTAAATTCCTCCATTAATTTAGCTTTTACTTCCTCATCATTCTCCTGGTCTGACCTTTCAGGCCTTAGTTCTCTTCTTTGCCTACATTTCTATTGATATTCTTCATATTTCATCCTCCATACCAATTGCAAGAATACATGAGTTTTTACAAATGCATTGTCATCTAGAAACTACTTGCATGCTTCCATTCTTGCATCTTGTACACTTTTACCTTTCACATCTAAATCAGACAAAACCAATTCAGCTGGTACAGGAGGGGATGGCATACCAACCTGCATGTCCTGATCAGTAATAATAATTTCATCTATTAGATCCTCCTGTGGTTGATCAATTCTTTGCATCTTAGGGCTTGGCTCAGATGGTGGTGATGGGGGACTATCTTCTAGTGATGATTCTAAATCAATGATTTTATTTGCCCCAGGCACTTTGAATTTTGGACCTAGTTGTGAAGGAAACTTCATTATTTGTTTCCCCTTTTTGTCCACTTCTTCTTCATCACTATTGTCATCCTTTTTCCTTTTGTAAATGGGCCACCTTTCTGTAGGCTGGTATGCTGGCCTTGTTTCAATTAGCCTAGAACCTTGTTCTTGCACACCCAGGCTCAACTCTAAATTTATCTTTTTGGTCCTTAATGTGCCCATAATTTCCTTGAAGTTCTCCATTAGAAAATTAATTTTCTTATGGTATGGATTGAACTCCAATAATGGATTATACTTTGGATCCATTTTGTGCACAATTCCTAATATCTTATCATAAGCTATCCATTTCTCCTTGTTCAACTCCTATTTATTTAGATCAAACTCATTTCTAATCAGGTCCTCAAGAAAGTTGAATTCATGCACAAACTTGCCAACTTTTATTCTTTGTCTGAAAAGGGAAAAGAAACCCTCAGGATCATGCTGCCACTTTGGACCACACCTCAAATGATAATCCTCAAAGAATTTCTCAAAATGCACCCAACCTCCCTTTGAAGAGGAAAAATCAGACACCACTGTATAATCAGGGAAAAATGTTCCCTTACCCTTCCAGTGAGGTTGTCCTCATGGATACAACCTATTTGCCACATAACTTCTACAAACCCCACTCTTGGTGGCACATTGTATGGCAGTATATGAGGGGCTACCTGAAAACCATATACTCTCAAAACAATGTTGACTGGGTATGGGATAATGTCACCTCAGTTATGGTAAACTTTTAATTCTAGCTTCCTCCCCTTTGGCCTGAGGAAATCATGCAATTCCCTAGGGATCCTGGGTACATTCACCATCAATCTATCCCTTAATATGGAAGCAAAACAATTATCAAATTGCACATAACTAGTGCTTTCCTTATTACAAGATAAATTTGTAGCCCATATCTGTACTAGCAATCTTTCTCCATCAACCGATTGCCTTAATTTCATCTTCTCAGAGAAGAAGTCAACATTCTTGAACATGAACATATGCATTAGCATAGAATACCAAAATAATTGAGTGCTAGTATCATTTTTCTGCAGCTTTGATATCCCTTCATGTATCCTCTCAGCTAAGAAAGAAGCAAAGTCATAGGTCATAGAGAAGTTAGGGTGTTGTATTTGCACCCCCATGAACATGTATGCAATGGGAATCACCGCACCAGGACTGAAACCCAAAATCTAACACAAGGAATAGAAAGTGTCCAGGAAATGATTTTCCAAACAATTTAATCTGAAGGGTTCCTGGTCACTGGGGTTGATATGGAATCTTGAACCTCCTGCACTAGCCAAATGAGGTGGAAGCAACTTAGCTCTAAAAAGAGACTTCAACTTTGCATATTCCTGCTTCATTTCCTCAAGATTGATGGGAACCAAGTCTTCACTCGGTTCAATCAAGTCAAAAATCTATTGGACCTCTTCTCTGTTAACGCTCAACAAAACCTTTCCATCATTATCCCTGATTACCCGTGTGATAGGGTCATATCTTGCAGCTACTTCCCCAAGCAGGTCTACATCAGGGAACACATTTGGTACCACCAGCTTCCCCATATCATACATCCATCCATTTGAAAAAGGGTGAGAAAAACTCCTCTGTCCATACCACAATCTGAACATTTCCAAACCTGTGAGGGGAACCCTAGCATCGACAATGTTGGAGCAATTGTATACTAACCCTTCCCCCAGGATTTTCCCATGCATCAAAACCAATCCCTTCTTTCTATCATTTGTTGACAAGGGAAATTGATCTAGGAAATCATCATACAGGTTCCTTCTTAAATAGTCAACTTGGCCAGAATGTTGCTTTGGCAGTACCATCATGGATAGACTAGGGCCTTCTTATAACTTCACACTTCAGATAGCCAAGACTAACCAGAGATATGAAATTACAGAACAAAATACTGTAATTTCTCACGATTTTAAATAAACTATAGCCCTAAAAAATTTATCAACAATCCCTATGATGCATACATCAAATATTTTCCTAAATTCAAGTGCAAAATGACCAGGAGGCACATAAATTAACTCATGACTCTTTTCGCAGAAATCCCAAATTCTAGCTGTTAAGGTTCACAACTTTTCCTTCGGCTCTGAAATTGCTTCGTAAAATGCTTGAATGCTTTGTAATATAAATAAAGTAGGATAATTGATTTTATTTCGATCAAATCAGTGTCTCTTTTGCCATTAAAGCTCACTCGCATGCTGCATGAATGACTCCAACCATATTTGATGCAAATTTAAAACTTAGCCGTCGATCCTTCAGTTTGATCAAATCATCTAACAACTACCTTCAAAATAGGCTGACACAATTGCCAACATGGCAGTAAGGGGCCCACCATACCATACACTACCAAGGAAGTCCACATGGCGGTTTCCCGCAATATCACAATCGATAAAGATCCTGCAACTTTAGATCATGCGATGGCGGACAACCATAGATCTTGAGCATCAGTGATCTTATTCATTCAACACAGTTGCCAGCCTTATCATTAACCATCAAGCGGATTTTCCATCAAGATTATAACATACCCATTGATTTGAAGTACGTGCATCTCACAAGCACTTTAGTAACCCGCCTTTTAATGTATTAAGGCCGGATTAATTTATCATAGTATTTCCTATATTCCTTCGGCTTCATTAGAGGACACATGGTGATTGCCTGCGATATCGCGATCAGTAAAGACCCTATAACTTTTGATCACACGATGGTGGGCAACCATTGATATCTAATGATAAATGATCAACGGTCACACAAACTTATCACCTTCGGCCTCACCAGAGAAGGACACGTGGTTCCCTCCCGTGATATTGTGATCAACCAAAGCTTTGTGGTGGGGCCATCGCAGGATAGCGGGCAACGACTGAGATCAAAAGGTAGTTGATCAATAGTAGAGAAAATTTGATCCCTCAGAAAGGACACGTGGTGCCCGCCCATGATATCATGATCAACTAAAGCTTTGTGGTGGAGCCATTGTGGGATAGTGGGCAACGACTGAGATCAAAAGATAGTTGATCAATAGTAGCGCAAATTTGATCCCTTAGAAAGGACACGTGGCACCCGCCTGTGATATCGCGATCAATAAAGATCCTACAATTCCTGATCACGTGATGGCGGGTAGCTATTGATATCTAAAGGACAATTGATCAATGGTAGCACGAAATTCACCCTTCTGCAAAATAAAACATTCCTTAAAAGGACGAGGGGACATTACTAGGCCAACGATAAACAACAACATAAGTTGTTTTTAAACGATGAAACACAGGGCCAACCAAGACTTAGGAAAATAAAACCCATGGAGGAAATAAAAAATTAAGACCAAAGGGACCAAGCCTTAGACGAAACAATGGGACATAAGTCATTTTAAAACCCCTCAAAAAGTAACAGCGAAATAGATCTCGACCAAGGTGTAAAATAAACACAAGGGTTTTACACGTAAGCAAAGCTAATACCTCAACCCTTAGAAATTTTCCGACAGCATGAAAGACCAGGGACATAAGGCAGGGCATGAGTGAAAAACAAGGAGCAAAAAATTTGAAGCTCCATCACATCTAGGGTTTCAAAATATTGCATTAGTGAAAGTGCATATAGGTTGCATTTTTTGCATCTTGCATAATTGAAAATCATCTAAAATCTGCATTTGCATTTAGTTCGGACATCATCCAAACTAGAAAGCATAGAAAACACTTAAAATTTCCCAAAAAATGTGAAAAAATCCCTAATTGGGACTCATATGCCCCTCTGGGTGATTTAGTCCCAGTCCAGATTTTAAACCGCCTTTTACAACATTAAAAATCTCATTTCTATGCTTCCTAAGCTTGTTGGTAACATATAGTATCAATTTGGAAAGTTTCAATAACTTTTGTTTTGTGTATCTAGGTCAAATCATCCATGTAGTATAGTCATCTTTTTTAAAAAGCATTTTAAAAATTCATTTCAGTAGTAAAAATCTTCAGATATGTGGGACATTTATTTACATTTTTGAATTATTACATAAATTAGATAGTTTACTTTTGCATATTAGCATGTTTCCTTTTAAGAGATGTGGTTTTGATATGATTAAGAATGGATTGTATAAGTACAACATCCCCTCTTATGAGTTCAATTTAGAGTACAACAATGAGCTCATTAAGAAACATGTTAGTCATCCTTCTACTATCTTGCATAATTATGAGAACATCTTAGAGAACGTGGATCAAACTATTGACACAATCCTTAATATTACATTGCCTAAATTGGTGAGGATGGTATGATACAAGAAGATACAAGAATAGACAATCATGAAAGCCATATTTTTTTTTCTCCCAATACTTCTCCAACTAGTGATGAACGTATCTTGGTGAAAGAAGATACAATCAATGATAATCATGAGAGTATTGATTGTCTCTCTCCTCCTCCCTCTTGGGAAGATATTATGGCACAAGAAGATGAGATCATAGACACATTTCTAAACATCACCTTACCTAGTCTACACTCATCCCTTGCTTTTGAGAATATTTTAGTGAAAGAGGATGATATCATAGAGAGCCATGACAATCAAATTTGTCCTTCTCCTAATATCCCTCCTCGATGCGAAGAGGATAGGTTGGTGTTAGAAGATGAACCTATTGAGAGTCATGAGAATATTTCTCCTACCATTTGGAAATATCTATTTGGTAAGCATGAAAATCATATTTTCCTTTCTCTTGATGCCTCCCCTACTTGTGATGAAGCTACTTTACAAAATCTAACCATGGAATGTGATGAAAATATTACAACCTCTCCTACTAGGGTAGATAGTATGGCACAAGAGAATGAGACCTTAGAGAAAAAGGATTCCAATCAAATTGATCCTTCTCTTAATGTACCCACTATTGATAAAGAAGATATTTTGACCTCCCTTACATGCAATGAAGTCATTTTAGAAGAACCAACCTATGAATGTCATGAAGATCTAGCTTGTAGTTTGATCCTAAAAACTTTCCTCCTAGGGAGGATATCATGGTGCAAGAAAAGGATAACATTGGAAATAATGATATAGTGTCCTTAGATGAAGATGATGAAGTAACATTAGACTCGCCTTCACTAAGGGACGTTAATATTATTCAACCTCAACTCATCCTTTACCCACCTTCACACAAACCTCAAACTAAAAAAAAACCCGAACTTATCCTCTACCCACCTAAGAATAATGTTTCACAACAACTGAGTCATAATACTGTTGCTCATGCATATAACACTAGAAACAATCCACAACCAAGACAAAAAACTTTAGCGTCTCTCCCATTGCCTAATCCTATCTTACCAAGTCCTCCTCATTTTCCTCCACAAAGTGGAAATGAGTATGATATTGTTGAACTAAAGAATACTCCTACTAAGATATCCTTATGGGACCTTATTCAAGCTTACTCTCATTATCACAACATGATTCAAAGCACTTTACAACAAGTTTCTATCCCTTCTAATGCACAAACAAATGACATAGCAGCCATGATTCAAGGAATAAATGTTGACATTGTATTTGACCAAAGTGAGCTCCCTCCTTTGGAAGTGCAAAAAAAATGTGATGCTTTCATGATAATAGCTCAATATAATAGAATAGGCATAAAGCGAACCCTTGTTGAAAATGGCTCCACCCTTAATGTGTGTATTGTAAACCTTTTGGATAGGCTTGGTATGGATAAATAAAAAATTCAACGTGATTCTTTATCTATTTGTGGATTTGACAATGTAGGAAAACAACCACTAGGTGTGATCAATTTACCTATTAAAGTTGGAAAGGCCAGATTAGAAACATCGATCCATGTTATGCCTCACAACCTTTCATAGAATCTTATTTTAGGAAGACCGTAGATTCATGCAATGAATAGGGTGCCTTCTACTCTTCACCGTGTAATGAAGTATGCCTACAACAACAAAGTATATACAATCAAAGCCAACCTTGAACCAAATAGTTGTTTGAACATTAACAAAGATAAGGAAAATCCTTTGAAAACATTAACACGAACTACACAAGCAGAACCTATTCAACAAAAAGACAAAGAAAAAAAATTGAGGAAGTCACAAAGCTCTTAGAAGATGATTGGGGTTCCTTATATTTCACATCATTCATGGGTGAATATGAGATCATAAACAAAGACTCTAAAAAAGGAAAATAAAAAGTGGTGATGTCAACACAAAATTTGAAAGACCCTTTGAAAGCATCCACCTCAACCACTTTAGAATAAGAAGCAAATTATACAAAAAAAATTGATGAGATAGAATATCGATGACCACCAAATCCAAAATAAATGAAAAATATTTATCAAAAAGGTTATGAACTTATGAAAAAACTTGGGTATAGTGGAAAATGATGTGGTGCTAGAGAACAAGGTATCCATGTCCCTATAGAGCCTCACACACAAGAAAATACTAGTGGTCTTGGTTATTGTCCCTTGAAAGCAACAAGCAAGCCTTCAATTAATATCAACACTATTACAAAAGATTCCTCTAAGCCAACTTTGACACTAGTGCATCCTGATTTGATAGACACTAGTGGTCTTGATTGTTACCCTTTGAAAGAAACAAAAGAAATAAATAAATATTTTCTTAATGTCAATGTCATTATGCAAAACACTAATGATTTGAATTTACCCTCTTGTAAAGGAGAGAATTAAATCTCACAATCTAAAGAGTCTTGTGTAAGCATGACATCTTGCACTAAGAAAGAGACATGTTTGTCACAAAATAATGAAACATCCTCTACTTTTTATCAAGAGAGTATCTTATCGAGACTCCTCCAAGATCGTTTGATATCCCTTCCTCCAAGAACACGAAATAAATTTTACTACAAGAATTCATTTTGTGTATATCATAGAGTTCATGGTCATTCTACTAATGAATGTAAGGATTTAATTGATAAAATCCAACATCTTAACGAGTATGGTGCTCTTCCTTGTTTTGAAGCACCTTGTTCCTCTAATTGATACTCATTTTCACTCTAACATGTTTCATTTCGGCTCATCCTTGTCCTGGACTAAGTGGGGGCAAGGGGTTAGGTAGCCTTGTCCTCATATGCCACTTATCATTGTCTCTTTTGGAAAGTTGACCACCTTTCATGTACATATAAGAGAAATCTTGGGATGTGGATGGCATGCCTTAAGTTGGCTTGCATGTGACATATTGAGTTTTGGGGGAAATCCATTTTCATGATGTAGCTTATTGGAAACATATAACTTGGCATAGGGATTTCCAAATAAGCTCTCATGTATTCTTCTACTTTAAATCAATTACTCACAGTAATGGTGTTAGCAACCGCTTTAAAGTGGGGGAATACATTGACACTCATGTTTCATTGTGCAATTTTCTTTCTTCTTGCAATGTGTCATTTTCTTGGTGGTGTCATTGGGATTGATTTCCGCTTAGAGCATGACATTTATTTGACTTGTTCTCTCTTGGATACATTAGACATGATGTTCCCTAAGAAGAGACCTTACATGAACTAAGCAAAATCCCTTTGAACACACCTTACACTATTTCATATTTACAATAACCATTATATGGCCACCTTGCATAATACACTTTGCTTGCCTATGGTGCCATCTTGTTTGTTCATGAGTTTCAAGCATTTAAAGTTTTTCTTGCCTCATGAAGCTCAAAGTTCATTGTTGTGTGGCACCTTATAAGAATTATTAGGAGGTATAGCTTTGGTATGGTTGGACGGGAAGTTGATTTGAGGCATGACTTTCCCTTAGCCACACGCGTGTGTGTGGTGAGCACATACCAACTACGTGTGTGTGTGTCTCACCCTTTTGGATTTCTCACCCAGTGGATAGCCTAAAGTTTCATTGCCTCGGAGTGAGCGTGCATATTTGGACAAACAACTTGGATTTGATCCACATTATGTTGGACAAACGGTCGAGGCTTGATCCACCTCTTTTTATTTTTCACTTGCTTTTTAGTTATTGGCATTGTTTGTTTGTGTATCTTGTTTTGTGGCATATCATACACTTTGTGTGTGTCCTTTCATGCTTATGTTGATTTGATGTAGGATCCTGGATCTTGGGGGCTTGACCACCCCCTTGATCTTTGTCATCCTAGTCCATCCACATCAGTACACTCAAACCCCTCTTGAATGTCTACTTTAGTGTGAGTTTGAAGCAAGTTCAACCTTTCATTAAAGTGGGGGCTAGATGTAATGTCGAAAATTGTACACCCTTCTTCGAGATGGTACAATTCCTCACTTGATTTGGGAATGATTAATGTTTTTTATGAACTTAAGGTTGCCTTGATCTAGTGTTGCGATGTGTTTTACACATTCACATTAGGTCTTGGGCCCCTTTTTAAGCTAAATAAACCTAAATTTCCCCTAATTTAATGTTTTAATGTGTATTCATTTTAAAATTCACATTATATTTAGTTCCCTTGGACCTAATCTTGCCTTAATTTGGTGTTATAATGTGTTGTACACATTCACATTGGATTTAGGGCCCTTTTAAGCTAAATAGACCCAATTTTGCCTTAATTTGATGTTGTAAAGTATATTTATTTACACTTTCACATTGAATTTTGGGACCTCTTGCATTTATGACCTTTATATCATCATTAATAGGCCCCTAAGACCCTATATTATGCATCCTGAGGCTTATTTTAACTGAAAACCCTACAAGATCAACAAATAGACTTAATTTCCTAACTCCCCGCCACTTTCTCTCTCTAAAAAGGCCCTATGGGACCCATATTCCACCTTGGCCATATGAGTCCCACCCAGTTGGGACCCATATGCCATAGATGGAATATGAGTCCAATTTGGCCCCTTTTTAGGGTTTTGAGTGAGAAATCAGGGTTTTAAATTCAAATTTTATGAATTATGTCAGCCTCTGGGATCTAATAAATGATAACTTGGATGGATTTACTATATAAGAAAGGTCTCAAATCATTATTTCATATAAGACTACATGATATCAAGTCAAGCAGTCAAGATTTAAGCATTCCAAAACTTCACATGAGCATCAAGAGAATTTACAAGAGCATTTCTAAGGCATTCAAGGGTAGAATTCTTCATCAATTATTGTAGAAATTCAAGATCCATTATCATGTCAAGATTATCAAGCATCAAGCATATTTTTGAGCTAGTGTTGTGATGTAGCATTGAAGATCCATTTGCAAGCATTGTTTCATTTCCATATTCAAGATCTAGATCTACATTCTTCAAGGCCACTTCATGTTAGATTGTAGATTTACAAGACATCGTTCAATGTATCATTGCTCATGTTTCATGTTTCATGTTTGATGTCCTTATTTCATTATCTCATCATTTGGTTTAATTACCTCAAAGGGGTATAACAAAGGAAAACCCCCATTCCCTAACAATAAAAAAAATTTCTCTACATGCGTAATTTCATATCTAGGTGTCTTGGAGCTTAAAGGATCATTGAAGATTAGGTTACAAGCTTGAAGGAAGTTGTTGGAGTTGTCTCCTCACTTGCAAGGTCACGAAAAGACTGCTATAGGTCCGAAAATCAAGGTTTAAGATTCGAAGACAAAGTGTGGCAGAGAGAGAAGAGATTGGAGAGCAAAATCAGACCTTAACCTTCTAAAAAAGGACATTGGGACTGATACACCACCTTGGGCATATGAGTCCCAGTACAACCAATTTTTAGGGTTTCAGGAGATTTAGAATCAACACTATCAGATTCCAATTTTGGCATAGAAAACCCAGTCTAGGACTAAATCACCTAGAATGGTGTATGAGTCCCACTTAGCATTAAAATCAACATTTCCAGCATTTCCAATCCTCATTCAAGACTCTATAGGTTTCTAGGTCAAAATTCTGATTTTACATCTTTCTTTTTTGATTTATATTCATTTCTAGGTCTTTTAATTAAGTCTTGCATACCATTAAGTTTCATAATTAGGTCTTGCATTTCATTAGTCTTTCCAAGCCCTAGCTTGGTGGTGAACCCCCCTTTAGCTTCTAACTAGACCCTAGGAAACCCTATTGGAATATTTCTCTCTCCTATTTCATCTCTGGATTGAGATCTTTAGGGTTTCCTTGAATGTGGAGTATAGAAGATTGTTGTCCTATGTCCTAAACATTGGCGATGACAATTTTCTTCCTTTCACTAAGGTATCTAAGTTAGGTTGGGGTTGAGTTAGGGTTCATTTTTATGATTGGATTCAAGGTAAAAGTTATGGTGAGGGTTGGTTATGCTTAGTGTTAGGGCTATGGTTACAATTACAATTAAGGATTTGATTAGTGTTAGGTTTAGGTTAAGGTTGGGGTTAGGTTTAGAGTTATGGCTAGGGTTAGGGTTTTGGGTTATCATTAGGGATTTTGTTTTAAGGTTAAGGTTAGGGTTAGTTTTATGATAAATAGGTTTAGGGTTAGGGTTAGGGTTAGGGTTAGGGTTATGTGAAATAAGGTTACAATTATGGTTAGGTTAATGTTACAATTATGGTATTTGGCTAGTATTAGGGTTAGGTTAGGGTTACTTTAGGGTTTATGGTTTACCATTTAGGTTAAGGATAGGCCTAGGTTGTGGGTATGGTTTAGGGTCAAGGTTGGGTTTACGGTTATGGTTAGGTTTAACATTAGGGTTATGAGAAATAGAGTTAGGATTATGGTTAGGTTAGGGTTACAATTATGTCTTTTGATTAGGGTTATGATTAGGGCCTACGGTTTATAATTTAGGGTAAAATTTATGATTTTTGTTTGACTTAGAGTTGAGAATACAATTAGGGCTTAAAGTTAGGATTAGGGTTTTAGTTAGGATTAGGGTTAAAGGGGTTTGGTTAGGGTTCATTTCTGCAAACACATATGATGTCCCACCTAGTATCCTTCTTACCTTTAATATTGTCAAGATGGCACAAAATGTGCAAGGGTATATGGAAGGTGTAATTGAGGTTGAAAAAGCAAAGCTGGACTATTTTTTAAATATTTATAATACTGTTGTACCTCGCTTGTTAGAAGATAATGGGGAGTTAAATACCTTAGGAAAGTGGAAGGATAATTTCAATATTGTAATCCCCACACTTCTTGTGATTTGTAAAGACAACAAAGTTGATATGAATGAACCTAATTCCTATTCAGATAGGTTGGTCAATGAAGATCATAGTATAGATTCTTTTTGTAGAGAGGCTAGTGCAATACTTGATGCCAAGTATCATCAATATTTGTAGAATGTGGATGTTCTCTTAGCTCGTGATTAGCCTTCTGAGAGTATGTTTAATGCATGGAATGAAAAGCATAATTGTTTACCCAGTCTATGAGTTGTTCCACATATTTATTCCTATGCCTCTTGTCTGAGATTTTGGTTGTCAGAAAGGTCTTAATTAGACATGGTGCAAAGTAACTCTTGGAGATTTTATCAAAAGAATTAATTTTAGGATTAGTTGGTGTTCACTATGGCATGTTTGCACAAAGTTAGAAAACTTGGTTGAAAAAGGGTGAGTTGGGAGGTTTTAGTTTCATTTCAATCAGATCTCACTAACTGGGTGTAATTGTAGTATGTGTTTGTCAGCCAAATGTCAGAATAATCTTTCCAAACTACAAATATTTCCTTGGAGAACTCAATGTTGACACTCTTATGGATGCACTAAATAATTTCCACCAACTTCCTACAAAATATTTATATGTGGTGTCTAACCGGTGTTTTAAATGCCACCGTTTAGAATTTTGTCTTTTGTGTATCCAGGAGGTGGATGAGGTTCTTTGCTTGTTTCTTGAACCCTTATGTAATAAAAGGGAACCTGAGCCACATTCAAAAGGTTATGATTTTTTGATCTTTCATCTATGTAAGCTCTTGTTGCATAGTTTAAGCTATTTGATAGCACAAATAGGAAATGTTGTAATTTTGCTAAATAATAACAACAAATGACTCAAATACTTAGTGTATTTCTTTAATTTTGAATATTGACCTATCTTGCTCTCCACTATTGTATTCACTATCTTTTGAATCAAAACAATCAAGGGTTATTTATAAGTTCTCATATCACATCATGTGTTATGGATGTTGAACTGTTAAATTTTGTTCAAGCAAATGTTTGGTGTGAAAAACCTATAATAGTTGATGAAGCAACTCAAATGGAATTTTTTTTTTTACAACAAAAATAAGAGAAACATAAAAGGATACATAACGATCTTTTCTCTAAAGTAAAAATTAGAAAAGATCAACCATTTTATAATGACATTCATTTTCATACAATTGATATAGCCACACCTAAACTTGATAGTTCTTTTAGAAGAAAACCACCAATAGATTACAAATGTTATATTTGTGGAAGAAATCATCATGACAAGGATTGTCCTAAAATATCACATCTAAATTTTCAATGTCATCGTGCAACCAATTAAACAATGCCACTCAACCAAAAATAAAAATTTATGTTGTTGTTGATACAAGTACTATACATTGTCAAATATCTTTAGTAAAAATCAAAGGTAAAATCAATAATAAAAATATAGTTTTTATTGTAGATTATGGTAGTACTCATAGTTTTATTTCTCCTAAATTATTGTCCAAATTAAAAATTGTATCTAGAGACACCCATGTTGATGTTGAAATGGTTGATGGTAAAATCATTAAACATACTGATGCAATTATTGAGAATCTACCTTTTAAATTAGACAATTTTGAAACCCAAGACCAGATTCATATTTTAAATTTAGGAAGATATTTTGGCATGAGTTGGTTAGAGAAGAACAATGTTTTTATAGGATGTGAAAACAAACATGTGCTGTGCTCCTTAGATTTGACATGAGGACATGTCAAATTTTATAGGGGGAGAGAAGACCACTTGATATTAAAACTATTTCTACCATGCAAGTTGAATGTAGTTTTACAAAATATTGCAAATTTTTTTGCGCTATGTTAATTTCAACATGTAACAAATTTAAACTAGAAATTAATATTAAACTTATTATTCAAGAATTTAAAGATGTCTTTCCCTCCTAGACGTTTGGTAGAACATGTTATTGATTTAGTTCCAAGAGTAGAACTAATTTCTAAAGCACCTTATTGCCAATCTATCCTTGAATTAATTGAATTAAAAGTCCAATCAACACAACTACTTGAAGAGGGAAAAAATTGAACTACTTTCTTTGCTTAGGGTACTTCTGTATTATTTGTTAAGAAGAAATATGGAACCATGTGACTATGTATCAATTATCAAAATCTTAATAAACTATAAAAAATAAGTATCCCCCACCTCAAATTGATGATATTTTGGATCAATTAAATGGTTCTAAATGTTTTATAAAAATTAATTTACGATCTAGTTATTGTCAAATTCATATCAAAGAGTAACATCGTTGAAAAAACTTCTCAGACTCATTATGGCCATTATGATTTTGTCATAATACCTTTTGGATTAATTAATGCACTTGCAAATTTTATGGCACTAATGGATTATGTTTTTCATCCATTTTTAGATGTTTTTATGATTATTTTCTTAGATGACATTCTAGTATACTCAAAGAATGAAGAAGAACATGAACATCATCTTAAACTTCTTGTACTATAAACATTACAAAAACATAAGTTATATACAAAATTTAGTAAATGTGGTTTTTTCAAATCTGAAGTATCTTATTTAGCTCATGTAGTTTAAAAAAAGGGTATTTCACCTTGCCTTGCTAAAATTGAAGTAATTCAAGATTGGCTTATACCCAAGGATGCCCATGAAATCAATTTTTTAAGGATTATCTATTTTATCATAGATTTGTAAGAAATTATTTTAAAATTGTTGTACCTTTAACAAATCTAACAAAAAAATCACAAAGGTTTCAATGGAATTTAGAGTGTGACAAAGGATTTAAAATCTTGAAGACCTTATTAACATTTGTATCCATACTTTGTACTTCAAATTTCAGTAAACCATTTATTGTAATTACATATGCATGTGGTATAGGTATATGTGTTGTTTTAATGCAAGATAATCGAGTAGCAAGTTATGAATCAAGAAAATATTACTATTGAGAAGTTGTTAACATGATTTAGCATTGTTTTCATTGATTTCAAAACCTGGATTTGGAAGGTTGTGCTCCGGATGATATAAATAAACGATCTATCCTATTGTATGCTTTGATGTTGCATAGTGTGGATGTTATCTTTGATCCATATATGGTAGTACTTCTTTTTGGGACATCTATGGAAGATAGTTAATGCAGGATAATGAAGTCTAATATTTTGATGTTGGCTACTGTGCTCAAAGCTTACTCCAGGTAACCTTGCTATCCAGACATTCATGTAGCAAGTTATAAGTTTTGGTATGTTTCTCCGATTGATACTGAAATTGATGTTAATCAAGATTTGGTCTTGGTTGTGGCATTCCCATAAGCTCGGGAATATATTTCATGTAATTCAAAGTTTTCTATCTTTTGATAATTATGTAATATCTTATGTATGACCTATTTATAGGTCCCTTGGTAACGTAGTAAGAAGATCTTTATGTGCGACCTATTTTTTGGGTTCGGTGTTAGCATGTAAAACCTTATTGAATATTTCAAGGTTGTTCTTCAAGCCAACATGTTTTGTAGTGACCTAATTCAAATTGTGTTTGGCCAACTTAGGAGTTTATGAAATCATGAAATGGTATAAGTAAAAGTTGGTTTTGTTCGATGAAGAAGAAGTGCAGAGTATGATGTGTGCGAGTAGATAAAAGGGTGCGAAGGAAGAAGTAATCTATTTTGCAGAGGTTTTGCAAGGAAGGTGTGCAAAAGATACTTGACCGAATCTGTTGGAGACAGTTATTGTGCTCTTAATTGGAATTCATGCATATATAGATGCAACTTCATCAGTTCACTTTTGTCAGTGAGACTATTTTGTAATCAAATGTATTAATCAGGTAGTGAGCCCATCGACAGTGAGCATTTTGGAAGTGAGCCCTTGTAAAAATCACCTTAACCAGTGTTATATAATTGAGAATTAGCATTCTCTATGGTTTTTTCCCTTCTCAGGTTTCCACGTAAATTCTAGTGTTCATTGTGTATGGTGTTGTGTGCATTCATGTTCATATCTGTTTAATTATTTTATGTTTGATATAAGCCTACTCTAGATTAATTAAAGAAAAGAAAATCGTTTTATGATAACTGATTCACCCCCCCTCTCAGTTATCTAGACTGTTCAACAATTACATATTGAAAATAATTTACCCTATTCATGATCTAGAACTACTTGGAATAATTCATGATTTAAAATTTTGGGAACTTTATTTATTAAGAAACAAATTTATATTAAACATTGATCATCAAGTAGTTTGCAACATCTTTTTACTCAACCACATCTAAACATGAGAAAGAGAAAGTGGATGGAACTATTAAAAAAATATGACTTTATTATTAATTATGTCCCAAGTAAGGAAAATGTAGTGGCTAATGCATTAAGCAGAAAATGATATGTGTGAATTCCTTAACCTTTGAAAGAAGTCAATTTGAAAATGATATTAAATATATATGTTACCTTTTGAAAGTTATTTTCAATCATTTTATGAGGGATTACAAAATAAATATCCAAATTATGATTGCCTTAAATCTTAAATACGATAGATAATAATGGCCTTCCATATTATAAAGGTCAATTATCTATTCTTGATTTACCCACTATTAAAAAAAAATCTTAGAAGGATTCCCATGATATATATTAAGGCATCCAGGATTTCAAAAAACCTATCTTTCAATCAAACAAAATTTCTTTTGGCCTCAAATAAAAATTGAGATTCATACTTATGTCAAACAATGTAAACCACCTGGTACTTCACAACCTTTATATACTCCTGATTGGAAGTGGGAGTCTATCAATGTGGACTTTATCATTGGATTACCACAGACACGTAAAGGACATGACTTTATTCTTGTAGTAGTACATAAATTAACCAATGACACACTTATTTCCCATCAAAATAAAATATTATGCCTCATATATTACTCACATATTGTTAAAGAAATAATTAGACTACATAGACTTCCAAAGAATATTGTTTTAGATTGAGATCCTAGATTCATCTCTTCTTTTTGGAAAACTCATTTTTAAAAAAACTTGGTACTGGTTTAAGTTTTAGTAATGCATACCATCTTGAGTCAAATGGAAAAATTTCATGAGTCAATAGTCTTATAATACATGTTAAGGATGTACATTATGGACAAACCCGAGTCATGGGAAGATTATTTACACTTAGTGGAGTTTGCATATAATCAAGGATACCATTCAACCATCAAAATGTCATCCTTTCAAGCTATATATGGTCAAAATTGTAATACTATAATGTTATAGAACTATTTATCCAAATAAAAAGACGAGGATAACAATTTAAATAAGTAAAATATTTTTTTTTTAAGTAAGACATTAAAGCCTATATATATTAAATATTAGAAGAAAAGGATTACATTTTTCATTAAACCATTACGAATGACATTATCAACCCTACCTATGAATCTACAAGTCATTTGACTATGGCAATACATTCGAATTTGCAGATATGAAACTATATTTACAAAACAACGACCGAGATATTTTCAACAAACCCTTACAAGCATCCAAAACAAGCCCTATGGCAGCTTACATATCACAAAATTATTATCAAAATTTGAATTTTCTTATTGATTGCCTTTGTTACTCCTCCATACGCACAACTTCCACTGAATTTTCATCTTGACCTTCATCAACCTCCTCGAGATGTAGAAAACAAGAAACAAAACCTTGGTGGATGATCAACAGGGGCACAGAGAAATGAAATAGCATAATACTTTCCTTGATGTTGATATCCATTGTGGGCCAATTTGAAGGCATCATACATAGCCTGAAAACCTTGGCATTGCTTAAGATATTCTTTGGGAGAAAGGCTTCCAATGTACCCTTTTCCCTTGAAAATATTATAATTTTGGGAAACGTTTAAGATAGCATTATCACCCAGAAATTGAGATTTCACAAACTTTCCTGCTATGTTCTCTAACTCTCCAAGAGACTACACCAAGTCCATAAAAGAGTAAATATAGAAGAGAATATAAATTATTTATAAATCTCAAGGGTAAAAAGGAAGTTATTTTATGAGTGAAAAATATATTACTCAAATGTCAATTGATTAAAGAGAATAACTAGGTGGTGCTATATACAATTGAAGATAGACTAGCGAGGATGGCTAGTGTATGCTCCTACAAGGGCTGAGCTAGGGCACCCGAGCCCTAGCTCGTGATCGTCTTGTTCTGCTTTTGCGCAGTCTGGGTAGGGTTCTTTTGGTGTTTCTGGGGGCAGGCTTTCATTTATCTAGTGTGTTCTCCTTCCTCTTGTGCTCGTTGGTGTGCTCAAGGCTGTGTTCCCACGCGTATGGGCGGTTGGCTGCGTGCGAGCTCATGGTTCTGTGGGTGTTTGGGGCGATTTCCCTTGAGTGTGAAGGTGGGATAGAGGCCGTAGGTGGTCCCTTTGGGTGTTGTTTCTCTTCCCCCTTGTTTGGTGCGAGTGTGGGAGGGCTGGAGTGGCTGGTTTGGCAGAGTTCAGGAGGAGGAAGTGGTGTGGGTTTCGACCCCTTATTTCTCTTTTGGGGGTTTGTGCATCTGCATAGGGAGTGATGGCCTTATCCAAGGGAGAGGTTTCTGGGTTTACTCCTGATTTGAGCTTTCGTGCAACAATTGGCTCAATTTCCCCAAAGGATGGGATGTCGACATATAATAACAATTTATTTGCAACGGATTCAGGGATGGACGGTGCGGGATTATCCTCTGGTTCACGGATCACAAAGGTTAATGGTTGTTTAGAGTGGTGCAAGGTGAGACATAAATTTGTTGTTCCGCCTGAGATGATTGCTGAAGATATTGAATATTACTCAAATCATTCCTTATATTTCAAATTTTTAGGGATGAGGGTTTTGCTATAGTTTTTGGAGCTTTGGGCTCAGAGAACTTGGGAGCTGGTGGGAGAAATGGATATAATGTTGTTGGCTAACAACTACTTCATGGTTACTTTTAACTGCATAGTTGATCGTAATAGGGTTTTTGAGGGAGGACCTTATTTTCATAATAAGGTGGGGTTGTTTATCAATCCATGGCATGCAGGATTTAACCCTGCTAAGGAGCTTCCAAATCGCATCCCGGTGTGGGTTTTTTTACCTTGGCTCCCAGTGGAATGTTGTCAGGAGGATGTGTTGCACTTAATGGCTTCGCTGCTTGGAAAACCAGTTGGAGCTTAATCACAGACCTTGGGTAAAAAGGTAATGACTTTTGCATGCATTTGTGTTGAAATTGACCTAAGTAGGCCTCTGCCTGATGCAATAGATATGTGTGCGGGTTCTTTTTATTGGGTGCAACAATTGGACTACGAGACCCTTCCTTTCCGCTGCAGGCTTTGTCATGAATATGGCCACCTACTGAGGAAATGTCCAAGATATAAGCTAGTGGAACCCCTGCCCTCACAACCTTCTCGAGACCTTCCTGGGGCAGATAAGGGGAAGGGCATTGAGCCTACTGTGGAATTAGGTACTGATGGTTTTGTTCTAGTCAAGTCCCAGAGTAGGAATAGGGGGCAAAAGAGACCTTTCAAGGAAAGGCAAGAAGAGGGCACTTTTAACAGGTTTGAGGTTTTGGATGACCTTAGTCAACAGGAAGTAAACCCAGGCTTGTTAAACTTGGAGCAGGGGACTGAGGGGTTTGCTCAGGAGGGACCTGCTCTTGATTCTTCTATGGAACCACAAGGTGATTATGGTGTGCTCGTGGGTGTTGCTCTGTCGATGGAGGTCTCAGAGGTTTCAGTTTCTTTGGCTATTGTTCCAGTAGTGGGTGAGGATTCTTCTTCTCATGGGCAAAGTGTGGGTCTAGATTCAACAAAGAAGCCTAAGCCTCCAAAATTGGGCATTTTGCAAAAAGATATTAAGAAAGGTGGGGTAGAGAAATTTGCTAGACTTGGCAGAAAGAAGGATGTGGAAAAGATTAAATTGACAGGCGAGAACTTGGTGGAGTCAGGGTCGGTAAAGACTCTGGATTCTCACTTTTCAAGCCCCTTGAAATGATTGTTCTTTCATGGAATGTAAGGGGCTTGAACAACGGCCCTCGCCAAAAAGCGGTTCATGATTTAGTTCGAAAATAAGGTCCTAATGTGTTTTTTCTACAAGAAACTAAGTTATCTATTGAGAGTATGCTTGGCTTGGCACCTAGGCTGTGGAGGTGTGGGGAGTGTCAATGTATTGGTGCTCATGGCTCTTCTGGGGGTGTGGCCTATTTTTGGAATCCTCAGAAAATTCGGCCACTCTGGTGGGTGTCTTCTAAATCCACTATGTCTATGATTGCTTCTAGTTTTGAGACGGGGGAGGCTATTCTCTTTTCTAATATCTATGCTCCTACTGATTTCTGGGGTAAGCAAGCTTTGTGGTCCCATATTAGGTTTGTCCGCTCTATGGAACCTTTCCATCCATGGATTATCGCCGGAGACTTCAACGCTATCTGTGAGCTGGCTGAGAAGCGGGGTGGTAATGGGAGGTTGGAGCCCTCTGCTTTGTTGCTTCATGATAGCATCAATTCTTTAAATCTTGTTGATATCAAACCTAGTAATGAGAAGTTTACATGGAACAACCATCAAGTTGGGGATTATTGCATCGCAGAAAGATTGGATTGCTTTCTGGTGTCCTGTTACTGGGTTGGTGGGATGTGGTCTTCCCACTTTGAGATCTTGGATTGGAGAGGTTTTGATCACTGGCCTATCAAGCTTGTCATTGATTCAACTCATGTACCGCGTACGCCTTCGTTTAGGTTCCAACTCATGTGGTTGCGTGACCCTTCTCTGAAGGATTTTGTGGCTGATTGGTGGAGGAGTGGTAGACCTGCTTATGGGATAACAATGTATATTTTTTCCAAGTTTCTTCAATATGTTAAGTATCAACTTAAGCGTTGGAACTCTCAGAGTTTTGGGAATTTCTTCCATGCAAAGGCGTTGGCTCAGGAAGAGCTGGATAGTATCACAAGGAGGTTAAGGGAGGTTGGAGTGACGCCTGAGCTTCTTCAGGTCGAAGCGCAAGCTGTGAAAACTATGGAGGAATGGGAGCTGAGGGAGGAAATGTATTAGAAACAGAAGGCTCAGATAGAGTGGCTGCAAGAAGGGGATAAAAATACTTCTTTTTTCTTCAATTCGGTGAAAGCAAGGAGACATGGGAATTCTATCTCTAGTCTTGTGAATGATAGGGGAGAACTTCTTTCTTCCTTCCCTGAAATTTCTAATGAGGTGAGACAATATTTTGCTTCTCTCTTTAGGGAGGACTCACAGGGGGGGTCTCCTGAGGAGGCTCAGGTCCTTTCTTGTATTCCTCATCTTATGTCTAGGGAGTTGAACCAACAACTTATGAATGAAATCACGCTGGAAGAGCTTGAAGGAACTATTTTCCAAATGCAGAAGGGGAAGGCACCAAGTCCTGATGGCTTCCCGATCAAGTTTTTCCAAGAATTTTGGGATATAATCAAATTTGATCTCCTGGAGGTTGTGCAAGAATCTCAAAGGAACAAGCAGATGCTAAGGGCATTAAATTCTACTTTCCTTGCTCTTATTCCCAAGTGTGAGGGAGCGGATAGGTTAAGCCAATTTCGGCCCATTTCTCTTTGCAATGTCATTTATAAAATCATCTCTAAGGTAATTGCTGACAGGTTGAAAAAGGGTCTTGAGGAGTTGATTTCCAAAGAACAGAGTGGTTTTGTCGTAGGTAGACAGATTCTGGATGGGATCGTTATTGCAACCAAAGTCATTCATTCTATGGCCAGCTCCAAGGAAAAGGCAATGTTTATCAAATTGGATATGGGGAAGGCCTATGACAGAGTTCGATGGTTCTTCTTGTGGCAAGTTCTTGGTGCTTTTGGGTTTGCGGAGGAGTGGATTCAATGGATTAGGAGTTGTGTTACGTTATTCTCTTTCTCTGTGCTTATTAATGGGAATCATTCTGAGCTTTTCGACACTTCTAGGGGACTTCGCCAGGGGGACCCTCTCTCTCCATACTTGTTTATTCTCCTTGTTGAAGGTTTGGGGAGATTGATTAGAAGGAATGTGGAGTTGGGTAGCATTCAGGGTTGGCAGTGGGGAGGTAATTTACCTCCGCAGTCTCATCTACAGTTTGTGGATGATACTGCTCTAATGGGTATGGCCACAATGCGGGAGGCTTCTAATTTACGTAGGGTGTTGGATGTTTACTTGGTTGCCTCGGGTCAACAGATCAATGAGGATAAGTCTTATATTTTCTTCTTCAACATTCTGTGCCCCATTCAGTGGAGGATTGCTCAAACTTTGAGGTTTCAGATCAGGACTCTTCCTTTGACCTATCTCGATATCCCTATCTCGGTGAACAAATTGCCTTGGGAGTCATGGCAGAGTATTTTAGATAAATTTAGGGTGAGGGTTAATCACTGGACTCACCGGTGGTTATCCTTTCCTGGCCATGTTTAGCTTATCAAGTCTGTGGTGCAGGATTTTCCCATTTACCAATGCATGCTTCAAGTTGCCCCTTTGGGTTTTGTTAAGGATTTAGATTCAGTGACACGACAATTTTTATGGGCTGGTTGCTTGGAGTCTTCCAAATGGAGTTTAGCTAGATGGGATGTTGTTTGCAGCCCGAAGCAATATGGTGGCTTGGGTTTGTGGCAGATGGCTTTGACTGGTGTGGCTCTGGCTGCGAAATTGTATTGGAGGTGGTGTAAGGAGCATGATAAGAGCTGGGCCATGATCCTTTCTCAGAAGTATTTTCTAGGGATCCCTCAGCTCGAAATAACTTTATACTCCCTTCTTGGGAAGGGCTCAGTGATTTGGAGCACTCTTAAGAAAGGGGTTGTGCTCATTAAGGATGGTTTATTTTGGATTTGTAAAAAGGGGACTGAGGTTCAGTTCTGGTCAGATTCTTGGGATGGATCTCCCCCCATCATTTCTCAGTTTCCTCACTTGTTGAATCTCTATCAAAGATTTCTTGAGGTTGGTTGGACACGAGTGAGTGATTTTAAGTCATTATCCTCTCGTGGTCAGTTGGAGGTGGCTGGATGGAAGTCTCTCGATGAATGGCCTGATGATGGTTTGCCTAAAGAATGTGTTGAGCTACACAATATCCTTTCCAGTAGGTGTTGTATCTCTCTCCAACATGATGATGTGCTTGCCTGGTCTCCCAATTCTAAAGGGGACTATACTGTTGCTTCTGGATATCGAGATTTATTGTCCCACATGGTGGATGGGGATGAAATTCAGTGGTGGAAGAAGATTTGGAACAAGTCTTCTTGGACAAAATGTAATTGTTTTGTTTGGATGTTGGCTTGGAACAAGTGTTTGACCTGGGAAAATATTCAGAAGTGAGGCTTCCAGGGTCTTTCTATCTGTGTTTTGTGTGGGGCTAACGAAGAGGACTCTACTCATCTATTTTTTTGTTGCCCTTTCTCCCTCCAGCTTTGGCACTTCTGGTGGGGGGTTTGGAATAGTCCCTATGTTCATGCTTCCTCCTTGATTGAGTTTTGGTAGAGGCTGGGTAGGCCTCCTTTTATGGCCCTCTTTTTGTAGGAGGTATGGTCAGTGGGACCTATCTTCATATTGTGGCAGATTTGGTTGGAACGAAACCGGCGAATATTGTGGAGAGAAGAAGCTAGTGCAACAAATTTGGCAAAGAATTTTGGGCATGGTTCAGGAGATGGTGGAAGCTAAGTGTGAGATGGAATTCCCTTTGGAGAAAAGGGATGCGGAAGTGGTGGAGAGATTGGAGTTTCAGGAGCTGTCCTTGGCCTCAACATGTGTAAAGCATGGTAGGCATACGAAGCAGAGAGTTCACAGGTCTAGATATTGGCAGCTTCCCCCGACTAGGGTTCTAAAGATCAATATTGATGGTTCCTCCAGAGGCAACCCAGGGCCGACTGGTATTGGTGGGATTGGTAGGGACTCTTTGGGTTCGGTGGTTTTCCTTTTTTTGATCTATGATGGAGTTCATACCATCAACCTTATGGAAGGGTTGGAAATTCTTTGTGCTTTTGAGAGAGCTTATGATTTGGGATGGAGAAGGGTTGTTTGTGAATCTGATTCCCAGGTTTTGATCAATCTTCTTATTAAGCAGAAAGTGGATGATGTTAGTTGGAAGTTGGCTAGGGTGGTGCAGCAGATTTTGTGGGTTAGTTCTTTAATGGAGATGGTGAATTTCATTCATTTTCCAAGGGAGTGGAATAGGGTTGTTGATTGCTTGGCGAAATGGGTGTCTGAGCATGCTGAGGGATGGAGAATTGAGGAGTGGGATTTGGTTCCTCTGGCGCTTCGTCTTGATCTTGAGAGAATTCTTGTTGAGGATAGGGAAGGAAATGGTGATGGTTGATGGTGTTGATTGTTTTTTCTACTCTATGGCTTGGTTTTTCTTGGGGACCTTGGTTTCTTGATTCCTTTGTAATGTTGTTTACTAAATTTCAATAAAGTTTTTAACCCCTTTTTATTAAATTAAAGAGAATAAATAAGCTCGTTGGTTGCATAAGTACCCACTTAAATATTATAAATATATGTAATTGATAAGTGGAATATCTACCCACAAAAATATTATAAATATATGTAATTGATAAATGGAATAAGGATATAGCGGAGAATTCTCTTCATTGGTTTAAAGGATAAATAGGAAGTGAGCACAAAAGAAGGGGACACAAAGTGTGTCCAACTTGAGATACAAAGTACACTTGGATTTGTCCTAACCAAGGCTTTGATGCATTTGCATGGTGAATAAACACACATTGTGTTACATAAGATCTCCATAGTGTGTCACAACTTGGGATATCATGATTAAACAACCAAAAGATAAAACAACCACTCAACATATATTGTATTTTTGTCTTATTGAAATAAATTATTTGATATCATTTATAATGTTTGTACCTAAATTTATTTTATTTATGACTGAAATGTTTTTATAATAAAATTATTACTCACAATAGTCAAGTTTTATTTCAAACCAACTTCTTTATTTAAATAAATTGATTTGAAAGAGAAAAAGGTAAAAATAAATTCAAGTAAATACAAGAATGAAAGAAAAGGTGATATACCAAAATAGTATAATTACTCCCCAAATAAAATGATATAAATAAAATAGTAATAAAATAATATTTAATTGTCAATATTTTCAATTGTCTAATTAGAGTTGCAAATGCAATCAAAAAATGCAAAGAAATCTTTTATTTCTATCTAAAGTGTGATTGAAAGAGAAAAAGGTAAAGAAAAATTCAATAAATATACCAATGAAAAGAAATGTGAAATGTCAAAATAATATGAATGCTCTGACAAAACATAGATATACAAAAAAAATAAAAAAAATAAAACATTCAATAGTAAACTATTCATATTAAAAATAACATTTTAACATTCCAAAAAAAACTAAACCATCCAAATAAAACTCAAGATTAAAAGCAAATTAAAAACCTACATATTGCTTATTCAATGCTTTTGTAAACAACCAATAAAAATTCTTTGAAGGTCATAAATTGAATGAAAAAAATGGATCAAATTCACTGTAGGAATTACTACTTACAAAGCTAAAATGCTTTGTTTATTTACATACATCACAATAGGCCCTAAAATGGTAATGTGAATCTTTATGAAAATTTCATTTAATTAATGGCCTTGTCTTTTTATCCTCGAGAACATTATTATTCTTCACTTTTGATGAGCATCTTTTCAAGCATAACTTATTCTATTCTTTTAACTTCAGCTTTTTCCAAATCAGATGAGACTTGTGGCTTTTTCATGATTTATGATCCATATTTTAATTAAATTACCATCTTTTTAAAATATTAACATATAAAAGTATAGTATCATGCATATACCTTTTATCTTTAGTTGCTCTCATTCTTTTCTTTGGGTGAGCACTAAACCTTTTTCCCTTTGTTTGGATTTCCCTATATAGATAAGAGAGGCCGAAGGGCCTACACCCAGTAAAACCTTGTGTAAAATTTAACAATTTCACGTTCAAGGTGAAAAGAACCTAGAACTTGAAGATGGTGAGTTGAGATTTCCAACATTAAGGCTGTCATTAGAGGGCGGTTCAAAGTAACAAGAAATCAATGAGAGACATGAATGGGTGTAGTAAAATTGATTTCAAATCCTAACCAAATACTTTGAAGGTATTATTGCTTTGTTCAAGTGTCAAACCCATACCAAACCAATCCCAATCAAGTGTCAAACACATACCACATAGGTCTTCTTTAAGGAAGTGGGTAAGGGTGCCATGAGCTGAGTGGTCCAACGTCGAGAGTGTCGCATGTTTTTGAGTGGGGAAGATTATAAGGGGTAGTGTTCTCTCTTGGGGTTGTAGGAATAAGTTCATGCACTAGGGTTGATACGAAGGTTCCTTGGTATTGGCGTACTGGGCATGGGGCGAATGCTAGATTAGGGTGAGCTAAGTGAGTGTCAAGGTAAGGGAAACCTTGGCATGGTTTTGGAACTCATGATAGAGGAGCCACTTGAACTTTCTAGGATGATCTCCACACTTTTTGGGTGTCAATTCCAAGTCTAGTTGCATAAGGGAAACTTGAAGGACAAGTTGTTGGGTAGTGTTGAGGAATGCAGTGGAGTGTGGGGTGCACCTATGGAGTGGTTTCAAAGTGACAATGCATGGAATGGGACTAGATTGCAAAGGAGTTCATGGGGTCCAAGTGGAGCACCAAGTTGTAAGGAAAAGTTGTGCATGGAGACAAGGTCACATAAAAATTGAGATATCTAGTGTCTAGTGGGAGTTTAGGTTTGGGAGAAACCTATGAACTACATGGAGGATGAAAGCAAGCCAAGAATCAAGAATCAATAAGTGAGTGATAGATTGATGTGAGTATCCAAGATCCAAGGGAATGGAGAAAGGTTACGGGTTAGACACAATGAGGGAATGATTAGGTCATGGGTTTAGGAAAGGAACTGGGGCTGTGACCAAAGGAATCACAAGGATCAAGAATCAAGTTAGACTTGTCACCTAGAACCTAAGTGCCAATGTTCTAAGTTCCTCCAAAATCCCAAGGCCCGATATGGAAGAACAAAGAATAAGGGAGTTGGAGAGCAAAATAAATTGAGGACTAGGGACTTGTGAGAGAAAACATATAAGGGGGGTGATGGATGGGATTAGAGAGGAAATTGGAACCAAAAGAGGTGAGGAAATACATCGTGAGGAGTAAAGATCTACAAGGAGGCACACTAGGTAGGGGTCAAGCGATGAACCAAAATCAGGACATTCCAAGTCTAAGGTCTTCCCTGAGACTCACAACCTAATGAAACTACACAATGTGGCGATTAGGGGATGGGAGAACCCAAAACCATGGAGCTTGGTTCCAAGTTTTCCTATAGACTCACAATATGAGCAAGAACTCAAAGGCTCCCAAAAATATAAATCATTTAAGCAAGGAAAAATATAAGGATTCTATCATGAGGGGTTTACACATACAAGGCATATTTCCATCAAAATGAAAGGAATTAGTTGTATTTTATAGATTTCAAAGGGGTACCAATAGATTCTACACTATAATTGGATGTGATTGTACCTAAAATTTTATCTAGGACTCCCCCATGATCTTATTTAGTACAATAAAAATTTATCTCTTGGCCACTTGCCTCTAATCTTTCACCTCTAGTAGATGATAAGTTATGGTCAAAGTAGTGCTAAAAAACACCTTTAAGATCTTGAGTCACCAACCTTATTTCAAAAAAAATGAGGAAAGTGAAAAGAGTGTACATTTCTCCTCTACAAATGCATATTAATAACAATCAAAATAATGAGAAAGACTTTGAATTAACTCACTTACATCACCCTCTATAAAATGAGTTGCAAGAAAAAACTTAAATATTTGATAATTGTATTAGTATCACATAGATTTATTTGATTATTCTAAAATCAAATACACCAACAATACATATAATCTTTAAATTTTTATGTTTATGTTTTAAAACAAAATTTAAAATTATAAGAAAATTTATTATAATTAAAACTATTATGTAAAAGTTATATTATAAGGAGCATTCATAATAAATTATTTTTAATATAAAAACCCCAAATTGTGAACATTTGTAAAATTCTTGAGTTAGATGATATATAACTCTAGTGACTACAAAAATACAACTCAATTTGGTAATTTATTTATTTTTAAAATTTTCACCTTTGCAATCACAATTTTATTTACAAAACATTGTTTATAATTAATGAAAAATATTTAGGAACAAGCTTCTCTTAGCTTCACACATGTTTATTCAAATATCCTCTACTAACAAGGCCAACCACATGAAGGTGGAAGCTCACATGACCTCTCCTAATGAACCTAGGACACAAAACAACATCACACACAACAACACAACACATACATTTAACTTTTTTAATAAAAAATATTATTATGTGCAAGGAGTTTTAGTCATTTGCAATAATTTTAATATGTGGTGAACCAAATATATATTTTATAATTATTTTTAATATTCGGTAGACAAATATATATATTTTATAATCATGTGAATTGCATTCATAAAGTGAATTCATGATTGTCTTTTAAATGTTGTCTTCATTAGGTATGATTATTCATTGTGGAAAATGTTAATATGTGACAAGTCAAAACATACATTTTATTATTATGGTGGTATGGTTATGTATATAAATTATGTTCATAAAGTGCTTTTAGAACTGTTTTAAATGCTATTTTTGTAAGGGTGATTTAATTTTATGAAGTGAATTATACTGTGATTTATAAATGATAAATTTATTTATAAAATTGTGATTTGTAACTTTAATGTTAACATCAAAATTAATAAATTTTTAAGTAAAAATTAAACATTAGCCAAGAATAAATGGAAAATAAAAGGGACATAAGAGACAGACCTTAATGAATGGCCTTAGCCTATTGGCCATTCTTTAAGATGTCAAAAAAGTACGCGACCTTAAGGAATGGACGTGGCCAACGATCATTCCCTTCAATCTTTGAAAGGGCTTAAAAAATCCCTTTCCAATAACTTTTTTATTAAACATTGTATTTTTTATATGAACACATAACCACCAAGCCAATGTAATTGACCAAAATATTACTAAAAAATGGCAAATGACTAATCCCATCCTTTGCTGCTATGAATCCACATGGGAAAATTAACTCCTACACTTTATCCTTTGCTAGACCATCACATGGGTCTTAGCATATTGACCTTGACACTTTGGCATTGGCTATCAAACCAACACAAGGAATTATGGTGTTTAATTAGGTGGACCGACATATTCATTTAGGAATTATGAGGCTTATTATACTTTTGGAAAATATTGACACATTATTTGGCATTAAACACCGACACAATCATTTGTGCCCTAAAAGTTATTATTTTGTACACCATGAGACATTGTGTTGAGCAGCCGACTTAGGGCTTGAAGAACTCGATTGCAGTGGTGGTATGGCAACTTGGTTGAGCAGATAAATGGTTTTCAGCTTCTTTAAGGTAGTTAAGGTTTCTTCAATGGAAATTCTTTTGGTAAGTCCATTCCTTTCTCACTATGGTTATTAGTATGATTGGAAATGGTATTTGACTTGGTTAAGAGGTTTCTAGATTTTGTGGTTGTGTTCATAGTCGCTTATTGAGTTATGTTCGGTTGTTTCAAACATTGTGTTGTCTTGTGAGGTGTTTGTGAAAGGATGTGATAAAATGTGATAAAATGTGTATAAAGGTTTGTTGTGCACTTTTTGCTCACACACACCGCTGAAGGTAGGGACCCTCTTTTTGTTTGTTTTGTTTGCTTGCTTGCCTTAGGGTTCTAACCTTTTTCCCCTTAAGGGATAGGTTTCTCGGTTTTATTTTTTCTTCACCCAAGGAATTCAATGTCTCATTCACACTCAAGGTGTTTTCCTTGCAACATCATGATCACATTTTAGCTCTTAGAAGGTCCACCCCAATCCAAAATTTCAACTTAAGGGAAAAATTGACTAAGTTTGGGAGAAGTTTGGTAAATCCGAGGTAGCTCGGATTACCTGAACCCGTGTCCACCCATAAATTCTAAGCTCCCTCAGATTTTTTGATTCTGGGGTCTTGTTGTATTTCTGAATTTTCAAACGTCCTCTCTAGCATTTATGGCGCACATTTATGATGTGAAATGGGGGGATATAATTGTCACTTATGATGTATTCTTGGTTATTTTTCATTGCATGCTTTTGAACTCGAGAGAACTTGCTCCATTCTACAATTTTCCAAACCCTACAGTAGAGGTAGTATTTCTTCAAGTGGTTGTTGTGAGATTTGAAAGCCTTCACCGAACTCTTTCTTCTTGAGCATTGTTTCAAGGTAGGGTATCTTCCTCATGTCTTCGATTGAGCTTTGTTCAGGATGATTTGATATACCTTAAGCTTAATGAGATTTTTTCTAGAGTATGTGATTGTTGTGCATGGATTTTAAAGGAATGGGTTTGATTGCTTTGGTGTAACCGTTAGGGTTTTCTATTCTTTAGGTGTACATTCAATTGGTTTTGGTTGGGATTTCAATTTGAATAAAATGGGATACTTAGGTTCACTGAAATCTTTGGGATTCACCCTTCTCATTGTGTTCTCATGATGATATTTGAATTAAAGGGTGTCGCCTTACTCTGAAGCTCGACTTAGAAAACCCTAGTTCCTCGAAGTGCCCTAGTTTGAGGTTGAAAAGTTGATGAAAATGAATGATGATGAAATATTGCTAAGGAGTGTTCGATTTAAACCAACATAAAGAGTGAAGCATAGATTCAACCAAGTGAAATGATCATTGTTCATCTTTTAGCACTTGATGAAGTTATACACTTAGCAAATTTTTGAACTAGGGAAAACTGCTGGAGATTTTGAGGTAACTCAGATTTTTTGAGCCTTAATTCACTCAGAAAATCTAGCTTCCCTTGGATTTTCCAAATCCTCCAAGATATCGAAATCTCGAATCTCATAGAATGAGAAAACTAGTGCCAACCCATTTTCATCAAGGAAGAAAATGACACTTAGAAATTTTTTAAGTTTGAGTCACCGCTGGAAATTCTGAGGTAGCTCAGATTTTTTGAGCCTCAATCCACCCGAAGAATCCGACCTCCCTCAAAAAATTTGAATCCTTCAAGCCTTCAAATCCTCAATGCAGGTGACAAGATGGACTTTGATGAATATGGTTTAGAGTACGATCTCAAGACAATTGGTGTCATCCATGTATGAGATTTGTAGTACCATAGAATCCCATGAAGATGCCTTAGAGTCCCTTAAATGAGAGTTAAAGATGCACACTAAGCAGGCCACCAGAAAAATTTGAGCACCCTTGGATTACCCGAGGTCTAATCCGGTTGGGGAATCTGCTCTAGGGCGAAATTCATGAAGTTTTTTGTAATGAATCCAAATCTCATTTTAAATGATAATTGAGCCTACAAATTAGGGTTATGTGATATTCATTGTTGAATTTGCATGTTTTTGAATAGTCTAATAATATAATTTCAATGAGTAAGTAATCCACTCTACATTTCCATTAGGGTTTGTATTATCCATTTTAAGTTGCATTAATAGTGTCATTTAGCATATATTGATAAATCTCATTTAATTAATGCCATGTATTGTTGGTTTATGTTAACATTTGCATATGGCTGATTATAGTTTCTCTAATAGATGCAGGCAGAGTTGAGCCTTGACAAGACTTCCAAATCAAAAGTTGTTGTAGTGCAAGAGGAGGTGAAAAAGAGAGCTAAGAGAATGAAGTATGATTTCAAGGGAATATGGCCAGATCTAGGATTTCTTCTACTTGGGCCAATATTGCAAACACAAATATGGGGATGTGGACTATGATGACTTCCAACAAAGGATGTTTGGCAGTGCACCCACTCAATTGGCACAAATTATTACTCACATTGGTTTAGCTCAAGCAACAAGGTTCCCTCCCACTCAATTGTGCCCTGAATTGGTTTTAGAGTGTGCAAGACATTATGACTCAGACAAGAGGATCATAATTGGGCCACAAGGTAGAGTCCTGACCAATCTCACAAAAGAGTCCATTGCAGGAGTGTTCAACATTGCCTCATATCACAAACTTATTGAGGAGATAAATATTGGAGAAGCAATAAAGTTATATGATGAAGATCCCAATAGAGCCTTGGACATGATGAACAATTCATAGATATTGAAACCCAAGCCACATTATTCCAAGTTGCCCAAGCAACTACATAGAAGTGGTTTCAAGCTTGAGTATCATGATGTCATAACACTCTTGGGAAGAGTAATGGGGATAGAAGAGGCTCATGTTTTCCACACTTGGATGTTCTATCCTATCAAACAAATAATGCATGGGAAGTATTATCATTGGGCCAAGATCATAAGCAATAACTTGGATACACAACTAAGGAGTGTGTAGGAGACTAATAGGTTCACAATGACCTCCTACTTTGTGTATATGCTAGCAAGCAAAACCAAGTACAAAGGTCTCAGTTGCAAAGGAACCCTAGGAAAGGATAGAATATGGGACATCTACCCACAATTGCAGTACAAGACAACTAATTACAAGAGAGAAAATGATGCATTCTTCATGTACATGATTCCCAGGTTGCTAGAGGATGCCCTTCATGTTAGAGTTTCTTCTAATGCAATGGACTTGATCAAACAATATGGGTAGTAGTTTATTCAATTCCAAAGATTGACATACATCTGGATACAAGGGTCTCTTGTTGTCCCTCTCAAATGGCCAAGATACCCAACCAATAAGATCATACTATTGGAATTGACAAAATAGATGGTGGAATTTGAGACAATCTTACATAAAGAATTGCATAAGAAAGGGTTAGGGGTAGAATTCCCATTGAAAATTGGAACCCTAGAAGCATGCCCCTCCATTCAAAGTGCCCAATATTCTAAGAAGGAGATGGAACAATTTGAATTATATTCTCATACTAACATGGATAACTTTGATCCTTATGGAAAAGCTCAAAAGTAGGCCAACACAGAATTCAAACATAAGGATCATATTGAAGATTATTGGGTCAATTTCCGTGATGAATTTGAAGTGATCAGGAGAAGGTTTTCCAGACTACCTCTTAATTTGATAAGGATTTACAAGGTAATAAAGGTACCAGATCAAGTTCAGGATGATGATACAGATTTAATTTAACATTATGATTATGAGCCCTATAAAAACAAACCTCTACCTCTAGTAAATTGGTCAAAAGAAGAAGTGATAGACTTGGAATAGGTGACAAAACCAATGAATAAATATTCAAGGCTTTGGGTGAAACATAAAGTGCTGGAGCTAAAAGCAGATGGTACCAAGTTTAATTATGTCCTGATGGGAGATCTAGAACCCCAATCTAAAGAGGAGGTAGAAGTTGATAAGGGTGACATCTCTGAGCCCCATGATGGAGATGGTCAAGAGGAAGATAGACCTCTTACACTGAAAAGGATAACAAGGAGTCAAAAACAGACCAAGCTTGCTGAGAAGCAATCTCCAAAAGAAAAGAAGGCTCCTAGGGCTAGTACTACAACTGAAGAGGGAGAAGCTCCATAGCTGGTCAAGAAGAGGAAATTGGTCACTGAGGGACAAAAGTAAACCAAGGCTAGAAAGAACAACACTACAATTGATGCCCCCACTTCAGCCAAGGTTGTAGACATGGAAAGTTTAGGGGAGAGGCCACAAATTTATGTTAGGAGAAATTATCCTAAACTCAAGACATCCCCAGTGGCAGAAGTGAAGACAATTGAAAAGGAGGTGCAAATTGTAGAGGCACCTACAGATGATAGTGCCAAGAGAGTAGTTATAGGAAATAATTTTCCTCCTTCTCCTCTTAATAATACACTAATTCTAGAAGAAGTAATAAATGAGGAAAGTAACATATCAAATGATCCTGGGCAGCATGAATTTGAGGATGAAGAAATATCTACTCGTAGAAGTGGAGAGTGGCAAAGTTCGTGGAAGAAATTGGGAAATCCACTTTTTGAGCCCAGAGTAATAATGTTGAATCAAAGGTGACTCAAGATATGCCAACCAAATCTCCAGAGAAGGAAATGGTAGATAAGCAAAGAGATCAGCAAGAAACAAAGAAGAATGTAGAAGAAGTTGTTGATAGCCCAACTCAAGACAAGGCTAAACAAGAGGCTCCCTCTGCTAACATAGAAACTGAGCAGCATGTTGTCCCAAATTGGCTAGAAAAGAGGCTTAGCAAGAAGCCAATCATAGTTCAAGAGGAGACTCCTAGCTAGGATAAAATTTTAGAGAAATGGGGACATCCTAAACAAAGGAAAAGAGCCAAGATTGTTTCCAAATTCTCAAGGGATGAATTCAACAATAGAGTTGTTCATGTAGTTGTTCCTATAGAAAATAAGTACAAAGATGAAATAAGGCCCACAAACTACAAGGTGAAAAAAATTAATTTGGGTCCATCTACTAAGGAACAAGAGAAGGAGGAGTTCCAAGAATCATCCCAAGCTATCCTAAGAAGACTAGACAAGGAAACTAAGGAGAAGGAGAAGTTGCAAAAGCAACTTAATGATGTGTATAAGTATGTTCAACACTTGATGAAACCTTTGCAAATGGCTAGCAATGAGGGATCAATTCTAGAAGGATTATTGCCAAAGGAAGTTATCTCAAAGATTGAAAAGTTGAAGTCCTATGTTCACAACACTCGGGAATGGGTCCATGATGCTAGCAGTAGAGGAGATGAGTCTATTGAGAAAATCTTCAACATCCATGCCAAAGTTGTTGAGTTCTTGGAGGACACTTCTCAATTTGCTGCTGATTGTAATAAAGTTGATGAATCAATTGTTGAAGAATTGAAGAAGATTTTACAGGTGCCCAAAGAAGAATTGGCTCAAATGAATATCTTTACTTCTGATGATATTGGAAAGGTGATGGAATGGTTGGAAGTATGGAATTATAGGAAGGAACTCCTCTCCAAGGCCCTGAAGAAGATAATGAAGCTACAAGGAAAAATGAAGGAAATATATGATAGTTGCATCACCTTTCTAGAAATCACGACTAGGAGAAGAAAGTTTGGACAAAAAAATATGAACATCACTAGATTTTAGGAATGGTGGCATGGAATTTATGAGCTCCATCTAACAATGCTCCCATTTCCAAAGATCATTTAGATGATGCAACCATTTATATTTCTAAGTTGGAAAAATACCATGAATTGCAAATTGAATGGAATAAAATGATGCTCAAATATGTTGATGAGTTAAAAACTCATAAGATAAGAATAAAATTTATTCCAACTCTAGATCTAGCTAACATGAAGGAAATATTGGAAAAAGTCAAAGAACTATCCAGCAGATTGGAAGCCAATAAGAAAGGAGAAAATAACTAGCTTGGAGCCACCTAGGAAAAAGTGTTATTCACATGACTTTATAGCTAGGAGGGGCAACCTATAATTTTGTGCCAATAAGAGAATATTTCTAGAAGGGTCTAGGCCGACCTAGGGCCTATTTTAAAATTTTAAATGCACTTTTATTTTATTAAAAATCTGAAGGCCTACCTAATTTTGTAACCCTAAATTTGGGCTGACCTATAGTGATTTCTCTATAAATTGAGGCCTCATTTTCATTTGTAAGGGTTAGACATAGTTGATACTGTTAGAACTGAGAAAGAGTTAGAGTTTTTTTTAGAGCAAGTGTTGAAACATTATGAATACATGAATTGTTGCAAATCTGGGTTAATTTAATACAAGTAAAGAAATTGTGCTTTTGTGTTCTTTCATGTGTTGTTCACTTTTGAATGGTTCTTGTTTTCCAAATCTTTAAAAATTGCTTTGAAGTTATGGTTGCATGTTAGATCTTAGATTTAGATGTGATGCAATTGTGTTAATGATTCAATATCTGAAGTGTTTGAGAAATCCTTAGTCCATACTTTTAGCAATTTGTTGATTGTAAGTTGCTATGTAAAGTTAGCCTGGGCCCAAATATTGTGTGTTGAATTCAATTGTGGGTATTTATTCATTTCAATTATAAAATAAGGTTGATTTGTGTGAATGCTCCATGATCTGAAAATCTTGAATTCCTTAGAAGATTGCACTATTTCTATGAGATTGCAGGTTCAATTTGGGTTTAGCAGGAATTGGTTTTGGAAGGATTGGTCCACTTTGAATGTTTTATTATTTGCACAATTGGTCTTAGGTTTTAGTTTTAGGAATCTCTCTTGAACCCTTATCTCCTTTTGCTATTTCTTTTGAATCTGGGTTAGTTTTAGTATTACAAAAGCATCAACATATTGCAAGATTTGATGAATTTGAAGCTTCTAGCATTTGTTTTGTAAGGCCCCTTGTGATTACCAACAATTTCACATTATCTCTAAGTTTTTTTTGCATTTTCAAGACTTGACATTAGAGACCTTGGGGTTATCTCGTGAGGCTTCTTGATAGAGATTACCTTTCAAGAGAGATAGGATATCATATTCTGTCTGAGTTGTTGCTGTGTAGAAAACACCATCAATAGTGTTTACATTTTTTTATCCATGGGTGTATTGTCTTTTGTCTTTGAGTTTCCCATTGTTAAGACACATGGTTTCTAAGTTATTAACAAATTTGTTAAAATCCTTTACATAGTTCGTGTCTTGCACTTGTGATGTTGACTTGGGAGTTGGTTTGTGTATCGACCATGTATTAAGGGCAATTTTTATTTGTTGAAAATAAAGTCATCACAATGATTGGACAAGGGGAAGTTATGGAAACAGTTTTGAACAAGTTTTAAAAGGTTACATTTGATAGTTGTAATGAGTGAGAGATGATAGCATTATGTGTACTATTGAATTTTTATATAAATAGTGTTATTGGTTGGATGCTTTACAGAGATACATCATGTTGAATTTGTAAACATAATTTTGTAATGTTGTTTTGTAAATAGTATGCAAAACAATGAAATGTGTAATTGATATATTTTGTATTTTAAAGATTTCATGCCAATGAATCTTTAGGATATAGAATATGTTAGCTTGGAAAGTGGAAATGTTATGCAGTGAAACAAAGCAACCCTCTATAATGTATTTTCTTCATGATTGAAAATTGTGTTGTAAGGTCATGCTAGTGAGACAAAGATTGACCTTTTCCAGTGAGACATTTTGTAGGCAGTGAGGCTTTTCTAGTGAGGCATTCTATAACCAATGAGGCTTTGCTAGTGATGCATTTTGTAGCCAGTGAGGCATTTTGGTAATCCAGTGAGGCATTTTACCGAGTGGTTTTTCATCCCTATGAGGGTTTTCCACTCATGAAAAATACTATGTGATGATTCTTTTTTGGATGCCTTTTTTATCTTATTATCTTCTATATTTACATTTCAACATTTGAGTTTATATGTTATTTGAGAATTTGAATTTGGTTATCACATTCTGATCATAATCTTGAAATTGAACATTCAATATTTTCAAAGAGATTAAGTGGTTTCAAACATCAATAAATTAAAATTGATTATTAAGACACTGATTCACCCCCCCTCTCAGTGTCTTTCATACTCCAACAAGTGGTATCAAAGTCATACCCTTGCCAAAAGTTTAACCAACTTAGGGGATTCCCAGTGGATTACTTGACATGGCAAACCATGAAGGTATTTCTACTTCCAGAGCACCTTTATTTGATGGTACTAGCTATGCCTTTTGGAAATTTAGAATGTAGCTTCATATAACTTCTCTAGGCTATGAGGTATGTCATGCAATTAAGATTGAGCATATTGCCACTGCAATACCCTCTACCGCAGATGAGAAAAAATCATATGAATATGATGCTAGGGATGCAAATTCTATTTGTTGTGGTCTGACTAATGATGTGCTTTTTAAAATTATGGACTGTAAAAGTGCAAAGTCTATCTGGGATAAATTGTCTGGTATTTATGAGGGTGATGAAAAAGTTAAAGAGGCTAAACTAGAAACTTTTAGAGCCAAGTTTGAAGGCCTCAAGATGACTAAGGAAAATAAGGTAGTTGATTACCTTCTAAGAGTCCTGACGTAACCATAAATTGTCTCATATTTTATCAAATAAAATCATTTATTTCTTCCTAATGCATTAGTGTTAAAGTGGATTTGAGTAATGATTGAAAGTTCTCTAGCTTGTTTAAAGTAAAATATAAAGTAAATGTTTAGTTTATTTTTAGTAATTAAATGTGATCCAAATTGCCTCTAATATTTCTCCATGAAGTGTTTAAAATGATATAATGTAGATAAATGAGTTATTAAATAACTCATGGTAAGAAGAAGCTTCATTAGACACCTGCAGTAGAGAGCTTTACACTTGAGGCAGTTAACTCCTGAAAGCTTTAGAAGGATTTGAAGAAGTAATGAGAAGATAGATAAAACTCCCAACACACTCTTACATTCATGCAAAATCATGGAGCATCATTCATTCCTAAATTAATGGGATGAGTATTTGTTTCATGTTGAGTTCAAAGATCTCTCACAGTTATTAAATTTCATTCTTCCTTCTTCCACCAAAGATAACTCAAGTTACCACATCACTCAAATGTTGTTGCATGATTATAGCATGTTATTAATGCTAAGAATCAATGATTTGGTTGACTTAAGTGAAAAATAATTCCTTCATTCACATTCAACACTTGAAGACTTCCTAAAAATTCAGGCATTCAAAAATTGTCAAAAATGCAATCTTAGTAAAACAGTGATATCCCTCGTTTCTCATCAAAATTTAAAAATTCAAAATGATCTGGAAATTATACTTAAATATCTAAAAACCATTTTGATAATTTTTTATTATTTTTAGCAAGGAAGGATCAGTACACATTAGAAAATGACTCAGACAAAAGTGGAGTGATGGAGGACAACAACTTCAATTTTCTTAAAGTTTTGTAAACAACCCCTCAAAAATAGGATCTTGGATCCAAATTCTTAGTGGATTGGTTGGATAGATATATAATATGAATTATATAAATAAAATATAATCATTTTATCAAAATGAGGGGATTTGAAAGGCTTGTTTCAACCTGAGGAAATAGGATAGTTTTAGTTTCATTTCCAACAATGTATTTCCAACTTTCTACAGTAAATTTGAATTCAAGAAATCTTTTCATTTACAGTAATTGTGAAGTAGTTTATTCTTTTCAATTCATGCAAGTTTTCCTTAGATTAGTTTCCTTTCATGTAAATTTCTTTTCATGCAAATAGGATTTATTTCATGCAAGTAGAATAGACTATAGAATAGATTGTCAAGCAAGTTTTCTACTTTCTCTCTTGCAGACAACCATGGACACCTCCTTGGATTGATAAATTAAAAGATGAGGATTACAATGACCCCATCATTTTTGGTGTCATTGTTGGGGATAGGTGTCATTAGGGAAGGGAGCAAGTTAGTTTGGTAGCCTTTTAGATTTAGAATTTCCTCAAGAAAGATTTGTCCCTCACACCCCCCCCAAAACACCAACTTTAAAGAGAAACCCCCCTATCTATTTAAAAATATCCTTAGTTGGAGGACCATCACTCCAAATCCTAGAAAAGGATATTTCTTTAAGGAAAGAATTGATGGATTATTGCTTGCAAGAGGTGCAAAATACAATGAAGAGATCTTATCTTCAATACACAAGCTTGCAAGGAAGAGACTTATTTGGAGACCTTCAAAATCCAACAATGGTTGGACAATTAGATTTTTGAAGTGAAAGGAGGGCTTCCCAATCAGAGATTTGAAGAACAAGGAGTTGTTTCCAGCCATGCATGCATCAGATGAGAAGGAAGGATTGCAAGATCTCTCCAATCAGCCCATGTATTTTCTAGAATCAAAAATCATGGAGAAGGTTTCCACTTCAAAGGAAGGTGAAGCATTGAGTTTCAAAAAAAAAATCATCTTCTTTTCTTTCTCTTCTCTCAAACAATTGAATGCATGGAAAAATACTTTGAGAAAGGGAAGATACTTTTCAGAACCAGTTAATGGTTATGTGTAACCTCTCTACATCATTAAGTAGAGTAGGTTAGGGTAGGTTTGATTTTTGCAAATAAGTGCTTTGCACATGTTATTTCCTCTTTTCTTAGGCTGTAAGCATGTAATTTTCTATGCAAGTTTCTACTCTAAAAACTTGTAGCAAATACTTTGGCATTATGGATGACTGGTTAGTGCAGCAAAAATAGTGATGAAGCAATCTGAGTTGGTATTCAATGTAAAAGATCAAGTTGAAATTCTCAAAAGTTGAAGAAATTCTTTGCATGTAGCATGGAGAAAGTGAATTGCAACTCATGCATTATGGTTGCATGGAAAACTAAGATAAAATCAGGTATTTACTTTATTATTTTACTCTTATTCAACTTAAAGTTCTTTCATTTTACTCAATCCACTCAAAAGAAGAAGAAAAACATCTAAAAGTAGTTCTAATATTTAAGGAGCAATTTGAACCTATCTAGAGCTATTTTGGAACTATTTTGGAGCTATTTTAGAGCCTTCAGGAGCTTTTAGGAGCCTTTAGGAGCCTTCAAGAGCTCTCAGGAGCTACCCAGAGCAACTACTAAAAAAATGATGAATTTATTAAATTTGAAGGCTCATTATGAGTTGTAGAGGGACCTGAAACATTTTAGGTGTGGGGGAAATGATGAGACCATAAATTGTCTCATATTTTATCAAATAAAATCATTTATTTCTTCCTAATGCATTAGTGTTAATGTGGATTTGAGTAATGATTGAAAGTTCATTAGCTTGTTTAAAGTAAAATATAAAGTAAATGTTTGGTTTATTTTTATTAATTAAATGTAATCCAAATTGCCTCTAATATGTCTCCATGAAGTGTTTAAAATGATATAATGCAAATAAATGAGTTATTAAATAACTCATGGTAAGAAGAAGCTTCATTAGACACTTGCAATAGAGAACTCTACACTTGAGGCAGTTAACTCCTGAAAGCTTTAGAAAGATTTGAAGAAGTAATGAAAAAATAGACAAGACTCCCAAAACACTCCTAAATTCATGCAAAATCATGTAGCATAATTCATTCCTAAATTAATGGGATGAGTATTTGTTTCATGTTGAGTTCAAAGATCTCTCATAGTTATTAAATTTCATTCTTCCTTCTTCCACCAAAGATAACTCAAGTTACCACAACACTCAAATGTTGTTGTATGATTATAACATGTTATTCATGCTAAGAATCAATTATTTGGTCAACTGAAGTGAAGAATAATTCCTTCATTCACGTTCAACCCTTGAAGACTTCCTAAAAATTAGGTGTTCAGAAATTGTAAAAAATGCAGTCTCAGTAAAATAACGAAATCTCCCTCATTTCTCAACAAAATTTAAAAATTCAAAATGATCTGGAAAGTATATTGAATATCTAAAAACCATTTTTATCATTTGGTGTGATTTGTAGAAAGGAAGGAGCAGTACGCATCATTAAATGACTGAGACAAAAGTGGTGTGATGGAGGACAACAACTTCAATTTTCTTAAAGTTTTGTAAACGACCCCTCAAAAATAGGATCTTGGATCCACATTCTTAGTGGATTGGTTGGATAGATATATAATATGAATTATATGAATAAAATATAATCATTTGATCAAAAGGAGGGGATTAGAAAGGCTTGTTTTAGCCTGAGGAAATAAGATAGTTTTAGTTTCATTTCCAGCAATGTATTTCCAACTTACTACAGTAAATTTGAATTCAAGAAATATTTTCATTTCCAGTAATTGTGAGGTATTTTAGTCTTTTCAATTCATGCAAGTGTTCCTTAGATTAGTTCTCTTTCATGCAAATAGGATTTATTTCATGCAAGTAGAATAGATTGTAGAATAGATTGTCAAGCAAGTTTTCTACTTTCTCTCTTGCAGACAGCCATGGACACCGCCTTGGATTGATAAATTAAATGATGAGGATTACAATGAACCCATCAAGTCCAAGAAATTGTAAACTCAATTCGTGGTCTTGGTGAAACTTTAGAAGAAAGTGTAGTTGTTAAAAAGGTGTTAAGGTCACTGACACCTAGATATGATCCTAACATATTTATTGTAGAGGAAAGAGACTTAAAAAAACTCACTTTAGATGAAGTACATGGTGTATTTACAACCTACGAAATGAGAATGTGTATTGATAATCCCACTACCAAAGAAGTTTCCTTCAAGTATGTGAAAAAGGATAATAACATAAACTCTAATTCAGAGAAACTAGATGAAAATGTGTCTATTCTTGTGAGTAAATTGAAAAGAGGATTAGGTAGGTATAAAGGTAAACTAACTTTTAAATGTTTTGATTGTGGAAAGATTGAGAATTATGTTGCTCAATTCCCTAACAAAGGCTCTAAAAGTGATGAAGATGATAATAGAAGATAGGGTAAGAATAAACAAAATAACTTTAAAAAGAAAAATGTTTTTAAAAAGAAGAAAAGCTTGTTTGCTGATGTAACAGAAAGTGGTTCAGAGGATCCATTGAAGAAGGAGAAGAAACCTTGTTTATGAAAACCATTAGCCCAAATTAGAATTAAAATGAAAAAATTGCAAATTTGAAACTGGAACTTGAAGTTGCAATTGAATCATATGGTGAAAGTGATGAAGAAGAAGCATAAGTTTATCTTGAAGGTGAATTGAGTGTTTCCTTAAATGAATTGAAGAAAGAAAGAAGAACAAAAATGGAACTGAAGAAGAAGTGTGTAGAATTTGATCGGATTATTAAGAACCTAAAGGTGCAATTGAAAGAATCTAGGATAAAGGAAGAAGCCACTTATAAGACATTGCAAATCAAAACATAAGAGTACCAAAAGTTAGAGGAAAAATTTGTTGAATTGAGGAAAGAGCTTGACATGTGTGATAGCAGTAACAAACTGTAAGATCTTATAGGTAAATAGAGATACCATAAAGATAAAACTAGTTTAGGGTTTATGGAAGGCCAATGCTCCCATTCTGATAAATCTCAACATGTAAATATGACAAATGAAAAATATTTGAAGCCATCAGTTATGTCTAAAAGGAGTTCAAACTCATAGAGTGGAAATCTTAGATATATAGCAAAGAGTTACAAGTTCAACCATGTTATACAATAAAAGAAACCAAACATTCTTTCCAAAACATTTTTTAATGTTGCTAAAAAAAAGTTAATTTGGAAGCCAAAGAAAGTTGATGAAAAGACAAAAGGTATACTTAATGTAATGCCCCGTCTTGTAACCTAAAGAATGTTGCAATGACTACGAAAGTGTAATAATTTTTTTTTTAAAGTGTATACGTGAACTTCATTAATGCAAACATTCCCCAAGATACACAATGACACACTACATGTAAATCCCATATTAACATAAGTAATTAAACATAGCATGTATTTAATTCTCATAAACTTAAGAGCATACATTCATTAACAAATAAATTACATCAATGAAGGTATAATGTACAAAAATGATTCTTTCTTTACATTGCAATTATAATAACATTTACAGTACTCATTTCCAAATGAGGTAGGTCATACAAAAGTGTACAATTACATGTTACAAAATTTCTCCCCGATTACAATTGAGGAGTGATACATAAATAAGGTATCCACTGATACAAATGAGAAAGTACAAATCACACATGAGCTCTCCAATCAAAAGTGCTTGTCGCCACGAACAAAAACTGGGGACCCAACGGTGTAAGGTGCGCATTCCACCCAACCAAGTGGTACCCGTAGGTCCACCCCCCGTGCTAGGAGATAGTAAAAAGGTTCCCTAGACATAACCTACAAACCCTAGACACAAGTGAAACCATAGACAAAACTATATAAGTACTAACTTAACTTAATGGTTACATTGCTTCCAGAACTGAAGGATCAAATACACTAAGTTCGCAAGGATACTGTTATTATAGGTGGAGTGTCATCACAATGTTGCATAGGTTACCCAGGTGAATCTTCCTAGGTTCCGGCCCCCATCTTGGGTTACCCTGGTAACCTCTTATGAAACCCAGCCCCACATGTAATATGTTGTGGAATCGAATATCTTTCATAATGACAAGATATCGATCTTGCCATTCCAGGCCTTCTCGACTCATCCCCAAGTCTGAACTAGCCCTTGATTCCATGAGTGAGGCTTAATTAATCCAATTAAATATTTTAGACTACCTATTGTGTTGATCTAGTTTTCACTTATTGAACTAACTCTACATGAGTTACCCTGGCACCACTTTGTGTGTTGGCCCTCATAAAGATTCACTCCCCTAATAATAACATAAGGAATCTAATTCCACTAACTATGGGTAGACAAGGTGCACATAAACCAACATCAAATACCAACAATATAAAAATAGACATCACAACTTGTTCATAGAACCAGGTGTCTAAACCGAATAAAACTATGTGCACTACCCTAGTTTGTTCAAAATATGGAACCATCATAAATACAACTCCCTCATGAAGAAACTATATCTGGAAAACTTATTAACCCGTATAATCCCCAATATGCCCAATAAGAGTAAAAACAACTTAAAGCAATTCAGGTATAATAAAAAATCTAATATTAGGATTTTCTAAATCCAATCAAATCAATAACATAAAGCATTAAATTAATCAACTAAAATATAATCCATTTTTCAATCAATATGAAAATTAAAACTAACAATTAACTCCAATTTCGCATTCATGCATTATAATGAAATTTTCAATTTCTTTACATAATACATTTCATTATAAAAAAATATCTATTTATGATTTTCATATACTAATCATCAATATATTATACATTTAAATAAATACACTTCAAATCATTATAATTGAATATTTATTTAAATATATAAATATATACATATATTTTTTAATTGTCCAAAATAAATCTATAATCACTAATTTTTAAACACAATTATAAATCTATATAAATACAATATATATATATATATATAACATATATTATTAATAATATATATAACATATAAAATATATATATATATTATAATTTAAAAATAAAATAAAAATAAGTTAAAATTTATAAGTTTAATATAAACCAAGGCAGGGGTCAGCTACCTTAACACATCTGAACCCCTCCATGGGTGTGGCTGTGTAGGCAGCGCTGGGCACTACCCTCACAGCCGGCTCCCTTATGGGGTACGACTGTGGGGGAAGTGCCCCCTGTGCCTCCCATTCAATTTTTTTTTTAATTTTTTTTTTTTAAATAAAACCAAAAACTTGCGATTTTTAAAATAATCGCGTACGAAAATTTGCAATTTAATTCCCCTGTACGACGATTCTTCTAGAAAATTTGTTTTTAATAAAATTTATCTAAGTATATTACATGATTTCAAATTCATAATTTATGTGACTATGCATATATATATATAAACAATAAATCAGAAAGATTGCTCAAGAAGAGCAAATTTTAACAAAAAAATTTCTACAGGAAGATTTAATTAAACAAAATAGAGATTCAATTTCTCAATTTGATAGAGGGTTTCAATTTCCGTAAAGAGATCTCATTCACAATCTAAATTCTCAAAATCTTTTCTACAAGAAATGTTTAGCAAAGTTCTTCCTAGAGGTTTCTGTTTCCTCAAATTTATTAGAGAACTTCATTTATAAATATACTGAGATTTCTTCTGTTTTCTTTTGAGAATTTTCTTTTGTTTAACAATAACCTTCTGTGATGCTCTTTGATTTTACTATAAAATTTTGCTTCGAAATTTAACACAAAGAGCTAACAAATTTTCTACAGAATATTTTCAACAAAATTTTACCGAAGCTTCAATCAAAATTTCTTCTTCAGGCAATCTTTCTATTCTACAAATTTAGCAAAACTTCTACAAAAATAAATCTTTATACAGACAATGTTTTCAAAACACAATAAACTAAATAAATAGCAAAGAACCTGTTTTCCTGTAGCTTGAAGAATTGAAAGTTGAAGAAAAGCTTTGCCTATTGAGTGCAACTTCCAAAACCCTTTCCAAACCTCCACTTCCAGAAAGATGCAAATAACTAAACTAGAAAATAATCCCGAGATCTTCTTCCAAAATTTTAAAATCAAAACCCCAAAAATAAACTAACAATTTTTCCAGCAATTATTTGTTTCTTTTTTTTCTTTCCCGTGAACTGCCTTCTTGCCTTTCCCAGTTCTGGCAATATTCTCTCTCAGAAATTCCTCAACAAGAATTTGCATTTAATTTTACTAACACATATGGCAAGTTAAAAATATTTTCTAACAAACTCACAGATATTTTCTTTATACAAATATAAAGAATTTATTTTATTTTATAGAATTTAAAAATTAAAAAATTAATTTCATTTTCTTTAAACAAATTTAAAATTCCCATTCACACAAAAGCATTTAAACAACATTTAATCTATTCACTCAATAAAAAAAAATTTAATCAATTAATTAATTTATTTAATAAAATAACTTTAATCACAATGATTAAATTATCTTACCAAATAAACTAATTTAATTAATTAAATAAAATAAGAAGCTTTTAACTACAATATTTAAAATTAATTAAATAAGCACTAAATTATAAAGAACATTAATCTAACATTAAATTCACAAAATAAACCTTACATAACAAATAACAAGGAAAACTTAGACATGACAACCAAACATACCAGACCTAAACTGATGACATACTGTGACTAGGTTTAAGGCTAGACTAGGAAAAACCTTGTTACTAACTCCCAATCAACATTACCGTTGAGCTTGGACACACTCAGACTTGTGAAACCAGGTGGAGTCATGTCATGTACCTGCAATCCTGCAATCAGACATATATCATACATTATATAATCCACGGTTCAAGCACACCGTGAAGAGAAAATCGTGGAAATCACAGGGCACTCGCAAGTGAGTGATGCAATTTCGTTCTCCTCACCAATACAATATCACATCAAACTGACAAAATAAATATCAATTAATCTACCATAAGCATATATAGCAATATCAACTCAAGTAAACATCTATGCTAACATAAAGCATGTAAGAAATAATCATCACCAAATAGTGTATCATCACATCATAAAATAAATCCACCATCGCTCTACTATCAGTGATCAAATACATCAAAACAAAGTATCAGGGTCTATCAAAGTGAAACATACTGTCAGAAAACATAAGAAAAATGGAGGGGTACTACACTTAATCACATAACCTTACATGCCAAGGTGAAAAATGTGTGGGTTTTAGATATTGGATGCCCACACCACATTATAGGTGATAAAAGAAACTTTATCAAATTTTAATATTGTGATAGTGGCTTAGTGTGGCTTGGAAATGATGTTTGTATTCAGATCATAGGGAAAGGTATTGTTTCTTTGAATGATGGCTTACCTTTGCAGGATGTGTACTATGCAGAAGTTCTCAAGCATAATCTCTATGTAAGCGTAACTCAGATTTGTGATTAGGGTTTTTATATTCTTTTTGATGCTCTTGGATGTGAGATTAAAAAGAAAATAGGTGAAGTTGTTGCAGCAAGTTCAAGGACTCAAGGAAATATTTATAATTTTCAAGAAACCAAATGCATGAAAATGGTTGGTCAGTTGAGGGAGATATTGAATGATCTTCCTCATATTTATCTTCACTAAATCATTTATGTGTGTTATTAGGGTGCATTTCAAGTATCATCTTATATCCTTGTGGTTGTTAGTTGCATTGGGTTTATGGTTCTATCTTTGCAGTACAGTGGGTCACAAGTGTGTTTGTGGCATATTTGAAATATGGTTCTTAGTTTTTTCAAATTATAGTGATGAACATGCGACAATAATGAGGTGATTCAAATGAGTTATTTGCTTGAACAATATACAATAGTATATATTGTGTGAAGTTTGAAGTTTCAAAAGATAGATCTAATAATTGATTGCATATGTTTTGACAATGTCATTGTTTTTCTCGATAGTGCATCAATCCTTTCTTTATGGACAGTGTAAATGGTCTTAGTATGGTGTAAAATAAAAAAGTGGTTTGACTTTCTATAATTTTGTTTGATAGTACACTTGAAGAGAATTGGAGAGCAATGTTCTAGGTTGATTTTGTGGTTATGAACTCATGAGTTGTGACTTGCAATTAAGGTAATATCCATGCTCTTGATAATGTTTGATAATGATAACTAATGAGGATCCTTGTCAATGATTGTGTAATTTCTCATGTCTCAAAGATTAGTGCATCTCTTGGTGTTACCTTGTGTTTCTATTAAGACAATTTGGAAATTGTGTATTAGAAAATACCTTCACTGCATTTATTGTTCTCTTTGGAGATTTTGTATCATTGAGGTTCAATGACATAGTGGGAAAATCTACTAAGAAGTGTGTATATACAATGTCCTTCTTTGAATAAGGATGTCATAGGAACAATAAGCAGATCTTGATATAATTTAAGGAGGTACTACTAGCAGGTGTAACATCAGTATCAATTAGAAGGATTTGAAGCAAGGTATGTAATTTATAATAATGGGCAAATGAAATTTGACTAGGACAAGGATAGTGTATTTATGGCAAAGGGAAGATAGTTGTTAGTTAGTTTGGATCATTAATTAACTCTGTCTTAGTCAACTCTAAAGTGGTCAGTAAGTTATGGTATGTTCTTACAAAGGACAATTGTTAGAATTATTGATGATTTATGTCAGTCATGTGATCTAGTGGTGGTGCATGTATCAAATGATTAAATGAGCAAGTGGAAACTTCATGATGTTATGATAATATACTTGACAGTGCCTCTGCTTATTTATGTTATGCTCTTTTTATTTCATTATCTCAATCATTTTTGTCAGTGTTGATGATGTTTGTTTCATGGTGATAGTGTGTTGACAGTATTGATGATGTTTGTTTCATGCTAAATAGCAATTTATTCTGCCAGTATTAAGATGATATTGTGTTTCTCTTCCTCATATTGAATCCTACATTGTTGCTACAAGCCTATAGTGACAATTTCTTTGCCTTGACAATATTGATCTCCATTGATCTCTCTTGCAGGGGGAGTAGATGGTCTTTTTGGTTACATGGCTTTAGGGGGAGTTTCAATGCATACTATTCATCCCTGGGTTATATTACATGCAGATTTTTAGTGGTTGGCATCTATGCTCAGTCTTCATGTTATGGAAATCCTATACTCCATTTTGTAGTGCTCTTTTTCAGCTTTATTTGCTCAGATCTGATGATAATTGCTTTGCTTGTGACAACAAGTTGTAGTTCTTTTGGTAGATATTTGTTGTTTCACAACCCTTTGACCTTTGGCATTGCTATCAAAAGGGGGAGAAAAGCATACAGTCTCAGCTATGTTATTGACATAAATGCATTCATATTTTTTTGTTTATGATACATTTGGTGCTCATTTGGTCATTGCATATATAATGGTATTGACATAAACAGTTTGTTGGGTTGTTGAAATGGTTGGTTTGATGAGCATGATGTATATCTACAGATGATATTCTTTTAGGTTGGGAAGTTTTGGTGCTTATCATGATTATTCTTTCAGGTTTGCGGCAAGGTTTGACATCAATGCCAAAGGGGGAGTTTGTTGAGCCCTTTGACATTATGGTTTTGGCATTGATGTCTTGATTGGATATCAAACCAACACAAGGCATTATGGTGTTTAATTAGGTGGACTGACATATTCACTTGGGCATTATGAGGCTTATTATAGTTATGGAAAATATCGACACACATTATTTGGCATTAAACACTGACACAATCATTTGTGCCCTAAAAGTTATTATTTGGTAAACCATGAGACATTGTGCTAAGCAACTGACTTAGGGCTTGAAGAAATTGATTGCAATGGTGGTATGATGGCTTGGTTGAGCAGATAAATGGTTTTTAGTTTCTTCAATGGAGAGTTTTTTGGTAACTCCATTCCTTTCTCACTATGGTTATTGGTCTGATTGGAAATGGTATTTATCTTGGTGAAGAGGTTTTTAGATTTTTGTGGTTGTGTTCATAGTTGCTTATTGAGTTATGCTCGGGTTGTTTCAAACATTGTGTTGTCTTATGAGATGTTTGTGAAAGGATGCGATTAAATGTGTATAAGGGTTTACATTTTGTTTATTCATGGGTGTATTGTCTTTTGTATTTGAGTTTCCCATTGTTAAGACACAAGGTTTCTAAGTTATTGACAGATTTGTTAAAATCCTTTACACAGGTCGTGTCTTGCACTTTTGATGTTGACTTGGCAGTTGGTTTGTGTATCGATCATGTATTAAGGGAATTTTTTATTTGTTGAAAATAAATTCATCACAATGACTTGATAGGGATAGTTATGGAAACAGTTTTGAACATGTTTTAAAAGGTTACATTTGATAGTTGTAATGAGTAACAAATGGAAGCATTATGTGTACTATTGAATGTTTATATAAATAGTGATTTATCACTGTTATTGGTTGGGTGCTTTACAGAGATACATCATGTTGAATTTTTAAACATAATTTTGTAATGTTGTTTTGTAAACAGTATGCAAAACAGTGAGATGTGTAACTAATATATTTTATATTTTAAAGATTTAATGCCAATGAATCTTTAGGATATATAATATGTTAGTTTGGAAAGTGGAAATGTTATGTAGTGAAACAGAGCAACCCTCTGTAATGTATTTTCTTCATGATTGAAAATTGTGTTGTAAGGTCATGTCAATGAGAGAAATATTGACCTTTGCTAGCGAGGCTTTGCCAATGAGGCATTTTGTAGCTAGTGAGGCTTTGCCAGTGAGGCATTTTGGTAAGTGATGCAGACGCAAGAGGCTCCAAATAATTCAAAGAGACAACATGCCTTCAAGAGGAATCTAACAAGATTAACAAGTCCTATTAAATCAATTCAAACAATCCTCAAGGTTAGACAACAATCAGGAGCATAATTTCTCACTTTCACCCATGTAACCTTGTAGCAGTGCAAACCTAGTATTCAACCTTTAACTCCAATACCTTCCAAAAAAATTGGAAAAAAAATGGTGGATTTAGATACCCATTTCAAAGTTATAAAACATATGTAAACCCCCACATCAACTCTTTTGGACCAACATTGAGATCCAATACCCCTACCATGGAAAAACCTAGTGAATTAGGCCTCTTTTTCATAGAAAGTACCCTCTAAACTACACCAAACCATCTAAAACCTTGGGGAAGCAATTCAAATACCCAAAAAACATAGAATCCACAATTAGATTCCACTTGTATGACCAAATCCACTCCAAACTCAAAAACCCTTATTTTGTGCACTTTTTATGAGGGTTTATTGAAACTCATATACCCAAGCCTTTCCAGACCCAATGAATGCATCAAACACATCCCATGGACCCTATAAAAGTTTTAAAGTTCATTACATAGACCATTCCTTTGACAATTCTTCAAATTCCCACCATGGTACATCAATTTCACATGGAAAAGTGCTTATTTTAGACCAAGAACACCATCCGATCAGGCTTAACTTATTCCACAACAATCAAAAAAAAAAAACCATATCCTAACAAGTATCAAGCCATCCCACTGAGTAACAAGTCACAATAGTAGGTGGGATGGTCATTTCATGATTTAAATCTTATGCAAACCCTCGATTGGCCACAAACAGGCAGTCTCAGAAAATTGAAGATTACTCCTACAAAACCTGGTGTTGGCTCAAAATAGATGAATTTGAAATCTAATGCATATATCTACCACATACAGCAATTCTTATGTCAATGGTAGGCTGTACGGGTCCGTATAGGAAGAGTCAAGTTCAAAAAATTAGAAAAAACAAAGATTTATCAGCAAAATGGACGTTCTATTCATATGAAATCTTCAAAGTAATGTTCGACAACCATTGTTCAAGACTTGAAAGGATTTAAATAGATTTTTAAAACATTTCCACCTTCCTCAACGAGCATAATTGCCTTTTAAACTTCAAAGACTCTTCAAAACAACATTTTAGCACTTTGTTTGCACTTAACAATATTTGAGTTTTTGTGCAATCCTTTTTAATAACTTGACTCCTAAGACACAATATCAATGGTCTATTACATAGAATATGGTCTTCAAAGACCTTATTTAGTATATATTGACTCCAAACATCCTATATTACCCCTAACTCAACAAATGACCAACTTCAAATGATCAAAGTTTGACAATAGGGTGATGCTGCTCCTACACCAGTAAGCCAATGAGGCATTTTATTGAGTGTTTTTTCATCCCTAAGAGGGTTTTCCACTCATGAAAAATAATGTGTTATGACTCTTTTGTGGATGCCTTTTTTATCTTGTTGTTTTCTATATTTATATTGCAACATTTGAGTTTATATGTTGTTTGAGAATCTGAATTTGGTTATCACATTCTTATCATAATCTTGAAAATGAACATTCATTGTTTTCAAAGAGATTAAGTGGTTTTGAAACATCAATAAATTTAAATTTATTATTGAGAAACTAATCCACCCCCCCTCTCAATGTCTTTTGTACTCCAACATGTCAAACTTAGGATCATGCTTGTGTTTCAAAAGATAGTATAGTGAATACAAAGGAAATATAAATCATTATACAAGAAATATAACCATTTCTCTACATTATAATCAAAGGGAAATGCAATGTATATGAAGAATCTTAGGATTGGTGTTCCAATGAAAATTTAGTAGATAGCATTCTAGTGTGGACATCTTGCATATATATTTAATAATTGGCACCATATATTGATGTTGATATATAGAATGATGGTGTGGGAATGCATATAAATAGGGCATCTATAGGTGATGATGAAACATGATCTTGGTTGTGTCTTAAATAATAGGGAAGGTTTATGCAAATAATTTGGTAGATGGAACCTAATATTTGAAATCTAGCTTATAGCTTGCGATGCTCGTATAGATACTGATAGTAATGAAGATTTTGCAATTTTAGGAGGAGCCCATTTTATACCCTCATTGGATCTCCTTGTTAGTTGATTGTTCATAGTGATTAGTTGTGAAATATTGCTAAAGAGATGGGTAGAGCACCATGCTATGGAAAATACACCGTGAAGAAAGGGCCATGGTCTCCTAAAGAAGACTCTAAACTCAAGGCATGTATAGAGCAACATGGCAGTGGAGGCAATTAGATTGTTGTACCTCAAAAATTTCCTACATAGTGTAGTATATACAAGAAATCAAATTAGGTAGAATGTACTTTTGTTTCTTTTTGAGATTGCTTCCCAGGGATTTTAACTTTTTTTGTTATTTAGGATTTTGGATTCCCTAAATAACAAATAATATACTAGCTTTTTAGGTTCCAATCATGTCGTATATTAGATCTAAGTTTTCATATCATGTCAAGTACATATTAGATTTCATTTTGCTAGTTCCCTTAGCAACAAGTAATGGGGGATGCATGATATTGAAGAAGAGTGGAAAATGCATTGTCAATCTATTTGGAAGCCAATCACCTCCTTTAAACACAAGGAATTGTGTTTCTTGATGTTTTCCCAATATTTCAATCTCAAACCAAGTCTTCATCAAGATGGTAGCATTGATTCTTTATGTAGTGTTTGTTGGAGGGAAGATTCAACCAACCAGGTCTTCTGAATGTGTACTTCTACCAAGTTCTTTTGGAGAATTTCAAGCAAAACTCAATCGTTCATCTATTTCACCTCTTTATTGGCAAGAAACAACCTTGTTAGAAATAAATTGGATGATCGGGGACAACTGCATACTACATAGCATTCAGGTATATGATTAAGTTGGTTGCTATTAGTTTCTTGTGGAGCAATAGAGTAACTTTTCTATGGGTCAAGTTTTATCTTAATCAAAATAATTCATTAATAAGAAGAATATGTAAGAAGAATTACCTGGAAGAAGAATTCAGTATCTATCAACTGCCATTTATTTTACTTTGCTCCTCCTTTGTTCTACCTCTTCCTACCTCTTTCTCTGTCCTGCATTTTCCTTTGTTACCGCAAAATTAAAACCCAAAAAAGAAAAAAGTAACAAAATCATAGATGAACAAGGGAAGATAGACCAAACAGACCAGTGTGTACACTATACAAAGCCTTAAATATGAAAAATCCTAACAAAAACAAAACAAAAAGAAATTCCATTTGACATTGAAAAAAATTAGCAAGAAAGAAACAAACCAACAAAACATTAAAGAGGAGAGAAAAACATTCCAAAAAAAAGAACACCCCACAAATGAAAGACACGTAGCTATATATATGTTAAATTGACATGATTTTTCCTGTTGCATTTTTAACCTTTTATTAAAAAAAAACCTTTCAACTTGCAACATATAGGGAAAAGAAAAGCACAAAAAGGAAGGCCCGTCCAAGTATAATGTAACACAAAAATATAACATAGAGAATAAGAATCTCGACAAAAATTTAACCATACCAATGTTGATCACTTAAAATAACACTCCAACTAATTTTACATTGGCGTCCCCACTATATATTCAAGAAGTGATCCCCACATTGAAGAAGCATACATAGATATATAATGTTTTAAAGGAAAAATGCTTTCATTAATTAATCTAGCCTAAGTTAATAAGATGGAAATATAGGAAAAAATAGCATAGATTAAAATGATGTAATGGTTAAGGTTGTAAAATTAAATATAATAATAGATAAAACCATGAAAAGAAAAAAGAAAAAAGAAAAAATACAGATGGACAAGGGAAAACATATCAAATAGACTAGTGTGCACACTGTACAAACTCTAAAAATGAAAAATCTCAACAAAAACAAAACAAAAAGAAACTCCATTTGATATTGACAAAAAAATAATAAGGAAGAACAAGAAAACAAAAAGATAAACATTGAAGAGGAGAAAAAAACATTAAAAAAAGAACACTCTGCAAATGAAAGACACATATTTATATATGTTAAATTGACATGCTTTTTCCCACTCCCCATACCAACATTCAATTTTTTCTCCCTTACATTTTTTAACCTTTTATTCACAAAAAACCTTTCAACTCTACAAATGAAAGACGCAAATGTAGAGTACGTTCAAATTTTGGCATAATCAAATGCAACATTGTAAGATATTATTCACAGTTTACATGCTTAGTTGCTTGATCACTCTAAGATATAAGAAACTATAAGTCAACATTAGTTTTGAACATTTAAACTTAATGGTCTTATGGTCGTATTTAGGAATTTTTATCATAATATATAATCAATTTTTTTAAATTGATCATATATGAAAGGAGAAATTTCAGATAGATTGTCAAAATCTATATTGGATTATGTTGATATATAGATTTATATAAATTTTATTTATATTAAAATATGTCTCAACATTTTAAAGGGAATTTACAAATTGTCATAAAATTAAGGTGAAATCAATTATTTTATATGTAATTTAATAAGGTAAAATATTTAGAGCATGCTTCAATTTTTAAAGGAACAAAAAATCAAATCCACTTTATCTACATATAGGTATGCTTTTATATGTTGTCTTTAACATCATTCTTCATCATTAACTTGATCCAACAAAGGATTGACCAATGATAGCATGTTCCTTATTGATTAAACAATCCTCTAAAGGTGTCTAGAAACACCACCTTGACCACATTCAACTATTAAAAGAGCAAAGACAATAATAGCTCTACTAAATAAATATTTTGTCAAATCACTAGGACATAGGGTATTGTTTAGTTTCATGCATCAAATTAAATATGTTCCAAAAGACTTATATGCATGTTTATTTAACTACATGTTTCATTAAGGATTGATCTTTTTCCACCTTGTAGCTAATCAAGGTCATTCTTAAGGAAAGAGGTTGATAGATAAACATCTAGGAAGATCAATAAAAGGAAGAAAAGAATCTAAGGAGATAATGGATGCATATTTTGGAATGATATAATGTTCTCATATCATTAAAATTCTATAATCAAATAAATAAGGTTTAGAATGTTGGAAGCCCATTGTAGCAAACTATAACTTTGTTGTGACTATGAATGAATAAAGAATATATGGTTGTATTTTTTCATTAATTTTTGTCACATGTATTTTTTTTATTTGGCTACATGGTTTGATAATCCTTCAATGGACCCTCTAGTCATGATTGAATTACAACTCACTTCTTTAATTTTTAATTTTCTAAATTTTCAAGATGGAGTGCATAGAATCTTCGTCCATATCAATGTCTTTTTAAGTGAGTGTCTATGCATTTAATTTTTTATTGGTTTCACTTTTTCTTACTTTCATATGCATCATTATAGTAGTTTGCATAGAAAAAGTGGGAGCAACTTTTAATGGTGAAAATTACATACCCATGCCCCTTTTCCTTATGGTTTTTCTCACTTTGACTAGAATGGCCTTTTATGTAATAACAATAGTACAAATGGTGGTTTTTAAGTTGAGAGTGAGCACACAACCCAAGTCTTATATGTGTTGAAAACAAGTTGAAACTAAGCTGCAATATTAACTTATGTATTTTTATTCAAATCTAAAAATAATATTACCAAATATGATATATGTATGTGATTGCACATTCACCATAATAGAAAAATCAGCAAACAAATATGACACCAAATTTACATGGAGAAACTCTTTCTAAAAAAATCTACACGAGAAAAGAGTGCAAGTATATTATTTATCTTCATAAAAGAGATACACCACAATACACTTCCTTGTTGGTCTCCTACAACTCGAATGCTTCCGTGCACCTTCAAATAATACAAGATGAAATTATCATCTCATGGATCCAATTTATAGTTCACTTGTGGGAGACAAAACTGCAATGGTAACCAAAACAAGAGGTAACAAAACCACTTTTAAAAAACCCATGCCCCTTCCTTGGAATACCAAGAGTCATGATAATACATTAATTAATATGAAAAAATCTCCAACATGGGCTCCTAACCCATAACCTCTTCATTTCTTTCCTTCAAGATACTTTGGTGACTATTTAGTTTATAGATGGCACACCAATGGACACATGTTTCCCTCCAAACTTGGGCGCCCCACTAAAGACCTTTCACATTCCCAATGTGATCACCTAGGAAGGATATTTTTTCCTCTAGTGATGTGTAACCTCCCCCAACATTAAATTTCCTCTTAAAAATATAATATAATATGCCAATATTAAATACATTTCTCTCATGTCCTCTAGAACACTTTCCAAGAGATATGGAGACATAAAAAAAACATAGATTTGGAAGGTTAATTATCACCTAACCTAAAATTCTCCCACATGATAATATACATTACAATTACATCCAAGAGATACAAATAAGTAAATCAAGTATAGTGATCAAGGCTCGTGGCCTTCTTGCACCAAGAGAACTTATTTGTGGTCATTGGCTTCATAAGAGAATTTGCAACATTATCCAAAGTGTCAAACTTTTAAATTAAGACCTTACCATTCTCAACCATCTCTCACACAAAGTGATATTGACCATCAACATAATTAGTATGAGCATGATACATAGTTTTTTTGGCCAAACAAATAGCACTCTAACTATCACATCCAATCCTCACTATTTTGCAATTAAAACGAATACCATTACCAAGTCTCTATAACCATACCATCTCCTTAGAGGCATGCATAGTAGCCATATACTCTTCTTCAATGGTGGAAAAAGAAATTGTAGGCTGCATTTTATTCATCCAACTCACTACACCTCCAAACAAAGTAAATACATAGCCACTAGTGGATCTTCAACTATCCAAGTCACCCACCCAATCTACATCAACAAGCCCCTATATGTCCAATGAGCTTAACACATCATTATCACCATGATAAACTAAATAGTAGTTAGTAGTACCACACAAATATCTAAACACCCTCTTAACAAAATTCCAATGCTCTAAACCAAGGTTAAACATAAACTTTCTTAGAACTCCCAATGCTTGGGCTATATCCAGTCTAGTGAAAATCATTGCATACATTAAACTAAAAAAGACACTGGCATAAGGAACCTTAGACATAGCCTCAATATCATCATTAGAATTTGGACACATATCCAAGCTCAACTTAGTACCAATTGTAAATGGAATATTAACTGGTGTATGGTCATGCATTTTAAACTTTCGTAAAATTGTATCAACATACTTACTTTGACTTAACTACATCTTTTTGTGATCTCGATCTTTGTTGATTTCCATCCCAAGAATATATTTTGTAGCCCCCAAATCCTTCATATCAAATGTGCTAGAAATTTGTGTATTGAGTTTCCTAATTATCACCTTGTTGTTACCCATTAACAATATATCATCAATATACAAGACAATAATTAGAACATGTCATCAATAAACTTAATATAAACACAATGATTCTCTTCACTCTTAAGAAAACCCAAATTCAATACAAAATTAGTAAACTTCTAGTACCACATCTTGGGTGAACATATCAAATCATACAAAGATCTCTTCAACTTGCAAACCAATTATTTTTTCCTTTTACAACAAAACCGTCAGGCTGTTGCATATAAACTTCCTCCTCAAGGTCCCCATGCAAGAAAGTAATTTTAACATCCATCTTCTCTATCTCAAAATCATAAGAAGCAATGATATATAATAGTAATATAATAAAATTTAATTTAGCAATAGGAGAGAAAATTTCACCAAAATCAACTCCCTCTCTTTGGGAGTAGCCCTTAGCCACTAATCAAGCCTTGTACTACTCTAACTAACCATTTGTACCAAACTTATTTTTAAATACCCACTTGCAACCAATGGGCTTCCTTCCTTTAGGAAAAATAACAAGATCCCAGGTGTCACAACTATCCAAACCCATCATCTCCTCCTACATGGCCTGCAACCAAGACTCCCTTTCCTCCAAAGAAAGATCATCCCTGAAAGATCTAGGTTTATCATCAATACTTAACAAAGAAAATAAAAAATAGTAATTTGATGGGTTATACCTGTCAACTGGACTTTGTTTCCTTGTAGACCTCCTCGAGGTAGGATTAATGCTTGCTCTACATGTTCTTCTTTTGTGTGTTCATCTTGCACATCCTCTAAACTATTTGAACCCTCTTCTTCTTCTCCATCCTCAGATCCATTTGATTGTTCTTCCACATGTGCATCTTCTTGTTTCTCAATATTTGCCTCAAAGTGTACTATCTTTTTTGTATATTTCTCCTTTGATTGTTCTTCTCTTGAGTAAGCTCTAAATTACCTGAAAAATCACATATTTAAACAAGATTATTTTACAGGTTAGAAGATTACAAAGCTTATAACCTTTTACATTCTCACCATAACCAACAAAGATGCATTTATGTGCTTTTGGATCCAATCTAGATTGCTTCTCTTGAGGAACATGAAAAAAATCCCCACAACCAAAGACCCTTAAGTGTGAAACAAAAGGGTTTCTACCTATCCACACTTCATAAAGAGTTTTATCAATGAGAGCTAAATAAGGAGACATATTAATTAAATAAAAAGAAGTACCAACCACTTCTACCCAAAATTTTTTATCAAGCTTAGCACTACTCAACATACTCCTAGTTCTTTCCATTGAGGTTTGTTCATTCTTTCTACTACCCCATTTTGTTGGGGAGTATAAGGAGTTGTCTTTTTCCGAACAATACTTGCATGCTTATAAAATTCATCAAATTATTTGGAACAACATTCACCCCCATTATCAAACCTCAACACTTTTATCTTATAATATGTTTTATTTTCAACCAAGACCTTAAATACCTAAACTTCTAAGTAAAAACTTCAAATTTTGAATGCATAAAATAAATTTGTTACTGAGATTTATCCAAAGAGACAACATCAACTAGTCCATATACATCCAAATGAATGATCTCTAATAATCTCTTTTCCTTATTAGTTCCACTAGAAAATGATGATCTATTTTGTTTTCCAAACACACACTATTCATAAAACTCATTTTTACCAACAAAATAATCAGAAATACCATCAACCAACTTTTTGTTTAGAACAATCTTAAGTTCTTTCACCTGTGTGACCCAATCTATGGTGCCACAACATACATGCATTTTCTATGTTAGTTACATTAGTAGAGGTTTTTATCCTAAACAAAGTCCCTATATGAGATCCTTTAGTTATCACCAAAATCCTTCTTACCAACCTACAACCAAATTTCTTGAATGTCACATGCATTTTAGAATCATTCAACTTGGACATTGAAAGTAAATTTCTTGCAAGTCCTGGAATATGCAAAACATTATCAATAGTTTTAATCCTCACATCATTGAAACACAACTTTACCTTTCCCTTACCAATAATCCTCTTTGTGTTGTTATCACCAAGGAAAAATTATCACCTATCATATGCTTTGTAATTAGTAAACCACTCCTTGTGAGGATTCATGTGGTAGGAGCAACTTGGATCAATAAGCCAAGCATCATCACTAATAGTGTTAGCTTAAATAAACAAATCATCAGAATAATCATCAAAGGACTTTTCCATGGAGGACTCAAAATTATTTTTCTTATTCCTACATTCTTTCTTCACATGCCCTCTTTTACCACAACTTTTCTCTGCTCTTTTTGAGGGTTTTATAATGTCCTTTAGACTTATCCCTCGTATTATCCCCTCTATTCCATTTCTCTTCCCACACATGAAAGGCATCTTGGGAGCCAAAATTCATGGAATTTCTCCCCATCTCCTTAGAAAAAATTATGGAGATCATAGAGTCCATATTTGGTTCTGAATTACCACCACTTATGATAATAAAATTCATATTTTCCCAAGATTCAAGAAAAGAACAAATAAACATGATACATTTATCTTCATCTTATATTTCAACATCTACAGATGTAAGTTGACTTATAATCAGATTAAAAGCATTTAAATGATCTGCAATAGATTGACCATCTTTTATTTTGAAAAAATATAAACATCTTTTGAGATATAACTTGTTAGGCAAAATTTTAGTTTGATTTATATATTACTTATCCTTTTACACAACTTATATGTAGTGTCTTTGATGGATACATTCAAAAAGATAGAATTCGTAAGAGAATTGAATGGTTCCTTGTAACTTTTTTTTCAATCTTTATCAAACATTGCAACTAGTTTACTTTCTTGTAAAATTGAAAACCACTGATATCTCTCTTAAAGGGGATCCTCCATCTATAATTTCCACACCTTCTAGCCCATTCCATTCAAATTTTCAATATCCTGATGAGAGGTAGAAGCCATGGTATACAATATTCTTCACAAATCTACAATATACCAAAAAAAAAGCTCCCACTGCAATTGAAAAACCTCCAACACTTAAGAGAAAGGCGCCCCCTTCTAAACAGAAGCATTAGATCTAATGCCAAATGTCGAAAACAAGGTGAAACTAAGTTGCAGTATTAACTTATGTATGTGTATTCAAATCTAAAAATAAGACTACTAAATTTGATTATATGTATGTGATTGCACATTCATCATAATAGAAAAATCAACAAACAAATTCATGACACCAGATTTACGTGGACAAACCCTTTCAGGAAAAAACTCCACACAAGAAAAGAGGGAAAGTATATTATTTATCTTCACAAGAGAGATATGTAAGGAAGCTAAGGTGGCGAAACAACTTCCTACACTAATCTTGAGAAGAGAATAAAGAAAAACTTTGTAGATGTTTTTAGTTTCAAAAACTTAAACATAAATATCATGCATACCACAACATGTAGTGATTTACGTGGGGAAAACCCTTTTAGGAGAATAACCCTACACTCTAAAAGCCGCCCAATTTATTATTCAAAAATCACAAAGATTACAATATACTTGTAGAGAAAGCTTCTCACAAGAGTATCACAAGAGAAAGCAACATGACCATTATCAGACTCTCAAAATACATCACACTACACAATCGTAATACATCACCCTCATAAAATGTATTAGGGTTACCTTCTAGGGTAACTCGAGCTAATAAAATATTGATCGCCGTTGATGTATTAACAATACCTTGTGTAATTGCAAGGTTGAGACACATTTTCCAAACAAGATACACCACAATACACTTCCTTGTTGTTATCCTACAACTCAGATACTTTCATACACTTGCAAATAACACAAGTTAAAACTACCATCTTATGGCTCCAATTTATATAACTTGTGGGAGGAAAAACCATAATAGTAAACCAAAACAAGAGGTGCCAAAACCACTTGCAAAAAACCCACACCCCTTCCTTGGAAGACCAAGAGTTGTGATAATACATTAATTATTGTGCACAAAGCTACAACATTGGTGCCTAACCCATAGCCTCTTCATATTTTGTTTTCAAAATGCTTTGGTGACTGTTCAACTTCTAGATGACACACCAATGGACACATGTTTCCCTCCAAACTTGGGCACCCTACTCAAGACCTTTCACATTCCCAATGTGGATTTCTAGGAGGTATAATTTATCCTCTAGTGATGTGTAACCTCCACCAACATTAAATTTCCTCTGAAAAATATAATCACAATATGTCAATATTAAATACATTTCTCTAATGTCCCCTAGGACACTTTCCAAGAATCATGGAGACATAAAATGACATAGGTTTACAAGTTTAATTGTCACTTAACCTAAAAATATGTTCCTATCTATACTCTTTCATATGGATTGATCTTGATCCTTAGTTTGAACTCTTTCTCACCTTGGATTATATATATAATTGTAGAAGTGATCTTGACCATTTCTGCACTCACAAAAATGATCTATTTTCTTTTTAAACTTAAATTCTAGTTTGGGGCCAATTGACATATCCTAATGACTACTGTATGTAATTTAAGGCATTTTTTCATTTATGAATCTCATTGGTATATTCAAAGAGCTAACCATAGTTCATTTTAGACACCATGTTAGATCATTCAATATAATCAATCCTAGAGCTACATTACTACTTGCATGCATTGCTAAGAACATTTATTGGAGAATACACATTGCATAAGCATCTAGGAAATCTTGTGTGTTTGAGTGTTATCTTCAATCTTTTATCTAGTCACCAACTCAATATTCTTACATGGTTTGATAGGGGAGTATTTATCTCTACCATATGAAAACCAACAAGCATCATAACTAGTTTTTTGTTCAAGGAAAATTGAAAACATTGAAGTGAATCAAAAGTGGCAATTTAGAAATTAGTAGATTAGATTTGCAAGTTAGATCATATCCATAGATGTGAGACTAAATCCATAATCGTGGAAATGGCTCAAGATGACAAACAATTCATTTATTGGTTCCAAGACATTCATGTCATCATCATTGATATTTCTACATTGTTGATGTATAAAAATTTGATATTTATCAAAGTTTTGTAGCTAAGTACTTTCATTATTTTATTATTTTTTCTAAACACTTTGTTTATTTCATATTTATATATTTTTCACTCCCAACTCCTTACATCTAGGATAAATTTTGAATAATTATATTATTTTTTATTTACTCTAGATGTATATAAATGGATTTATTCTCCCTTGCATTTTTAAAAAGATCGTATATTTTTCTTTTCTAAGCTAATCCAATGATGATGGGGATTTCAAGAAACTTGTTAAACTATGTACTAGTGGTGAAAAGTCTTACAATAAAATATTAATATTTCTAATAAAAGCCTTTAATGATTCACTAGCATGACTTGTGCATGCGAACATTGATGGGTAAGTTTTCTTTGGCTATCATTAAACCACAAATCTTGGGTTGAACATTAGATTAAACAATAATGCAAATCTCATAAAGAATATAAAGGTAAGCTTGGATCCATAATATAGTTGGATTCCACTATACCTCAAGAAACCCATGTAGTGACATGCAGAAGTATGCTTAAGCCTATAAACTACCATAAGTTTGGCCTCCACCTTGAAGTATTCCATAACAATGATAAATATCTAGACTACAATGAAACATGGATGTACAATGTTTCATCCCCAAAACTCATTAGGCCTACGTCATATGTTTTATTTTAATACTTTTGATTCATGCGTAGTTTATGTTGAATAAGTTTCTGATATGCTACTTGTATAAAGAAGTATTTTAAGATAAGAGATATTTTCATAAAAATGATGAGTAGAATGACATCACATCTCAAAATTTAGGGAGACAAAACCTTAATCAAAAGTATTAAAACAAGAACTTAAAAAGTTGGTAAATTGCTCAACAATAAGAGTTCTAAACTTCACGGATGGAGTGGTGGATCATGGTTATCGAACTTGCCCCTATCATTAGAATGTTTCCATTTGTTAGGAATTGCCTCCAAATCCATAATGGCTTCCTTGTCATTAGCTTTCTCTACATCTCACAACATATTTCATTTTTTAAAAGAAAAAATAACCAAAACCAAATGTAAAACTTCACCGGCATCCAGCCAACCAAAAACACCCCTATTACATTACTATGAGGAAGTAGCAGGCAGATGAACTTGCTGAGACCAACTCTAACCCCAAGCTCTATGCTCAAGTGGCACAAAACCATGACAAGCATTTAGGTTGCTTTAAATTGTCAAATTCAGCCTGGTTAATTTTTGTGTCATTTATAGAACTAATTGCTAAATATCTTGTCTGCAAAGCTTTTAATTGGGTTGTAATTTGCATGCATGTGATCTTAATGGCACAGGTTTCCACTGAAACGACATGGGCTTTTGAATATTCAAGGCTTCAGACTTAAAACCAGTAATATGTAAAGTTATAGTCTGCTACAGTTTCTTGAAGAAAGAAAGAAAATCATTAGAACCTTGAAAATTGGCCTTTAAAAACACTCAAGGTGCCACCCAAATCATCGAATGGAATGCGAGCTAAGTGATGTTCCATTAAAATGCAAATCAGTTGATGATTGCAGCAAAGAGAATTATGGGTATTAGGTACTGCCACAGCATTTATGATGGTTGGAACTTCCATGTTCTAACTGTTTGAGTGGAAGGCAGATTTATTAGAGTGTGCACTGTGCACGGTTCTCCTTGGCATTCTGCTGGTCCGTATATCCACCTAGCCCTCGTTTTGTGACCCACTCCATGTTTACAAATGCCCTTTAAGATGCCTTGGCAGAAAGGTATTACAAGGTGAAGAAGCATTCACTGATTTTCAGTCCTATTAGAAAATGGTTGGTAAGCAGCAAGAACATAAGGTAAACCAGATATTTTTGAGGGAAAATAAAATATTTGGGCTATTAAAATAATCAATGAATAATTTGTCACAATATTGTTTTTTTAAGATTTTGTGTACATTAAAAGCGAACATGTAAATTGATTAGCTAAATTAACTCTTTTACTCACAATTAAATGTAATATTTGAGATAGAGCATAAGAGTTAGCAAATATTAATGAAAACACAAGTTTCTCATCAATAACGATCTTTGTTGCATTGGGTTATGGTGCTCGTGTTCAAAATTGGTGTATGAAGAGGTATGCGAGTGCCTTCACCCACAATATATAAGGTTGCATATGAGGCTGAGATCATAATGACTTGAGGTAGCCTCTATTTATAGATTTTAGACTAAGAAATTGGATGTGTGAAATCAAAAGTAGAGAATAAGGGCTCAAATTAGTTGAGACCCTTGGGAGAATGGGAGAAGGACAAGTGTCATCACATGGTTGGTTGATGGAGAGGGGGCCAAGATTAAATGGAAATCCATGGTTGAGGAAACCTTTGGAAAATGTGGATGGTCAAGATGAAAAGAGTACTTGAGAGTACCCTTGAGGGATGGGCAAGTACCTTTGACCCATGTGACAACGTAACAAGGCCATGTGACATGATACCAAGGTCTTGTGACACGTACAAGATTTCAACCTTGCCATGTGACATGATACCAAGGTCAAGTGGCATGTACAAGAGTCTAACCTTGTATAGAGAGGACCCATTCTTTTGTACACTTTGGAGGATGTGGAGAATTGAACGAGAGGATTTAATTAAATATCTATTTTGTACACCTTGGAGGATATGAAGATTTGAGAGGATTTAATTAAATATTTGCAAGTAGAGGTGGGGGATTAGGGGGCTAATTGATTTTAGCTCACTTAATAGAAAGTGGAGGAAAATAGGCAATTAAATAAATAAGATATTTATTTAATTTTTGACATGAGGATGAGGAATTTGGGTAAATAAATACTTAAATGTATTTATCTAAAGTGGACATTAGTGGAAGGTTGATTAAGGATTTAGGCAAGAAATGGAGTGCAAGTGAATAGTGATGAATAATGAAATTACTAATTAAATAATAAAATATTATTTAATTAATAAGGGAATGGAAATTAGATAGTTAATTGGATAAATATGGATTTATTCAATCAATTATAGAGGAAATGGTCAAGTTATTAGGTAATTGATGATGTGTCAAATTTAAGGTTCTATAGGCTTGTTTAAATGGTTATCTTAAAATCTACAAATTGGCTTTGCTTTATTGTTGATCAGTTTTATGTCTACAAAATTAGTTTTTACAAGTGCAAAAATGATTGGGCTCGTAGACTTGAACTTATACCCACAAGAATGAATTGTACTATTGTAATTAGCTCACCTTGATCTTTTGATATCTAAACTTCATTAAGGATTGGCAATACTTACCAAAAACCTTTACATATTTTTTGAGTTGTGAAGGACCTTGTGTTCTTTTGTTATCAATCAAATCCCTAGTTGGATTGATTCACTGAATTTAGGGCAAGGATCAAGGACAACAATCAAGTCTGAAATAAACTTAGAATGATGTATTCTAATGTAATGCTCTAATAATGTTGTTATGATGGTCTCATAAGTGCTTTAAGATAAATTCTCTTCAATAATTCATATGTTGTCCTAGATGTTTTCAAATGAATGAATTTAAATATAGCAACATAGAATGAAAATCAACACAAGTATGTGCTAGGTTAGCTCATAGTAGCTAGTAGGAGGAAGTTGGTAGCATTCATTTCGAATTTGAATTTAAAAGTATAAGGTTCAAATTTATGACCACAAAAATGACCTAGGTTAAGTCCTAGCCCAAAGATCTAAACAAAGGTGATGAATGGGGAGATATAAGGATTGAGACCAATCTTTAGGGATGGGTAATAATATAATCAGGATATGATTATGTCATTATTTAGATTCATGCAAGAAGATACTACTTATAGAATAGTCATTGGATAAAGATGCTCCAATCAAAGTCGACCTAGAACATAAGGGAAATAGACATGAGTATATATTTTCTACCATTATATTTTTCCCCCACTTTGATGTGTATGTGAATTACTAGTACATACATGTCAAACTAAAAATAATTAGTTAACATGGAAATTAAATATTTTTGGAAAACTCAAAAGGATGCATAATTGCTCAAAATATATAAATCATTCTTGAATTATCCTCATAATGAGCACTTCATTGGAAACATACGAAATAAAAAATAGCATACAACTTGAGTAGCATACACCACATATTTAAAGTAGGCACCAACTATAACTTTCTTGAAAAATAACTATCCTTTAAAAAAAAAAATCAAAATGAGAAGAGTAAGAGATTCTACCTATTATAGAAAGTGGTAAAGCTTTGAATAAATAGAATATAAAAGGACTTTGACCTAGGAGATAAGGATTCAAAGAACTTGGGCCAAATGAAACATGATCTAACTTTTCAAATAACATTATAAGGACTTCTACTATGTGGAAACATAGTCCACTTGAAAACAACATTGAAGATCTATTTGGTACCCAAAAATGATCATACTATCATGAATACTTAATTAAAAATAAATTCATGAAGAAATATATTCTACTTCCTCGAATCGATTTCATGCAAAGGATGCAAGGAATTAGAGGTAAATAACAAATAATAAAATTTTGTAAGGAAAAATAATCATGTAACAATTAGCAATGATAATATCATCTAATGTACATCAAGTACTCTAATAATTTTAATTGATAGCATTGTGTAAAAATCAAATAAAATACATCAATAGTTAAACATGTAATCAAATTAAAGTAAAGGGAAATGAGATGCTCCTAGAATTGTCCCCAAAAAATGCAATCAATAACCTATAAGGATCAATCATGTAAGAATAGTTACAACATTTTATTTAAAATATAAATAATTTCAATATTAACATGCAAAAATAATAATATAAGATATGAGTATGAATGCACATGGAATATGTTAAGAATGAGAACACCTCTAATGAAAAATATAAAAATGAATATCAAAGATATTAAAAATATATGGTTCAAAGGGTATAAAACTTTCAGTAGCTACCACTTGTCTACTATATCTATGATCGGTAATAATAGTGGCATTTAATACATAATTTTTATTGTATCCTTCATTAATTTTCCTTTTGGTGTAGATAAACCAAGAATGCATATTTAAAACTATAAATTGATAATGAAGGCTTTCAAACAATGAGGAAAACATGTATGACTTTCTCTTCTTTAAAATTTCATATTCTTGATATTAGCATGAAGAATCAAGTCACTAAGAATAAAATGTCTTTGGATAGTGTCTTTACTATAAGCTTTCTTTAACTATCTTTGTTATACCCAAATATTATTTGAAAGGAAGAAAGGTACAAAAATACTTGCCAAATTAATATTAGAGAATATTATTGTGTAAAGTATAGATATTTACAATTACAAAAAGGAGAAGCACTTATAAAACATAACAAAAATCATATCATTATATAGGTGTATGTGGGGAAAAAACCTTTAAAGAAAAAACCCCACACTCAAAAGCATACAAAAGTATTTTTCAATATTCTAAACATAGTTATAGTACACTTATAGAGAAAATCTTTATTGGAGTATCACCAACCAAAGATCTAGAGTAATTATGGTAGCATAATGGTACCAAAAACTCACTAACAATACCTTCATCTCAAGCATCCCACAAATAGAATTATGAATTGGAACCATCAAATGGTAATTACAAAACCATGATAAAAAACCACAAAAAAAGGTGGCACCCAAATATATAGTTAGAAAATCAACACTTGAATTCCAAGATGAGTTTATAGGCTAAAAATAGCATAGTCCTTCCACCCACCAACTCAATAATTCCATTTTGGTTTCATTATATCCATTTAAATAATGCCTTATGATGTGTTGTAACAAGTATCATAAGTTGGTCAAAATGTGTAACACCCTCTTACAACTCTTTTATGCGTCCAATATGTTTACATTTATAAAGCAAGAGGCTCAAATTTTGTAGGCTATATGCATCAACCATCCTTGAAGTGATGTCAAACAACCAAGAATTTGATTTTGTCCAAAAACAAAGTTTATAGCCTAGAATTTGAATTTTTGTGTTTTATAGTTTGAAAACCACATTCTTTATATCCTCAACATTAGGATCAAGGCTGAGAAACTTCTTCTTTTAAAATTAACCAATGTATTAACTCATCTCTCCTTAGATGTTCAAGTTCTTGTAATCATTATTCTCCATATATAGTGTCATTGATAATGTCACAAAAAAACACACAACAAAGGAAACTCTACATCAAGGGGGATTTAATGGCCTCATTTCCATAAACTAATGAATAGGGAATGAATACTAGTACTTGATAAATCCATAAGGTAAAAACTAGTTGTATATGCTAGTTACCACCATTCTTATAAATTATTTTTTCTCAAAATATATTCAATAGTCTCAAATTAGTTGATTCTACTTGACTAGTACCTTGTGGGTAGTAAGGAGGATTTTTTTTTGAATAAATCGTTGAAACCATGCTTGTAAATTATTCCCATGATAGTTAAATAATTATAAAATAACTTAGGAAAGTAGATACACTTATATTTATAATAATTGGGGTGAAACAATCCCAAGTAAAACTAGGTATGAATATCATGAAACCACTCCTTGCTAGGCAATGTAGCACAAAGGATTAAAGAAGTGTCTTATATAATTGATTGGTATAGCCTAAGAATAAGAAATGTAAAATGGGGATCATCAACATCCATACTCTTAAGTGAGGCAAAAATAGCCATGGCATCTATGCCTATTTTCTTTGTGATGAAAAAATCAACCAAGAATGAATTAAAAGAATCATGCAATTCTAAAGCTAACGCATGGTACTGTGTAGTACCATGTATGTCAATCAATTTACATTTCAAGGAATTGTTGCATGTAATCCTACAATCAATGTTTCATACTTGTGTATACTATTAGTACATATAAATTCTAACTAAAATGGAAAAGGAATCAAATCAATTGAAGGTGGTATCAATATCACACCCACCTAAAAATAATCATACATATAGAACCATAAAATAGCATGGTCTAAGGGGAAAAAATATCATTATATAAGATATGATCATTGTTAGGACTAGATTTTGTACAACTTTATAAGTTTCAGCGCTAGTCTTATCATAATTATTTAATATTTATATTATTATAAATAATTTTCCCACATGAAAAATTGTTTCCTACTTATAATGAATCTTAATAGTCCTTATTTCACACTCTCTACTATGTTTTATTTTTCTTATGATTATTTTTAAAATTCGTTGAATAAGGGGGTTACTAGGTGGACTATGACTAACATCTTTGACAAACTAAAAAATATATTTTATGAGAGGTTTGTAAGTGTTATTATGACCTCATATTAGAGCACTTTGGAGTTACGTTAGACCCCTTTGGTCATAGGGTTCAAATGATCAACTCAAAAGTTGTATTTCATCTTGAGAGGAGTTACTTATGGAAAGGGACACATGGATTCATCTTAGATCAATTTTACAAAGACTTAGCTTATAGTTTAATCCCATGGTTTTGAGAATAAATTGGTGGTTTACTAGGTCATTAAAGTCTCCAAATTAAGAATATGGGATGGAAATTGTGTGGTTAACTTAATGTAGGTTATGTCTTTAAAATCCTTCCAAATCTAGAGTATTAAGCACATGGATTAAGTAGGAATTGGTTGTAATTCCTTTCACTCATCAAGGAAATATTTATCAATAAGTATATTTCTAGGACATGGTGTTGTAGGTAATTGATCAATTACTAGCCTTTTAAAATATTTTTGAGAGATACATAAATATTAAACTTTGTAAGTAAAATGACACACTATATAACCTAATAAAAAATTAGCTTGTAACGTATATATTTCAAAGGATATTTCTTACATTCACATATGCTTCAATCTGTAATATATAATGCCTCAAATTTTCTAAAGAAAATATTGTGGCTAAGTATAACTTTTCTATAAGATTGCATCATGACTTATAATCAATTAAATATGTTCTTTACCATTATCGTCATTTTACTCCATTAAAATACTCAATAGAGAAAACATATAGCAACAAAAATTTATCATAGCTAACAAGCATAAAAATTGGTAGATTCATCAATACTAATTTATTTCATAAAAAATATTTTTGACATTCCTCATTTCATTAAAATTTAGTATACTTCAATATTGTAGCGAAAGGTAAACTACAATCCAATAGGTAGATAAAATATTGAACAACCTAAATTTATCCTTGGTGATTGTATAGTTGTGTAAGATCTCAAGGTGGAGGTATATTAACATTACAATATATATTCTTAGTATCAACCTCAATTCCCTCACCTAGATATGATGAAGCATAATAAGTGGTCACTTTCTACATTAAATATACATACCTTAGGGTTAAAATGAACTTGATATTATCACAATCTCTAAAAAATGGACTTAAAACGTTTTAGCCAACTGATCCATATCTTTCATTCATACAAAATGTATTTTACATAACCTTTTAAGAAGTATGATACATCAAATAATGAAAAATAAAAGTTGCATCCATTTGAATAATAGTAAAGATTATTTATAAAGGATGCCATCTCATGACTTGTAGTTGAATCAACAATTATATTAATATTTAGTAATGGAAAATCAATTTTGGTAAATATTTTATTAAGATCTTTAAACTTAATACATATATAAATATGTATGTTATTTGTTACTATAAGGACTATATTCCAAATCAATGAAGAGATTTCAATAGGTCTAATGAATCCATCTTTCACTAACTTTTCAATATTGTCTTCAACTTTCAAATCAACTTCATGTGGAATCTTTCTCATTTTTCATTTTATAGGTTTAAAATTAAGATTATAAATAATATGCATGATAATATCACTAGATATTATAAGCATATCCTTTTTAAGAAAATATGACTATAAACTACTACCATCTAAACTCAATAGAAATTTTAGATACTAAGTAAAGAGGGTTGGAAAATATTGGAGGCAAACAAGGGAAGATAAAAGCAATACAAAAGCATAATACCTTCACCTAGAATCTTTGCTTCTCTCCTTGATGAGTGGAAATGGAGTGCACCCTTATTCCATTTGATTTTCTTTTTGATGTTGTTATGTAGATTGCTTGATGCTCTAGCAGAACCTTGATATGATTTTATAATGATAGTGATAATATTTATTCAATAAAGATTTTGATAGCATGTAGGTATGATAATAAATTCTAAATGTGGAAATGAAGGATGGGAGAATCCATATATAAAGTCTTGGAGAGACAAAATCAATGGCTATATATGATTGCTGATGGATTGTTAAGATTGAAGAAGGATTAAGGTTTTTATCAAGGATGCAAGCATATGAAAAGTGTCAAATGATAGATAGGGTCTAGTTTTATGATAGAGATAAAGACAAAAATCCTTATGGAAATGGCTAGGATTAAGAGGTTAAATGAGATGAGTGGATAAGATGATAAGTTAGTTTTAATTTTGGATAGGTGTTGAGGTTTAGTGAATCTAGGCAAGGAGTTAGTTAGACATGTGAAGGGAAGAATTTTCATATGAGGACAAATTTAGAATATGATCCATGTGGACAGGAAGAAAGGCTAGGATTAGATGGACAAGGATAGCTCAGATAAAGGGCAATTAATTAAATAAATAAAGTATTTATTTAATCAATGGGATCATGTCAATGTGAAGGGATATTAATTGAAAAAATGATAAATATTATTTAATTTAGAAGATTATGATAAAATATATTAATTAAATAAACAATTTATTTAATTAAGGGATTAGGATAAAGATAGGAATGGATGAGAATAGTTAAATAAATAATAGGTATTTATTTAAATAATGAGATAAGGATGGGCTAACATTAGGTGTGGTTGGGTAAGGTCATATTTTAGGTGTCTACACTACGTATACAACTACTTTAAGAATTAGCCCTATGAATAGAGAAGTATAGATATTTGATCTAAGAGAACTTTAGCATCATTTAAGCATTTAAAACAACACTTAGAAAATAATGAGAATGAGAAAAAGAATAGAATGACCATAGAAAATAGTGACATAGATAAATCCTAAGAAAAACTTAATCTCCAAAACACACACCCAATGTATTATTCAACAATAATGTTACAATACATTCATAGAACCACTATGATTCAATGAGATCAAAACTCTTTAATAGCAGAGGAAAAAGAATAATATGTCCTAAAATAAGCAATGCATAATACTTGCATATCAAGTGTTCAATATATATAGTCAAGCAACCCTATAAAACCACCAAAAGGAAATATCATGGTCCAAAAAATGGTCTCAAAATACTACAAAAATAATTAAAATGGAAAATTACAAGAGATTAGTTGAAGAGCACACAATCTACTAAGAGGGGGGATGAATCAATAGATCTACTTTAAATAAAATTCTCAACTTCAACACTATCTACTGGATCATGCAATTTGAATCTTTTGATATTGTTATATAGATTTTCAACATGAAGAGCACTTAACCATAGAAACACACATAACACAAGATAACACACAACACTAGATATACATGGAAACCCAAGATGGGAAAAACTATGGTGAGAAAGCTCACAAGCAAGAATATAATAAGTGAATTTACAATGTGATGTAGGCACCAACCTATCGGAGACACCAATCCCTAATTGAATCTATAGGTACCTACCTATTGGAGACACCAATACCCACTAGAAAGAGACACCAATCCCTACCAAAATAATAGAAGTAAAACACAAGTCTTATTGGAATACAAAAATAATGGTGAATTTGAAATTTAACTTTGATATGCACTAGAGACACAACTAACACTCTTCCATACTAAGAATGACCCTTTGATACTGGTGCTCCCTCTTTTCTTCACATTGAACTATTACATGCCTTCCATTCACTACACTTGCATATAACACACTTGTATATCTCACATCTAGAATGCATTTGAAAATTTGAAATATATACATGACATTACAGTAACACTCTTCCATGTCGACTAGGAATCCGCACAAACCCAGATGACATAGGGTGGACCTAAATTCAATTTACATGAAATGTGTATTACAACGGTCCAAGTTCACAAATTCTTCCGCTAAAAAAACTTGATGCCTTGCACCACCATAGGAACCTTAAACAAGTTCTATCCTCACTCCACATGCATGATTTGAATTCCATGCACTTCAATACCTCACTACATATGCCTCAAACTTTGAATAGCTTGAACAACCTTATGATACTTCAAACTCCTTACACATTGAGTTGCGCCACTAGAAAATCAAGAAACTGATAGAACTATTGTAGACATACTCTCCTTCCAAACCATAGAGGTATATTGCATTTTTGAAAGAAATCCCAACCATTTTAATAAATCTCTCTACCCAAAAAATATCCTTTCAAACCACCACACTCATGTTGACTACATACTTAGTATGGTATAAAATATATATTAACTATATCTGAAGGTAGAAACACCGCAACACAAACTTTCTTTATGATACATGAATCGACTTTACACTCTACACACTAACAAACAACATGCTTTTGAATCCTTAATATAAATAAAAATTCTAATACTCCTATAATATTCTTCATCTTTGACAACCTTCACATTTGACAACCTTGACACCCTTTGATAACCATTGTCAACAACAATGACCTGCTGACATCAATGACATCCTATTCTCAACAATCTCCCCCTTTATCATTGATGGAAAACAAAAAAATGTCGGGGCCACTAAACACACTTGAAAGAATACATCTGAATGATTTCTTGGTTGTAACATTTACTCCCCCTAAGAAAGATATGGCATTCTAAGATTATTCTTTTTGAGCAATTTAACATTTTGAGCCCACTTTCTCCCCCTTTGACATCAATGGAAAAGGATCAACACTTTCTCCCTCAAATTGGTACATTGCAACATCTAAAAACCTACTTCCAGATAGACTCCCCCTGAGTCCAAGCACCACTACTTCTAAAAACACACTCTACAAGATCACTAACCCTTGTTGTGATAGGGAGACCAAGCTCCCCCATAGCCTGTGTTTTTCTCTTGATTCAAGAGGAGGGAGCAGTAACTCCCAACTTCAGTTGGAGAAGCTCAAATGTCTCCTTAGGAAGTGGCTTATTGAATATATCTACAATTTCTCCTTTGTATCCACATATTCCAATCTTAATTCCTTCTCTACAACCTTCTCCCTTAAGAAATGATACTTGATTGCAATGTATTTTGTTCTTGAGTGCATCATCAGATTCTTTGAAATATTTATTGCACTTGTGTTATCACAAAAATAATGATAGGGTCTTCAAACTCAAACTTCATTTCCTTCAATTCTTTCTTCATCCAAATCACCTAAGTACATCATGATGCTACAACAGTGTATTCTACTTCTGTTGTAGATAAAGAAACTAATTCCTTATTATTAATTAATCAAGACACTAAACTATCACCAAGGAAGAATGCACCACCACTTGTGCTCTTCCGGTCATCCACATATCCAACCCAATCTACATTTGTATATGCAATAAGAGTGAAATTTTCTATCTTTGGATACCATAGTCCAAAATATTTTGTAGTCTTAAAATACTTGAATATTCTCTTCACTGCCTTTACATGAGTCTCTTTAGGTCCTACCTAAAATCTGGTAACCATTCCAACTGTCTTCATGATATCTGGTCTAGATATCGTCACATAAAACAAACTACCAATCATAGACTGATACAAAATTTGATCTACCAGAGCATAATCATCATCCTTGCTCAACTTACATCTGGTAACCATAGGTGTTACAACAAGTTTGCAATCTTTCATCTTGAACTTGCTTAATGTCTCCTTTATGTATTTGTGTTGTGAAATAAAATTGTCTTTTTTTTATTGTACAATCTGCAACCCAAGAAAGAAAGATAATTCTCCTAACATAGACATCTCAAATTCATTTTGCATGGACTTTTAAAAATTATTGCACATTTCTTCATTGCTACCACCAAAAATGATTTCATCAACATACCAAAACTATTAACATTTGTTCTCTTATTTTTATGTACAGATTACTATCTACGTCACCTCTCTAGAATCATTATTTTTGTAAGTATCCATACAACCTTGAATACCAAACTCTAGGAGCTTACTTGAGTCCATACAAAGCCTTCTTCAATCTGCACACATAATCCAAATTGTTAGAAATTGAAATCCTTCTAGTTGTTCAATATAAAACTCTTTTTCTAATTTCCCATTCAAGAATGTTGGCTTCACATGCATCTAATACACATTGAATTTATTGAATGTTGAAAGATCCAAAAACATGTCGATTGCCTCCAATCTTGCTACCAAATCAAATGCTTCTTTAAAGTATATTCCTTCAACTTGAGCATACCCTTTACACACAAGCCTTGCCTTGATCTGGATCACTTCACCTTCTTCATTTACCTTGTTTCAGAAGACCCACTTTGTTCCAATCACATTCTTACCCATAGGTCTTGGTACAAATTCCCAAGTTTCATTCTTCATGATCTGATATAGTTCTTCCTACATGGCTTATATCCATCCTTGTTCTTTTCTTTCTTCATTGTATGACTTATATTTTATTTTTGATAGTAAAGCAAATTGTACTTGCTCACCTAATCTTCCAAGTTTCTTCTAGGTCTAGACCCCACTATCTTTATCTCCTATGATATGATCTTTAGAATGATTCCTCTAAACATACTTTGTTGGAATTTATGTAGCAACTTCTTATAAATCTTCAATACTACTATGAATTGGTTCTTCATCATCTTCTACTTCCAGAATGTTGGTAGACTGAATAGTCTCATCAACTCTCACATTTGAACTTTCAATTATCCTCTTCAATATTTTTTATAACATATGTAAGGTTTAATTCTTAAGGAATAACCAAGAAAAATTCCTTCATCTGACCTTGAATCAAACTTACCCAAATTCTCTTCATCTCTCTTGATATAGTACTTGCTTCAAATATTTTGAGGTGCCTTATTGATGTCAATCTTCTTTTCCATAGCTCATATGGAGTCTTCTCAGTCTCGTGTGTGATCTAAACTTTGTTTAGAATATACACAAAAATTTGTGTAGCTTCTCTCCAATACATATCTAGTAGATTTTCTTGACATAACATGGTTCTTACCATATCTTTTACAATCTGGTTCTTTCTCTCTGCAACCCCATTTTTCTATTGAGTTTTAGGAGTAGAGAATTTCCTCTGGATTCCATGTTCTTCATATAATTTTTCATACTTCTCAACAGTAAATTCTCCACCTCTATCCAATCTCAAGACTTTGATTGTCCTTCTCATTTCATTCTCTGTCAATGCCTTGAATGCCTTAAACTTCTCAAATGCTTTTGACTTCTCTTTTAGATATGTTATCCAAGTCATCCTATTATAATCATCAATTAACATCATAAAATACCAATCTCCTTGTAATGAGCCTTGCTCAAAACTGTCCACAATTTTCCCTAATTGGGTGATTGTAATTTCGTCAAACAGTTTAAATGCAGCCTTGCAGCTTGCTGATGTAGAGTTTCAGTCTGATTTTTGCAACTTGTACTAATATTAAAGAGGTCTAGAAGCTTGGGAATTAAGACTACAATGATGTTTACTAAACACTAAATGTAAATGCACTTGTTATTTGTCTGTTGAATGCATATATATAACCAAAGCATGAAAAAGTGCACTTACAGCCACTTGGCATTAATGCAAACATTTGGCATGAAACTCTAAGTCTGATTACATAGCTCTTTGATTGCACATTCACAACTATTATTTGAAACAACTACTTATTACTCCTTGTTTGCAAAGGTTTCCCAATACATTGCTGATTTCAAATTGGCCAAAAACTCTTGGAAAAATACATAGACAAAGGTATGATAATTGCTGATAACAGATGCTACCTACAGCAGAAACTAACACCCCAAAAAATGCTATGCTAATTAAATGATAGATGAATGGAACCTGATTCTTGAAGTAGCCTTGTATTTCTGATGGAGGAATCACACAGCAGTTGAATAAATTGAATCTTTCAATGAGCCGTCCTCCTCAACAATTAATGATGTCATCAATCTGATTATAGAAGTCGCCTTGACCAAGGAGTGAAGAAGCAAGCAATGTCAAATAAGAAGATCTCCAAGCCAGAATTGAAACTTCCCAAAGTGCCGCCCCTGTTTGCACTAGTTTGCAGATATAAAATTATACCAAGCTCCTCAATCCTCCAAATGATAACAAAATGATCTCCACAACTCTTAACACAATGCGCCCAAGGTGGAAGACCCAAACAAGCCAAGATAAATAGATTCCAAGCAAAATCGTGGCTCTCCAGCTGCCGCCCCTATTTCTGAAGCAATGGAATTTTTATTAAATATTTATCAACTCCTTTGGCCCCCAAAATGGACTAAGAACAATCGCCCAACCTTCCTATGAGGTGCGCCCTTGGTATGATGTGAGATCAATGCCAAATGAGAAGGGTATGAACAAAAATGTGGCTCTCTTCACAAGATAATGGTGACTGGTAAATATTCACAAATGCCTTCAATTCACCTTCTAGAGCACAATGAACCTCAAAACATCCCTTCACAAAAATGCACCACCATCCAAAGATGAATCAATGATAAACAATTCCCTTACTGAATAAGTCAATGGATATGGTAAAGTTTGAAGACAAAATTTGAACATGCATATCTGTTAAAATCAGATTGTATCATCCAAAATGTTAGATCTGCAAAACTGTATCAATAATTCAACAAATCAATTCTTCTTAATGGCTTCAGCAAGCTGATATGCAATATCTCCAATCAACAAATTTGGCCAAAGGCCACAAAGTTTGTAATGTAGCACAAATGAGAAGTCTGAAGTAACCTCTCCCACAGCTGCAATAATTCAGGTGATATTTCACACCCTCAAAATTGCTATCAATAGGAAGTTTTTGTTTCCTATGACAATGAAGTAATCTGCAGAAACCCTAGGCTCCACAAGATGAGACAACAACAACAATATCCAAATTTGCCTGCCCAAGAATGAAGCCCAAGACGTCTATTTATTCTTTTTCTCTACTTTCTCCAGAAACTTCTAGAACATTATTTTAATTTATTTATTAAGTGACTTTATAAAATATTTTATAATTCAAGTCACTTTATTAAATTAATTAAATATAAAGTTATTTAATATTTATTTATTTGATAACTTTATAAATAATTAACTTAATACCACTTATTTATTTAATTAAAATAATTAATTAGTCATCCTCATAAAATATTCATTATTTTGGACAACTTAATTAATTAAATTAATTAAATCGGATTACCTCCAAAATGGGGACATTACTGTCCGCCCCTACTGAAATTGCTTGTCCTCAAGCAATTCGCCACCTAGATCCCACAAGAAGAACTGCATAATGTCCCTGTCATCACCAAACAATTCCTACAACATTTGCTCAAACTCAATCTGTCGTACCAACTCAATACCATCACCAAGTGCCGCAGAAGTATAGACCTCAAGTGGAAGCAAGCCAAGAGACTGATCATCCTTGCCTCCAAACTTCGTGCAAGATAAACTATCATCCAAACCATCCATTATATGTGCATCTGAATTGTGCATCCTAAATAGGTCATGTACATGAGAATCAAAAATGAAGCTGTAAGCACTCCTCACTATGTACACCTCCGAAATCTCCTCTGTGATTCCTGTTTGCAATCCCGATGCACTAGTAGGATCACAAATACTATCGACAATGCTTATCTCAAGATTGGAATCAAGAGAGCTATCCTCATCATAGAGTGGATTGTCATATGACCAAGCGGCTTCCACTTCAAACAGTGGATTGAGAATCATCTCATGTTTCTCCTGAATCACCTTCTTCTTTCTCTTACTGTCCAACCCTCTAATAGAATGCAAGCCTCCATTCGTAATACCCCTCAATACATGCCTCCTACCATCAACCTCAAAAGACATCTCCATCTTAGGTACATCAAGGGTAAATACTCCCAAGTCCTGGAGCCTCTTCATTCCCAAAACTATGTCCATCTCTCCCATGTTGACCACATAAAAATCTGAATGTAGCTCATAGTTGTTCATTTTCAAGGTGAGATTAGCTACCTTCCTGGTACATGCAAGAGTATACCCATCCGCTACTCGAACCCTGAATCCATCAAAATCCTCAACCTGAAGTCTGCACTGAGCTACAAAATCTCCATTAATAAAGTTATGTGTCGCACCAGTATCAAGCATATTGATGCAACGTTGTCCATCAACTGTCCCTCTGAACCTAAATGTAGTTTCATCCTGAACATTGACAAGAAATGCCATGGGAGCAGAAGTCTTCTCATCCTGATCAAGTTCTGAAGCAACCTGTTGATCCACATCATCAGAATCGGAATCCTCAAAGTATGCCCACATGAAACGGTTTGCCTTGCCCTTTGGCCTCAAAGGGAAATCATGATCCTTGTTGTAAGGCTCCTTGCACCAATAGCATAATTTCCTCTTCCTCAATTCTTCTCGTGTCTCCTCATCCACCATAGGTGCTGATTTCTTTTTCTTGTCTAGTTGTTGAAGAGTCTCATTGCTTGTTGAAGGGACATCCTTATGTGAGCTCTTTCCTTTTGGTGCTGCGAACTCCATACTCCTAGCCTTCTTCATTGCCTCCTGAAGAGTAGGAGGATCAAAGGCTTTTATCCATCCTCTCATAGGCTCCAATAAGCCCTCCATAAATAACACCACTAGTCGTCTCTCTGAGATGTTGCGAACCATTACTGACAATCTCTGAAAGTCCCCAATGTAATTCTCCAAACTCCCAACTTGCTTGAGTTGAGCCAAATCTTTGAAGTATGATTTTGGATCTTTCTTGTCAAAGTGTTCCACCAATCTATCCACAAACTCCTGATAAGATGTGATCTGATTATGCTGCAATGTAACTAACCCATGATACCACCATTCGTGTGCTACACCCTCCAAATGCAAAGTGGCATACTTGATGGCTTCCTCTTCTGTCATGAGTCGAAGAGCCAAAAAAGTATCCAACTTATGAATCCATGACTGTGCTGTAGTTTTGCCACTTCCATCGAACATAGGTAATGTAAGCTTATTAGTAGCCTGCTTGAGATCTTTGTTTTGATTCCTAGGTCTCCTCTCCTATCGAGACCTATAGTAGTCCATCCTTGTTTGCACAAAACAATCAAAGTGCATGAGCTCTTGGGCTTCTGGTGTCAATAGTTTCCATTCATCATGAGCGGCCATATATGCATCAGCAAAGGTAGGCTCCTCAACATCTTCCACATTCTCTTCTGCAGCACGCTCTTCCCTTAAGAAGGTAGGTCGTGATGGCCTATCAGTAGTGCAAGAAGATGCTCTTTGAACTCTCCTTGAACCTGCTACACTCCTGTCATCATCTTGGTCCCTGTTATTCCTTGTTCTATTTTCCAAAATAATTATGTTCTGTTGAATTTGCTGCTATAAGGAAGCTGAAAATCTTTCAAACGCTTGGGCCATTCTTTCTAATAATTCTTCTCCTCTATCTCTATCACCATTCCTTCTTTCATTCCTAGGAGGATCATCCTCTCTTCTTTCTTCCATGGTGTCACCAATCTCTTGGTGTCTTGCTCCAACAGCTGTTGATAAAGTGTCTTGTGTTTGTTTTCTTTCTTCTCTAGCTGTATATCTCTTAGTCCTGTCACTTTGTTGCATAAATAAAGAAAATTTCTAACCCAAAGGATGGCAGGAAACCGCTCTGATACCACTGTAATGAGCCTTGCTCAAAACTGTCCACAATTTTCCCTAATTGGGTGATTGTAATTTCATCAAACAGTTTAAATGCGGCCTTGCAGCTTGCTGATGTAGAGTTTCAGTCTGATTTTTGCAACTTGTACTGATATTAAAGAGGTCTAAAAGCTTGGGAATTAAGACTACAATGATGTTTACTAAACACTAAATGCAAATGCACTTGTTATTTGTCTGTTGAATGCATATATATAACCAAAGCATGAAAAATTGCACTTACAGCCACTTGGCATTAATGCAAACATTTGGCATGAAACTCTAAGTCTGATTACATAGCTCTTTGATTGCACATTCACAACTATTATTTGAAGCAACTACTTATTACTCCTTGTTTGCAAAGGTTTCCCAATACATTGCTGATTTCAAATTGGCCAAAAACTCTTGGAAAACTACATAGACAAAGGTATGATAATTGTTGATAACAGATACTACCTACAGCAGAAACTAACACCCCAAAAAATGCTATGCTAATTAAATGATAGATGAATGGAACCTGATTCTTGAAGTAGCCCTATATTTCTGATGGAGGAATCACACAGCAGTTGAATAAATTGAATCTTTCAATGAGTTGTCCTCCTCGGCAATTAATGATGTCATCAATCTGATTATAGAAGTCGCCTTGACCAAGGAGTGAAGAAGCAAGCAATGTCAAATAAGAAGATGACTCTCCAAGCCAGAATTGAAGCTTCCCAAAGTGTCGCCCCTGTTTGCACTAGTTTGCAGATATAAAATTATACCAAGCTCCTCAATCCTCTAAATGATAACAAAATGATCTCCAAAACTCTTAACACAATGTGCCCAAGGTGGAAGACCCAAACAAGCCAAGATAAATAGATTCCAAGCAAAATCGTGGCTCTCCAACTGCCGCCCCTGTTTCTGAAGCAATGGAATTTTTATTAAATATTTACCAACTCCTTTGGCCTCCAAAAATGGACTAAGAACAATCACCCAGCCTTCCTATGAGGTGCGCCCTTGGTATGATGTGAGATCAATGCCAAATGAGAAGGGTATGAACAAAAACATGGCTCTCTTCACAAGATAACAGTGACTAGTAAATATTCACAAATGCCTTCAATTCGCCTTCTAGAGCATAATGAACCTCAAAACATCCCTTCACAAAAATACACCACCATCCAAAGATGAATCAATGATAAAAAATTCCCTTACTGAATAAGTCGATGGATATGGTAAAGTCTAAAGACAAAATCTGAACATGCATATCTGTTAAAATCAGATTGTATCATCCAAAATGTTAGATATGCAAAACTGTATCAATAATTCAACAAATCAATTCTTCTTAATGGCTTCAGCAAGTTGATATGCAATATCTCCAATCAACAAATTTGGCCAAAGGCCACAAAAGTTGCAATGTCGCACGAATGAGAAGTCTGAAGTAACCTCTCCCACAGCTGCAATAATTCAGGTGATATTTCACACCCTCAAAATTGCTATCAATAGGAAGTTTTCGTTTCCTATGACAATGAAGTAATTTGCAGAAACCCTAGGCTCCACAAGATGAGACAACAACAACAATATCCAAATCTGCCTGCCCAAGAATGAAGCCCAAGACGTCTATTTATTCTTTTTCTCCACTTTCTCCAGAAACTTCTAGAACATTATTTTAATTTATTTATTAAGTGACTTTATAAAATATTTTATAATTCAAGTCACTTTATTAAATTAATTAAATATAAAGTTATTTAATATTTATTTATTTGATAACTTTATAAATAATTAACTTAATACCACTTATTTATTTAATTAAAATAATTAATTAGTCATCCTCATAAAATATTCATTATTTTGGACAACTTAATTAATTAAATTAATTAAATCGAATTACCTCCAAAACGGGGACATTACACTCCTTGTGGACTCTTAGTCCTCATTGGTCTACACAAATCTCTATGCACCAGATCTAATAAATTTTATGTGGAATACTCTTTAGCCGGATTTTTTTTGTATGCTTCCCTTCATGACATGATTTGTAGTTGATAGATTGAGGTTTCTTGATTCTTGGCATATCCCATACTATCCCTTTTGCACTAATCTTCACAATATCATCAAAATTCATGTCCTAACCTTCTGTGACAAAGCTAGCTTTCATCCTTTTTCATGATGAGACAAATTTTTCCATTCAGCTCACTGAGGTGAAAAATATCATTTTTTGTCCTACTTTCTTTCACAACTAGCTTTTCGGTACTTGATTCTCTGATTTTATAGCCATCAACACTAAAAGATAACGTGTATCCTTTATCACACATCTTACTAACACTCAATAGATTACGTTTTAAACCTTCTACATAAAAAAAAATCCAATGTCTTTGTTTTACCACCAGCAAGACTTAAAGTACCCTTGCTAGAAATTTTAGCAAGTGAGTTGTTTCCAAGGGTAATGAAATCACCTTCAAAATTCTTAAAATTCATGAACTTGCTTTTATCTCGAGTCATATGGCTAGAGCAACCACTATCAATGATCCACAGGTTCTTCTCCTTATGAGCATGTAAAGAAGTTTGAGCCATCATAGGCTTTTTAGACTTCTTTTTTTCAAGGAACATCTTCCAGAACTTCTCTGGAACATCACTTCTTCCTTTTTCTGGTAATGGGGAAGTAACAAAATTACTTTTGTAATTCCTTGCAATGTGTCCAAAAAAAATTTCACTTGAAACAAATGACATTAAAGTTGCATAGAGGTGCAAATGCATTATTACTATAAAAAAATATTTCTTCTTACCATATTTCTTCTACAATCCACAACCTTATGTCCATAATTATTGCAATTAAAACAATAAACAAAGAAAAAAACACTTGACCTGGTATTGTATCCTTATCCTTGTCTTCTCGATCTTCTTCTTTTGTTCTGCACTTGGAAAAATCCATCATTCAAAGTTATACTTCAATCACTTTTCATTGTCTTTTATGACCTTGAACTTCCAGAACCTATCACTTCCAGACTTTCCTTAATAGCCTTCTTGATTGTTCTAACTGTTATCTTATGATCCTCAAAAACTACTTTGGTTTTTCCATGTGAAGATTTATGACCTTTCAATATCTGATCTGGGATTTCAATACTTTTACCGAACTTTAGACGTGGTTGTTGATTTTCCTTTTCAATCTCTTTTTTAGTTGCAACAATTTCTACTTCAAGCTTCTCACAATATTTGTCTCTTCATAGTAGATTTTTGTTAGAACTTCTTCAACTCTTTTTTCTTCTTCTACCTGAATCTTTAGATCAATAATCATCTTTTCAATAATTTTCAAGCCTTTTTCTATTCTTTCTTTGGCTCTCACTTCTTCTATAATTCTATCCTTCAGCTTCTTGATGTCTTTCCTGACCCATAGCAATTTCTCCATAAAATCTACTTCTTCAACATTTCCTATAGAACCCATTTCAACATTTCTTTCAGTAGTTTCAAAATCCATGAACACAACTTATTTTTCATCTCCTGATGCATCTTCATCTTCTTCTTCAATGGAGTAGTCTTCTTCCTCATTAGTGTAGAAACTCTTATGTTTTCTTTGTCCTTTGAATATTCTCTGAAACAACTTCTTTCCATTCTTTTTTGAGGCTTTTCACAATGGTGAATGCTTTATTTTCAACAAAGTTATACTTGGTCTCATAAACTTGCGAAGTTCTTGAATAGAAGGTGATAGGATGCTCACTTTTTTCTCCTTAGTCTTTTTGTGTAAGAACTACCACGATGCTATGTTCATTACCATAGAGATACATGATAATGTCTTTGGAAAATTCAAGATTAACAAATACTAGAGTAGTGGAAATTGCTTCTTTTATCTTTTCAAATGTAGCTCTTCCTTCGGGGGTCCATTTAAAAGCTGAGTCCTTCTTTAGCATAAGAGTGATAGGCCCAACTAGTCAAACAAAATTAGAGATAAACCTAATGACAAAATTAATCTTACCTAAGAAAGATGAACTCCTTTCTTATTCACCAGTAGGGGCAATTCCTTGATGGCCTTCACTCTTTCAGGGTCTATGGAAATCACCTCTTTAGATACCACATACCCAAGCAATTTTCCTTATGGGACCAAAAATATATTTTGTAAGGTTCAAAGACACCCCGAACTCTTTGAACCTTCGGAAAACCTTCTCTAAATGATCGAAATGATCTTCTTTAGACTTGGAGAATACTATAAGGTCATCTATAGATATATAAGGATAATAAAATTGATCAAATCCTTAAAAGAAATATACATTGCCCATTGAAAACTATCCCCTACATTTGAGAAACCAAAATACATCTTGGCATACACAAATGTTCCCCATTTTTTAGTGAGTGTAGTTTTATACTAATCTTCTTCTTTAACCCATACTTGAGTGTATCCTAAGAAACCATCCACTAAAGAAAACATCTATGATCCTACGACCATTTGAAGGATTTTCTCCATGGAAGGGAGGAGATAGTGATCTCTTAAAGATGCTCTATTTTGGTCTCTAAAATCCACACAAATACGAATATCACCATTCTTCTTTTAGATAGGAACTAAATTAGATACCCAGTTAGAATGCTTAATCAGATATATCATCCTTGAATCAATAAGTTTCTTCAATTCTTGGGCCATAAGAGATTCTATTTTTGAGTTAACCAGTCTCTAATTTTGGTGGGTTGACTTAGATCCTTCAATCAGGTATATAGTGTGTCAGATCACACTGCGATCATACCCTTTTAAATCATCATAAGTCCATGCCATCACTTTGTCATACTCACTGGAAAAGGATATTAGCCTTTCCTTATCCTTTTGAGGGACATCCTTTCTAACTTTAATTTTATCTCACCTCCAACATCTAGATAAAAGTAGTCACTTTTATCGCAACAAAGTTTCTCAAATATCATTTCTAGCATCATCATAATCAAATAGATTCTCTAGAATGATTAATCCTTTCAGAAGCTTGTTGGTTTTGAGCTCGATAATATGGTATTCATAAGATTCTTCAATTTTTGCTTGTAACTATTCTACAAATTCCCTAGATTGTTGAATAAACAGGGCAATTTGAGCATCACTCTCAAAGACTTGCCAGTTCTAATCATTGTCGTGGATGGTTAGTCTCACAATCATCCACACCATTTGCTTGTTTTTTAGGAATTTTATTAATGGGTCAAACTAGGAACCGACTGTCACCATTCTATTTGCTTCACCATTCTAAGATATTGGAATTACTTGGATCTTGAAGGCTTTAAATCCTTTGATTAGATCCCACACTCTATATCAGTAGAATCGTATTCACACATTTTTTGTAGTTGATGTTCCTCTTACCCGTTTTATCACTAGCTTTGAATCTTCGAAGACCTTTAAATTTTTTATTGCCATACGCTCTACAAGACTCAACCCATGGACTAGGCCTTCATATTTGGCTTCATTATTTGTACAAGAAAACTCGAATCAAAAGGCTCTAAGAGTCTCATCTCTGATAGGGGATAATAGGCAGATACCAACTCCTGAACCCAGCCTACATCTAGCACCATCAAAGTATAGATTCCAAAGGCCAGATTCCTCATTTGAGTTCCTATCCTAGCTTCCTTGAATTTTAGTCACTTGAGGGATGACTTGATCTTCATCATAGATGAAATACATTTCGAGGCTAGTAGCATCATAATTACCGATGGATCACTCTTCATGAATTCATTCATCATAACTTCTTCTTTCAAGCTCCTATCTTTGATTGCTTTTTCATGTTCTAACATTTCCACACAATACAATTCATTCTTTGAAAAATATGTGTTTGTTGCCTCAAATTTCATCACATCATCTGTTATGTGCTCTAAGTGTAAAGGTTTCAACAACACTTCCATCTTGGTAGCATGTTTAGTCCTTAGGATTAGGTGAGACTAATCCAAAGAAAAATATCCTTCAATCTTAGCAGTGAAATATCTAGATAGACATAATCCAAAAAATGGGAGGGATATCTATTACTACCACCTCTTTGGTGACCATAATGATGGGACATGAATACACAATTAATGGAAGACTTCTGATTGTACCGATAGCTTGGACCATTTTCCATCTAATTGCATGATTCCTCTATTAAGAGGCTCATATTCTAGTTTTAATGAATTTGTAATTAATTTAGGCATAAATGTGGTGTTAGCACTAGAATCAATTATAGAATTTTATAGCAACTTATCCCCTGCAATGAGAGTTAAGAAAAATAGGGTGGGTTTTGACTTATTTACCTCTTCTTTCGCCACCTTTTCCTTTGTGTTTATGAATATTGTAGCTCATAGGGCTTGCAATGTTAGTGTGAATAATAAAGTATTATACCTTATAATTTATTCCACTAGGTAATTAGGGGAATTATTCACATGATTAAGTTTACTTAGGATATAATATTCCTTCTAGAAGTCTTAGTTGGCCTTTCTAGAAGTCTTATCTTATCTTGCAGCATTTCCTAGGTACTTAGTTATTTATCACATTTCATAAGATTAAGACACATGTCATAATCATGTTCAATCCTATTCCTCACCTTTCCTATATAAGGATGGTAATTGTACCCATACATTTGTATCATACTTCATACCTCATCATTTTGATAGGTCTTAATATCAAGCAAGCTCATATTCTTGCATACTCTCTTGTAGAAGTTTTTCATTATTTTTGCAGGTGGTCTTGTTTATTGAGCTAATCTTTAGCTCTTACATGGTATTAGAGCCAAGCCTTGTAAAACCCTTCTTAGATATAAGGGTTAATCTATTTTTAGTGAGAGATCTAGGTGATTTTTAGTAATTTTGAGTATTCTCTTCCCTTGTAGCGATGGTGAACCTAGGAATTAGAAAAACTTGAAAAAATACCAGATTTGAGGTAGTCTCTATATGAGGGTTTTCATGGAAGGTCACTTTTGGATCATGTTGGATGAGATATGAGCTCAAATTCGAGTTCAAGGCAGCTGAGAAAGTCAAGATTGACTTTTTTTTCATCTAAATCTGACATTTTTTGCCAAAGTAATGAGGGTTTGAAAAAATTGCAAGATTTGCAAGCTCTGGAGGTTGCAGAATTTTTGGTGCTTTTTCACCTTGATCGGACCTGGCCATCATCTTTAGAGAGCCTGAGAGATGAAGATTCATATGTAATACACCTATATTCAATGTCAGCTACTTGTGAGGCTAAAAAAATTTACCTGGGCGATCATACGGCCCACCCAAGTACGAGTACGATTTTACAAAATTCAAAAATAATATTTTTCAATGTTTTGTAATCTTTATATTATAAAGCTATTTCAATTATATCAAGAAGATTAAATATTATATTAGGGAATATTTTAAATAATATTTTGGGTAGATATTATTGTCTATGGACATATATTTTTCTCTAGCATTCAAATCTTTTGTAGGAGGTCGTATTCATTGTTGACTTGCATGATTAGTACTTGGCATTTATTATTTTTGCCGGCCCAGTCAACCATTCCATTGATGACTGTTCACTTTTGGTTGGCCCATGCACTTCCCTCCTGTCGATGACTCCTGGCAACTGTCAATTCTTTGTTCATTGAGCGCCCAAGCATTTTGGCCCTCGGTTCTATCATTGCCCTAGGGGGCTCATCATTTCAATGGCGTTGCCTCTGCCCAGCCCACCCACCACCCACCTAGTGGTAGGATTATTTTTTTCTTTTTCAATTCCTGTGGTCATATGGAGAACCATTGGCTAGCCCCAAGGGCTACAAATTTTCATCGGTTCAACTATCAAAATTTGCGCCTCCTTAGCCTTCCTAGTACCTGAAGTGCCAAATATAGCTATTTTTTTCATTTTTCCATAAATTTTCACCATGATATCAAAATTCTACAAATGAGATATCGATAGAAAGCTGTTTCCACATACTTCACAACACTACTAGCCATTTTTCCATATTTTCCTATAGGTACAAATTATTGGCAATTGAAGTCAAATCTCCCCTTTGAACCTCTGAGCTCATAACTTTCTGCCAGTTTCTTCGATTTTGGTGATTCAAGTTGCATTTGGAAGGTATTCAGGAGCTCTTTCATTATGCACATGTACTTTTTCCATATTTAGCCCCAGGTATTATTTATTTAGTATTTTGTATATTTAGCATTGTGACTGATTACTTGGACATCCTGATTCTTGGAGAGATTATATCAGTTTGGGAAGACTTCATTCACAATATATATCATATTTGGGAATTTCTAATTCATATTGGAGATATATCATAGTTCATTATGGGGTTTTCATTTCATCCTTCTTTGATTATGTTGAAAAGGGGAAACTATAAACAATGGAGAGATGGCATCATAAAACATCTCTGATGGCTTCATTTGTTGCCACATTTGTATAATCTTGTTCCTGCTCCTAGTACTGATAGTAATAAATTTTCTTGGAATTGCAAAAGGGGTCATGTCTTGGGAGTTATTTCTATGCATATTGATGATGCTACTTTAAATGGTATTGATCATTTTGAGTGTCCTCATAATCTTTGGACTAAAATTTGGGAGATACATGGTGATCATGATACTTAGACATTCACAGATGATCTTGTTTCATATTATCTTGTGCCTCTTCATTTTTTAGATAGGATACCCTATGATCATGCTATTATGTAGGAGTTTAAATATTTAGAATACTTTGAATCTTGTGAAAAGGTTGACAAGGGTTCTTTAGATGCTTCTTCTCCATCAGAGACAGTTGATATAACTTCACCTTTAGTGATTCCTTGTGTAGAGTCATTAATTGAGGCTTCCCTTATTCCTATTTAATAGAACTATTCATGTTATTTTGGTGATTCATTGAGCATGTCCAATGATTCATTATAACAAGTATCTCATTGTCTTCTTGATTGGGATTCCTATCTATCAAACATTGCATCCTTGCTTATGGATTCTCACATTTCAAATTTGGAGGACACATTTGAGGGGTTATCTCTCCTATTTTATGACAATCATTGCACAACTATTGTCATCCCATCTTTGGCTTTGGATATTGTTCAATGTTAGTTTCCACATAGTCCTGATTTGTCACCTTCTTCATTGATTGGGCATGTACCTAATTTGATTGTGGTATCTTCATCTACCTTGGGCAAGGAGACACATGAGCAAATTTTAGAGACATCATCATCATACATAATCATGCTTCTTCCCTTCAATTCCTATCCGAAATGGGAAGCATACCTACATTTGTACTTTGTTTTGTTTCTTCCAAAATGGAGACAATTTGTTTGTCGACATTGGATCATGTTTTTTCTTCAAACACTTACCATTTTTGCAAGTGATTACACATTATGGTGGGGCTACATAGTCTCTCTATCTCCCTCTTATGGGGGGTCTATTGATTGTAATGTATATACATGATGGATAGTGTACTTGGGGGTATCATGGAGTCCTCCATCCTTCCTCACTTGATTTTTTATTTTCCCTTTTTTGGAGAGGATTTTTTTCCCACTGGGATTTCTCCTTTTCTTTGTTTGTGAGAGATTTCTTTTGCACTTGTACATGAGTACCTAACATGGCCTAATATTCAGGACCCATCTTTGTATTCTTGCATCATTTGCATAATAATCTTCTCCCTAAGTGTTATTTAAGGGGGGGTGTTAGTGTGAATAATAAAGTCTTGTACCTAGTAATTTATTTCACTAGGTAATTAGTGGGCTTATTCATATGATTAAGTTTACTTAGGATATAAGATTCCTTCTAGAAGTCTTATCTTATCTTGCATCATTTCCTAGGTAGTTAGTTAGTTGTCACATGTCATAGGATTAAGACACATGCCACAATCATGTTCAATCCTATTCCTCACCTTTCCTATATAAGGAGGGTCATTGTACACATTTGTATCATACTTCATACCTCATCATTTTTATAGGTCTTAATATCAAGCAAGCTAATATTCTTGCATACTCTCTTGTAGAAGGTTTTCATTGTTTTTGCAGGTGGTCTTGGGTATTAAGCTAATCTTCAGCTCTTACATGTGACTCTTTAACTAGCTCTTTGCTTTTCACCTAGTTGTGCTTTGGGACCGCATCAGATTGCACCAAAATTTTACCATCTTCCAAATCTTCTTGTAACAAAGATTTATACTCTGGGATAGCCAAAATATCCCATAACGAGACATGGGTGGGGACCTTCTTCAATTGCTCCACCACATTGAGCAATTTAGATGTTTGGGCCTTTGTCTCTTTTGTTTTACTCAAGATTAGTTCATTTTTTTTTTAGAAAGCTGGAGATGCTAATTTTGGTTCTGGTTTTTTATCAGAAACAGGTTTGGGTCACGACATCAAGGCTATCTGCTCTTCAGTCAATTTCATTTTGGATTGGCTATAATAATCAGATTGGACTTGAGGAGTCCTTGATGTTGAAACATCATTAGCAAACACCACATCTTCTCCCTCCATCCAAGAGAATAGTGCATGGTTCAGATGAATTTCCCCTTCCTACTCCAAGGACATCCCTTGCACTTGAGCCATTAGGATGGCATTTTCCACTGCAAGAGATTGATAGTCATATGTGCTTGTATCAGTTGTGACTTCTTAATTCTGATGTTCTACAATCTTCTATTGAAGATTACCTCTAGGGAAATTTTGGGGCATGTGTGTGTCATTACATGGGAAGCACCATGAATTAGTGTCATTCACCAAATTATTTTGACCCACCATCAAATCTCTATTATGATTAGGCAATACAAATTGTAGTGGAGTCGGTACTAGGACTATTTGATTCAAAGTTTGAGCTTGATTATTTGCTCGTACTCCTCCTTGGTATTGGTTATATTGAAAGGCAGGCCTATTTCCTTGAAAACTTTGGTAAGGGCGCTTAGGAGGTATGAATTTCTACCTCTTGAGGCTAATTATCTCATTCAAAAAGGTCCACAATATATTTTTCATATCACTCACCTTCGTGGCCAAGGAGATAGAAGCAACCACATTAGTCTATACATTAGGATACACATACATTGAAGGAGAATAGAGGGGGTACTAGGGGAATATTTTGGGGACAGAGGTGGTATTTCAAGGAATGTAGGCATGGACGATTAGGGAGGGAGTATTTTGGAATCTATAAGGTTATTCTCAGCTCTAACAACCAAGTCATATGCATATGAAAGGATCTAACCTCCCAATGACTAGATCATCATAGCTATGTCAAAATTAAATGCCTTCAAGTAGAAATCAATAGCCATACCTACTATGGTTCTAGTCATCATTGGGATCCTTTTCCAAGTTTTTTGAAACCTGGTATTAAAATATGTGAGTCTCTTGGGGAGCTCTTTTGATGGTTATCAATTGTTGAAGGAAGATTAGGTGCTCTTCTTTGTAATCCGATTGTAGAATCTATCTTTGAGTTGATCCTAGGTATTGATTGGATTAGGGGGAAAGGATCTATACGAGTCTAGGACTTTCCCCTTGAAAGAATTAGTGAGTAGCCTTAGGGTGCTACCACAATAATGAGTTAACTTTCTGGGACATCCTATTTTTTGTTGAAATCACATATTTTTAGAAAATATAATGATTTTAGCCTTGAAAGGTTCCATTTAAATTATTTTAATTGAGGAGGGTTTGTTCAAACCTCCTTAGATCAAACCCCCTTGGATAGAACCCCACTAGTTTTAAACCATACCTATAATGGAGTCTCCTCTACACCTATCAAAATGTTGATAAAAAACCACTTTTTATTTACCTTTTGGAGGATCAAATTAATTCATTTAAAATTTATGTTTTGTAAATATATATTCCTTATTATAAGCTTCCCAAAAATTATAATTTTAAATTATTTAATTTGATTATTATTTTTATTTTTATTTCTTTTAAATGTAGGTTTTTCACTGAAAATCAAGATCTTTGTTTAGCACATATGGAAAAATAGTAGATTATCAAAAAAATTGTGAAAAATATCTAGGTGCTTGACATTGATGTCCTTGATCCAAGAAAAAAAAGAATTTCAATACATACAAAAAAAGTTATGTGTTATACAATACACCTATGTCTAAATTGTAATTTTTTTGACTTCAAAACTTAATTAAGAAAAAAATATTCAATAAAACACTATGAAACCAAATGAAGGAGCTAGATATCATGGTTACAAATCTAAATTCAAAAAAAAAAAAATTTATCCTTCATAGAAAAATGTTGTGTTATATAGTAAACATTACTCTTTAAAAACATTGTTTACTATTAAAAACTAGTTATTGAAGGAGATGAAATAAGAAATGCAATTTGATTCCAAAATTTTAAAAATTATATATTTAGAATCTATAGAAAAAATATCACAAATCACTAGTTTGTATCATTTTCAAATTACTCATGGTTTAGCAGCTATAGGTCTCCAAAAGTGAAGATTTAGTTAAAAAGTTCAATTCAATGTCAAGTTTGGCTAAAAAGTGTAACCCACTATTGTGGGATCACCCCTTAACACCACATTTTGCTCTATCACATGATGTACCATGCAAACATCGATGAAATCTTGCAATTTTTTTGTCAGTGTCTTGTAATCCCCTCTTGTGAACTTAGGGAGCACTTTTAGAGCATTGGCGAGAATCGGATCCCACGTAGCTAGAGGAATTGAAGGAATGAGTGGGTTTCCACTATTCCATGCTACAAAATTTTTGATAGTCATGTATGCTTACACTTGTACTTGAGCTTGTGTTTGTGCTCGTGTTGATCTACTTCCTATAGATCTTTATCATTCGACAACCACCAACGGGGGCAAGAGTAATCCGATATTATGCACTATCAATGATCTTGTGATGGGTCTCTGGCTCATAAACCCACTTCTAATGTAGCTTACAGTGGTCCCAATGGGCATGCCAAAAGAAACTATTGATCTCAAAAGATGACGCTTAGGGGATATAGTTTTGGTAAGTTTTACAAATGTGGGATTGAGTTGCTATACATAGAATGACCTTTGAGATTTTAGAAGCCAAACCTTCATTTTAACTAAAGGGGGAGGAAATGGGAAGAGATGAAATAAAAAGCATACAAATAACTATTTTAAGGTGATGCACTAAAACACATTAATGGTTTATTTTCTATCATATAACATATCATACTCTCGGCTTTACGAAATTTTATAGAAATTTGAAAGAGTGCTAACATGAGCCAAAAATCTGCATATGTGAGATATAATTGAAACTATAAAAGCTTGTTATAATAGTTGATAACTAAAAATTCACAATGAAGAACACAAAGCATAATTCTTATTCATGGATAAATAAAAAACACACTACAAAGGAAAATTGCACATAAGTTCATGCATTCAATCTCTCTCTAAAATAACTACTAAGGTATGAGAAATTATAAAAATTAACCATTAATTCTTATAAATGTTTTTTATGAAAGATGATGAACCCATAATATAGTACCCCTTTGGGCCTTAAATAGAAAACTTCTCCCTCTGCTTCAAAAATAATGAGAACAAAAAAGATTCCCCACTTCCTCAACTATGGGCATCACCATCATGGTGACAATTGAAATGACCCAATTGGGCAATCATAAACAACCCTCCATAGGTGACGATGATGCCAGTTGTCCCTCAAATTTTTATTGCAACCACCTCATAACTTCATCATTAAGCTTACCAATGATGGGTCTTTGTTCCTCAGAAAGAGCACGAGCTCACCATGTGCCAGCCTCTTTGATTACCTCATGGTGGGCCCATCAAAAGTCTTGGCCAACTATGCACCATCAATTACTTTGATGCTTAGAAGCTTCTTTGGGTTGCACCATCTCAACACATGGCTTAATGAGGGTGTGAGTGCACAATAAAACAAAAACACCACACCTTTTTATGGTGGCGTGTGAAGCCACCACATGGTGCCTTAATATATTGTGCTATAAACTTAATCCTCTAGGCTTGGTAGGAGTTGCACAACTTTGACACACAGCTCCCCTCTATGAAAACTTCAAAATTAAGCACAAAATGGGCTTAGGGATGAAATAAAATGCTCGACAATTGGCCCACATAGTTGGAAAATGAAGATTGACTCTCAACTAACTCTCGAAGGCCATAAAAACTTTAAAAATTGAAAAGAGGCACTATTTTTTACAATGCCTTGGAATAAAAACCACTTACAAAATAAGGCTACAATAGACAATGTCTACACTAAACATTTCATGAAGTCCATAAAACCTAAAAGGTCCAAAATCCATAAGCATCATAAAGTCCAAAAATATCCCACTAGTCCAAGCATATTGTTAAATGTGACAATAGGAACATATATCAAAGGCCTAGCTAACATAAGTAAAATCAAAGCAACACAAAGTGCATCTATCTTGTCTAGGAAGGAATTAAGGCTATGTCAAGAGCTTTCTTGAAAGCATGTCACAACTTGCTCCCAATCAAATCAAGATCAAGATACTAATAAAGTCCTCATAAATGATCCTAATATTCATGTTAATCCAATCTTTGACCAAGATTCAATAGATGATTATGAAGCCTATCACAATCACATCCTTGATCAAGATCCTATCTATGATAATAACATCCAAAATTTTATATATTATTATGATCCTACCTTTGATTTATAAATCCAAGATGATCCTTTAATCTACTTTTATCCCATGCATGCCCATGACATCAAAGATGAGGACATCTATACTCCTGAAGCTTACATTTCCAAGATGAGACACTTGCCTCCCTTGGACACATTGATCGAGATACCATGATGGAAAACAAGGAGAATAAATAATCATTCTATAAGTTGGGTTCAACCACTTTCATCAAATTTGGTCTTCTCGCAAAAGAAAAAATAAAAATCTCTACTAAGTCATGATTGCATAATGATGGATTTGCATCCTATTTCAAATGAGAAATATATCCTATAGCAAACAAAATATGTCAAAGCATGGGTTACAATGGAAAAGGGTTAGGCCTTCATGAACAACACATTCTACAATTAGTATGAGTATATAAAAATTATGGACATCAAGGTCTTGGCTACACATCTCCAAGAAAATAGTCTAATGGTAATAACTCAATGATAGTTGGGGCAACCTCATCCAAAGAAAACATCAAAATAGAGGTCATCCATAAATCTTCCAAGGATCCTCCATCCACCCACATTCTACCTAATTCCTCCATCCATAATCACAACTTACATCTGCAACATCCTAGACCCCTTGATTGGGACCAACAACATCATCCATCATACAAATTGAAGCATTTCTATAAATCAAAGATTGTAATCAACTACCAAAGAAAAAATAAAAGAAAATTCCATATCAAAATCAAAATGATTCTAAAAATTGATATACATCCAAAAAATCAAGAAGCAAGAAAAAAATCAATATGGATCCCAAAGAAAACTAAATTGATGAATCCAATCTAAATGACTCATCAAAAGAAATCAATAAATCAAAAGTCAAATAATAAATACAATAGGTGTGCACGCCTTTACAATCATCATGCAAAAATTCACAATACAAAAAGAATTATGGTCCTAATCATAAGTTGAATCCTAGATCCAAATTTAATTTTACCACCTAATCCCAACATCCCTCATTCCATTCAAAACTTCAAATCCCTAAATCCAAAATCCATTAATCTGCACATCCACCTCCAAAGCACCATTGATCACATTCACAATCCAAATCCCACTCCTAACCTCCACCATATAAATCCATACCACTTCACCATAAATACAATCATAAACCTACAATCCACCGCATCCTTGCAACCATAATTTACCACAAGATTTACGATGCATCGAGATGTGTATATTTGGACAAGGCCAACCCAACTATCAAAGACCATCATCACAATTGTGCATTGTATACTAGTGCAAATATCTTAGAAAATCAACTCCATTAGGAAGGATACTATTGGCATGTCATGGCTGATTCATCAAATCAACTACATCAACAATCCATGCACATGATACCTAAAATTTGAAAATTCCAAAAAAATATAAAATTAGTAAAATTCCAAAAAAAATGAAAAAATAGTAAAGAGAAATAAATTTTTCTAATGGTGAAAACCACTTCTTGTGGTGCCTTGTGCAAGTACCTTGATAAAAACTCATTCATGGGCATCATGTGTAAGTCAACTAGCTATGTGAACCTTGAAATTGGGAGAAGGTTGTCTCATCGATTCAACCAAACTTATCCATCATATCATTCCTTTCCATCATACCCATCCATGTCCATTTAGTAATACCTTATCCATATTTTCTACTCATCTTGGCCTTAAAAATGATTGGGGGCACGCGATGTTGTCAAACTCTTGACATAGTCATCCTTTGGCCACACACCATTAACCATCACTTAATTTCCTACATAGTACTACCTAATCCCTATCTTGGATCAATACATGTTTTTCCTATATGATGTAGTCCTTGGCAATCTCCCCCTAATCCTTCCATCATTCCATATCCTCTCCACTTCATCCAACCTATCAACCATATTCATCCTTGTCTCCAGGCTTGGCTTATCCCTTGCCATTGGTTCACCATCAAAATGACAAATAAAAGCAAACACTTATCCAAACATATTCCCAATTTATAAGCATGCTCCTTAAAACACTTTATCCATGTTGAATCCCTCAAATCCGAACATACCTCATCCACAAATATTGCATCCATCCAAACACATCCATACAATTTGTTCCTTATCTTATCTTACTACAAGCTATATTTAATCTACAATCAATCTAATAAAATCATCATTAGGATGTTTTCCCAATCCTTGCATTATTTTTAGGATGTGTCCTTCCCACATCAATAATGTTATCATCATCAATCAATCAATCAATTTTTAGCTTGAACAGGGGAAAAATCTAATCCAATACTCATAGTTAATCCTTTATTCCAATCCCATCAATCCATCTGATACACCCTTGGCTTCAATATATTCTTGGATGCCAATTTATGTATTTTGCATGTTTTTTATTGCTTGCTTTTATGGGTTTATGTTTGTTTGTTTCCTATAGTCTTAGTGCTCCTACAATCACACCATCATGGTCACCTTGATTCTTCATATGATAACATACTAATAAAAAGGAGTCTATTGGATCACTATCCTATTTGCAATTTCATTGTTTGTGAGTCAATCCATATGCACATGGTGCACTGCATTATGGGCTCTTATATCATGGTGTATAACGCTAAGTGCTACAAGAAAATAAAGGTTGATCATTGCATGTGAAATTAGTATGACATCATGTATCCTCATTTATTTATCCATAATCCCATCATGTGTCATTTTGTTATGTTACATTTGTAATGGCATGAATTTTCACCCTAGGAAAATTCCCCATTTAATTTCCCCTACCTTAGAAAAATATAATCTTGATGATGTAAAATCCGCCGCCGCCACCTTGTCTCTTCCACTTGGCTGCATATTTTTGCATCAGTGGAGGAATTTTTTTTAGGGATGCACATGCACTACACAGACATCCGTGCACCACGTTGTTGTCCTAACAAGATTCATTCCCCTAGGATTTACAAAAACGTTACATTTTCCATTGGCTGCGAAGAGTAGCATTTCCTGCCTCCCTTAAATGATGAAATTCGACCTCTTGCCTCCATTTTTTCCATTCAAACTCAATTCATTCCAATTCCTTCACTCTTTCTTCATTCTTGCATACTCTATCTCAAATTCTAGCACTTCATTCTCACACTCTTGCTTCACTCTACACCATTGTTCTTCTTGTTGCAAGCTCCTCATTTGGCTCCAACACCGTACTCTCATTGCAACACCACTCTCATTGAAAGATCATCAAGCTTCATCTTCTCTACATGGTGGTGTCACTCTATTCCTTCTGCTATTGGTCGTGAGAGCTCGTAGTTGGGATGGTAACTCTGTGTCTTTCTATTTTGTTGCATCATCATGCTTATTGGATAGCATTTTAGTTGTCTTTTCTTTCTATCTATTTGTAATACTTCCTTTATACTTTCTTTATCAATTTCCATATCTTGTGGCATCTTGGTTGTCCATGGAAGTGGGAACAACAAAATGAGGGTCTAATTGAGGCAAACCTCAAACACAACCAATTTTTTTCTCATTTCTATGTGTGTAGGCATGTCTGAGTGGAGCTAATTGAAGAATCAAGTCGTGGGAAGCACGGTACCTCTTCTCTATTATCTTCGTCATTTCTAGAATAGTTCATTTCGAATAGTTTCCTTTCAAGTATTTTGTTTTTTTCATTTCAGTACTTTCCATCAAACGAAAAAACATAACCAATCAAATAGGTAGTAGGATCGTAGTGTTTTCTTTTCGCTTTTTGGACCCCTGTTTGTACAGGATGTTAGTGCATCCCTAAGATAATAGCAGACAGTGCTAGAGTCTAAGATTTGTGTTGTCATCCTTAGATAGTGAGTTGTCTAGGTATCATACAAAACTTCTATAGCCAACTCTTCTGATCCTGTAAACACCTAATTTTAGCAGAAGGAAAGTGGTGCACTGCTTGCCCTTCCTTTTCAACCTCAATCTTTCATCTTTTCAAACTTGTCAAGTCAACATGAGGTAGTTTAAGGTAGTCTGTTCCTTGGGACTCTTCGTGACCTGGAGTCCCAAGAGTGACAGATCCCCCTACTCTACATTTTTGGTGAACCCAATGTGAAGCATATTTTCTTTCCATTTCTCTATGTTGATAACTCTTCTCTTGCATCTTGAGTGTGTTGCAGATTTGTGTGGTGTAAAGGTTTAAGAGTTTTACAAATCAATCTACAACCTTTGGGAACGTTGTCAAAAGAAGCATGCGACATATAGAGATGGATCCAAAAAAGGTCACTATAGGTCCCTCTTTTGAAGAGTTAGCCTCTAGAACAAATACAAGTTTTTCTAGTCCCTTTGGGGAAGACCCTTGTGTTCTTACTCCTCCTACTTCTCCTTCCGCTTCATTTTTGGAGGAAGATGATGCTCTCCAAATTCCCATAGAGCAACTTTTTTCCTAAACATAAAGCTTTCAGAATTTTGGGAGTACTTAGGAAAACAAATAATTATGGCTAAGGATGCTAAGGTTGTTAATGACTTGAGACTTATGTTGGACAAGGACCGAGTGGGTCTTGAATTTCTCTAGGGTATTATCGACATAGTGTACACTCATGTCCCATTGTACAACCCTAGGTTCGGCATTTCTCAAGATCTTGGGTCTAAGACCACTGAAACATAGAAGTATTGATTCCCAAGGTGTTGGTGTACATTGTTGAGATTGGCCCGTCCATCAACACTACCATTGTTCCTCAGCTACCCCTCATCATTAAGGTAAACAAGGTACCCTTGGGTTTCAACTCTACCAACTCTAATATCCTTCATCATAATTCTAGAGCCCATATTGGTTAGTTCTGGTGGTGGGGTCTCTGCTGGAATGGGGGCTGGTGGCTCTAGTGGTAGTTCCATTGGTCCTATCTCATCTCCTGACCTTGTCTTGGATGCCTTGGTGTAGAACATGGGTTAGATGCAGAACTAGCTAGCGAACATTTCCAATGCTACTTCACAGCCTATCTTTCAACCCTTCTTTCATCACAAACCTTTATTAATAGCTATTCTAAACACTCCTATCCCTCAGGGGATGTAGATTCTAAAATTTTGAAAATTATGGTGGTAAAGGAGATCATTAGGTGCATGTTTTGGTTTTTAATGCCATGTGCATCAACTTCTTTTATCATGATGCTCTAATGGCTAACTTGTTTCCAAGGTCTCTTAAGGACACTGCCCTTGAGTGGTATTGTTCATTACCAGACAATTCTATCTTTTCATTTGATTAGTTGGTAAACCAGTTTTTCCAACAGTTCCAAGCTAATATCAGACCGAAGATGACCTTTTCAGATCTCGTCTTACGTAATCAAGGGGACAATGAGAAGAAAATTGATTTTATTGCTCATTATCAAGTGCTTTTCTTGCAAATTTCTTATCTTTTACTCGACTCGGATGTTTAAAAGGTCTTCGTCAAAAACCTATAAAGGCCTTGGCAGGAAAAAATTGCCTTAATGAAGTATCCCTCTTTTGCACATTTATGTGTTGCACTAGGAGAATACTAGCAGACGATTGCACAGTTTGAGGGATCTTCCTCACACTCCCATTCAGATGGTCAATCTGTAGTATCGATGTTTGGTAAAAATAGGATCATTGCAAATGTGGTCTCTACTTCAATGACAAGGGCTTGAAGTGCCTCGGTGTTTTATAAAGTTATCACATTCTTACACTTCTATGTTTAGAAGGCTATTAAAATACAAAGTCCTAACATTACCTGACCCCTGACCACTTACCAAACCCTATCCTGATTGGTATGATGAGCAATAATTCTACCAATACCATCAAGTACATGGACATGATACTAAAATATGTGTATGCTTGCATCATGAGATCCAAGACCACATCAATGACAGTACCATCTATCTTGATGGGAAAAAGGAGAATTCTAACAAGTCTGTGGCAAAGGCTAATAATGAATTGCAAATCTATACTGACCCATTTATGTCTCATTCTGCAAACTTAATTATTGAACCTTCTACATCCTTTGAGTTCATCCCATCACAATACGTGAATATGGTCTCATTCTCGTGTATTCATCCTACCTAGTATGTGAGTGCATCACCTGACATAACATTTACCTCACAAGACTTCCCTTTGAAGAAAGAGCCTTCTCCCTTATACATTCGCACTCAAATCAGTGGAAACATTGTGACTAGTGTCCTAGTTGACCCAATGAGCCAAGTGAATGTTATAATTAAAGAAGATCTTTTTATAAACACTTTGTAACAAGGAGAAATATGAAAAATCGAAGGCTACTATCTATACAGATGATTGACTCTCAGTCCCTCCTCTTGTCTCTATTTCTCTTTCGGTCTTGGTAGGACCCAAGGCCATTGATACTTCCTTTGTTATAATCTTGGAGTAAGACCTATTAAGAGTGAGGCTAGGAATCCCTTGGATGGTCTCCATGAATGGAATTGCTTCAATGGTTCATAAGTGTCTAAAATTTTTACATGAGAGCTTTGTGCATGTAGTGCACGACACCAGTTATAAACTATTGGTGTCACGTGGGGGATTTTCATTAGATGAATTTTGGCTCACTCCAATTTGACCTCTCCCTCATAGGGGGATTTGTTGTATCATGCTTATGTTAAGTATAAGACTGGGGGAAAGGCACCAAAAGTGAGCTATCTAGTGTCTCCCTACACTATCTCCGTGAGAGGCTCCATGATTGTGTAGCAGCAAGTTGCCTCCTCCTCCTAGCAAAAGGGGAATGGGAAGCTTGCTTGCGCCCAAGGGCCTTCCTCTTCTATGTCCTATGCTCCATCTGCTTCTACTTCCCACCCTACTACAAAATCTTCAACTCCTGCTCCCATGCCCCGCATGGGAAGCCCAATGATGTTCACTTGGTGAAAAGCTAAGCATTAGGTTTTCAAACTTCCTATCTTGCCCATAGTTCCTAGGCCCATTGTCTATGGAAAGAGAAGAGGTCCTCATGGGGCTGCTCCTATGTATCAACCTCTACAACCTCCTACCACTCTTCCTCTTGCCCCTTCAGCAAGGAATGAGAAGAGGACCATTGTCGAGGCGCTTGTTTCTGCTTCTCCACCTATTGCTATCTATGCTCCTATGCTATGTTGCAGGGGCATTGTAGCAATTTTTCTTAAATGACGTCATTAGGTGTCTAGGTTGGTGTTTTGTGTGTTATTTCACTTGGTTGATGTAATAAGGTCGAATGAAGACCATTTGCAATTAATTTGTGTCATGTAGGGTCATTTTGGTATGTTTTGTAGAAGTTATCAAATTGATGTAAAAGTTGCTTTGCAACTTGACAATTTTTTCTTTGAAGGGAAGTTGAACGGTCATCTTTTCAAAAATTGGTTGTAGACCATTGGAATTCAGTTGGTACATGTTTAAAAAGCCTCACAAACATCGAGGAAATTTTTGTTGAAGCATTTGGAGGACAAATAATAAGAAACAACTTTGTTTTTCTGCACATTTTCAAAGTTTTTTGTAGTTTCTTGGTTTTGTACAGCCATGTACAGTTGTGTTATGATCTGAAATTCTTGTAATTTGTTCAAGCTATGAATCCTCTATAATTTGGTTGTGGTGTGGTGGAATTTCATTGAGAAATAAATGAGTATGAAGGATTTCTTTGAAGATTGCCTGTAAACCCTAGCTTCAAGGGTTTGAATTCAAGAAATGTGAATAACAACCCATTCCATTGTTGAATCTTGGCCAAACTTAGTGGAATGGAGGCTTTTGGTTTGTTTTTAATGTTTTTGTTTTCTTTTGGAGTAGGGGATGGATTTTGGAGGGTTTTTGTCCAAACCCTAGCCTAACATCTTCATATGTTAGGCTTAGGTAGAGTAGTGATAGTGTAGGACAACAATTTGTAAGTGTTGGTTGATGATGAAAACTATTGAATTGGACCCTATGTGACATGTGAAGATTGATGGTGTGGAGTTTTGGTGATTGGAGATTATATATGCTCTAGAAAAGTGGCCTAATTAGCCTTGGTTTTGGCATAGTAGACCTAATTTGGTGAACTTGGTCCTAAACAACCCTAGCCACAAGTGAGATATGTTAAATTTAAGCCTAATGGGTGTCTGAAAAGGTGTTGGTCCTAAGGTGGAACAACTTTCTCTAAAATATATGCTTGCAGGCATAGGTTTGGAGACCTAGAAGTGAACACAAGTGATTTTTTGCAAACCACCATTTTTGGGGTCTTGAGGGAAGAAAAGGTGATTGAATTGTGTTGTATTATGTTGTGAAAACCTATTCCACCCCTGCTCTGCATCAAGTGGTATCAGAGCATAGGTTCTGATTGAAAGTGTGAAAGTGAATGAGAATTGGCATAAGCAAGATGCCTCCAAAGAACAATCCAAAGACCAAAGAGGTTAAAGAACTAAAAGAGTAGATGCTCTATAAGGAGAGGCTCTATAAGGATTCTCAAGAAGCATCCCTAGAGAAGAATCAAAGAAGAGGAATGGTCAGTGGTGACCAAAGTGATAAGGAGGATGAGGGTGAGAGTGAGAATCCTCTAATAGGAGTTCATGATGAGGAAGAATTGGACCTTGAAGAAATGAGAATGGTTAGGATGCTAAAGGCTGACAATGGGGATAATGCTCCTAAAGTGAAATTTGAAGTGCCTATGTATAGTGGTAAGATGGAAAGTGAGGAAGTTTTGGCTTGGATAGATGCTTTGGACAATTTCTTTGAATTTGGTGAGGTACAAGATGATAAGAAGGTGAAATTTGCAAAAACCAAATTGAAGGTCCCTGCCCTAACATGGTGGAACTATGTCCAAGAAGAAAGAGTCGAGAAGGGAAAGACAAAGATAAATTCATGGGACCGAATGGTGGCCAAAGTGAAGACACAATTCCTACCTACAAATTATGCAATACAAACCTCTAGAAAGCTGCAAAATTTGAAACAAAAAGAGTTAGATGTAAAGGAATATACTAAGGAATTCCATAAACAGAGTATTAGGGTAGGGCATATAGAGGATGAGGTAGAAAAGGTTGCAAGGTACTTAAATGGCCTTAAACTCAATATACAAGATGTGATTGGTCTCAATACACCTAGAATAGTTGAGGAGTGTATCCAATTGGCAGTCAAGGCAGAGGAAAGAATAAAAAAAAGACAAGAGCAACAAGGAAGAGGTAGAGGGAAAAATTTTAGAGGTAGAGGAAACTTTGCTGCAAGAGGTTAGTCACAAAAGCAACAAGATGAATCAAGCAACCATCAAGAGAAAAGTGGTGAGTCAAGTGGCAGAGGTAACTTCAGAGGAAGAAGACTTGGTGGTAGAGGAAGGTTTGGTGGACAATGGAGAGGATCCAATACCTTCTCAGGAAGATGCTACAATTGTAATCAATTTGGACACCCAGTATGGAAGTGCCCAGACAAACAAGCATCAAGTTCCCATGGAGGTGAGTGAAGGACATAAATTGTGCATGAAGAGGATGTTGAAAGTGTTAATTCACCATCTCAACATGTTGCCCCTGAGGTAGGTGAGCCATTAATGATGAGGAAAACACTTATTAAGATGTCTACAACCAAAGAACCTTCACAAAGGAAATCCTTGTTCAAGACCACATGCAAGTCACATGGAAAGGTATGCAAAGTAGTTGTAGATTCAGGTTCTACTGATAACTTGGTGTCTTTAGAAATGGTTGAAAATTTGAATATGAAAAGAATTCCTCACCCCACACCATACAAAGTGTCATGGTTAAACAAAAGTCAACAAGTCTTGGTAAATGAGCAGTCATGGGTAGAGTTTAGCATTGGGGGTATAAAGATAAGATTCTTTGTGACATCATCCCCATGGATGTTTGTCACTTGTTGCTAGGAAGGCCCTAACAGTATGAGAGAAAGGCCAAGCATAATGGCCATAAGAATGTCTATGTGATAGATAAAGATGGTACCTCATTTACTTGACACCCCTACAAGATGAAGAGTTTGAGAAACAGGTTGGGTCTAGTGTTATGGTAGTGGGAGAGAGAGTTTTTAAAAAATTTGAACGATGGAGGTCAGGGATTTTCCTTAGTTATCAGACCTAAATCCAAATCTATTTTGGCAGCAAATAAGGTGGAAGACATACCTAGTGAAGTTCAAGACTTCTTAGATAAATACAAAGACATCACAGTTGATGAATTTCCAATTTCTTTGCCTCCCATGAGATATGTCAGTCATCATATAGATCTAATCGTTGGTTCCAATTTTCCAAATAAGGCTACATATAAGATAACCCCTAAACAAAATGAAGAAATAAGGAAACAAGTTCAAGAATTGTTGGATAAAGGCCTAATTAGGGAAAGTTTGAGCCCTTGTGTTGTCCCAACAGTTTTAGCACCTAAAAAGGATGGGGATTGGAGGATGTGTATAGACTCTAGGGAAATAAACAAAATAACCATCAGATATAGGTTTCCAATTCCTAGAATGGAGGATTTAATGGACTGCTTGGGAGGTGCATGCTATTTCTCAAAGATTGACTTGAAAAGTGGGTATCATCAAATTAGGATAAGGGAAGGTGATGAATGGAAAACTATATTTAAAACTAATGAGGGCCTATATGAATGGATGGCGATGCCCTTTGGACTATCAAATACTCTGAGTACCTTTATGAGACTTATGAACAAAGTGTTGAAGCCTTTTATTGGTAAATTTGTTGTTGTATACTTAGATGATATACTTTTGTTTAGCAAAACAAAGGAAGAGAACTTGTAGCACCTTGGCATGGTTTTACAGAGGTTACATGAGGAGAAATTGATGATAAATCTCAAAAAGTGTGAATTTATGAAAGAAGAATTAACATATCTTGGTTTTGTGATCTCCAAGGGTTCATTGAAAATGGATCCCACCAAAGTAGAGGCAATACTCAGTTGGCCAACTCCAAAGTTAGTAGGAGAGGTAAGAAGCTTCATGGGCTTGCAAGTTTCTATAGAAAATTCATCAAGAATTTTAGTCACATCTACTCACCTATCATTGACACCATTAAGGGAGACAAAATAAAGAAATTTTAGTGGACAAATGAGGTAGAGAAGAGCTTTGAATATCTAAAAACTAGAGTGGCGCAACAACCAATCCTTGCTTTACCTTATTTCAACAAGGTTTTCACCATAGAATGTGATGCAAGTGGTTTTGCAATAGGTGCAGTGTTAAGCCAAGAGGGTAGACTGATGGCTTTCTTCAGTGAAAAGCTTAATGAAGCTAAAAGGAGGTATTCATCATATGATCTAGAGTTGTATGCAATGGTGCAGGCTCTAAAGAAGTGGAGGCACTGCCTTTTTCCCAAAGAATTCATAGTGTTCACCGACAATCATACCTTGCAATTTCTGAACAGTCAAGACAAATTGAATCACAGACATGCAAAGTGGGTTGAATATTTGCAGAGCTATACATTCAACATCAAATGAAAGAAAGGCCAAGCCAACAAGGTTGTTGATGCTCTAAGCCGGAGGTCAATGCTATTACATGAGATGCAACTTCTAAGTGTGGGGATAGATGCATTAAAGGACATGTATGCTAAAGATGATGACTTCAAGGAGGTATTTTCTATTTGTTATCAGTTTAAAGATACTTTCCATGATGAGTATTCTGATTTTTTGTTGTAAGATGGTTTGTTATTTAAAGGAGCTCAGTTATGTATACCAAGGTGCTCTATGAGAAAAATTTGATAAAGGAGAAACATTGTGGCAATCTTGGAGGACATTTTGGGGTTGACAAGATATTGGATCACGTAAGAAGGTTCTACTTTTGGCCCAAAATACAAGTAGATGTCAGAAATTTTGTTGAAGGTTGCACAATCTACCAAAGATCCAAGGGTTCTACTTCTAATGCAGGACTATATCAACCCTTACCAATTCCTAACAAGCCATAGGAGAGTTTAAGTATGAATTTTGTATTAGGGTTGCCAAGAACTCAAGGGGGATATGATAGTGTATTTGTTGTGGTTAATAGGTTCGGTAAAATGGCTCACATCATTCCTTGCAAGTGTACAAATGATGCTTCTCATATTTTAGGGCTATTCTTTAAGGAAATAGTGAGGATTCATGGTCTTCCACTAACAATTATTTTAGATAGGGACTCAGAGTTCATTGGTCACTTTTGGAGGACACTTTTGAGAAATCTTGGAACCAATTTAACTTTTAGTACTACCTATCATCCACAAACAGATGGGTGGAATGAGGTGGTCAATAGATCACTTGGAAACCTCTTGAGGTGTCTCACAAAGGAGCATGGGCAGCAGTGGGACTTAGTTCTTCCTCAAGCTAAATATGCTTACAATGATTCAGTCAATAGAAGCATAGGGAAAAGTCCTTTTGAAGTGGTATATGGTATGAAACCAAGAGGTATCTTTGAACTTAGGGATTTGGTAGGGATGGAGAAGAGAATTGGTGAAGGTGAAGCATTTTTAGAAGCCATGAGAGAGATCCATCACCAAGTTAAAGAAAACTTGCAAAAAAGTGTGGAGAAGTACAAGAAGCAAGTTGATTTGAAGAGAAGAGATGTACATTTCAAGGTGGGAGACCTAGTCCTTGCACACTTGAAGAAGGAAATATTTCCAAAGGGAAAGTATACCAAGCTGTTAATGAAGAACATTGGGCCTTGAAAAGTGGTTCATAAGATTGGGGCCAATGCATATGAGATATAACTCCCTTCTGGAGTTGCTATCTCCCCTATCTTTAATGTTGTTGACCTCTATCATTTTAAGGGATTTTTGGATGTAGGTACAGGTGTTGATGCTCAGGTTGTTGATGAAGAATGGGTTAGAGATCTACCTCCTACTGAACCATTAAAGCTTGAAGCAATTTTGGACACTAAGGAGGTCAAAAGAACTAGGCATAAAGTTTACAATGAGTATCTTGTCAAATGGCATGGTTTACCTCCTGAGGATGCTAAATGGATTTCTGAAGATGATATTAAGAAGCATGGTACATTAGTATAGGAGCTGATCTCAGGTGGAACCTAAGAATTTTTCCTCTTTGGGTGTATGGTGCAGGGGCACCATAGCAATTTTGCTCAAATGATGCCATTAGGTATCTAGGTTGGTGTTTTATGTGTTTTGTCACTTGGTTGATGTAATAAGGTAAAATTAAGACCATTTTCAATGAATTTGTGTCATGTAGGGTCATTTTGGTATGTTTTGTAGAAGTTTTCAAATTGATGTAAAAGTTGCTTTGCAACTTGACAATTTTTGCTTTGAAGGGAAGTTGAACAATCATCTTTTCAAAAATTGGTTGTAGACAATTGGAATTCAGTTGTTACATGTTTAAAAAGCTTCACAAACATTGAGGCAAGTTTTTTTGAAGCATTTGGAGGACAAATAATAAGCAATAACTCTATTTTTCAGCATATTTTAAGTGTTTTTTGTAGTTTCTTAGTTCTGTACGGCCCAGTACAGTTGTGTTATGATCTGAAACTCTTGTAATTTTTTCAAGCTATGAATCCTTTGTAATTTGGTCATGGTGTGGTGGAATTTCATTGAGAAATAAGTGAGTTTGAAGGATTTCTTTGAATACTTCCTGTAAACCCTAGCTTTAAGGGTTTGAATTCAAGAAATGTGAATAACTACCCATTCCACTGTTGAATCTTGGTCAAACTCGATGGAATGGAGGATTTTGGTTTTTTTTTAATTTTTTTGTTTTCTTTTGGAGCAGGGGATGGAGTTTGGAGGATTTTTGTCCAAGCCCTAGCCTAACATCTTCATGTGTTAGGCTTAGGTAGAGTAGTGATAGTGTAGAACAAAAATTTGTAAGTGTTGGTTGATGATGAAAACTATTGAATCGGACCCTATGTGACATGTGAAGACTAATGGTGTGGATTTTTGGTATTTGGAGATTGGATTTCTTATATATGCTTTAGAAAAGTGGCCTAATTGGCCTTGGTTTTGGCATAGCAGACCTAATTTGGTGAACTTGATCATAAACAATCCTAGCCACAAATGAGATATGTTAAATTTAATCCTAATGGGTGTCTGAAAAGGTATTGGTCCTGAGGTGGAATGGCTTTCTCTAAAATATATTCTTGCAGACATAGGTTTGGAGACCTAGAAGTGAACACAGGTGAGTTTGTGCAAACCACCATTGTTGGGGTCTTGAGGGAAGAAAAGGTGATTGAATTGTGTTGTGAGAACCTATTCCACCCCTACTCTACATCATGCTCCCTACTCTTTCTCTTTCCCAAGAGACTACCCTTCCACCATCCATGATTGTAGAGGACACTCCAATGGCAGAACAAGAACCTCTTGTCTCTTCTTAGGTTGCAACTTCTAGTGCTTGAATCCAATGTAACCGACTTGTGTATGAGCACAAGCGCAAGAGAAAAGCTCTAGTTGTAGAAAAAGATACCTCACAAAATACAAAGGGGAGCCAGTAGTTCCTATTTCTACATCTTCTTCTGCTGTCTCTTCCTTTTGATCCTTCTACCTTAGTTCCAATTAAATTCGTTCTGCTTCTAGCTCTCTTGATGGGTGCTTATGATCCTCACCCCAAAAGGGTGTAGGTATTCATCACTCCTTCCATGGAGCCTCCTCTTTTGATGTCCCTCTTGGAAATCCCTCCCTTTTCCCAGCCCATAGACATGTTAAAAACAAAGGTGGCGTTTGTTGCGGCTTTGTCTTCTCCCTCCTCTGCCTCCACTTCTTCTGTGGGGATCCAATGTCCTTTGCTGAAGTGCAAGCTAGAGGATGACCTCACTTTGAGTGGTCATTAGAAGAAGGGTTCACTTTCTTTCGGAGCTAGTGTTGCTTTGGCTTGCACCATCCTTGTGACAGAGGTGACCCTTGCATCCCCTGAGCTTGTCAGTTCTCGTCTCGATGAGGTTGGCAGTGGATCTTGGGTGCCTTCTTCTTCTCCCACCCGGTTAACACATGGCACTCCAATGAAGTGCATGTTTAACTCAATGGATGATATCCTGGCTCTTTCCTTGATCTTTGTGAGATCAATGACCTTTACCCTACAAGAGCTCAGTGAAGAAGACTTTAAGGGGCCTTCTTCCTTCGCCCTTGTTGCAAGAGAGTTGGAGGGTACTTCCTTTTCTATCTCACCCTTGTAGGCCCATCCTACCCCCTATAATGATCTAGATTTGGAGTAGGGCGACCTCCTGATTGATGAGGAGTAGGGTGGTACCTCTTATTTATCTGTAGATTAGATTGTGTGTGTGTTTTTATTCCCTCGTGCTTGTTTTTATGTGTTTTTATCCTACATGGAGGACCCTTGCTACCCTTGTAGGTTCTTAGATACAGGCTTGTTAAATTTGATGTAAACTTCTTCTATGTGTATCACCATTCTTCTATATGTTGTAAATTTTCTTTTTGACAATTAGGGACAATGCAAAGCATTAGGGGCATTTAGGCCCTCTTCCATGTTGACCCAAAAAAAAAAAAAAAAATTCTCTTCATGTGCTCTTCTTCATGATCTGGGAACTTTTGGGATTGATGATCGTTCGTTCATACATCATGTGCTACCTACTTATATATATGAAAAGATCAGACCCCGAACTCCTAGATCCCCCTATCTCTTGATTTTTTTATTTCTACTTGCCTCTCATTTTCTCTGTCTTTGTCTATCTCTCTCTATCTGCTTAGTGATGTTGTGGTGCTTATGTGTTGTCCCTCACTTGTGCGACAACATTCCACAGTTACATCTCACTATGTCCTGCGGGCCACAGCATCTCTACTTTTTTCTCTCCTCAAGATGCTACACGCTCCTCTATGTAGCACACACCATCCTAAGGGGGGATACCATGTTTTTTTATTTTCAATAAGGTGAATTATGTGGCCAAAGAATCCCTTACTAAAACATTTTCATTTTCCAAATGATGCATTCTTCAACAAGGACTCCTTAGTGAAAATTTTCTTCAAAAAATGAATTCGTAACGAAAGAATCTGAAAACTTTCCTTTGAAAAAGTACTTTTTTTTTATGAAGAATTCTAAAAACTTTCCTTTGAGAAGGAGCATTCTTTCCACCGAATTCCTTGACGAAAGAGATCTTTCTAAAGGATTCCTTGATGATAGAATCACTTGTAGAAAATTTTGTGTCTTTCAAATCAGAGTGTCCCTTTGAGTGGGCCCCTTATTATCTTGAAGGGTTCCTGAAGGGACCCCTTTTAAAACTTCTCCTTCAATTGCATGCTCTGTGATGTGTCTGTCTATTTTGGATTTTTCACCTAACATGTTTTGTCTACAACTTAACATGTTGCTTTACAAGACTAAGAACTTGTAAATCTCCTCTACAATTAAGCTTTCCTAGCAAGACTGAGCACCTCATCAAGCTTGCTTTATAGGACCAAGAACCTATACGGATCTTTCATATCAAATTCTACTTTATCAAGAACTATAGAAGCCTTTCATGTCAAGCCCTATAGAACTAAAAACCTATAGTGCTTCCTTTGTAGGACCGAGAACCTATGGAGCCCTTTCTCTCTCTCTTTCACGTCAAGGCTTCCCTATAGGACCAAGAACCTATGGAACTACCTCCTTTATGTCTAGGTGTGTTGAATCAAAGATCTGCTTCCTCGATGGTTGACATATATTCTCTTCAATCTCTTTCTACTTTACCTCACATCCACACTGACATGTATGCTCGCTAAAGTGGGGGGAAAATGTAATGACACAAATTTGTGCCCAAATTATCCATTTAATTTCCCTTACCTTAGAAAATATAAGCTCGATGATGTAAAATTCACTTCCACCACCTTGTCCCTTCCACTTAGCTACATCTTTTGCAACGGTGGAGGAATTTTTATTAGGGACTCACACACGCCATACAGACATTCATAGGCCATGTTTCCATCTTGTAAGATTCATACCCCTAGGATCTACATAAACATTATGTTTTCCATTGGTTGCAAAGAGTAATGTTTCCTACTTCCTTTGATTGACGAAATTTGACCTCTTGCCTCCATTTTTCCATTCAAACTCAATTAATTCCAATTCCTTCACTCTTGCATGCTCTCTCTCATATTCTAGCACTTCATTCTCTCATTCTCACACTTGCTTCACTCTACACCATTATTCTTCTTGTTGTAAGCTCATCATTTGGCTCCAACAGTGTACTCTCATTGCAACACCACTCTTATTGTAGGATCATCAAGCTTCACCTTCTCTATGTGGTGGTGTCACTTTATTCCTTCTGCTACTAGCCTTGAGAGCTCACATTCGGGAAGGTAACTTTGTGTCTTTATATTTTGTTGCATCATCATGCTTATTGGATATCATTTCAATTGTCTTTGCTTTCTATCTAGTTGTACTACTTATTTTCTACTTTCTTTACTGATTTCTATATCTTGTGGCATCTTGGTTGTCCGTGGAGGTGGGAACACCAAAATGGGGGTCTAACTAAGGCATACCTCAAACATAGCCCAAAATTTCTCTCGTTTCTATGTGTGTAGGCACATACAAGTGGAGCTAATTGAAGAATCAAGTCGTGGGAAACACGATACCTCTTCTTTATTCTCTTTGTCATTTCTAGAATAATTCATTTCAAATAGTTTCCTTTCAAGTATTTTGTTTTGTATATTTTCAATGTTTTCCATCTTACTACAAAACATAACCAGTTAGATAGGTAGTAGGCTCATAGTGTTTTCTTTTTTCTTTCTAGACCCCTGTCCATATAGGACACCAACTTATCCCTAAGATGCCAGCACATCATGTTGGAGTTTGAGATTTGCACTATCATCCTTAGCCAGTGAGTTGTTTGGGTAGAAAATCAAAACTTCCGTAGCTGACTCTTTTGATCCTATAAACACTTGGTTTTAGTAGAAGGAAAGTGGTGCACTAATTTCCCTTCCTTTTTAGCCTCAGTCTTTTGTCCTTTCAAACTTGTCAAGTCAACTCAAGGTAGTTTAGGGAAATTTGTTCCTTGGGACTCTTCCGTGACCTAGAGTCTCGAGGGTGATAGATCCCCCTACTCTACAACATCCTTGTGATATTTCATCATCCAACATGTGCATCCATGCAATCAAATCCAATAATCCTAGTGGCATCAGTCCAAAAGCCCAATCCTTAATCAATCATTTAGTCCTATATTCATGGAATCTACATTATCCCAACATGATCTCTCTCAATTCATATGTTAATCCTTTATGACACATATTTTTATCACCCTTTGTCTTTTCAAGATACCTATTGGCTTCCATTTCACCCAACAGTTCTCTTGAGGGGGCATCATTTCCATCATCATCCTTAAGTGATCGGGGCAACTTGCCACTGAAGCTTCATTCCATTTCATCCTATATTTTATTCTTCTTTGACACAATGCCACTTAGTTGCATTGTATCAAAGAGGGGAAAATGTAGACACCTAAAATATTCTATAATTGATCAATTTCATCACCTAAACCTACATCCCACCACCTAGTCCTAATTAACCTAGGACATATCCCTCTCACCTAAAGTCTCATACTTTAATTAAATAATTATATTATTTAATTAAGCCATTATCCTAGGACATATCCCTCTCACCTAAAGTCTCATACTTTAATTAAATAATATTATTATTTTTTAATTAATCCATTATCCTCTCAACACTTTCCAAGAATAATTGGGACCTAAGAAAACTTGTCCTTGTGCTTCCATTAATTTTTCTAGACACATTCCAAGAATATTGGGCACCTAGGAACACTTGTTCTTATGGTCCCCTTATTCTCTCAACACATCCCAAAGTTATAGCCCTTTAGGTGCACATGTTCCTAATTTCCCTCATCCTCATAACTACTTACTAAATTTGGTAAGTTAATTCCAACTATGCATATTCTAACTACCTTCATATCCACCCTTCATCATTTCCTAGATCTTAGGGAATTCCTCTCAACCATTCTCCACCCTTGATCTCACAATTAGATCTTGGTCATCCATTCCTATTCTCAAAATCTATAAATTCAAGCATTTTATCCCTCATTATAATCCATTATCAATCAATCTAGGTACATGCTATAAATTTGGTGATATTCAAGAAAAGAGAGCATCCACATTCCAATGCATCAAGGAGAAAATCATTTAACAGTGGAGATTTATGGTAAATTTTGAGTTTATTTCTTACGTTGTTATCTTGTTTTTTTCATTGTTGAGCACTATTTGAGGTTTTTGATAGTTTAGAGAAGAGTCTTTTGCATTACATTTGGTTCAATTTCAATTTCTAAAATAGGGCATATAATTCCCATTGTATATTCACCAAACTAAAATTTTCCAATATTGAACTCAGACCAATTTCATAAGCTTCAAGGAATATATCAATATAAGTAGGATTGTTAGGTCGGAAATCACTCATAATCTTGGAAAGGGCAAGAGAAAACCTATGATTGAAATCCATGCTAGACTCCCCCTCTTTCCATATGATATATTTCAATTCTTCAACAAGAGAAACAATGTCTAATGTGAATTATTCTTCAAATGTAACCACAAGATGATCCCAAGAGGAAAAGGAATTCTCTAGGAACCCATCATACCAATTATTTTTCTTTGAATGACCTAACAAAAATCTCATCCACATGTCTTTATTGTCAAACTAGTATTATCCATAAAATTTGAAAATGCCCTAACATGTGTGTTCCCTTCACTATTGTTATACCCATCAAACCTATGCATCTAGTTGTAGACATTTCTTGCCATAGCCTTTATTTCATAATCAATCAAAAAAATGTCTAGTTTCTTGTAAAGAGTGTCCCACAAATTGATAGGGGATTGACTCACCTAACCTTTTGTAATGGTGGGGTGGGCATTAGATTGTTATTCCTTGATTATTTCTTCGCATTCGCCTCTCAAGCTTCTCAAACTCTTTTAACTTATTTTCAAGTATGGATGTTGGTAGACCTAAATGTGAATCTTTATCTCATGTTGGGTTGTATAAATAATATGGAGGTTCATTGGACTGTACTATGTTATGAGTAGGTGACTTGCATCATTCTTCATCAGCACTATGCATACCTTGAAAACCTAGATTAGTTGCATTATAATCACCATATTCATCTTCTACATTCATGGTGTCATATCATGATGCAACATATTGTTCATCCTCATCTTCATATTATTGAGAAAAATCCTCCTCATAAGGAATATGTCCCTCTCTACTCACAAAAAAAGTACTTGAATTCTTAAGGGTGGCAATTGGAGCTTCTTGCAAGCTAATACTTGCAAGAAGTTATTGTTGTTCCTACTTAAGGTGGTATAACACCTTCTTATGTTCAACTTATTCATTACATGAGATCTTGGGAGGAAGAGGATATTGATTGGTATCATATGTTTCTACATCTTGATAACCCATGCCAAAATTTTGTGCATCATGGAATTTATCCACATTCGTCCTATCAAGAAGCATATGCTTTTTTGTTCTAATTGGGCCTATTTTTCTTAACAATTTCCATTTGTTTATGTGCCTCCTCTTTAAATTGATCTATTAATTTATTTATTTGGTCATTATAATCATATGATGTGTTGGAAGAAGGGGAAGATCAGAAAATAAGATATGTAACACAATATGTATCCTTGTCCCTTATACCAACAATCATATTGTTTCTATCTTTATAATCAAACCTACAATTTTGTCTAATTTTTCTAAGTATGTTGCTACTTGAATATTTAGAAGTGTACACATGTTGATTTCTACAACCAATGCATGAATTATTGCTACCTCTAGAACAAACTTCTAAGGTTTGAGGGGTATGTTTGAGTGACTTACCATTACTTAGAGCTTCCAAAGATGAATTTATTCATGCACTAATAGAAGCTTCATTTTCTCCTTTTTGGTACATGGGTTGCCTTCTTCTTTCCATCACAAAGCCTTTTAATTTGATTATTAATTTTAGGTTGACGAAAGAGTTGCCACTCTTCACTTGGAAGAGACAAATATTTTCTAGCAGCTAATACTTTAAATACTAGACAAAAATACTTCCATGTTTTGAGTTGTAGAGATCTTCAAAATAAAAATATGGAATGTCATCCCTAACAATGATATAAATTTGTTGGTGATCTGAGCTATAGACCACAAATACCTAAAGTTTGATACTTTTTCAATTGTCAGGGATGCAAAATTTAGGAAGAGTACCACAAACCTATATTTAGGTTGGGAAACTTAGGACCAATTATTGAGGTGGGTTAGTCCTCCTTCACTTCCAAAAATACAAGACCTTGGAGGGGTTCCCTAAGGTGTTGTATTGCATATTATCATAGAAACAAAACACTCACCTTGACACAAATCATTCCCATTGCATAGTGCACCACTATTCTAGTTTTCACTTCATTTCTATATGTTGGTTTAGGAGATTCAAGATTAAGCACCTTATTAAATAGATGGTATGTCATATAAGTTTCAAATAACATGCTTTATATTACCCCTTAAAGTGTTACATACATTCAACCATGGCAATTGGAACACACAAACAAGTAAAAATAAAAAGATGTTTAAATTGATGTATTTTGAGTGTGACGAGGATGATGGGGACATAAAGTTAGTAATATACCAGTGTCACTATCCAATTGGGAAACAAAATCTTTCAATTCAATCAAATATGTAATAATTGAAATAGGGCAATACCTTAATCAAGACACTACAAAATACTGTCTTTCAAAATGCATAAGAAAGTTGGGCTCTACACATTCATTTAGAAAAAAATGATAGTTACAAAATATTAAGTGAGTCTACTTAGTAATCCATGAACATGAGCATAGATTTCATTTATTCTGTTGAAGATACCTTACAAAGGTTTTGCAATGATTTTACATACTTCTAGTTAACCAACTAAATAACATATATTCATAAATGTATACCATACACAAGAGGACACTCAACTAAGGTTGATTTTTCATTTAATCATTCAATATTCAAGGTTTATAATATGTTATTAAAAGTTTGGAAGAATCCTAATCATTATAATACAAAAATTATACCACCTAGAACTAGAAATTGAAACCCTAGGGCTTCTTGTGAATATTTTTCTTCTATCATTGTCTCTATAAGTGCTCCTCCTAAGTCAAAAAATATTATCTTTTGATATCCTTCTCCTTCCCAAAATGGAAACCAAGGTAAATATATCAACCATTGAAAGGTATGCAAGCTATCGAAAGGTTGTGCCACATCATAAAACCCTAACCAAGAGCTCAACTAGCCCTCAGACAACAAGTGTCTTCTACAAACATGATTTGACCACCAAGAAGTGTGAAAGAACATTCATTTGACCCCTGTCATATTTACACATTTATGATTTGTGGGTTTGAGTGTGAGATTGAGTGAAAATACCTAGGAAATCTATTGAAATTGCATCCAAGAGGTGTTGCAAATAATAAATGAAGTATGGGTGCCATTATTTCTCTTGGATCCATTCCAAAATGTATTAAATGCCTTTATGGAGTTTTCTTGGGTTGAGAACTTGGTAGTTGCAAGGGTGGTTGTGTGTTGACGGCATTGCAAAGGGAGTGGTTCTAAAAATTTGTGTGAATTGACACAAGGGAAGCCCTTTAGAACTAGTCGAAGGTTCTAGGAACCATCACAACCACTGACTCTTTATCTTTACTTTTGCCTTTGTCTTTAGCTTTTCCTTTGTCACCATCCTTATTTGTCTCTTTTATTAGGGAAAAGGTTGGCACTATGAACTTGTTGAGGGTTTCCATGAATTTGAGAACCATGGGAAGATCTAACACTTCACTTTTGTATAAGTGTATGATTGTGTATAGTATAGATCTACCTCATAAAACATGCAAAGGTACAAAAAATTCATGTGCTCCAAGTGACCTCAAATATTATTAACAAATTTATAATTGATGTTACAATTTTTGTCCCTCTTAGATGTAATGGTGCACTCTAATTTATGTAAAAGTTCTCCAACAACTATGTAACTTGCATGAGTTAACTAAAAATTAAGCAATCACAAATTAGTGTAAATTGAATTTCAAGTTTTCAAAATAGATGAAACAAAAGGTAAACCTAGTTTTTCTCATTATTTTAGTAGCTCCATGCCCCAATAGGGTCCCAATCTCATTTGTATAGATTTAGTTGAGTAAGTTTTTCTCCAACAAACTCTAATCAAATGTATGCTTTTAACACTCCAATATTTGCATGATATGCAACCAAGCTTCATCCACACAATATATGTGAAAAGCACAATACCAAAAAAAAAGCTCGTAAAGGTAGGAGGTTTGAATAGATCTACTAGAATACCATATTAGAATAAGCAAATATTTCAATGTCTCAAAAATCATTAGATCAACCTAACCTTCCACTAAAATCTATACATAAGCAACTAAGAATGTAGGAAAAAAAACAATAGAGTAACATTAGATGACTAATATAATTGATTGATGTATTTATAGAATAAATTTCTCCATGCTTATTTAGAGTCCGATGGAGCTAATTAATGCATGATAGATAGAAGCTAGCCAAAGTTAAACTAGTATAATAGGTGGAAGTTAACTAAAGGCATTCTAGCATAATAGGTGGAAGTTAATTAAAGCTAAACTAGCATGATAGATGTGAGATAACTCAATCCAAACTAGTTAAATAACAATCATATGTATAAGACATGGCTACAACACTAAATGACATAACTAACTAAATGTGCTTAAGAAAATAGAGTGAATAAATAAATAAAATAAAATAATACTAACCTGATGAAATGAAATAAACACCTAGCCTAGTGTGAGATTTCTAACATAGTAACAAAAAGAAAAGTATGGGTGAGTGAGGACACCAAATCATACAAAATCATGTACTAGGACTATGTATTTAAGACTTCCAACCGATACGTCAACCAAAACAGAAAGGTATAAAAAACATACTTTCACCTCTACATATATAAATTGAGGATGACTTAAGTTGACATAAAACCTCCTACATTAAGAAATTGTGAAATTCATTTATTCCAATGGTTTTTTTCACCAAGACATTGTAACAAGCACCATTCTGATACAATTTATTCCAATGATTTTTTTGCCCAAGACATTATAAAGACATCATTCTAGTACAATTTATTCCATTACTATTTTTAACAAAACATTGTAACACGCACCATTCTAGGACCATATATTATTTGTAATAATTTGAAGCTCTTCTATAGACAAAAATATACCTATCTTATTCTCTCCATACATATGCCATCTAACCCCAAAGTTTAATTGAGCAACGTTAATGTTAAATCAATTTTTGTTTCTAAATTTGATTGTGTTTACGTTTTTATCATCAAATGGATAGCCACAAGGTACAAAAAGGTGGCCAAAAAAAGGTGGGAAAAACAATGACAGGCAAAATGTGGCCCCTCAAACCATCCATTGAGAATGTTGATTAGAACAGTGTCAAATGGCTGCCAATTATTTGGTGTACTTATTTTGTCAACTAACCAAGCATAAAATGAGGAGAGTTCAAGATCCATGTTCTCACTGAACATAATTGAGATCAGCTATAACTACGAGGAAGTCATTGATACTAATTACAAGCAGCACAAGGAAAAAACCAAACAAGGGTAGGGCCTGAATTTGGATGTTAGTATAAGTCAAATATGGGCAATGTAAACAAAGGCTTTTTCTTGTACACAAAGGCATACAATGTGTCCTTCCAGAGCAGCTCCAGCTTGACCACACTTTCACATCCAAATTTGTGGAAATTTGGGGAGACTACCTATGCAAAGCACCACCTAGTTGTTTTTGAAAATGTGAAAGAAAGGAGAAATGATAGGGGAATGTGGAGGCTCAGGGACAAATACAAATACTGTCAAAGTGGCAGGAAAGAAAAGTCTGCCAAAGAAGAGTGTTTTAATGGAGAAAGGCTCTGAGAACACTGTCTGTCCTCTTTCGACAAATCCCTTGGAAAGAATGCCTGCTTTCTACACGACTCTCTTAATTCAATGCTTCTGCTCGTGAACAAATTTTAGAAAAGAAACCCACTAAAATCTCAATTTTGTTACCTAAACATTAGTGCAGATTGATTTATTTTTCTCTCTTTCTTGGCCTCCTCATTGTCTGTGCGTGCAGAGTACTAGAGGGGCTGATTACCGAGTTTTGACTGCCTCATGTGATGTCATGTGAATCATTATTGAGGCTAAAAAAAATTGTCATCGTTCGAGGAACTGTGTAAGGAATGATGAGAACTTAGAGATGGTAATAAATTCCAGATGTGTTCATTTTTAGCAGTGAAGGGATTTGAAAGGTGGTGTGAAAAGGCTGTAGGGACTGTCTGACATGGTGATAAAATAAGATCTCCGGTCCGTGACACCCAAAAACAGAGCTGCCCTTCAGAGGAGTTCTGTAAATGTACATGGCTATTGAGGTAGGGAATATGGCCTAGTTTTTTTATTCTGCTGCAGGTCTATATTGATTACAAGGCAGTAAAGAGGAGAGATAGAGAAAAGTGGCAGAAGATGGGTCTGTTAATGCAGAGAAGGAGGAGGAGGAGGCAGATGATCGGGTTTAAAATTATGCAGGAGGTGAAGAGTTTCAGAGGTTTTTACTGTATCAGTGTATTGCTGTTCTCAACATTATTGTTCCTGGCTTGTTATGGTGGATCCTCTTCTTTCATTGGTGAGTTTATTGACTGATTAGCCTCTGATCATGAAGAAGAAGCAGCAGGATATTAGATTGACTGAGTGTTTACTGTTCAGTAGACTGAATTTGTAGACTTGCATTAGATTGTTTTGGGTATTTGCAAGACTAGATAAATCACAATCCACAATGCACAATGTAGAGATAGGAAATAATTTGAACACTAAGAAGATTAGTAGCTTCTGCTCTTGCCTGTCTTCTGAGTTCTGCATTTATACAACACAGACCTGATTAACCATGGCAATGTTACTTGGGCATTTCTGTGAAACATCAACTCACAATAAATAACCAAACATTGAATACAATTGAGAAAACAAATGGGTCATTTTATGAAGATTTGAGATCCCAATTGCTCCATGGCAGCTTTATTAGAAGAAAATGTGTTAAATACCTGCTTTTTTTTCCTTATGGCTAGAGGGTTTCCCTGTTGATAAAGAATTCTGAATTTTACCTTGTGGTGATGGGTACCTAGGATAACCTAATTTGGCTTTCTCCTGTCTTTTTTTCATGCATTGTCACTCCAGTATTCTGATATTCAACGACAATTATGCCATTGTCATAGAATACATCCAAGTTCTATCTGATTTATGATTTCATTTCACCAAAAACTGATTTGCATTGCTAAAACATTATCTTGTGTTAATTCACGTTGCTTTTGTCTGTCATGCTTGGATTGGTTTCATTGAATCCAAACTCATCATTAACATTATTGTCAGTATTCTTACCATCTCTATTGGATAATGTAAGGCCACCAACTTACTGAAATCTATGGTAAAGCTTATTTTAATGCTCTTTCAATATTAGAACTCCTATTGCAAATCTTATCTACTAAGTTACTTCCCAATTGCAAAATGGCTTGGAACAATATGGGAAATGAACATGGTATTTTCATTTATGGGTATGCAATTAGAGGCTTAAAGACAGCCACAATGGCAGCAAATGCTATAACATAAAATGGGTGCTAGAACATGCATTCTAATATATCATGGCTGATCACAGAACTCCCAGTTCCAGACCATGATAGACTCTACAATGGAGTAGCTTTCAAGGATTTTCAGGTAATTCAATGGCCCTTTCTACTTTTAAGCTATATTACCATATTGTATGTTATTTCATAACTGCAAGTGTATCAAATTGTCTGTAATTGTTCATGGTGGCATTGTTTAACAAAAGATTTTCTGCAGCAAAACTACAGAATTGGAGGAAGAAGATTTCTGAGTGGACCAGGGTCCTCTCCACCTCGTTGCATCTCCAAATGTGGCAAGTGCACCCCATGCAAGCCTGTTCATGTGCCTGTACCACCAGGAACCCCTGTAACAGCAGAATACTACCCAGAGGCGTGGAGATGCAAATGTGGTAACAAATTATACATGCCCTGATTTACAAATTACTACCAACATTATAATAATATATCATTCATGACAGTATCATCATATACAAGTACTACCACTCCATGATGGTCTATATACAATGCATATACACAAAAGGAATCAGTACCACTGCTAACCTTGTGGGGCTCGATAAGGATATATACACAGGACCTCCACATGGTACTATGCCTAGCACCTTGTCTTATACCGACCCTATGTTAAGAAAAAATGAGTATGACTGTAAATTTCTTTTTGTTTTACAAATTCTTTGGTTCATCAGAGCAAAAGGACAAAATGCACTGTGTACTGAATTCATGATAAGGCCTGCCTTTGCAGTCCGCTTTACAAAATTTGGATTGATCAATCAGTTCATTCTGCAGAAAATATATGGGAACCACAGTACTGTTAAAACTTTAATCTTGACTTTCAGTTGAAGTAATTAATCCCATTATAATTGCATGTTTGAATGTGCTAAGTCAAGTGTTGAGAATCGAAAGCGAGGCTGGCAAAAGGCGAACGTTTTCAGGCAGCTGTACTTACACAGTTGTCGGATTTGAAACCAACGGCTCTTCTTAATGAAAGCTGAGTGTTTTCTGTCTTATGTACAGTTGGAAAATTTTGTCACTTACATCATGACTGATAGATTACTGAAGTGATGTCTGTAATGACATGTTTTGTTTGACTGTTTCTGGGTTTTTCCCAAAGTAATATGAGATTATATGTATCATCATCATTGGAGAATCCTATGGGATTTTCTGCAATCAAGTTCAGTAGGTTTAGAATGGAAAATATATATCAGGATTTTTTTTAGCAGGGAATTTCCTGACATTAAATTAGCAATTAGTTAGGGGAGAGGAACATGTTTCAATTGTTGTTATAGCATTTGTTGATTTAATGTCCAATATTTTTAACAATATTGAACCAATAGTCGTGACTCTAAAGTTGTTATTGTTGATGACTACTCATAATTGAATGAAATGTATTTTTTAGATCGAAAAAGCAACAAATCGTGTGATGCCACATCAGCGCACCTATAAAACATGATTTAATGCACAAGTATCGGTCTCACTTTTTTTTTGGGTCTTTTAGGACACCTCAACAAAAAGCATGCTGATGTGGCATCGTATTTGATGATGTGGCCTTGAAACCTTAGTTATAAGCGGGGGACTTGCCAAGTAAGCTGCCCTAAAAAATTGGGAGTGATTTGAGATTTCCACGTAGGATTTTAAGAAGTGCGAGGTTAGGGTGCTCAGGGTCCTCTCCCCTAATTAAGAAAATGAGTCTCAAATTAATTCTTTCTTAGATGATATGATTGTTGATAAGTAGGAGGTATTTTCTACAGTGTGTCAAATTATCATGAGAGATGGGTTCTTGTGAACCACTACTAATGAAACATGGGTCAATGACTCGAAAAAGTACACAGTTGAATCTTCATAGCAATATATGATATGATTATTATTAAATATAATTCAAAATATAAATTCCTCACTAATTACTATTTTATTTTTATTTTTTCTTTTCTTTTGAGAGATAAAATTGTATCATATGGCCTTTTATATTCTACAAATATAAAAATTATAGAATAAATTCAAATTATTTTTTATTGATATAAAATAAACTTTTACTTCAAATATTAGTGTTGTGGGAAATTGTAATTCCTTTAATTTTATTTAATACTAAGAATTTCTAATTACATGTAGTTTTAAAAATATTTAGTTGGAAAAAAGCAAAGGAAAGAAAGAAGGTTTACAAATTTGAAAAAGGGAAGAAGTTGTGGGTTAGAGATTGTTGGATAAGCGTTGTATATTTTTATGTTTAATAGTTAGTGTGGGATCAACCATTCATTTTTTACATGATTTCATACAATGCATAAACTGTTTTCAATGTCCTTATTTATATCCCCACATACTTTAAGGGTAAAGTAAGAGATATTCATTATTGTCTTGTTTTTCATTATTCTACAGTTTTTGTTTTATATTGTATAGGCATTATTTCTATTGTACAAGTTCAATAGGTTTCTTTTTTCTTAAAAAAACACAAGTATTCACTTTTTTCCTTTACTTTCTTATTAGAGAATCTTAACAATTTAACATTTCCAATTGAACTAGACCAAAAAGACTTAAACCGAATTGCAGCAAGGAATTATTCTCTTAAAATGAACTTCTTTTCCAATCTCATTAACCTAAATAATAGAATTTTCAAATTTTAAATAATAACAAACCACCATGCTAATAGTGGCATAATATGATGGTTAAGTTGTTGTAGTGTTGTTCTTGCCATCAAGGTTCAAACCCCATTGGGATGTAATTGTTGAATGTTTAAATTGGGGATGAGGTCCCCCATTTATGACCTCACCAATTCATAGCTCCAGATCAAAAGCATTTACCCCTTAAAATAATGAAAAATCGTGCTCCTCCCTTTAAAATAAAAAATAACAAACCACCATATAATTAATCTTTTCACTAGTGATTTGGCAAAGTCATCTAATTTTTTTGGTGATTTGATTGACTAAGAGTTTCTATAGCGTTTTATTAGTATTTAAATTAAAAAATGAGAATCATAGTCTATACCTTTGTATACTTTTCTCATAAGATATTCAACGCTATATGTTGTATATATGTCTTCTCTCCTCCTAGTTCTTTGAAACTTATATTCATACCAATAATCTATGCCTTGTATCTTTTTGTAATAAGATATTCAACCCCCACTATTGTATATATATGTCATCTCTCTTCCTAGTTCTTTGAAATTTATATTCATAGCAATACTCCTTTCAATTCCTTATATTAGGATTTGGTTTTTTATTTTCTTTTGAAATTATAGTAAATGTGTGAGTTCTTTAAAATTTTATTTTATAGTATTATTTAAAAAAAAAAAATTATTGAGATTTTGTTTGTGTTTTTAATATCATGGTTAAGGTAGGTTTTTTAAAGAGCACATACTCTTATATATAGAGAAAGGAGAATAAAAAAGTACAAACAAAAAAACAAAAAAATATAGTGAGACAAATAACAACAAATTAATGTTTAAAAGAAAATAAGTAATTTTACACTATAATGTGCAATTGAAATAAAACAATATAATAACCACTCCAGTTACTACCATTTTTTTAAAAAAAAAATTATTACACCTTCAATATCCTATCTTGATCGACCAAGAAACCTCTTTCCAAATAGAAGAGCTAGTTTCATAACTTTACTCAACCATAGCCAATGGTAGTAACTCTATACCATAGTGGTACAATCGTTTACTAAATAAGATAAGATCACATAACAAGATAAATCTCTAGATCCAAACTTGATCCTTGAGGGTTCATTCAAGATGGCCCTATCTACATATCCCTTTCTAGGAATTAGAGGCATCATAGTTCACATGCCAAAATAGAAGACTTTATCCACACAATCCACATAGAGACCAACTTATACGTGCATCGCATATAGACACAGTGATTATCTAGAAAAAAGGGAAGTCATGCTAATATTATTACAAGGATCTTTCCCTTTACGTAGTTCAATAATATGAAATATTTAAGTATGTCGAAGCTAGAAAGAATAATGTTAATGCATCCCATACTACATTGAGTCCCCTCCTTCACAATCGATGTCAATTATGATGATGAACAAGCATCTCATACTAGTTGTTGTCATCATCAGCAAGGTCACAAGTGTAATGACACACACACATGAGAAGTGAGTAATAATAATTCTAAGCCCCCTTAATCATATACATCATCATACAAATAGATAAGTTATATAATCAAGTTGTCTTATGGTCTTACCTTGGACTCAAAACTAGTGCCTCTACTAACAATTACCTAGATTGATTTGATAATCGCAACCTTGAGAACCATACCTCAAGAAAATAAAACAAAGAAGGCGCATTTACATTTATTTTGATACAATAATTTGGCAATATTTTTACTCTTGAGGCATGTAGATCTTGGCATCCATCACCTACATGCTACAAGAGAGGGAATGTCTAAACCTTATAAAATTGGGCATCCCATAGCATCTACCACTTGCATGTCATTGTTGAAACCTAACTAGCTTTGTTGAAACCTAATATAGCACGCTCCTTGACTCCTATCGTGTTGAACTCATAAAGTCCATTTCTTAATCCTAGTTGTGATGCTAAGAAGTTGACTTCTATATCAATCTCATATCATCATTATGACATTCAAGAACTACCAAAACATTGATCTAAAACATACTATCTAAAGGGCTTACACCCTAGTCTATTTAATCTAGCCGCATTACTCTAAATGGATCCATTAAACTATACAATGGTCATATAGTTCGTGGAGTCAAAATTCATCACACAAGTAACACATTGAACCCACATTAGTTGGCCTTTATCTACTCACATACATAAATTTATAAACTCATAAAATAGTCTCAAAGGTCTTTTAATTCATTCAATTGTTACTTAGAAATATAAAATGTCTATTAGATAGAAGTCAAACCTAACATAGTGACTATAAACACTAAAATAAATTTTCTTTCATCTATCATTATTTTATCATTAAATTATTAATAATATTCATCATCATTATCCATTATTCTTAGTTCATAATTTTTTTAAAAAAAAATTGGCAAAAGTGGCAAGCCACTGATATATATTATTAATTTAAATAGAACAATACAAAATACTGGTTCTGGGGAGCATACCGGCAGGAAAGAACCAGTAAGAAAACCTCTGGTTATAGCTCTGAACGTATAAAGATTACAAAATATGTTGATAATCCAAAAAGTAGCAATCTCCTAATTAACCCCAAATAGTCGTTTCATCCAAAGTACAAAATATGTTGATAGTTCAAAATATGCTAATAGTTCATAATTATTTAATTAAATGATTCTAATTATTTGATTAAATGATTCTAGTTATTTGATTAAATGACTATAGTTATTTGATTAAATAATTCTAATTAGTTAATTAAATCATTCTAGTTATTTAATTAAATAATTCTAATTATTTAATTAAATTGAACTACTACCTCATATAATCCTTGTTTAAATAAAAATATTATTATCCACCTTATATTTATCTATTATCCATCAATAAACAAATTAAAATCATGAATTCAACTTAATACATACACTAATTATTCATTAAAAATAAATAATTAATCCTCAAATTCCACTTTATCTAGTTAAAACAACCAAATCTTTTTAGTCTACTTAGTCATACATCTAGTCAACTCATTCATCTAATCCTCATGCAATCACTTAACTCTTGCATCTATTCACTTCATTCATCCATGCAATTAGTTGACTAATCCATTCACTTAATTAACTATTCCATGCAAATACTTAACTCCTAACTTCCTCCATGCATTCACTTAACTGCTTCACACAAATATTAAACTTATTAATCAATTATGCTAACAAATCAATCAAATTCAAGTTGACTAATAATCATTCTTTTAATTAAAAATTAAAATAATTTTCAACTCACGTAAGCTTGCCACCTCTCCTCATCAACTCCACTAATCTTGGATTAGACTCACCATTAAAGAGTTAATCTCAATCATTCATTTCTATTCCTAAAAAACTATCAACTCAACCTATTATTAATCATTTCATCAATCCAATATTTAATACAATAATATTTATACATTTCATAATCTAGTGAATGTTAAGGTTATGTTGACAAAAGAAGCACCTCTATTTTTATTGGAGTAATTAGATGGGTATTACATTGGTTTTGTGGTGGTGTATTGTGAAGTGTGCGAGTATTTCTCTAATTTTTCTAGTTTGGTATTTTATATACATGGTTTTGGGCATAAAGAGGTCTTTCCACTAGCCCTTTCACATATGTTATTTCATGGTTTGTTGTTCCTTTGTTATTTGGTGGTGATTACACCATGGTTTGTTCTCTTCCTCTTCTCCTTAGATTCTAAGCAATAGTGATGGACAGTCATCTATTTCATGATCATCCAGTCACCACATATGTCATACTTAACAATTTGTGTTTTTCTCATAGTTGTTCTTAGGTCTATCCTAAGTGGAGCAACTCTCTTATCTCCTTTGAGGGTTAGGAATTCCTTCCTTATGTTTCCTTCCCTAGAATAATAAGTACACCAAATTTTTATTCCTTGTTAACTAGTTTCTTGTTTAGCTAGGCTTTCTTATTTAATTTATAGTTTTTCTAATTCTAATTTTAATCTTTCTATTTCCTTATTTTTGTAGCTTTGTCTTGTCTTCTCCATATTTGAGCTTCCATGTGGTAGGTTAATATCACTTATTTTGAGTAGGTACTAAATATCCTTCCATCCAATAGTTTTCTAATTTATGGTGTTAATCAAGTAATGAATCACTCAATATATTATTTTCAATTAAAGGTTCTTCTAAATTCCTAGACACCTCTTTAAATCTACAATCATAATATTCAATAGATTCACCCTTTTCCTATTGCTAGAGTAAAATAGGTTATCACCTAATCAATTAATTAATCATTAATTGATTAATTAGGTCCCCTTTTTCTTTATTACACTTAAGCTAAACTTAGGAGTGCTTCTCTATATTTAGGTCATGTGTTTTTTTGTCTCATAGCATAAGATGAGGACACTTGCCATGATCTAATTATATCCTCACTTAAGGTTTCATCTAGGGTTGTTTTTTTATTTTATAAGAATTCATTATTGTACATTGTAATCATCCAAATTGATCCAGTCTATTTAATAAAGAAGCTCAATCATGGAGCCCTTTTGGATCAATTATTTTCTCAAGGTTGCATAGCACAAGAAATGGATTTTTCTCTCTTCATGTGATAATATTTTTGGTTGTAGGTGTGAACATGATCATGAACTAAGCTAAACATGATTGAATTACTAGAATTAAACCAAGTATTTAAGATAATTAAGTCATGCTCCCAATGAAATTCTTTAAAATATTAAATTAAGAAGCCATTAAAATATCAAATATCAATGGAATGCTTAAAGGAAACCTAATTAATACATCAAACCTCATCCTATTAGGGGATTGGTGTTGTTGATTTGGAATGTCAGCCCTTTCCCAAATCCTTGGTTGAAACAAGCTTGAAGATAATGCAATTGATGGAAAATTAATAGAAAATGGATGCAAGATTAGCTAAATTGATGCAAATGGATCAAATGTTCATGTGAATTTCTATGAAAATAACTATAATGTAGGTGCTCTTGATGAATGTGGATGGATTGTGCAAGAAATGGAAGCTATATATAGGAAAATTGAGTGAATCAATGGTCAAGATCAATTTGCTTAATCAATGGATGCAAATCAAGAAGAGGAATTGGCATGGATCAAGAATTCAATCCCTGGATGAGATTGAAAGCTGACATGGATTGATGAATTTAATCAATGGTTCAAATTGATTTGAAGAAACACAAATCCTAAAGTTTAGAAGGAATGTGCAAGATATTTCCATTTAAGAGGGAAATTGTTTGAATTTGAAATGGAGGAATATTCCATGGGAATATTTCTTTGCAAGTGGGAGAAATTGGAGGGATGAAAGAAATTAGTCAATTAAATAATTAGAATATTATTTAATTATGCATGGTGAAGGAATTAAAAGATTTAATTAAACAATTAGCTCATTTAATTAAAAGAGGGATTAGTGACATAATTTAATTAAATAATTTAGATTATTTAATCAAATAAGAGGACTCAGGGAATTTAATTAAATAATTCAAATTATTTAATTAAATAGGATGAAAATTTGTTTGAAAAGGGTGAATTAACCTAATAACTCAATTATTCAATTAATAGGAGAAAATGATGAATTTAATTAAACAATTAGGATTATTAAATAGTCGAAAGTAGTAAATCAGGACAAAAATGGTGTTAATAATCAAATTCAGATGCATAATATCGATCAAGATGATTTTAATTGTCTACATTAGGTAATTTATGGGAGTTGTGGGTTCACTATCAACTCCAACAAGGTATTAGAGTACCAAATCTCTAACTTATTTAGTTTTTGAGAGATTCAATCTTGAGAAAAAAATCAACTCATAGTAGAGAAAAATGAGCATCATTGTTGTGTCTAGAATAACTAAAAGCCCTCATATCACCTATCCAAATGCTCAAATCTGAGCAATTGAAAGAAAGGAAAAAAATAGGATCATTGAATTTTGTGCATAAAATTTGTATAGTAGAATTTAGTACACATTTTTCATTGATATAGGTCAAATTTGTGTAGAAAAATAGTAACAAAATATAGGAAAACCCAATGGTCAAAAAAAATTTGGCAAGTTTTGATGCAAGAGCATCTAGTGGTGAGCATCACCCAAAAATAAATTGTGTTTTGTTGTTTTATTTAGTTGTTTTGGGTCTCATGATGACACTTAATGGGTGTAAAATAGTAAGAAGTCTAAAAAGGTTAAAAATGGTCACATGTTATTTTTAGGAAGTCAACTTACACCAACATGTATGGACCTAAAAATTTATCCCAAGGATCAAAATTGAAAAATGAATCTAGTGGTAAGAGAATCATATCAATAACTTGTATTGTTTGGGAGATATTACAATTTTTGTCTCAATAAATTCCTCCAATAAAGTTTTAAACTCAAATTTGAAGTCCTTAGAAGCCTCATAAAATCTTGAAAAGTGGATGTTGTAGATCTCTTCACGAGTTTTCCAACAATATATTATAATAGTAAATCAAACACCCAAGTCAAAAGTTATGGATCTAGGAAGTTGTGCCACCAAAATGTGAATTTCAAATGAAATATCTTCTTGAGTAGGAAAACAAATGGCTCAAATTTTGGGTGTCAAAACAAAAGGAGTTACACTTTCCAAAACATTCTAAGGCAATTATCGGTGTCAAATAAAGGGTTGAATGAAGGTTACAGGGGGCGGCTCCATTAGTGTAGATTGCACGGCTCCAAATTGTAGAGTTTTCTTAGAGAGTTGATTTTCTTTATAGCGAATCAAACCCATGTGGATGTAGCATTGTAATTTTTTGAATCTTTAATTCCATTTTTTGAAAGAAATTACAAGTGGGTTGTTTTCATTCCTATATTTTTTGTGTTAATATATTTTGTTGTGTTATGTGTGGGTGTTGGATGGAGTAGCCCTTCATCAAGCTTTTATATAGTAGTAGTTAATATTTTTTAAAATCTAGTGGGTTCATTAATTTATTCGGTATACAACTTGTGTAAGCATTTTGGAGGGTTGAATTTAGGTTTGTTGACAAGTTCAAATTTTCTACCACTCTTTTGTTTACTGTTGCATTCCAATTGGCCAACATTGGGGTCATAGGCCATTGTTATATCAGAAATTGGGGGCCTTTGGTTTTAGCCCCTTGCATTTTTTATTGGAAAGCACCACCCACAAAATTGGTAACACTTCCACATAGTGTCACCCAGTATCCTCCTTGTCAACTATGTTTGGGAAGTAGTCATAAATTATTTTCCTAAACACCTCCTCACTAGCCCACCACTAACACTTCACCCCATCACCACATTTCCCATAAGTTTTCCACCCATAAAAGGATTTATCACTACTCATCTATAATCGGGTCACCACCAAATCAAGTGGTGCCACCTATATGTAGCCCACCAGCCAATAGACCCCTTCAACTTTCCCTAAAGGTAGCTTACTTTTTCTTTTTGGCATAACTTGGGCATATGGTGTTGTATTTTTGCAAAAAATATATCATCCAAAATTTGGTTTCAAAGTCATATGGTGTCAAATTCATATCATCATTTTCTACTTCTTAGCTCACAAATATTTTCTTGTATCTCTAATGTTCATCATTCTTGCAGCATTAGAAAGGTATTTTAAATGTCTTCAGATCTATCCATGCACTTTTTTTAGAATCTTCCCTAGGTATTATTTATTTATTTTATTATTATTTCATACTATAGTCAATTACTTGGACATCTTGGCACCTAGAAATTATTTACTTTCCTTAGATTACTTCATTTGATATGATTTGTGTGTATTGAAATTATTGTTCTTTGATTTTATCATTTGAGGATGTATCATAGGTTTTTATATTCATCCTTATGTGGTACTCTTGGAAAATGATAATTATAAGTCTTAGAAAAATAGCATCTCAACACATCTCAAGTGGCTTAATCTTTTGTCTTATATTTATGAACTCATACTTAAACTAGAAACACCAAAGAGTAGATCAACTTGGGGTAACATCATTGACCATTTTTTAGGATTGATTTATTCTAGTGTTGATTAAGACACTATGTGTTGTACTAGACATTGATTATCCCCACACACTTTGGACTTATAATGGAGAGGATTCACTACTCCTAAGTCTTTAGGACAAGGAAGATTCTACAAGGAGCATATATCTCTCTATTACCTCAAGGATGAAAGCTCAAGTGGCGAGGTACAATTAAGGGAGAGTTTAAACTATGTTTTTTGGGTTTTTTGCATGTTTATGGAAAGAGACTTTAGAGTCTAAGTGAATAGACCTTAGAGGTCTTAGGATATAGACAAAAAATACCTCAGCCAAAGGATGAAAGTGCAGACCAAGGACAACAACACATTACACTAGCATCTTTGTGGCACGTTGGCATCTCGTACGAACTAGAGACAGAGTCAACTACTAGAGAAACCTAGGATCTCCTAACTACCTAAAAACTAAAGTCTGACATTTTAACTAGTTTAAACATGATGTTAAAATGTAGAGAAGTATAGCAAAAATAATACTTAAACAACAAGTAAATAAACTATTAAGCATAATGACAAGTAGTGGAAGAAAAAGGATTAACTCACGATAGGTCCAGCCTCCCACAAGCACCTCACGAACAACCTACACACACAAAATAAGGAAAAGTGTTGGGGCTACTTTTTGGCACTTTCCTTGTTCAAACCCTCACTTAGGTGTTTCCACCTCCACAGACAACCAAATAGGCAATGATATAAAAAATAGATAAAATAAGTGATAAGACAAGACGTAGGATATGCAAGATAACAAGTATGTTATTCAATAACAATGTTAATGTAATGAAATTAAATTTTACCCTCCCTCCAATGAGCTTGGTGAATTTGATAGGAAGATTAGTTCCTTTGAAGCTTGAGACAATCATGCAAGAATGTGGTGTAGAGAACTTGAACCTGTAAGAATGCAAGGTGTAGAGCTACAAGAAGAGAGCTAGATCGAAGAGAATGTGAGGATGAAGTGTTAGAATGAGAGTGTGAGATTGAATTACTAGAATGGAATAGAATGAGAATGAGAGGGAATAATATGGTCAAATTACATGCCAAAGAGTTGTTCCTATGTGTGACTGCAATTGCAGAGGTGTTACACTTCACAAGAAGGTGATAGTGTAATGTCACAAATGTCATAGGATCAAGAATCCTATCAGGATGTTCATGCAGCATGTAGGTGTCTATGCGATGTGGAAGAATCCAAGACAAAAATTCCCCCACTGACAAAAAATGACAAGGCATGGATGAAAATGAAGGCTAGGAAGGTAGGTTGCATTATCATCTTATTAAGCCAAAGTGAAGATTGATGTTAGGTGAAATTGCATAAGGGTGCAATTTTATGCCATGAAATTATTCCCCCACTTTAGTGAGCATATGTATCAAAACATGTGTGAGCTAAAGTAGAAACAAATTGAAGAGAATATACCCAGGATGAAGAGGAAGCGAACCTTCAATCTGGTATATCTAACATGAAGAAGCTCCATCAAAATGTGAAGAGGAAACAATTCTTCAATCTTGCAAAGTTGTTTGCAATCTCACCACAAACATGTTAGCTATGGACAAACATGTTAGGAAAAAAAGAAAAAAATAAGACATGAAAAAATTCCATAAACTGGACATGACAATTTGATCAGATAAAAGATGGTGTTGATAAGTATGACTAGCATGGCTAGAGACCATACGACAAGCATATAGGCTTGTGGTTGTTGTAAACTATGTTACAAGATAGGTCTAGTCAAGTTTCCCCCAAGCTAGACGACGAGACATAAGACATCAAGGAATCCTTTTGAATTTTTTTGAAAATTAAACATATATGATAGCCCCCTATAGAATGATGTGTGCTACACAAAGGAGCACATGGCATTCTGAGGAGAAGAGAAAGACAAGAGATGATGTGGCATGAGATACATGGCTATATATATTTGTGGAATGTTGTCACAAAAGAGACAACACATAGAAACCACAACATCACGAAGAAGAAAAGCAAAGATGAAGAAATCAAGAGCACAAAGAGAATTAATTATTCAGGATTAGAACTGCTCATAGATATAGCTAGATAAGTATAATATAATATATACATATGAACTGTCATCACCCCCCAAATGTATCAAAATGAGAAGAAGAGCACATGAAGATAAAATAAAAATAAAAATTGGTTCAATATGGAAGAGGCCTAAATTCCCCAATGCTTTGCATTGTCCCCGATGTAAAAGTCAAAATTTACAATATATAGAAGAATGATGATACAAACAAAAGAATTGCATGATAGATTTCCTCTCATGTATCCAAGAACCTACAAGGGTAGCAAGGGTCCTCTAGGAGAGAGCACAAACATATATAGACAAGCACAAGGAAACAAAAACAATCACAAAAAGCTAATCTAAAGATGAAGAAGAAGGTGCTACTCTAATCCAACTCAACCAGTAGGTCATCCTAATCCCAATCTAGATCATTATATGGGGAGAGAAAACAAGCCTGCAGGGGAGGGATAGTTAAAGTGGCACCGGCCGACTCACCTCCAACAAGGGATAAGGAAGAAGACCCCTCGAGCTCTTTATCACTAAGCTTTTGTGAGACTAAATTCATCAACCTAGTGAAGATCGAGGACAGAGTTAGAATATCCTCCAAAAAATTGAACATGTACTTTTTAGGAGTGGCATGGGGCAACTAAACAAGAGGAGGAAAAGACACATGAGATTCAGTGTTATCCTCAAGAAGAGGGGAGTGACAAACTCCAAGGATGCAGGTGCTACCTCTATCACAAGGTCGACGATGCAATCCAAAGTAGAACAAGACTCAAGAGGTAGAGATATTTTTTTTCAACCATCGCTCAAAGCGAGGTCACTCTTCGACTTGTGCTTCAACAGAAGATGTGGAATCCTCACAGCTAAAGTGGAAGCAGGAGAGGGAGATGAATCCATAGAGGACACCACCTTTGTGAAAGTCATGTCTACGAGCTATGAAAAAGGAAGAATATCAAGAAGAGGTGGCTTCGCAGAGGGAGTGATCAACACCTACACCCTTTTAGGGGGAGGTTCATTAGGGTCTGCTAACGAAGCAAGAAGAAGGACTGAGGCAATGGGAAGTAAGGTAGAACAATAAGTAGAGACAAGAGAAATAGAAATAGGAGTAGAAGAAGAGACTAAAGGATCCTCTTAAATATTTTGTGAGGCAGCATGGTCCTTAGCCAAATCCTTTTGTCAGAGCTTATGCTCATTCTCAAGCCAATTACGATAGTTGTGGGCACTAGATTATGCAACCTAAGAAGAGGTCGGGGGATCCTGCTCTACCGGAGGAGCAATCTCCACAACCATTTCCTATGGAAGGGTGGACTCCTAAGGAGGATCAGGAGGAGGCACGAAGACAAAGAGAGATAGGCATCCCAATAGTGAGCCCCTTTCATTTTTTTCCTTGGGAGTGGGTGGAGGAATAGGAAGAGGCCTCAAAGGCTGAAACACAAGAACAACTCCATGGGAATGCTTCCCTTTGCCATAAAGGGTGGGTCAGGGAATCGTGGGGAGAACTGGAAGCTAAAAAACTTGAGGCTTCGCCTTCCACAACATGGATGTTGTCCTTTTCATGTTCCAGTAATAGTAGAAGGAACAAAAGACACCACCAAAGGTTGGGAAGAAGAAGCATAAGGTGCATAAGAAGAAGAAGAAGGGGAAGGCCCAAGGGAAATAATAAGCTTGTCTTTTCCCTTTGGAGGGGTAGAGGACGAAGCATGTTGTTATGCATGCAAGGAGGCCTTCAAAGAGATAGCCTGACTAGATGGAGGAAAACCACCCTTTTGCACTGAGACCCCTATCTTATACCTGAAATAAGCTCTATATAAAAGATCCCCTCTGGGAGGCAAGGGTCCAACCGGAGTGAGCCAAAAGTGGTTGAGGAAGAAGCCCCCATGTGGTACCAATGGTTTATATCCATTATCCTAGATAGTATGTATAGTACACTCATGGGGAAACTTCAGACATTTATGGACTACCCATGCAACTACATTCATGGAGGCCAGCCATGGAATTCCTTGCCTCACTTTGAACAAGTTAGGCTCAAGAATCACAACAAATGGGACTTCCAAGATCTTAGGTCCTACTAGGACTGATAGAGAAATAGAGCCAATAGGCACAATAGAAAACCCATCGTTCATGCGGACGGTAGCCTATGATTCATCATACTTCTCCTTATGTAAATTATTTATAAAAAGGGTCTCCTCCATAATGACATTCATGCGACTCAAAGGATCAACCATAAGGCCTATTACAACATTATCATTAATACGAGCAGGAATGTATAACAAAGAGACCTCCTTGTTCAAAGGTAGATCATGTGAAGTGAATGTAATATTAGGAATAGAATTCACATAATCTAAAGGAGTAATACGAGTAAATGAGACTATGTTCACATAATTAGATGGGGTCAAGTCATAAGAAGAAGAAGATGAAGTAACCAAATTAGTGGAATGAGACAGGAATGGATCTGTGTAGATCTATAATTGGCTATTGGGATTCGCTATAGAATTGTTTGAATTTTTATTCCTACCATCGAGTCGGATTGTCCCATTATTGATGTGGTCCTAAATCATGTGACACAAATGAACATATATCTTTGTATCATGTCTTGATACTCGATGGTATTGGCAGAACTTATGTGCACCATACCACTAGGATATGACTCAAACAATGATCTAATATCTCATAGAGTTATTATTCCATATTTTAAAAAAAATTGTAAGACATTATTATAAGATTCTGATAATTTAGAAAATATTTTGTTTTGTCCTATATAATTTTTATCTGTGAGAACATATACCATGTTTTCCACTACTTTTTTCTTTCTAGATTCTCCAAAGACTGACATGGATGCTCGACCATCTTGATGGGAGTGCGAGGATGAATCCCCGTACTATGCAACTTCTTGTTGGTACTCACCTAGAGCGGCACACAAATTCACAAAGGACATATATTTCATCAATAGAAATTTATCTCTTAGCCCTTGTTGTAGATTTCCAATGAACACTCTTTCTACATCAAAATCAGGCAAGGTATAGGAGATTTGAGAAAACAAGGCTTGATAATGAGCTATAAAAAATTTCACCTTCTCATGAGGCCCCTGCTTACACTAGACAAGATCAAAAAAGGTGACCTTTAGCCCAATGTTAGCCTAAAACTGATGGAGGAATTGATTTACCAACTGATCGAAGGAGAAGATAGAATTATCAAGAAAGGAGCAATACCACTCCAAAATAGTGTTCTTAAGAGAATGTGAGAATAATTTTTCTAGAAGTGCATCATGGTGAAATAAACCATACACATGGCGTTAAAGGACGATACATGAGTATGTGGGTCCCCACATCAACTGTACTTTTCAAACTTTGGAATTTTCACCCCTTGCGAGATGGAAGTGTTTAGAATAGTAATAGAGAATTTACTACAATGACAGAAGGGTTGGAACATCGACTGAGAAGATGAACTAGTCAAATTCACCAGTTGAGTCTGCATTTGTCCCATGTTTTGTAGGAGAGAATTAAGGACGATGTCAGTAGATGAAGTATGACTAATGGATCCACCACTAGCACCAACACTAGCAAAGCCATCGGCACTAGCACTGATAAAGCCACCAACACCACCATTGATAGAGCACTAGCACCAAAGGTAGAGACATTTTGAGCTCCTGATGTAAAATCATTAAAGCCTAGAGGAACTCAATTTACTTTGATCATATGAAACTCCTCAAGCGCAGAGGTGGTAGTAGTATTTGTAGAGGGACCTGTGTCAAGCATGCAAACAAACACTCCAAGCATTAGGATATTTAGCTATTGGCTAGCGATCTACGATCTGACATCTTGGGTATTACCCAAGATGGAGGTTTAGGATGGGAACAGAGTATCTACAATATTTTCTATGCTACAAAGGAGCTCTAAGCCCCTTCAATATTTAATCAACAAATTCCTTAGATTTTCAATAACAGGAGCTATTTGAGCATAAGTATCATCTCTTGCCAAAAACCTTGTGAACTCTTCATGTTTCAATTCCAACAAGTGAATTTTCTCTACAGGGACCCTGAAAGCAACTTCTTCCTCCAAGGAAGAGGAATATTTTGAGGGTGAGGTAGGAGGGGTAGGAGCATGGGTTACAAATTCATTGCAAGGTGGGGAAATCTAAATGGAATCCCTATTGAATACTCTTCAATAGTCGGGTTGGTATGAGGAGGACTAAACCTTCTAGACCCCATATCTATGTTTTGATAGCTTCTTCTAACATGTCCAAAGGTGGTCAATTGGGTCATAAATATCATAAAGGACATTACAACATGCTACCAACTACACATCTTAACACGAGAGAAGAAAATTTTTGAGATAGAGACTAGGAGGAAGAAAGTTCACATCGGGTTCACCAAAATGTAATGGAGAGGATTTGCTACTCCTGATTCTCTAAGACAAGGAAGAGTCTACAAGGAGTAGAAAGCTCTCTATTACCTCAAGGACAAAATCTCAAGTGATGGGGCACGGTTAAGGGAGAGTTGAAACTATGTTTTTTTGGTTTTTTGGATGTTTATGGAAAAGAGACTTCAAAGTCTGAGTGAATAGACCTAATAGGTCTCGAGAGATAAACAGATAGGCCCTCAACTATAGGATGAAAGTGCAAACCAAGGATGACAACATGACACATTGGTGTCTCTATGGCGTGCTAGCATCTTGTACAAACCAGAGACAAATTCAACTACCAGAGACACTTAGGATCTTCTAACTACCCAAAAGCTAATGTCTAATAGTTTAAATAGTTTAAATAGAATGCTAAAAATGTAGATAAGTACAACAAGAAGAATACATAAACAAGTAAATAAACTATTAAGCAAAATGACAAGTAGTGGAAGAAAAGGGATTAACTCACGGTAGGTCCAACCTCTCGCAAGCTCCTCATGAATAGCCTACACACAAAAAAATAGGAAAAGTGTTAGGGTTACTTTTTGGGGATTGTCTTGGTCAAACCCCCACTTTGGTGTTTCCACCTCCACGAACAACCAAATAGATAATGATATAGAAAAATAGATAAAGAAGTGATAAGACAAGACATAGGATATGTAAGATAACAAGTATGCTATTCAATAATGATGATAATGCAATGAAAGTAAATGTTACCCTCCCTCCAATGAGCTTGGTGAAGCCAAGAGGAAGAGTAGTGCATTTGAAGCTTCAGATGTTCATGCAAGAACATGTTGTAGAGAGCTTGAACCTGTACGAATGGAAGGTGTAGAGCTATAAGAAGAGAGCTAGATCAAAGATAATGTGAGGATGAAGTGTTAGAATGAGAGCATGTGAGATCAAATTTCTAGAATGGAATAGAATGGGAATGAGAGGGAAGAATATGGTCAAATTGCATGCTAAAGAGACATTCTCGAGAATTCCTGCGACTATAGATCATTACACTTCGCAGGTAGGAGACACTGTAATGTCCCAATGGCCACAAGATCAAGAATCATGTCAAGGCGTTGGTGTGGCACAAAAGTGTCCAAGATAAAAAAATTCCCTACTGACATAAAACAACAAGGCAGGGACAAAAATGAAGGCTAGGAAGGTAGGTTTTCACATTATTGTCTTATTAAGCCAAAGTGAAGGTTGATGTTGTATGAAATTACATAAGGGTGCAATTTTATGCCATAATAGGACTAGACTTTGGGAGATCCATGGAGACCCTCATATCTCTTTATTCCTTAAGGATCCTACTATATATTGTTGCATTCCCCTTGATGATATATTGCATACCATTTAATGATGATAATTTAGAGGAGATTGTGAATATCACAAGTCTTACATGTTTTGGTTGTTCAAAGGCTTATCTCTTTACTCCCACTCTTCATATTCAAACCCAATCTCCATATTTTATTATTCCTAATCATATTAGAATTGCCACATCCATGGCCCCTATTAATTCACTGCAAAAAAACATTCATCATCTTCCATACACAACTCCTTGGGATTCACATCTATCAAAAATATCATCCTTGTTTGCAGAGTCTCACATTACAGATCTAAAGGATTATTTTCAAGACATTCATCTCCTCTTTCATTGCAACCACATCATCTCTATTATCCCATCATCATTATGTTTGGAGACTGTTCTATATCAATTTTCATAGTATTTTTTATTTTACGTCATCTCATTCTATCATGTGGATATTTGAGAAATTCTTAGAGACACACATTTGTATTTGGATTACCTATTCATCCAACTTATGGGAATGGCTTCTCCAATCACCCATGAATTTTTGTCTTCCTAAGAGGAGAAATGTTATTTGTGGGCAGTGGATCATGTTGTCTTTAGGCTTTCATCATTGGCATAGGAGCTATTTTTATGAGGGGACTCATATTTTCATCTTCTCTCTCATACTAGGTGGAAATCTATTATCCTAGAAGTAGTCCTCAGGAGATTATATTAACTCCTTATTTCCTTCTTTCATTAGTACACATTTATTGTATTTTCTCTCTTTTGGAGAGGATTTTTTCCTATGATATTTTCTACTTTTCTCTAACTGTGAGAGATTTATCTATTTATATATGGCTACCTCATTAGGCCTTGTAGTTGGGACCCACCCATGCATCCATTCATGTATTCTTCATTAGGATTTCAGCTCCTCCCTAAGTTGTACTTAAGGGGTGTTAGAGTAAAATAGGTAATCACCTAATTAATTAATTAATCATTAATTTATTAATTAGGTCCCCTTTTTACTTTATTACACTTAAGCTAAACTTAAGAGTGATTTTTTATATTTAGGTCATGTTCTCTTTTTCCTCATAACATAGGATGAGGATACTTTTCATGTTCTAATCATATCCTCACCTATGGTTTCATCTAGGGTTTCTTTTTTATAGGAATTAATTATTATACATTGTAATTATCAAGATTAATCCAATCTGGTCAATAAAAAAGCTTAATCATGGAGCCTTTTTCGATTAATTATTTTCTCAAGGTTGCATAGCACAATCAATATATTTTTCTCTTTATATGTTATAGGAATTTTGGTTGTAGGTGATTTATGGGATTTGTGGGTTTTTCTATCAACTCCAACACCTATACCATATCTCTCATTTTTCTTACACTCTTAGTAGGTATTTCAAGTGATTCAAAGTTTCATAGAAACTCATATTTAATCTATGACCACTCTCTTCAAATGAGTTACTATCGACTTTGGAATAAAGGCATTTCTTGTGCTAATGGAAGTTCTTCTTCATTTCATATTTACTTTGTTTGTGGCTCTTTTTGTATTCATGATGTTTTCTCCCTTTTTTCTTGTTATGATCATCTTCATCTTCACTATTTTTTTGCATATGGACACTTAGCAGCAAAATTTCCTATTTCTCTATATTTAAAGTATTTGAAAGATAACTTACCTTTTGTATTTTCCAGATTCTTTCTTAATATTTCTAACAAAATGAGCTTCCTTTGCATTGGATTCATTACTAGTGGTATAGCTTGATTTGGGCTCCTTATTCTTTACCTTCTTTGAAGCTTTAAAAGTTGATTCTTATTTTGATGGCTTCTTTTTTTCACTCCTCATTTCATATATCATGAGGATCCCATTCAACTTATCCATTGTTAATGATTATAGGTCATTAATTTCTTCAATGGTGGAAACTTTTGCATCAAATATTAAGCGAAGTGACCTTAGCACCTCTTGCATGATTGTTGATTCTTCATTTTTTTTCCAAGTCGTCTGATGGTGTTAACAATTTCATCTGCATCAAGAAGATAGGATAAAAAAAAATTATGAGCTTGGAGCTTAGCCTCATTAACTTTGTTGTCACCTTCACATATGTTTTGAAGTTTGTCCCAGATTTCTTTTCCTAAGTTGCAATGCATTACGTTGACAAAATTTGATTTTGATAGACCACACAAGATAGCATTCATGGATTTTGCATTATTTTCACTAGCATTTCTATTAGTGGATATATTGGATCTTTATAACCCTTCACTACTACTTTCCAAATATTAAAACCAAGAGCCATTAGATAATTTTTCATCCTTATACTCCAAAATATAGAGTTTTTTTCATCAAACAACAAAGCTCTATTTGAAGAGAAACCTTTTAGATGAGCCATGTGTGCTCTTGAGATCTACCTTCTAGTGGTTAGAATATTTTTGAAGGAACCTACCTTGATACCAATTGATGAACACACACTTATACTAAGAGGGGGGTGAATCAGTATAATTTAATCCTATTCTTATTTAAAATTTAGCAACCACAATAATAACAATCACAAAATATTCAACAATTAAGAACACAAGATTTATGTGGAAAACCTTTCATGGAAAAACCACAAGGATTGCTTGTATTTACTATCCATCCAACCACAAAATAAAATTGTCTTACAAAAATTTGTAGGCACCAACCCACTAGAGACACCAACCCCCACTATTAAGCACCAACTTAGAAAGAGACACCAATCTCTTATATTCTGAGGCACCAACCTCCAAATAAACATATTTTTCACCTTCTTGAATATTTCTTCTTCAATGAATGACAATATTTCATATCTCCATAAATATTTTTTGTATTTGAATGATCAAACATTTGTTTTTCTCTCCATAAATTTTTTCTTGTGTTTGAATGAAAAATGTTTATTCCACACACGCAACTTCAAATTCTCTTCTCTTTTTTATATCCCCTTTATGCCTCTTCATGAAGAGAGGTGATCTTTCCCAAGGGATTCCTCCTTTTCAAAAGGATTCATCCCATCTTTAAAAAAAATAGAATGACTTGTCCCAAGACTTGGGTACCAAGGTGAATGGGGTTGTCTAGCCCAATAAAATCAACAAAATATTTTTCTTTAATTTATTTTTCTTTAGTAATTAATTTCTACATTTTTTTCCTCCTTTGACATTAATAATAAATTATCAATATATTAATTCTCTTTGACATCAATGACTATATTTCCAACATAGAAAATGTGCTATCTTTGTCAAGCCTTCTTCCACAATATTGCAGCCAAAAAAGGATGAAAAGAAAGATGTGGTTTGGCTAACCCCAAATACTAAGAAATTTGAACTATAATCACATGAAGGGTCTAAAGAGGATGAGAAATAAGATAGTTAATATATTTATTAAGAGGAGGTAGAAATTTCATCTCAACTCTTGAGGAGGTCCACTTGGAATAGACAATAATTAGATAGGTATAATCCTCTTTATTGGAGATGTATTTTTACTTTGATTACAACATTGATGAGCTTGGGATTATAAAGGAGGCTATGGATATGAATAATGTAGTCTTGGAAAGTGAACATGAATGAGGAGATGGCTAAATTAAATAAAAATTCCATGTTGGACCTAGCACCTTTACTTCATGGACATAAACATGTGGATGTAAATAGGTGTTCAAAAATTAAATTTGTGAAATTTTGAGAACTACAAGGAGAGATTGGTTGCAAAGGAATATTCCCAAGTTGAGGTAATTGATAATGGTGAGATTTTATTCCTGGTTGCTAAGATGACATGAATTTAATTTCTATTATCTATATCATAATTTTATCTTGAGGTCGAGTAGATGGATATAAAGATATTTTTCCTTCATGGTGATGTGGAGGAAGAAATTTGTATGGTACAACCAAAGCATAACATTAAAAAATATAAAGAATTTTGTGTTTTTAAGTTGAAATATTTGTATAACATCACACAATCTCCTAGGAAGTAGTACCAAAATTTTGATACATTTGTGTTGGAATTGGGATTTTTGAGCTCCAAATCGAATTATTGAATTTATTATAATATGGATATTTATTTATTCCTTAAAATTACATTATATGTTGATCATATGTCATTTTTGATAATGTGAAGAATATCATTTGTGAATTATAGTCTTAGATTTTAGCATAGTTTGATATGGAGTTAAGGTTAGTTAGATTCATCTTGGGTATATAGATTAGAAGATATTAGGGCTAATAAAAATATTTGGCTAGGCTAGAGTAAGTATGTAAATTCAGTGTTGGAGAGATTCAACATATTAACTTGTAGACCTCTATGCATTACTATTTCTATGAGGACTAAGTTGTCATTTGTGAAATTTTTGACTTCTCCTAATGAGATGGAGGATATGGCTATATTACCTTATTCTAGTTCTATTTGGACCTTAATATATGGTATGGTCTATATAATTATACATTTCCTAAGTAGTGGGAGTCCTTATCCATTTCATGGCTAATCCTCTAGAGTACATTGGGATGCATTGAAGAGCATCTTTAGATATTTTTAGGGTACCTCAAAGTACTTAATTTTTTATTGGGTATGATGACAAATGCAAAAGACACAAATCAATGAGATAAATCAACAAACTAATTTACCTTGCCTTTTACCTTTCAATACCATGAATTGAGCTAAAGTGAATACACCCAACTCCACTTTATTTTTTTATTTTAATTGCATTAACTTACATGGATGTAGATTTTTCTCAATTACAACATAATCTTAACAATATTGAATGGATTTTTAAGTTAATTGGACAACATAGATTTAGCATATGTTGGAGATATGATAATGGTGGATGAAGGATTCAATTTATAGATTTTTGGTGGCTAGAATGGATAGTTGAGATGGAGGGATAGGATTGAAGGAGAAGATGGAGGTTTAGCCTTGTGACATGTGTCACAAGGTGGAGAATTGAGAAAATTATAGGTGGTATGGGGAAGAGGGCTAGGTGTGATCACACATGTGTGAGCACATCTTGGGAAGAACAAGGAGTTGACAAGTGGAGAAGAAATGAAAAATGTAAGGAGGAAATCTAGGAGTGTGACATGTGGGAGAAAAAGAAAAGTGCAAGGTGGCTACATATGGGGAAGTGGATCTCACACATGTTTGAGAAACCAATGGGAAGAGTGGTCAAATGATGAGGTGGAGGATTATGGTGACTTGTGCATGCCCATACATGTGAGAATTTAAGAGGGTATGGCCACTTGTCACATGCCTACAAATTTATCTTGATCCATGTAGATAAAATTAATGGCTAGGATTGAGTGAGATTGTAAGGTGGGATTTTAAATTAAATAAAATTGTTAATGAAGATTAAGGAGGATTTAATTAATTAATCAATGAAGTTTATAAGAATTAATAATTGGGGGTTAAGGTTAAGTTAATCAAATTAATCAACCTTTAGAATAAGGATGTCAATGTAATAAATTTTAATAACTATGGGGATATGAGATAATTAGTTAAAGAAATTTATTTAATTATTTTTTGGAATATGACAAAGTAGTAAGTTTAAGAATAATTAGTTAAAATTTTATTTAATTAATTATAAAATAGAGAGTTAATTTTGAGGTGTTTACATTTTTCCCCTCTTTGAAATGGCACTGTGACTAATAGAAGTGGTGGCATGTTGAAGAAAAATAAATATTCCCCAATCAACTAGAAGAATTAATAGAATAAATGTGATAGGATGATGCCCCCTCGAGAGGTCATCTAGAATGAAAGTTATAAATATTTATGGGTGATCTATTAAAGAAGAAATGAAATTAAAAATAGATAAGGTGTGAAAATAGTGATTATTGGAAGAAAAAATATAGAAAAGGGATGAAAAATGGAGGAATGGTGGAAGAAAAAGTTAAAAATTTAGGGCCTAGGCCACTAAATGGGGCTTATGGGCCCATAACTAGGCTTAGAGGAGCCCATAAGGGTTCATTTTTACTCTTGGCTTTAATGGATTAGAGAACATGGTGTATAGGAGAGCTAGGTGAAATGGTGGGAATTCCATGACATACATATTGCATAAAATAAGTTTGATGGTACCAAAGGCTAGAGGACATAGGATCCTTGGTATGTATAAAAAATTGAGGCCTTAGGGTAGGTTGGGTGGTAATAAATTCTAGGTAAAGGGAATAAAACATGGGTGCTAGTTTGTGAACTAGCACTTTGTCACAAGATTTTAGTGTATTCACGGGGAATAACACTTATGAGAGCTTGGGGTAGATATTTTTCTAAGTTAGTGCTTTTGGTGGCTTGCTAGAGTGCTTTTGATAGGTTAGTTCCTTATATAGTGTACAGTATCACTTTCACTAGAGTAGCACTTTCCCTAAGGTAGCACTCTCACTAGGGTAACACTTTTGAGGGTTTAGGATAGTGCTTTTGATGGGGTAGGGTAGTGGTTTTTCTAGGTAGCACTTTTAATGGTTCGAGATGGGAAGATGGATTTTTGGCTAAGGTTAATGGTGGATTTGAATGAATGCAGGAAATACTATATGTACTATAGTACCAAGAGAGGTAGTTTCCTATGATGAGATTGTGAGCACAACAAATGGATATGGATATGGATTTCCTAGTATTGGTCGGTTTAGATGATGTCATTCGATGGTCAAATTATCATAGTCTACATCTACCCCATCATCAGAGTTATGATGACGATGTTGGTGGAGTAGTGAAAAATAAAGAAAAGAAACTTTCACTTATTGATGAGGGAGATGACCATTACTTTGATCATGTATGGAGGATCCTTTACATCCCTACTTGGGGTGAGCTAGTGGAGTATGATATAGCCATTGGATGAGTGTATGTGGAGTAGGATTTTATGACCATAAACCTACTGATCAAGAGGGTGAAGATGGATTTTTGGAAGGTGATGGAGATATTTTAGCATTTCCTTTGTACTTATCAAGCTTGATTAGTAGGTTATTTCTTCCAAATTCGAGATCATGAGGGTTTCCAATTGGATGGTCATAGATGTTGTATAGGATGCTATCAAATGGGATAGTATTTGAATGGGGGTATTAAATATAGGAACATTTATATTGAGACATGCATATGGTGGTCTATAGAGGTTGGAGTATCCTAGGGTACAGCATGATACTACTACACATATGGTTCTTGGATCATATAGCTATTTTGAGACCAATATCTCCTAGGTAGCGAACAACAGGGCAACCATTTATGCATCCATATAGGGGTGTGATTCATCATACATGGATGGATGATACATGGTACTAAAGGAAAGTTATTGATAAGATATATAAGGTAAAATTATAACCACGGTGGTTTTATGAGGCATGGATGGATGGTGATCGGCACATTCCATATACACAACTATCCTACTATTTGATAGGTTGAACTATTCATATTATTGGGAAATATTTGCCACTTAGGGTGATAAGATAGTTTGGGGTATATCAAACCTTATAGGGGAAAGAGGTGTCATTTTCATGAGTCATGCAAGATATCAAGGATTGGGGGATGATGTTCAATCCATCATGGGTGAGGGCATCATGGTTACAAATACACTTTGTGCCTTGGGTTTAGGTATTACATATAAAGGATGTCGGGAGACAAAGGACTATGTTTCATGGTGGGCTCATCACAAGTTGGTGAGGTTGACGATTCTAGAGGGAGAGGAGGTAGTGGGATGGGATAAGGGTTATGAGGGAGGTTATGGGTGAGAAGGTGGAGCTAGTGGGAGAGGAGAGGGAGGAGAGGACAACTAGAATTAGGAGTAGACATAGCAAGACCATCATGGGTAAGAGGAGGTGATAGAGAGAAGGGAGAGGAAGTGGAGGTAGATAAGGAATAATGAGGTGGATATGTTAAGGAGGAGGATAAGGGACTTGGAGGCGTGGTTGGGGACTATTATTTCCTAGGGATAGGAGTGCATGGAGCAATATGATTAGGCATAGTAGGAGCTGGTAAGGAGGGTAATAAAGAGGTATATCTTCCACTCAAATTTGTCCCAAGTGTAGGGATTATTAGCTATGACATAGGAACAAGGAGGAGATGGTGCACAATTAGCCTAAGTGGTTGATGAGTAAGACAGGGTCATCATAGATTGAGATCTAGTTAGGAAAAACTAGGATCCCTATAGGTTATAGGTACATGAACAACTAGATGGAGGAGGTGACAGAGGGGAACAAGTGGAAATGTTGATAACAAAGCAAGATTTATCACATTCTTTATAGTAGAGGGAATAAGAAAAGGTAGTTGGATTTAATCAGGAGAGGGATATAGCTCAATAAGTGGTGATAATAAAGGGGATTACTCAAGTTGTATCTAACATGTTCTAGTTATAAAGGGAGATGGCATGGATAGGATGAGTGGCTTAGTACTATCAGTCCTTATATGAGGGGATAGTACCTATGGATCAAAGAGAACCTATTTTTTTAAAGAGCAACAAGTCATGGAGGATAGCATCTGTGAGATCAATTCCATCCATGAGCATGGGACAACCACCACTTGAGCTAGGAGCACCAAGGTCACCAACACCATCAGAGGGAGGGAGTACTAGTTAGATTATGGATTATGGATTGATTATATTCCTTTGGGATATTTGTATATGTATTGGTGCACTTGGAGCCTTTGTATTGGTATTTTGTATGTAGTGGCACATTTGTATCATGAAAATTATTGTTTTTTGAATATATATTTGATGAGAGGGATATTTTTGGTAGTGATTCTATGATGTGTTTATGTATGGATATTTACGGCTTATTATTTCTATATTATGGATAAATATATGCATATGGTGGATTTTATTAATGTTACACCCCGTTGTGTATTTACCTAGTTACTATTACCAAGCTAGATGAAATGCTTGCATATATGTGTGTTTGTAACTTTGATGGAAATAAATGTGATTGTACTTTGTTTATATGAATCATTGGAAATATAATATATAAATGGTTGATTCAAATTGATGTTATATATGTATTAAATTTATTATGGAGTATACAATGCAAATGATTGTTTTGTGATCAGTTGACTACCATTACAAATGTGCCAAGTTGGTTGCAGGTACAGGTTCATGCCTCTAGAAGGGAGGGGAAGTATCACTATGGAGAAGAGTTTTGGTACGATAACCCTTAATGAGTCTAACTAATCTTTCACACACTCACTTTTAGATTGGTCAAGTCAAGTCAACAGTTTCAGGAATAAGGTAACATACCTTAGTTTGGTTGTTTGTGAACTAGGAGAGGTTTTGGTTTGATTATGAAAACATTCTTGATTTAAGTGTTTGAGTTTTTTTGTATCTATGAGTACTTCTTTATGAGTATAATCAATTAGATATATACATAGGATTTATATATACATACATATATGCATGTCTACGATGAACTCATACACATGAGTAAAAACATACATAAGTATACGTAGATAGATGTATCTACACATGCTTATGGATGGATTACCCATATGCATGGGAACATCAAATAGAAAAGGTGACATATATATGTATATATGTTAGTCAATTTTATTGTAATTGTATATGTTTAATTGTTTGGAGGCAATATTATATATATATGATGTATATATGTATAAGTATATATATATTGATATTTGTGTATGTATTGACGTGATGCAAACGTCCATACAAATGTATTAATAAATATATATAAATATGTATGTGTATATATGTATATGTATATATGTGTGATATTAATTTGGAAATAAATGAGTATAAGTTTATGCATTCGAATAAAGAATGACACATTCTATTATCGTAAAATTTAAATATATATATACATATATATAATAATATACAGTGTTATAGATATATATATAATGTTGTTTAAATAGTGTTGATTGATGGGTCCACATATTAGCTCATTTTCTATTGCTTTCATATATACTTTGACACTTTTAGATATACCTTCCAGACAATGCTCCTATATTAACTATCTTTTCATACTTATTATGCAAACTTTGACCTAAAATGTAATGATGGAAATATGGTTATGACATAATAGTATTACATGGTTTATATGTAGATATACATGAAATGTGGATGGAATTCTATGTTTTAATTATGATAGTTAGTCTTGTTTACATGCTTTGTGGATTAATCTTTTTGCAGCCACGGAGTAACTGTAGCACATAGCAATTGAATGTTGAAACCCGCAACAAAAGGAAGACTAGGACAACAAAATAGGGGAGTTCCAGATTAAGCCAAATGTGATGATTACTGATTAAAGATACCTGATGGCGGTTGAACGTGCATCATTATAACAAGTTAATAAGCACTGCAAAAGGACTCCTTTACTGATAGGATTTTGAAAAAAAATTGTGTTTACATGCAATTTTGTTTTACAAAGTTTTAGTCCTATTAGGATTCTTCTTTCTTTTAAGTTATGTTTGAAAAATTTAGTATTAACTATATGCTCTAATTTAGTAGTGGAAATTAATGATTTTGGTTAGTTGTTGCTTTGAATAAGATTCCCCTATGCATGTATATAGTTGTGGGTTGAATCCTTAGATCAATTAGTTGGTTTTTCAATTTTCTTATTATCAATTATTTTCAGTTTCAAGACATGATGAATATTCAGAATGATTGAATACAATTTGTGAGAAGATCTTATGTAATCTTTCATGATATGCAATTAATGAACTCAATTTCACTGGATGCGTAGAATCTGTTAGTTAGATTTGGTTTCAGTTAAGTGAGAATAGCCACTTGAGCAGGCCACTCAAGGTAACTATTCTTCACTTTCTAGTTATTTATTTTTGTTCTAAATAGTTTTATGTTTATCATTATTTCATGAACTATATGCAAGTTAAACTAGAATCTCATACTTTGCTTATTGATAATGAATGTTCATGAGCATGCATGTAATGGTTATCCAGTAGTACTCCAAAGATTAAATTAGTTGAGTTATTAAGTTTTGATCAGTTTTGAGTCTATACAGTAACATTTCATTGGTAGTAGTTGAGTTACAGATTCAGTTGTAGGTACCCATAGCCATTAGTTTTTGCTTATTCTTTCACTATTATGCAGTTTTTTGATTTCCAGCAAATCGAATAACTTGAATAGGATAGCTTAGGTAGTTTTGAGTATCTAAAGGCATATACAATGTTGCACCATCACAAGTTTACAAACCTTGGGTTGGTATTTTAATGTAGTCTTAGTAATGTTGAGTGGAATGTTCAGTCAAATAAACCTTTGAATTGTGTAGGTTCTACCAAGTTTATAATACATTAGTTTAGACTCTACATTTTTTGTGTCATTGTCGGGGATGGTGCTATCTTCAGACTTGTTTTCTAAAGCTTTCATAGTTTACATTTTGTTTTTAGCATTAGGATTCTTAGACTTAATTGTTTTCAACACTAGAAGATACACTAAAATTGTGTAGGATTGTTGCCATATAAAGCCATATTTCATGTATATGGAGGCAGAGAGATTCTTTGGGTAGATTCCTTCCCTCTACATGCCAAGAAGCCATAGTAGAAGTTGGTGAACCCAATACTCAGAATGAGGGTAATACTGAAGAAGAAACGTCCCTATCACCAGCATCTACTACACTTACAGAGGGAACATACCATACCATGGGGATTGTAGTGGATGATGATCTTGAACATGCAACATTTGAGTTCCCAATCACTAACCAGGAAAGGGCTAGAGTGTTGAAGAACATCCCTCCTTCAACCTTACCAATCTTTTATGGGTTAATGACTAAGGATCTAGATACATTTTTGTTCGAAGTTGATGTCCTGTGTAGAATTTATGACTATACTTTTGATGCTCATAGGTTCAAAATCTTCCCTGCCACTCTAAAAGATGCAACCCTAAGATGGTTCATGGGATTAGGTAGGGATGTTGTTCCTAATGAAAAGATGACATTTTTAGAATGTCACAGAAGGAAGATGAACCACTAGAATATTATGTGGAGAGATTTCAGTTTGCTTTGAAGAAAAACCCATAGAACAAGTTGTTTGAAGAGTCCCTCAAGTTAGTATTTTTTAGGGGAGTCAATGATGACTATATGGATGCCTTGAACCTCATTAGACAAGGAGATATCTCTCAGATACCATTTCAAGACATTTGTAAGGTCTGTAGGAATTATTCTAGGACCTTCACTAAAAGGCCAGAAGGAGATTAGACATCCACTATTGGAAAATAATCTATAGGGGTTGGGTAAACCCACAAAAATGGTTTACAATTCTATTGAGGAAGGAAAAATGCATTTTCAAATGGAAAACACTTTAGGGGGTTCTAGTGAACCCCTCCAAGGGGTTTGCTAGAACTCCCCCCCCTCTTCTAGTGAACCCCCCTTTAATGGGTTTTTATTTTTTAATTACATTTAAAGGGGGGTTTGCTAGAACCCCTTTTTTCCCCCTTCTCCCCCTCTTCTACCAAATCTCTACAAAAAATTTCCCTTCAAAGCTTGGGTTGAGGATGAAAATGGAGGAGACTTGATAGACCCAACTAGATGATGGTAGTCCTTATAATGAGCTATCCATTGAATATAATTTTAATATGATTTTGTTTTATTATGTGTTTTTTTTAGTTTGATTAAACTTATATTTTTCACCAAAAATCAAGTTCTCAGTTCTGCACATGTGGAAAAATAGCAGATTATCAAAAAAAAATTAAAAATATCAATGCACTAGATATTAATGTCCCTGATCCAACAAAAAAAATAGAATTTCGATACATACAAAAAAAGTTATGTTTTAGCCAGTAAATCATGTCTAAATTGTAACGAGTTTGACTTTGAAATTTAATTTAAAAAAATATTCAATGAAATGCTATGAAACCAATTCCATGCACTAGATATCATAGTTACGAATCTAAATTCAAAAAAATAGAATTTTATCCCTCATAGAAAAAAATTTATGTGTTAGCCAGTAGCGTCACTCTTTGAAAATGGTGTTTACTATTAAAAACTAGTTTTCGAAGGAGATGGAAAAATAAGTGTTAAGAAATGTGACTCAAATTTTCTAGCTTGATCGACTTCTTGGAGTAGTTATCTTCCTGACTTAATTCGTTGGGTTTCAAGTTTTTCTAACTTAAGTAGTGAGGTTCTAGAGTGTCATATAGTGACTGTGAAGTGAAGGCTACTCTCTTTGTTGTCGACATGTCGTGGGTTTTGGGAACTTTGCAACCTCTGACATGAGGTTCTAAAGTTCGAGTTTTCAGTGACAGAGTGATCCCATTATTGTCGGTGAGTCGCAGGATCTGGGAACTTCACAGCCTCTGACAAGAGGTTTTGAAGTTTGGATTTTCAGCGACATAGCGACTTTGAAGTCAATGGATGTGGGGACCACTTGGAGCGGTAAAGTGAACATTGGCGGGAATTCCTTACATTGGTGGGAGACGAATTGGTTTCCCCCCAATATGGCGATGGGTGACCTAGTAGCTTGTGAAGAATGTCATGGTGGGACCTGATAGGATGGTGATGATGGTGGATCATAACAAAGGTCAATAGGTGGCAATGACGTGGAGGATAGATGGCATGTGGGCCCATGTTCTTGGTGAGACTATAATGAATCTCTCTTCAATAGAGGGACATTGTGTTAGGTAAATAACCCTAAGTTTGACGATGGAGACTTGAACAACTGCTTATCTGATGGCTAGAATTAAAATGTTGGATGATGGCATGTGGCTTGAGGTGAACAGGTAGCTTGTTGGTGAAGACAGCAAGTATGGAAACCCTAAAGGGGGTGGGAGTTGGGAGAGAGATGTGAGCGGGAGACTATCTCGAAGAAGAGAGAAGACTCTCAAGGGCTGGTAGGCTAAGCGGCTATGTGGTTGATAGGCCGAGAGGTCAGGTAGCTAAAGAGAGAGGTCGTCGAGAAGGGTTATGGTGCCGGATACTCTCCAGAATGGAACAAGATGTAAATATCTTGTAAAGGTCGTGAGCCTAATATTATATTTGTAACTATACTTTTGTTGCTGAATAATACGATAGTGATTTGGGTCTTTTGGAGTGTGGGGTTTTTTACCCGTAAGGGTTTTCCCCATGTATATTTGTGTGTTCATGTCTTATGTTCCATCTTTCATGTTTATTGATTCTATTTGTTGAATCTGTTTGTGCACGTTGTTGGAACTGGTTATTTATGTATGAGTTTCTCTCAAAACAATTAATGTGGGAAATGAACTATGTTTGTTTCTACTTTATGGCATAGTGGTATGTGTCTTGAGGCAATATAAAGGAATAAAGTCAAAGAAGGCACTATTGATCTTAGATGCCCTTTCTGAGATGAACCTACAATATTTTCCCAACAAGTGGTATCAAAGCCTTCTTCTGGGTTTTTTTTCTCCTTGGAGATGCTAGTTCTGGGTATTCCTTGAGAATTTCTTAGTCTGCTAGGCTTGAGGAAATCTAGAGGAATCGGTTGATGTATTGATCTTTTGGCGAGTATAAATTCTTGCTCTTTTGTTTAAGTTTATGAGACAACACGCAACATAGAAGATGGTGAAGATGGAGAAACTATAACTAATCAAACTAGAATGTTGTGATCTAAGGTTCCTAGTTGGTAGCAGTATAACCCTAATGCATGGTGATGAGACCATAAGTGATCTCTTATTTAATCAAATAAAAACGTATATTTCTTCCTAATGCATTAGTGTTAAAAGTGGATTTGAGTAATAATTGAAAGTTCTTTAGTTGTTTAAGGTAGAATATAAAGTGAATATTTGATTTATTTTTAGTAATTAAATGTGATCCAAAATTGCCTCTAATATGTGTTGTGTAGTTTTCACACACGCCCCGCTGAAAGAAGGGACCCTCTTTTGCTTTCATTTTTTTGGCATTTTGGCCCTTTGATTTTGAGGATTTACTTGCTTTGGTATGAGCTTGAATGTTTATCTTGCTTGCATTGATGATCCCTCTATGGTATTTATTGAAAATCTTAAGTTTTAGACTCATTTTGGGTTTTTCGTTGTTTTCGGGAAAATTCCCTCTGGGCGGAATTCCCCGAAAAACTCGATGGCGGCTGCTTTTACTCTGTGATCTATAAATTCTGAGACCTCGTAGAATTTTTTGTTGCCTAGATTTCTCTGAAATTTCGTCACCCTGTCGAATTCTCGGGTTTTGGTTTGGGTTGTCTTGTCAACTGCATTAATGCTTGATTGTACGATTTTTGTGACATGCATTTAGTTGATTTTGAGGAATTCTTGTGCCATTGAGTTTTATCATTTGTCTTCTACCAGTCTAAGGGGCCTGATCTTGAGTGCTTGGCTTGATTTGGCATTTGGATTTATGGATTCCTGGATTTGGTGGTGAATTTCCTAGGCGTCATCATAGTTGCTATTGTTTGTTAGGGTGCCAGAGCTTGCTACCTGTCATTGTTATAATCAAGTTCACTTCATCAATGGTATGTATTTGTTGCCTTGCTTTTGATTGTTCAATGTGAATAATTTTTTGGCATCTCGAGTATGCTTAGAGTATAGATTTTTGCATGTTTGGCATTGAGCATCTTGAAGCTAGGGTTATTTGATTTTGTTGGATTGATGACCCCAAGTGAGTTTGTGAGCTTGTTTTCAGTTTCATTATGAAGTAGCTCACTTGTGTAGGCCATGAAGGATCTTTTTTTTTAAACCTAGTAAAATGAGTAAGTTGAGTCCAAGCTAGTTCTCTATGTTCATGGCAAAATTTTTAGGGTTTCAGGTTTAGGGCATCACCAATTCCCATCGATTCGCTTTGAAATAAGTTTAGAATTTAAAGATTATCTGTAAGAGGCTCAAATCGAGCTAGCTTCAACTCTAAGGTCCTCAAATTTGTGATCGTTCGATCAATTTGAGTGAAGTCACGAAGAAATGTTGACACTCAGGATTTTGAAGCCTTCATGGAATTCCTTAACCGCCAGAATTCCCCAATTTTCCATCCTCCCTTCGTTTTCCCGAAGATATGCAAAAACCCAGAATTGTGCCTACCTCGCGGATTTCCTCTCCCAACGTATTTTCCCAAAAGTCCCACCATCTAAAGAATTGGAGAGATAAATGGATTGAATGTTATGTGTCTTGACATTTCATGGTTGATTTGAATAATTAGAGAGATGGTTCATGCTCTTTTCTTCATTTGGATGATCAATTTATGATATTTATGCCATGATCATTAAAATCCACCTGGCATGAAATTCCCCGAAATTCCTCTCTGACTTGATTTCCCCACATGGCTGAAAATCCTATATTTCTAAGAAATTGTGCCTTATGATGATTTAAAGGATTTTAATCATGATTTTTTGAATTGTTGAATGATAAACATGTTGTTTATGATGAGATGACCTTGATTCTAATGTGGTAAAGAGGATTTATTGTGGTCTCTCATCGATTGCAAGCTGAATCAAGTAAGGCAATTGCAAGTGGAACCAGGAGCAAGCAAATGGATCAGGGTCCTCAAGGATCTTCGGTCTCAGAAGCAGAAAGGATCAAAATCAACATAAAGAGTAAGGTTCCTAAGTCCAAGCTTTCCTCCATCTCTAGTGAAGTAGGTGACACTAATGTAGGTAGGTGGGATTATGAGGAATTCAAGACAAGAATGGCACAGCAGGACCCTCCATTGTTGGCTAGAAGGTTAGTGGAATCAGGGTTGGCTCATGTGGCTGGTTTTCCTCCTACGATTCAATGCTATGAGCTAGTGCTTGAATGTGCTAGAAATTATGACAGAGGTACACAAAGAGTGATCGATCCTCAAGGCAGGGTGTTCAAAAACTTCTCTCATGTATCTGTGGCACAAACCTTTGACATGCCTTATAGATCTCATGTGGTGGCTCTAGACTTGGATGTTGCTAAAAAATATTTTGAAGATGATTCAAGAAAGGCTCTGCAAGCGGTCAATTCTTGGTTGGAGATACTTGAACCCCACATCTCAAAGCTGCCAAAATAATTATTGAAGAAAAAATTCAAACTAGAGTACTATGATGCTATCACGTTACTTAGCAGGGTAATAGGTTTGAAGAGTGCAGGATTTTTTAAAAACTAGATGTTCCTTGTTATAGTGAGGATGGAACAAAATATCGATTATCACTAAGCAGGCATTATAAGTGCCATGATACATTATCAACTGTGTAATTTCTTGCAAACTAAGAGCTTCACAATGACTTCTTATCTGGTTTATGCCTTGGCTAGGTTCCATCCATATAAGGGATTGAGTACACGAGGTACCTTTGGGTGAGATGTAATATATGAAGTCTATCCACAACTACATCTGGGAAACTCAAGCTATAGAAGGGTGAATGATGCATTCACCATGTACATCACTAGGTTGATCCAAGGTGCAGAGCATGTTAGAATATCTGGCAATGCTAAGGAGTTGATCAAAAGGTATGGGGCTTGGTTTATATAGTTTCCCACCTTTTCTTACATAAGGATAGATGGTTTTCAAAGGGCCCCTTATAGACTTCCTAGGTATCCTATTGATTACCTCATACTCCTGGAAGTCACAAGGAAGATATGTGATTTTGATGCCATAGTTAAGAAGGAGAAGCATAAAATAGGATTTGGCAATGACTTTCCCCTCAAGGTAGGCAGTAATGAGGCTTGCCCTTCCATACATACAACACATTTCTCTAAAGAGGAGATGAGTACTCTAGGCCTATCTTTCCATTCTAAAAGGTCAAGATTTGACATAACTGGTGAAGCCCAAAAGAAGGCTAGTAGAGAGTACAGTCACAAGGATGACCTAGAAGATTACTAGGCTAACTATAAAGATGAGTTTGAGATTCGAAAGAAGAAATTCTCTAGGCTACCAGTCAATTTGATTAGATTGTACAATGTTAAAGTCATCCCAGATCAGATAGATGATGATGAAGATTTAATTCAAGGCCATGACTATGAGGTTGTGAAAGATAAACCAATTGGAGAAATAGACTGGCTGGAGGAAGAGAAAACAGAGTTAGAGAAAATCATGACTCCAGTGATTAAATATACAAAATTGTGGCTTAAGCACAAGATTTGAGAATTGGAGAGTGAGGGTGTACAATGCACCTATGATTTGATCGGAGACTTGGAGTCTCATTCTACTTCTGAGGAATCAATTGAGCAAGATCCTAAGGGTAAGACTAAGGCGAGCTCTCCCTTCAAGATAAAGATTAAGGATGCTCAAGAAAAGGAAGGAGAGAAGCAAAGGAGGCCTATTTCCAAGAAGAGGAAACATGCTGCAAGGGAAAACAAATATGCAAAGGAGGAGCCTGAGAAAAAGGGAGGTGAAGGTGATTCCCCTGCACTTAAGAGAAGAAGAATAGTGAGGTTGTCCCAAAATAAAAAGGAGTCTTCTAAGGAAGAGGATGAAGTTGGCTCACCGGTAGTGAATGTAGAAGGTTCAGGAGATAAAACACAGGTGTACACATGGAGATCAAAAACTTCTTCTCCCAAAGATAGTGTGCCAAAGAAGGATGTTCCTTTAGCTACCCATGTTACAAAAAAACATGAGAATTCTCCTCCTTCTCATGAGACCCATAATGAACCAGGTGAATCCAAAGAGGCGGAGAGTCACCAGGATCAAGAAGAAGAAGAATTCCAAGAGGGTGAACTTTATAGCACAGAGGCAGAAATAGACAAGATATTGCAATCCCCTTTGTTAACTTATGAGGATACACCTACAGGAAATGAAGAGGAAATTCCAATCAAGACTCCTTCACCAGTGCATAAAGAAGAGGAGCATGATAAGAGAAGTGAGGATAAGATCAAGGAAATTCCTAAAAAACAAAATCAAAATAAGGATCTCTCTGGGGATCAGTAAGATAAAGTTGAACAAAGTAATTTTCCATCAGGATCTATTGTGCCTGCTTGGTTGGATAGAGAGTTGAAGAGTAAGCAGGTGTTGGTGGATGATACTCTCCCTAATTGGGATGACTTACTGGCCCAGATTGGGAAAGGTAAAACAAAAAAGAAGGCTAGGGTTATTTCAAAGATTGAAAGAGATAGAGCAAATAATAGGGTGGTTCACATTGCTACTCCTGCTCCTGATAAGAATAGGGATGATATGACTGGTAGTGATTATAGTGTACAAACTATTAACTTAGCACCTACTTCCATGGAATAGGAGATTGAAGAATGTGAAGGCTCTAGTGCAGTAATCTTGGATAGATTGAGGAAAGAGGTGTAGACCAAGCAATAATTAAAGGAGAATGATAAAATTAAAAGATATTTGCAAGACTTGATGAAACCATTGCAATCCATCAGCGCCTCATCATCTGCTGCAAGTTTTCTACCACAAGAAACAATAACAAAATTAGAGAAGATGAAAACCACTACACATGCCACAATGAGCTAGTTATAGGGATTGCAAACTAAAGGAGATAATGCTATCAAATACATTCTTTCAACCAGTGGGGATTCTATGAGATCAATAGATTGGTTGAGGAATGTACTAGCTCAGGATAAGGAGGATGTGGACCTCTTGTTGCAAAAGGCCAAAACCATCATGGAATACACTGAAGATAAACTGGTAAAAGATGGAATTCTTCCTTCTCCCAAAGCTGCAGAACCCTGGGAATGGTTTGAAGTTTTGCAAATAAGGAAAAGGGTTTTGAAGAAGGTGCATAAGTAGGGGAAACAAATTGAGGACTCTCTAACTGAGATCTATAAAAAATTCATTTCCTTCTTTGAATTTATGACAGGAAGAAAAAGGTTTGCACCGAAGCATCTAGGCTTGGAACAATTGAGAAAATGGTGGCATGATATATATTCTCCAATTAATGATGACCAGGTTGCTGAACATTAGTTAGATGATGCAACTACCTACATTGCAGTAATGGATAAATATCAAACCAGTAAGGTGGATTGGGACAAGGTTGTAGAACAATCAAGAGAGGACATTAAGTCCATTGAGAGGAGAATTAAATTTTTAGCTATGCCACCTATAGCCAACTTGGAGAAGATATTTTTGATGGTGCATGATAGGATGGAGCAAGATAAGGACAAGGGGGAGGGCAGTTAATACAATGCCTCATCGGAATTTGTGCTTCCGCATTATTTTTCTTCCTCCTTTGCATGCATTGGACCGAGCTATGTTTGAGATCCCAGGCCGACCTAGATGAAGTGCATGCATTTAATGCATTTTTTACTTTATTTTGAATTTCTCTTGGCCAACTTGTTTTGTGGTCATTTATTATTGTAAACCTAATTGGTCCGACATATCTTGGGGGTTTCTATAAATATGGTGTTCTGCCTCATTTGTAAGGGCTAGATAGTTTTGATTTGAGTGAATTAAATAGTATAGCAAGAGTTAGAGTTAGGAGTTAGTCTTATTTTCAAGAAAGTGTTGAAACAGAAGACTGGAATTGTTGCTACTTTGGGTAATTTAATGCAAGTGAAGACATTATGATTTGGTGCCTTTCTTGTGTTGAATTTTATCTAGCATGGTTCCTATGATTCTACCTTTTGAAATTGCTTAAATAGGTTTAGTGTTAGATGACTTGATGATGTTTATGGTTTTATGCTTGAAGTGTTTGCAGCAATCTCTAGTCCATACTTTTTGCAACTAGCTGACTTTTAGTTGCTTTGCAAAGTTGGCCTGGACTTTTATAATCAGTATGCTTAGTTCAATTGTGGATACTTGTTTATTTCAATTGCAATAGGGTTGTTTTGGATGAATGTTCATAATCTGAAAATCTTTAAAGCCTTAGAAGATTGCACTATTTTTGTAAGATTGCAAACTCATCTGGGTCAAGCAGGAATCAGTTTATGAGAGATTGGTCCATTTCAAGTGTTTTATCATTTGCATTGTTAATTTTAGGATTAGAAGTAATCTTGGAAATCTCTCTAAAACCCTTATCTCTTTTGCTACTTCTTTTATCATTTGGGTTAGATTTAGGATTTGACGTATCACCATATTGCTAGATCTAATAAATTTGAATTTAGTGTTTGCTTGTAGTAAGGTCCCTTTGTGATTACCAGCATTTTCACATTTATCACTGAGTTGTTTATGCATTGTCAAGACCTAACATTAGAGACCTTGGGGTTATCTCTTGAGGCTTGTTGATAGAGATTTACCTTTCAAGAGAGATAGAATATCATATTCTATCTGAGTTGTTGTTGTGTAGAAAACACCATCAACAATATGTCTCCATGAAGTTTTTAAGATGATATAATGCAGATAAATGAGTTATTAAATAACTCACAGTAAGAAGAAACTACAAACACTTGCAGCTAAGAGCTCCAGACATCAACTCCAGACAAGGCTTTGAAGACATTATGGGAAGATAAATAATACTCCTCCATACTTCTATCACATTCCAATATTGTTGTAAAATTAATGAGTATCAATCACTCCTAAATTGGTGGCTAAGCATGTAGTTCATGATAGCTCAAGAGATCTCTTTTGCCACATATCTTTCAATAACTCAATTATCAAAGAAATTAAGTATCATTAATAATAGTGGAATGTTCTTCAAGATAATAAACAAAGATTTTTTCAAGCAAACTAAAGAACAATCCCTTCATTCACATGGAGAACTGAAGGTTCCCTAAAAATTAGGTGCCTAGTAATTGTCAAAAATGCAGTCTTAGTAAAATAGCAATATCTCCCTCGTTTCTCAATGAAATTCAAAAATTCAAAATGATCTAGAAATTACATTGGAAGGGATAAAATCCCTTTTGATTATTTGGTGTGATTTACATCAGGGAAGAAGCAATATGTGACAAAAAATGATGGAGATTAAGGTGGTGAGATTAAAGGTAATTGGTCCAGAATGTTCCAAGTTTAATGAACGACCCTTCCAAAATAGGATATTGGATCCACATTCTTAGTGGATTGGTTGGGTAGATATGGAATATGAATTCTATAAATACAATTTAATAAGTTGATCAAAGGGAGGGAATTATAAAGGCTTGTTTTAGCCTGAGGAAATAGGATTTAGTTTCATTTCCAGCAATGTATTTCCAACTTTCTAGAGTAAATTTGAATTCAAGCAAGCTTTTTATTTCCAGCAAGTGTGAATTAGTTTAGCCTTTTCAATTCTTACAAGTTTTCCTTAGATTAGTTCACTTTCATGCAACTTTCCTTTCATGCAAATAGGATTTATTTCTACAAGTAGAATAGACTGTCAAACAAGTTATCTACTTTCTCTTTTGTAGATAGCCATGGACACTGCCTTGGATTGATAAATTAAATGATGAGGATTACAATGACCCCATCACATGGGGTGGAATATTTTTCTTCATGGGTATGTTGTAGCAAAAGATTTCATATTGGGTGTTTTGTGTGTGAGGCTCCTTGATGATATGGGGAAGCTTGGGTTGTTGTTTAGTCATGGAGTAATGTGCTTATGCTGGGTGTTTTCCCTAGTATTGGAAGGCACAGTTTTATGGTACCCCAATTGCAAGTAGGCTATGGATTTGATCATTGGGTGATTTGGAAGCTTCTGAAATAGCATGTCTCTCTCGAATGCATGTGCATGTTGGTGGTTTTGGAGTTGGCTTGAAATGGGCCTGGAGTTCCTAAACTAAGGTTTCCTTTTAAGGATGTTTTGTACTTGCATGGATATGTGGTTTTGCAGGTTTTACATGGTCAAGAAAAACCTGTGGTTATGTGGAGCTATTGTTAAGCTATTTTATAGACCCTGGCTTTAAGGGTGTGACTGGATGAGATAGTTGTAGTTTGGCATGGTAGAGGAGGTAAGATGCCTTCTTTGTATGGGAGTGTTGGTATGTGATTCGTCACTCAACATTCTTGTGGTGTTGCCTAATGGTTCCTTGACTATGGTACTCATTGTGGATATGATTGGAAAATTAGATCTGAGCTTGGTCTGGTATTTGAGTCATGTTGTCTACATGGGTATTCTCTTTGAGATCTCAATTTTACAGTGTCCAATGCGTTGATGGGTTTGCATGTTTTTGTTTGAATGGATCTACGGGTTGTGCAATGTTGTGGGCTATCTTTACCTACATATTTATTGTGAGACAACTCGGGAGTGGACTATCTATATCCACAAGATCTGATTATGTGATGGTGCATACTTGTTAGCTAGCCTTGTCTGTGGTCACTTGTCCATTAGTGTAGTTGCTTTGAGATGTGAGGATGGATGGTGTTTGAGTATCTGGATAGTCAGTTATGGGGACCTATAGCATGTGTATCACAATGCCATGGATAGCTTGGATACAAAATTTTGTGTAAGCTTTTGACAGTGATGGTGTTTTTTGTTTGGTTTGGAGATCTTAGTGCCATTTGGTATTGTTGTCAGATGGAAATGTTGTTGTGTGGACCCGAAGGATTTTTAGATTAGTAGATGTTTGGTCATGATGCTTGGAAAGCTCGGTTGTCACATTTCAGTGGGAGATTTAACAATGACTATGGATTCATCACTTGTTGATGGATGGTCTTCTCTAGTGTTGTAGATGTTACTAGGAGGAGCTCTTAGATTCTATTGCTGCAAAAGGGTTCTTTCGTATTTGCATGGACACTATTTGAAGATGTGCAACATCTCGGAACCATGGAGGATTCTTGGATTCTTTGGTTGAGTTGTTGGCGGTGCTTGATAGGTGATGTTGGCTTAGAGTTCATTTGCTTAATGTCATGGTATACTCTTGATTGAACATTAGAGTTTTGGTATGATGCATTACTCTTGAGACTATGGTATGTTCACTTGGAGCATGGTATCTCCTAAGGGGGGTAGTAAGATCATGATTTCATGATAATTTATTGATTCATATGATTAGAGCATTGACAATGGTCTAGTGATTCTCTTTTTTTTTGGTGCATTGGTCATATGCTTGAGAACTTCATGATAGTGCAGTGATGCATTTGGAGTTTAGCATGAGATGATCATTTGTTGGTGCTCATGGATACATGGAGAATAAGGTGAGGCTTTAATTCTCTTGAGAGTAGATTTTTCTTGGAGAATTCATGAGTACTTGGTTACCCTCTAAGAGCATTCTCATTCCCTACTCTTGGTCTACTCGACAATTTATCATGTGAAAGGTATTGCCCATTATTGCTTTCAGATGTGTTATGTTTGTCCTTTGATTCTCATGAAATGAGTTGATTCATGATGATTGGATTTGGATACTCATTTGAGGATTGGTTTGGCATGTGTGTATATGCTATATCTAATAGATATGGATCTTGAGCACTGTAGTTAGTTCTGAAGGATTCATTTGAAGGATGTTTAGCATGGTTACCTCCTTATGCTTTTGTGTGTTTTAAGATATCATCTATTGATGAGAACTCTTAGGAGATGCTTTTATGGGCTTATTTCATGAGATGGTAAATGAAGTTGTTTGATCTTCTTGGATAATATTACATCCATATAATTACATTATATAAAAGTTGTGTTTGATCTTGGAGATTGAACGGTTGGGTGTTGCTATGGCTTTTCTTTTGGGATGTTGTGAAGGAGATCATACTTGACACAGTTGGCATTTAGAGGTGTATGTAGGAGTATTTTCTACAAGTTCATGATGTGTAGTGGTTACTCTCTTTTTGGTCTTGGTCATCTTCCTAGATGTTTGGTTTCACATTACATTGGTATGAGGTTGTTCTTTATCTCTTTCCTTTGTTGGGTGTGTAAAGAACTTGGGAGAGTTGTGAAGACTTGTGGTGAGAGTTGGTCTACAAATTGTGCATATCATTGTGGATGATTCCTTGGGAATACATGATGTGGTTTACATCTCTTGTATGATGTTGTTAGTAGACTCGTTATTCCTTGATCTTTTAGATTTGGCATTACCCATGCAGTGGGAGTTCCTGGATGTGTTTTTTCTTCTTTGACTGGATGGCACATGGAGCTTGTATTTGTAGTTGATGGGTTGGTTATAGAGTGGCATGAGTTTTTTGATGTTTATACCTTAGAGGTATGTGTGATTGGATGCATTAGCATGTGTTATGGGTGTTATTTTTAGTCGCGTGGGTTTGTGTTCAGTTGGATGGGAGCAGTCAATTTTTTGGTTGTTGTTCTAGCTAATGTTCTATCTTGGTTTCTAGAAAATGTCTTCATGTTTGTGTTTAGGTTCGAGCTTTTAATTTGATATTGCATCTATATAGCTTGTGAGCACAGTGGAGTGGTGGTAGTGTTGAAGCCTTTGCTATCTGTTGGATCAAATGCTTGTGTTCTTGAGACTAGTGCATATACGCCTTGGCTCGTTCCCTTTTCCTATGGTGGATGGTTGGAACTATTGCCTGAGTTGGTGGACATCTTGGATGTCGTTGCAGGTGTCTTGGTTGGAGCACGGAAGCATTGTTTAAGATTCTTGAGATTTCTTTGGAAGGATCAAGTAAGTTCTTCGTCAAGTGGGAGAATGTTGAGAAATATGACTCAAATTTACTGGCTTGATCGACTTCCTAGAGCAGTTATCAACCTGACTCAAGTCGCTAGGTTTCAAGTTTTTCTAACTTAAGTCATGGGGTTCTAAAGTTTCATAACGTCTTGACTTAGCGACTATGAAGTGAAGGCTAATCTCTTTGTTGTCAATATGTCGTGGGTTTTGGGAACTTCACAACCTCTTACATGAGGTTTTGAAGTTTTGGTTTTTAGTGATAGAGTGATCCCATTGTTGTTGGCAAGTCACGGGTTTTGGGAACTTCACAACCTTTGACAAGAGGTTTTGGGAACTTCACAACCTCTGACAAGAGGTTTTGAAGTTTGGATTTTCAGCAAAATAGTGACTTTGAAGCTGATGGATGTGGGGAGCACTTGGAGTGGTAAAGTGAACATCGGTAGGACTTCCTTATATCAATGGGAGATGAATTGGTGTCCCCCTGATATGGTGATGGGTGACTCGATAGCTTATGAAGAACGTCTTGGTGGGACCCGATAGGATGGTGACGATGGTGGATTGTGATGAAGGCTGACATGTGGTGATGATGTGGAGGATAGATGGCATGTGGTCTCACGTGCTCAGTGAGACTATAATGGATGTCTCTTCGACAAAGCAACATGGTGTTAGGTGAATAACCCTAAATTTGATGATGGAGATTTGAACGACCGCTTATCCGATGGCCATAATTAAAATTTTGGATGATGGCATGTGGATCGAGGTGAATAGGTAGCTTGTTGGTGAAGATAGCAAGTATGGAAACCCTAAAGGGGGTGGGAGTTGAGAGAGAGATGTGAGCAGGAGACTATATCGAAGAATAGAGAAGACTCTCGAGGGTTAGTAGGCTAAGCAGTTGTGTGGCTGATAGGCTAAGAGGCTGATGGTCAACTGAGAGGCTAGGTATCTGAAGAGAGATGTCTCTCAAAGAAAGAGGTGGTCGAGAAGGGTTATGTTGTCGGATACTCTCTAGAATGGAACAAGCTGTAAATCTCCTATAAAGGCTGTGAGCTTGATATTGTATTTGTAACTATACTTTTGTTGTTGAATAATACAATGGCGATCTGGGTCTTTTGGAGTGTGAGGTTTTTTACCCGTAAGGTTTTTCCCCATGTATAACTGTGTGTTCATGTCCTATGTTCCATCTTTCATGTTTATTGATTCTTTTTGTTGAATTTGTTATTGCACTTTGTTGGAATTGGTTATTTTTGTATGAGTTTCTCTCAAAAGGATTAATGTGGGAAAGGAACTATGTTTGTTTCTGCTTTATGGCATAGTAGTATGTGTCTTGAGGTAATATAAAGGAATACAAGTCAACGAAGGCACTACTGATCTTGGATTCCCTTTCTAAGATGAACCCATGATATTTCCCAACAAGAAGTGCAATCTGATTCCAAAAAAATTGGAAAAAAATATATTTAGAATCTATAGAAAAATGTCACAAATCACTAGTTTGCATCATCTTCAAATTCCTCACGGTTTAGCCACTATAGGTGCCTAAAAGTGAAGTTTTAGTTAAAAAATTCAGTTCAATGTCTAGTTTAGCCAAAAAATGTAAACCAGTATTAAGGGATCACCTAGTTTCAAAGATAGAGTTAAGAAACCTATTGTCCAACATGAAGGAGGACATTATCAGCCACTTAGCAACTTAGTTGGATACTCTCCACATCAAGAAGAAGCAAGAGGGAGATGAGGCCCTGCTCACTGAATACTATCCAAGTTGTAGGCAAAGAAAAGTAAATTATAAATGCAAGAGAGTGGCTAGTATCCAGCAAGATAAAGTTGAGAAACCTAATTTTCATCCAATTGAAGGAGATGTTGGACAACTCTTTTATATAGCACAAAGGAGGCCATGGAAACAAATACAAGGTATGCCACAAGACCCCCTCAGCCTTAATTCATCCTTTCTTATTGGGAATCAAAACTTTTCTGCTTGGAACTCTCAACCTTAGCTAGCAAAATAAAATCAGTGGAAAAACCCTCAACAATAGCCACAACCCTAATAAAATTGGAACCAACAGTAGCCAAATCCTTGGCCACAACAAAATTTCTAGGGTTTGAATTATAACCCCCAAAGGCCAACACAACAAAATCAATGGCAAAAAGGCCAGCAATAGCAGCAACAAAACATGAACTATTAGTAGCCTATGCTTCCTGTTGTGCCCTCAGAACACACACCCCATTCGGAACAGGGATCCTCTTTTTCTTTCATCTTGTCAGGTCATTTTTGTCATTGCCTCATTTTGCGTGCCCCCATTTTGGTGTCCTAGGTGGTCAACATACCTCTGAAGTCTCATCTTAAGTTGACCATGTTTCGCCCCTTCAATTTTTTCAAGACCTAGTGCCTTGTGGAGTCTCCTTGGCAGTTTGTCTTTGCTAGTGGCCTTGGAGCCTGCTGGGCCCACCCCGCTAAGTTTCCCTGGCCGGGTTTCCCCCTTGACTTCGTCGTTCTGAATGGCGGAAGGCTTCTGCCTCCCTGGGCCCCAAGACCTGGCTTCGTGTTCTCTGTCCAGTGAAAATTACAAAATTTCTTGGCTACTTTCGCCTCCTTCGGGCCCGACCCTCCGGACTTCCACTCCCGGAATTCCATGCGGACTTCACCATTCCCAACGGAAAATCACTGACGAAACTCTGCCCTCCAGGCCTCGAGTTCCCCTTCACCGCCAGTGGTTTCTGAACGAAGTTCCAAAATGGTGAACCTTCAACGGAACTCTGCCCTCCGGGTCTCGGGACCCCCTCAGCTATCAGTTTGCGAAATGAATTTTAAACGGTCACCGCCTTGCATCTTTCCAGCCCCTAGACCCCGGACATCCCACCACTGTCCACGAGTTCAAATCCACCAACCAAATTATTGGTCGTACTTGCATTTAATGAAGCCATTAATGGCAGGGGGTATAAATATTAGATCCCAACCTATCATTTTCATTGACAGGTTTGCAGAGAGAGATCAGAGAGCTTGCCAGAGGAGTCCACTGCCTCCGTCGACCGTCGTCTTCGCGTCCATGACCATCACTTGTTGATCCTTAGTAGATTTTGAGCCTCCTCTCATCGATTTTCTGAGGTAGGTTTGTTGTTTTCCTTCCCGAGAAATTTGTATGCTTTTAATGCGTAAAATGATGAACAACATGGGTTAAAAACACTTTTAATTGATAAAACAAGACAAAACGCCTAAAACCCATATTTTAGAATCTTCAAGAAACCTCCTCCGTGCCCTCACAATCAATACAGAACTTAACCTTGCCACGGTCATTCTTCATCCAGAGAATTTGAGCCTTCCGGGCCTGGACCCTTCCACCGCCATTGAAACTTATGAAATTTAAACAACTTTTGCATAATGGTCGCACCCTCTCCCGGGCCCCGCTCCTCGGGTTTCCGTCATCAGTTCATCGTCGGGCATCTAATGTCAAACTTAAACTTTTGGCCTCCATTTTAGCCCCCCGGGCCTGCGCCCCTAGACTTCCATGTCCGGGATTCTGCCTAGCTCCCGTCGTTCCTGAATGGCGAAAGGACCCCATCTGCCCGTGCCTCGGGGCCCACCTCATAATTCATCATCTGGCATTGGTCTCAAACCAGCCACCCGTCATCAATCTGGGTCCTGACCCGTGGACTTCTGTGTCCAAAACTCCACGGGGTGTTCGTCGTTCCTGAACGGTAGAGTCGACCCGTCCGCCCGAGATTCGGAGCCTACCCTACCTTTCGTCGTCTAGTCTTGCACGCAAACTCACCTTCTGGCACCTTGTCAGGTCCCGATTCGTGGACTTCCGTGGTTGCATCATTGTTTCGAACAACAATCCTTTGGCATCCTTCTACCTCTCAGACCCCGAGACTCCTTTTTCTGCGAGACCGTGAAGCGCACACTTTTGAAATCCTCAACTTTGCCGGGCTCTGCCATCTGGGACTCCGTCCCATCTCCGCCATCCCAAAGAGAAAGGTGCATGCTCCTTTCTTGCCTCCGGACCTTGACCTCCTATTCACCGAGTGAAAACTCTATGGAAATCTGATGCCTAACCTAGTCGTCGAGTCCGGTCCGCCGAGCCGCCCTCTCCAGACTTTCGTCCGATGATCATCATTCTGAACTGTGAAAGCATGACGGCTTCCTAGCTCCTCAAGCCCGATCGCTTTAAAAGTTGCAAAAACACTTGCCGCCCTTGGACCCACCGAGTCCCAGACCTCAAAATTTCATCTTCGGGATTCCCTTTGTTCCTGGCCATTTCCAACGGCCAACCCCGGATGGCCTTCCGACCCTATACCTCTGGATGCTCTCAAATCGATCCAAATGACCTCAAATTTAAAATCTAATCCTGACCCACGTACTCAACTTCAACCTTCTTTGATACGAGCCTTTTCAACCATCAAAATTCAGTCAGGAGAAATCTCTCAGATCGCATTACCCCATTTTCCCTTTCAAAACAGCATTCCTGCCAGGGAAGTCTGGGCCTCCGGGCCTGGATTGTCTGAAAGCCCTCAATTGAAGGACTAATGACATCTGGAAGTAAAAGTAAAAGTATGATTTTTATGAATGATAAATTATCTAGACTTGATTTTGTCCACGGGATTTTAACTAACATCGAAGCTTTCATGATCAGTTGCGATTGACTATAACTTTGCTTGCAGAATATATGGAATTAGGCACAGGACCCTCGGGGGCAGCTGCAGAAAAGGAAAAAGGAAAGAAGTTGAGAAATACTCCTCGCGGAAAAGAGGACAAGGACCAAATAAAGTACCAGTTCCAAGGTGAGCTTTTGCACTCGAAGGTTGTCACAGATTGGAAGGAAATCACCGACACCAATATCGGCCATATCGATATTGATGAATTTAAACAAAGGGTTAGAGTCAACCCGACAACTAAGAATGTTAGGCTGATCAAGCAAAGTAGAATTGCAAAAGCTATAGGCTTCCTTGCATCCCTCGTGGCCCCTGAGTTGGTCATGGCTTGTCAGCGGGCCTATCAACCTGATACAAGGACCATCGTTGATAGAGATGGTAACATTCTTGTTGACATGTCAGCTGAGGGAATCACAAGGACCTTCCACATTTCCAAGTTCATCGATATGGAGATTCCTACCATCAAAGAATGCAAAGCATCATGGGACAACAACCTAGCGGGCTGCAAGAGGTTGATAAATTAGCACTGGCTGAAAGAGAAACGAGGCAGCATTGCGAAGGTTCCTCACGAACTATTTTGTAGTGATTTCCATGGAGATTACCATGACTTGGTCACTATGCTAAGCAGGGTGATGCGTCTCCCTACTGTTGCCTTCTTTCAGGAGTGGATGGTATACTTTTTTAAACAAATCCTCCACGAGAATGAGGACATCACCACAAAGTCCTCGTTCTATTGGGGAGGCATAATAAGTGACTGCTTCCATGAGCAGTTCATCAATGTGAAGAAAATCTCCAAGTTCTACATGACCTCCTACCTAGTCTACTCCTTGGCAGACCAAAGGTAGTACAATGGGTTTTTTGTGGTACCCAATGAGGAGCGGGGTCAAAAATTGAAGGTCTATGACAAGTACCCCCAGCTCTAGTTCCAGAATTTCAAGGAGTATTGCAGGGTCAACGACGCTTTCATTGGCCATATCATCAGAATAATTGCAGGGGATTTAGAGAGAAGGGTCTCTCACAGTGCTCAGGCATTCTTGAAGCAATATGCCTTCCTTTTCATTCAATACCCAAAGTTCACATACATTCACGCCCAGGGCTTCACAGAAAGGCCAAATAAGCTGCCTCGATACCCCAATGACTGAATCATCTTATTGGAGCTTTCTTAGGCAGCTCCAACACATACAGTCAGTCTTCAGCAGCAAGCACTTGGCAGCGGTCTCCTATCCCTTAACTTTCGGCCAAGGAATGTATAAATTACAAACTTCCCAATGCGTTGGGAATTCTGAGAAAGAATTGAATGATTATCATTTTCACTTACACACTGCTCGCCCACGAATGGACCCATATGGGCATATAAGAAAAGTACTAGGTCTGGGGTTCGCTCATCTACACCACATTGAGGACTTTTGGGGAGATTGTCAGGATGACAAGGAAGTGCGTGCAAGGCACTACATGCAGATGACTACACACTTCATAAGAAGGGTGCAACCATTTCCCATACCAGATCAGGTTAAAGAGGATGAAAGCACCATAATATACCCCAGATACCCCACAGTCACCAACTTGCCAATACCAACAATAGACTGGAACGAGCAGGAGGTCGATGACCTCAATATTATAACCAAGCTGATCTTGGCCCATACCAAAGAGTGGGTTGATGGACAAGTGGCTCGATTAAAACAACAAGAGGTGGTCCTGACATATGAAGGGCTCAAAAGTGAGTCAAGTTCCATGGAGGAGGTCGTTGCCACTACTTCAATGGGTGGGACATCCAAGTCTCCTCCAATCACTAGGTCTAAGAAGAGGAAAGAAACAGAAATGGAGCAGTCTCCGGATCCCAAAGTATACGCGAGGAAAGATCTAGGAGGGTCGCCTTCTAAAAGACTCAAGCAAATAGGAGGCACCACGAAGCAGCCCGTAATCTAAGAGGAAGAAGCAAAAGGTACAGATCAAGTAAAACCTCTTTCGGTTCTCCCTATTTCGATTACCCCATCATCTACCTCTCTAGCCATGGCAGCCACATCCCTGCTGGCAGTGGAAATCTCTGTCCATCTTTCCCCTTCACCTCCAGCCGAGCCTATAATAGTAATTGATTCTTCCTCTATCATGACTACTTCTCCTTCCTCCATTGCAATATCACCTACCACATCACTCCCATTAGCTACAGTAGTTGCACCAATACCCACTTTCGCCTTGCCTGAGGCCTTCTCGAAACATATGCAGAATCTCCCTTCTGAGCTCTCCCATATCCTTATGGACCCCACTCTTCAAGTGGCCCTAGCGCAAGTCCTCGCTATTGCTAAGCCTTCGCAGCCTCTGGCAGGACCACCGGCAATGGAGGCCACCATGTTGATTTCCGAGGAGTGGGAGAGGTGAGAGCAAGAGGCCTCGAAGCCATTTGAAGAGGAGGCTGATGAATACCATGAACAACTAGAGTATGAACACCAAACAATCGACAGGGTGGCCTACAAAGAGGAAGGAACGGGCTCTTCAGAAAGTGGAGATGAGGAGGAGGATGCCGGTGGTAGGGTCATTGTGCAAACCTTTGACGATGATCTTGAAGAGGAGATGGCCTGGCAGCTGAAGGGCACTGAGGAAGAGGCAGAAAGGTCACCTCTTAGAGAAGAAGGACATCAACAAGAGGAAAATCCAAGAGAAGATAATCCTGAGGGTGAGGCTCAAACTGTCGGGAGCCTCGAAATTGAGCAGCCCAAGGAGCATGTGCACGAGGTTGAGCAAACTGGAGAAAAGAAGGGGGAGGAAATAGGGAAAGAAGAAAGTCCCCGGCAGCAATTACCTACCAAGCCTCCCATCAAGCACCTTGTATTCATTCAGGACTCTGATGAAGAAGAAAGAGATGCTGCTAAAATGGAAGAAAGGGCCCCTAGAGATAAGGAAATAGAGGTCTTGGCCGAGGAGGGCGAGGGTGATCGTGAATCACCTAAGGAAAATTTTGCTATGCCGGAATGGCTAGAGAGACAGATTGAGAAGAAAACTCCCGCACCAAAGGACCCAAGAGCGAGGCTTGAGGCCATCTTAGCTTGAGCGCAGATTACAACTAGAAAAGAGAAGAAGCCTAAGATCATATCCAAGGTAACAATGGATGCTTCTAGGTCTTGAGCAATGCAAATAGCTACGCCAGTGGTGGGTAGGGAAGGAATAAGCTACAACATCTCTACCATTGATTTAGGAATTGCTACCAGAGAGCAAAAAGTGGGGCATCTTGAAGAGTCAGTGGCCACAGTGGTGCACCTAATAAAACAGGACAAGGTTTCAAAGGATGAGCTCAAAGCACAGGTGGCCGCCTTGACGGATTACATCCAGTAATGGTCTTTGGTGGATGACCTGCCTACCACATCTGTAGCTCCACCCCAACTGCTATCCAAAGAAAAAATTGACAAGTTGGAGAGAAGAAAGAACTTGGACAAGACTACAGAGAGCTGGTTCTGACAGGTCCTATACGTCGGGAACATGGGTATTAGTCAAGTTGTTCGAACAGCCAACAAGTTTTTGGATCTATATCAATCTTTGGAAAGCATGAAGAAGCTCTGCACCAACTTCCCTACAGCATACGACTCCACCTATCCGAAGATTGAGGTCATCCTCTAGTTACCAAAAGCCACATGGGAAAAGGAGCTTGCATTCAAAGGGGATGATCACTGGCTGATGGATGTGTGGAGGTGGGATTTTGACAACAGAAAGGAAAGGTTGGAGCAAATAATGAGTAGGGTGGATCCATACATCAAATGGATCAAGGAAATTAGGGTGGAATGTGCTCGATATCTCAAGCTGATGACAGAGTATGACATGCCCACAGTGTAGATGGATCCAAAAAAAGTAAAACCGTACTTTTAGAAGAAGATGGAGGATGGGATGTCCCATGAAATAACAGTGGAGTTCATGAGTTTTGCTACCCGTGCCTTTGACCAATCAAAATTGTTTAGAGATTAGGGTGTAAAGTATGATGAGGACTGGAAGAAGCTTGAAGATAATGCAAAAGAAAGGAGCTATCAAATGATGCGGTACGAGATCATTGAGGTAGACAAGCTCCATCCAGTCATTCTAAAATTCATGGAGTATACAGTGTCGAAAAAGCAGGAGGGTAGCCCTATTATCAATGAGGAGCTCCCAAAAGAGTAGCTATAGTAAAAGAGTAATCAGCAAAAGACAAAAATGCTACAGTGTCATCACTAAAGGACAAAATATGGAAGGAGACAAGAATGTATTTTTAAATTGTAATATATTGGGGGGTAGGTGAAACCCTATTTTGTCATGAATCTTGGCCACACAATGAGAATTAATATTGGCCATTCATTTAACTTTTTGGGCACTATAAATAGGGGTCTCCTCACATTTGCAAGGGGAGTTGAGTTGTTGTAAAGACATGCTGCTGAAATTTTTAATGAAAACACATTGACTTGGTGCATTTTCTGATTTCTTCACATGTTTCATGGTTCAACCTCCATTGTTATATGCTTTACTTAGATTCATATTGTTGTTCTAGTTAGTTGTATTCTTGCTTTGATAGATTTAGAAATGTTGTTCCGTGGTTGTGAAAATTCCTGCTATGTAGATTTCTTCTTAGTCCATACTTTTTGTTGTTTACTGCTGGTAGATAGCTGTGTAAAGTTAGTCTAGGCTTAAATTCAAAGCTGCTCCACACTTTTATCTTTGTTCATGCATGTATATGGTGAATGGAAGTTGAAATATCTGTGGACCTTAGAAGATAGCACAAATTTCATGAGACTATGAGATTTCTAGTTAAGTGAAATCTTGTTTTAAGGAAGCTGTCCATTGTAGGAACTCCATGATTACTGTTCACAGTTAGTTGCAGGTCCAGGAACCTTTTGTCTTCCCTACTCTTTTCCTTTTTTTTTAAGAAATATCCTATGCTAAGGTTCATTGCAAATTGTAAAGCCAAACTTGAAGAAACATCAAATTTTTGGACGGCTGTCCGAACCTACAACAAAGTGAAACTTGACCTCCATCTCAGAAACTTCAGATTTGAAGATCTACCTCGCATCCAGCTATGTAAGTCTGCCCTATGATTACCAGAAAAATCACATCAAAATCAACTAAGGAGTTCCATGCAAGTCATGACCAGACACCCGAGAGACCTTAGGGAGATTTTCAGCAGCTTGCAATTGGAGATATCCTTTCAAGAGAGGTAGTGCACCTGTGCACTGCCTGTGTTGAGAAAGTGTGCAAAACACCCATCAACACTTCCTCCACCACAACAACAAGCTATCATGCCTTCATTAAAAACTACATCCTAGACACCCAAGAAACCATAAATACCTACCCAACCTACACCTAACCCTAACAACAAGCCTTTTCAATAGGCCTATACTAATGAAGTTATCCAATACCCCACTTATGGGGTAGAGGTGAGTGATGTCCACCTCATATTAGGAAATAAACTTGTTGGGTCTTCATCCCCTCAAATTACAGAGATGGAGGATGAGGAAACTATAGTTGAAGCTTCAAACAAAAAACCTTTAGAACCTGAGTCAAATTAGGTACACCAAACTATCACAAGTCCAAAGCCTCCTTTTCCTAAATGCTTAGCTATTCAAAAGTATCACGCATAGGCTAAGATGAACCTATTAGGTCAATTAAAAGATGTGAGCATCAAGATTCCACTCATCCAAGCTATCAAGTACATCCATATTTATACTAAAACTGTGAGGGATCTATGTCTTAAGAAACCAGGGAGAAAAAGGAAGGATCCTCATATAGTGCATGTCTTGGGAAACCTTGAAAATATCATGTTAGGGAACATCAATGTCCCTAAGTATACAGATCTTGGTAGTCCAGTAGTGGATGCAAGATTAATGGCACCCTCATTAAGAATACTTTGATAGACTTGGGGGCAGAAATCAATGTTATGACAAAAGAAACAATGTAATTACTTCAGTTACCCAACCTTAGACCTACACAAACTGTTCTACAGCTAGTTGATAGGTCAATAGTCAAGCCTGAAGGAATCATTGAAGACTTAGTTATTGCATTGGATTCTTGGGAATATCCTACTAATTTTATAGTTCTACAGCCAAAGGTTAATCTTGCAGGCTATCCACTCATCCTAGGCAGACCCTGGTTAGCTACAGTCAATTCATTCATAGGTTGTAGGTCTGGTAATATGATAATATCCAATGGGATAGTAACCAAGAAATTGGTTCTCTATCCTCCAGCACAACCTTATGTTGACCTTAAGAAAACTATTTGGCCTACTTTAGATGAGGAAGACAGTTATTCTCTATAGACTTTATCTTGGTAAAATGTGTCTCAACCTTGCAAATACATAAGGTACTATTGATATGTCAATACGGAGGGGTTGCAGGGGGTACCCCCCTATGGGGGTCTAGGGGGGCTCATCCCCCCTAGTGGGGATCCAAGGGAAGCGCCCCTAAAAGCCACATTTTATGTATATTTCATTATTGTAAATTTGGATCATTCGTCATTAGGTTTCATATCTAATGGTCAATATTTTGTTGGCTTGACTTTCCCTAGAAGGCAGCCCTATTTTATGAGGGTGTTGTATTACAACTATGTATTATGATGTATTATGATAGTATGATAGCGGTTGCATTGTCTATGGATCTCTAAGTGGTGATACTCTTGTGAGAAGCTTTCTCTACAAGTATATTGTAATCTTTGTGATTTCTTAATAATATATTGGATAGCTTTTGAAGTGTGGGGTTTTTCTCCCAAAAGGTTTTTCCCCATGTAAATCACTGTGTTATGGTATACATGATATTTATGTCTATTTTTGATTAAGTTTTTGTAACTATTAAATATCTATAAAAAATTTGTAGTATTTTCTTCTCAAGATTAGTGTAGGAAATTCTTCCACTACCTTAGCTTCCTTACAAGTGGTTTCAAAGCTTGATCACCTTTGGTTTCAGTTGTGGGTTGTTGGGTTTTTTTGAACTAATCCAAATTTGAGTGGGAGCTTGTATAGAAGACACTTTGTGATCTTGTTGCAGGAATTTTTAGATGGCAAGTTCATCAAGGAGAATAGAGGTGGATAAATTTTTTGGAAATAAATTTGAAATGTGGAAGTTAAAAATGGAGGATTTGTTGATATATCAAGATCTGTGGGATGATGTTAAAGAGAATATTTCAAGGCCTGCAGATCCTACTCAGGCTCCTCAATATGATGTTATGGACCATGAATCCAAGGGTTTAATCATATTATGCTTGGAAAAATCTATTTTAATCAATGTCCATGAAGAGACCTCTGCACAAAAACTGTGGAAGAAGCTTGGTGAGATGTATCAATCCAAATCTTTAGTGAAAAAGACTTTCTTGAGGAAGAAATTATATTCCTTGAGAATGGAAGAGGGTGGAAAAATTATAGACCACCTGGAAGCATTCAATATGTTGGTGGCTCAGTTGGCATCAGTTGGTGTCAAAATGGATGAGGAAGAGAAATGTCAGATCCTTCTTTTTTCTTTGCTTGATTCATGGGATTCTCTTGTTATGTCTATTGGGAGCACTTTTGTTATATTGAAGACCGAAGATGTGGTGGTTTCTTTACTTTCTAAAGAGATGAGGAAGAAGGTATCCATTAGTGCCAAGAAGGTCATAAATGTTCATGGAAGACCTAAGGAAAAATGAAAGAAGAATGAGAACCATGACAAATCCAAGTCCAAGGGGAGATCTAAATCTCCTGGAAAGTCCAAAGTTATTTGTCGAAACTACGGTAAGCCTGGACATGTCCGTAAGGATTGCAAAGAAGAAAAGAAGAAAAAAAATAAGAAATTTGATTTTGATTATGAGTCTGAGAAGGAAGATGGTGACACATTCATTGCAGCTTTGGCAACTCATGCAAGTAATGATCCATGGTTAATTGACTTAGGTGCATCTTTCCATATGACCTTTAATAGAGAATTTTATGGAGGTAAGGTGTACTTGGGTGATGATTCTCATTTAGACATTGTTAGTCGTGGGAAAGTTAAAATCAAATTTCCTTATGATAGAATAAGAAGGATTAATGGTGTGTTGCATATCCCTAGTTTAGCACGAAATTTGTTATCTATGAGCAAACTAATAAATGTAGGTGTGTAGGTAGTATTTTCTTATGCAAGATGCAAGATGTTCAAAGGTGCTATGGTGATTGCTAGAGGTGTCAAATATGGCACATTGTATAAGCTTGATGCATGCACTGTTGAGTGCAATAGTACTTATGTGAAAATCAACTTTGTGGAAGAAGTGAAGGTTTCACCTTCAGTAGATGGTCAAGGCTTTTGGGTACCAAGGGTGCTCTATCTTCTGAATCAAAGTTACCTGTAGAGAAAACTATGTTATGGCACCAAAAACTTGGCCACATTAGAGAAAAGGGTCTAAGGACCTTGAAAAATAAAAACCTTGTTGAAGGTTTGTCTAATTGTAATCTTGAATTTGATTTATGTGAGCACTGCATTTATGGAAAACAAAAGTGTGTTCAGTTTTACTCAAGTTCTCATAAATCTTGTGGTGTATTGGATCTTATTCATTCTGATGTGTTTGGTCTTGTAGATGTTCCTTCAATTGGTAAATCCACATATTATGTTTCATTTATTGATGATTATAGTAGAAGGACATGGGTATATTTTCTAAAGATTAAATCTAAAGTTTTCAGTCGATTTAAAGAATTTAAAGCAATGGTTAAGTTGTTGACTGGAAACAAAATAAAATATTTGAGGACTGATAATGGAGGTGAATTTTTCTTTAATGATTTTGATAGATTATGTAAATATTATGGTATTCATAGACAAAAGACAACTCCATATTCTCCACAATAGAATGGAGTTGCAGAAAGAAAGAACAAGATGTTGATGGAGAAGGCTAGGAGTATGTTCAGTGGTGCTGGTATAGAACAAAGGTTTTGGGTTGAAGTTGTTGCCACTGCTTGTTACCTAATTAATAGGTCTCCTACATCAGCTCTTGTTAATAAAATTCCTATAGAGGCATGGTCGAGTCATAAGCCTTCGTTAAGACATCTTAGAGTTTTTGGTTGCGAGGCATATGCACATGTGCCAAAAGAGAAGCAAACAAAGTTGGAGAAAAAGGTTGTGAAATGTATCTTCATTAGATATAGTTATGGTGTGAAAGGATAAAAGCTTTGGGATCCTATTGCATAGAAGGTAATACATAGTAGAAGTGTTAATTTTAGAGAAACTAAGCCTTTTTTTGTTACATTTCAGCCAGAACAAAGTAAACAAGAAGATGTGATTCAATTTCCTTCTACACCTAAGAAAGTTGAATCAAGGCCCATGGATAGACAAGAAGTTGAGGAGAACTCATCTAGCTCTAAATCTTCAGAAGAGGAGGAAGAACCTCTAACTCAGCATATTCGTCGGTCTACAAGGCATTGACAACCACCTAAAAGACATTCACCTGATGATTGGAGATGTATTTTTGCTTTGAATACTAACATGGATGAACCTAGATAGATAGAAGAGACATTAGGTATGAATGATGTAGAATCTTGGAAGATTGCTATGGATAAATAAATCGTAGCTCTAAAAAAGAATAATACATGGGAACTTGTACCATTTCCTAAAGGAAGAAAACCTATTGATTGCAAATGGGTATTCAAGAAAAATTTTGGTTCAGATGTAGGTATTGAGAAGTACAAAGAAAATTTGGTTGAAAAAGGTTACTCTCAAGTTGAGGGTGTTGATTATGGTGAGATATTTTCTCATGTTGCAAAAATGACATCCATTAGATTTTTGCTTTCTATTGTTGCTGCTTATGATTTATAGGTTGATAAAATGGATGTGAAAATTGCTTTCCTTCATGGTGACTTGGAGGAGGATATTTATATGACACAGCCAAAGCACTACGTGGTGAAAGGTAAAAGTAAATTGGTTTGAAAATTGAAGAAATCTTTTTATGGCCTAAAAGAGAGTCCTAGTATGTGGTACCAAAAAATTGATACATATGTGTTGAGTTTTGGATTTGAGCGTTCTATATCAGATCATTATGTTTATATAAAACTGATGCTGATCATTTCTTGTTTATTGCATTATATGTTGATGATATGTTATTTATTGGTAAAGGCAAAGGTATGATTTCAGAACTAAAATCCCAACTTGTTGCTAAGTTTGAAATGAAATATTGTGGTGCAGCTAAACACATTCTTGGGATGGAAATTAGAAGAGATAGAGTGAACGTAAATCTATGGCTTGGCCAAAGTAAGTATGTCAATTCAATTTTATAGAGGTTTGATATGCAGGATTGTAGACCATTTTGTGTTCATGTCTCAGCTGGAACAAAGTTATCTATTTCAAATTTTCCAACATCTCCATCAAAGATGGAAGACATGAGCAGAGTGCCTTACCAGAGTGTAGTTGAAAGTTTGATGTATGCTATGTTTTGTACTAGATCATACATTTCCCAAGTAGTGGGAGTTCTTTCCAAATTTATGTCTAATCCTAGTAGAGTTCATTGGGATGTAGTTAAAAGAGTCTTCAGATATTTGCACAGTACCTCAAATTATTCCTTGTGTTATCATAGTAATATGACTAAGAACAAGATTTCCCTTGATATTCATGGTTATGTGGATTAAGACTAGGTAGGTGATATTGATAGTAGAAGATCCACTAGTTCTTATATGTTTACTTTATTTGGTGGTGCAATTAGTTGGATGATTAAGCAATAGGCTATGGTTGCTTTGTCCACTATTGACGCAAAGTATATGGAAGCTACTCATACTTGTAAAGAAGATATTTGGCTTAAGAGATTGTGTTCAGCTATTGGAATTAAACAAGGTGCAGTGACAATTTATTGTGGCAATCAGAGTGTGATAAGTCTAGCTAAGAACCTGAAATTTCATGTTAGGACCAAGCACATTGATGTACAATATCATTTTGTTAGAGATATGGTCAAAGATGGTAGGGTGAAACTGGTTAAGGTAGAGACTTTGATGAATTTTTTTGATTCTTTAACTAAGCTTGTAAGCATAGAGAAGTTCAAATGGTGTTCAGAGACTATGGGCCTCTCGGCCCCTAGCAATTAAGAGATTATGTTTTTACACCCTCTCGTTGTTGTTGCGAGGTGTTCGACAAGTGGGATAGTTTTTGGGAAAATATGTCTCAACCTTGCAAATACATAAGGTACTATTGATATGTCAGCACGGAGTGGTTGCAGGGGGTACCCCCCGATGGGGGTCTGGGGGGTTTCATCCCCCTCGGCGGGGGTTCAACGGAAATGCCCCCAAAAGCAACATTTTATGTATATTTCATTATTGCAAATATGGACTATTCGTCATTAGGTTTCATATCTAATAGTCTATATTTTGTTGGCTTGAATTTCCCTAGAAGGAAACCCTATTTTATGAGGGTGTTGTATTAGATTTGTGTATTATGATGTATTCTAAGAGTCTGATAGCGACTATGTTATCTCTAGATCTCTAAGTGGTGATACTCTTGTGAGAAGCTTGCTCTACAAGTATAATGTAATCTTTGTGATTTCTTAATAATATATTGGGCGGCTTTTGGAGTGTGGGGTTTTTCTCCCAAAAGGGTTTTCCCCATGTAAATCACTGTGTTATGGTATGCATGATATTTATGTCTTTTTTTGTTTAATTTTTTGTAACTATTAAAGATCTGTAAAAATTTTGCAGTATTCTCCTCTCAAGATTATTGTAGGAAGTTCTTCCACTACTTTAGCTTCCTTACACTTTAATGACCATAGAAAATTTCCCTTTACTAGATGATCAAGATGAAGATGAACCCATTGCTCACATAATCCAAAATGACTACGGAAGGAGCCCACAGCAATAGGACTATAAGAGGGGAGGACCACCACATGCAAGGCCCCGAGTCATGAAGGGACAGGATGCGGAAGGCTTCCCTAACTTAGCTCAGCTAAACGGGGTGTTAGGATATGAGGATGAGAATGATGAGGATTATAAATTCTTACAACCACTCTGCAATCCTAAGATTTGAAATGAGGCTAGGCAAGTTGGTTTTCAAGCTCAACACTGTATCTTGGATAGCTCTTTGTCTGAGGATGAGAGCATAGTTTTGGGACAACAATGCGGCGTCTTGGCATCTCTCAGGTGTGCTAGCATCCGTATGACCAGAGGATCGAAAGGACAATGTGAACTAGCAGAAAACAAGCTAGCAACCTAGCTAGCAACTTCTAAAAGAGCAACACAACATTATGAAATATGATAAGTACAAACGAATGTGATAGAGTAAATATACCAAAGCTAGGGTGATGAAGATGATTTTGTAGAAGATCTTATTCGCCAGCTAACTCCTCAAAAGCACATACTCCTACACACAAAAAGAGGAAAATGTTGGGTGGCTATATAGGGGGCTACCTCAGTCATACCCCCGTTTAGGTGTTTCCACCTTCACGGACAACCAACAAAGCAAGATAAAGAAAACAAAGTAATAAAGATCACTAAAGCACTACAAAACAATAAAGTGTTAACTCAACCAAGTGATAGAAGGAAAGGGAAGCTTACCACATCCACCAAGAGCACTCAAGGCTACTGGGGGAGAAAATGAGAGTACTTGTGCCTCTGCTGCAATGGTGTTTCATTCCCAACTTGCTCTATGATGTGCAAGGTCGTTGATGTCACAACTTGCATCATTTAATCAATTATATATCAAATCGGGTGTGTCTCAGAGTAATATGTGATAAGGATAGTTGTCACGGATTCTTTGGGGGGGTTTCACACTGTAAACAATGACTTTAGGTATTGATTTTCCTACTTCAAGAGCTTTTAGGAGCTCTCAGGAGCTGAACTGTAGTGACTGATTCCTATGGTTTAATTCTTTCTTATTTTCTAATTTAAAATCCCATTGACTTATTTCTGAATTTATTGAACTTAATTTAGATCGATTCATGGAGACAACTAATGATTACTTTAATTCTTAATCTATAACACGAAATCCAATTTTAACTCTATTTTTCTTTTAAAAGAAATCCATAATTAATTGCCGAAATTTAAACACTAATTTAGAAACATAATTGAATTGCGAGGAATTGACAATTACTCTAGAAAGCATGAAAACTAATCTCCATGAATAGATTTTCAAAAAACTCCAAATTCATCCTTACATAAGTTCTTATCATTGCTTCTAATGAAACTTAACAAATAAACATCAAGTTTAACTAATTCGAACAGCATCTAAATTTAATTCATTTGAGAAACATGTTAATGATTCTAACGACTCAATCCAACAATTCTAATAAATGAATCTAACCATAATAAGCTTGAAATTTCAAAATGTAATTCGAGCAGAAATAACTATCCAGATTTACCATTCACCAATTCAAACAATGATTTAACAACTAAACAATTCAGAGTTAACATCTACTCAAATTTAATATGAAAGAATCAAAAATAGCATAACTTGACAAAATACCAACACAAGATCGTTCCAAAGGCTGAGCGGGCCCTGCTCTTCCTCAGGTAAGATCCTTTAACATAATGATTGAATTAACTCTTTGCTTTCATTCCCATTGATCAAAAGTAGTACGCAAAACAAAGTATTGCTTGTGATTACATAAATTCTGATTGTAAAATTATCTAACTAAAACTGCAACATGGATATTTATAATAATATCCTTATTAGCTTCTAACATGGCGTTAACTGCCAAAACTTAAGGCGACCAACAAAAGATTAAAAATAAAACTTAAAATAGAACTGAAGTGGACTAAGGAGGACTATGTCAGAACTATGCCAAATTGGCGCTGGAAGTAAAAGTTCAACAACCGACTATAAAGAAGTTGATTCGGACTTTGAGTGACTCATCATCCAGCAGGGCCCATCTATGGCGTAGTCATTCCTCATGATTAAACAGAGAGTTTAACCATATCATCAACCTTTAACATACCCTATTAAAAAACCTTAAGAAAAGGACAACAATTATGGTAATAAAGATCAACGCAACATAATTATCTCATCCAAAATCATCATAAAGCAACGCAATTAACATAAGCTATCACTTCCAATGTATTCACTAATTTAGCTAGACATAAGGTAAAATAAGCAAATATGTTAATCTATTGTCTACCGCCAGTCATGTCAATTAACAATAACAATAAGTCTTTTTAAACATAAAAATATTTAAATGAAAGTATTTCATATCTCCCATCATTTCTCCCCTACTTTCTCTAGACCATGTCTTCATGGTTCTTCATCCATAACTATGGTATTTTCTTTTTCTTTGTTCAGTGCCTCCATCCAAATGCAGCAGTCAAATACACCTTCCCTGTAGTGCTCTAGTAATCTAGTATTAAGTGCATAGCCATAGTTTTGTCTCATTTTCTCAAACCACAGCCTCATTACTCCAGCTGGTATATTTGTTGTTTCCTTTAGCTTTGGTGCTGGAATAATAATAATTGGCATTCTGAATCTCATGCCTACCCAGAATTCTTTCTACTGTTGGATTAAGGTGATGACATGCCTAACTCTGACTAAACTCCAACTGATATTATTTGGACTTATTGGATCCCTTCTTTTGAGTGTTTCTAGAATGAGTTGGTACCTTTCCTCACAGGACTGCAATGCTAAAGGAGTGAGTGTTGCTTCAACATTCTGGAACGTTGCAATATTGTCAAACAAGTTTGAGACATAGAGGGGATTAACGTGATTTAGCCTGACCACTGATCTTACAGCTTTGATTTATTTTTCAGCATGAAGCATTTTAGGTCTCATTAGTAACCCATATTTTCTCTGAGCCTCTTTATACTTATCCATTCTATTTGACCAATCCACCTGATTTTGCATTAAAGAAACAAATGATCTAATATCAAGCTCACCAACATAAATATTCAACATTGAGTCATCATTGTCTCCCATTACAAATCCATGTTGGTAAAATTCACACATTAAATTTCAAATGTCAAGGTGGTTGTTAAAGTAATTCTTCATAAAATCATGATCCTCATGGTAATCCAGGCTTCTTCCCAAGACTAGTTGATTTAATTTCCATTGTAAAAACTTTTCTATGGGAAACGAGGAATACATTCCAACTGGTCTTCTCATGGAAAGTATGGCAGAACTGATTTATGCCACTTGCTCAAGTCTTCTCTCAATCTCATTCTTTTATTTTTCTAAATTATATATTTTCTCTTTTAATACTTTGTTTTCTTCCTTATATTTCAAGGCCTGTCAATGAGAGGTATCTAGGCTGAACTAGAGTAGTGGCAGGAATATCAAGGATAATGGAAGGAAAAGCAAGGTTTCACGGAGGAGCTATGGAAGTAGAGGCTTCTTGCACATAGAACCACATGGATTATTGTTTTAATTCTTCTTTTTTCTGTTGCAACTCTTCTTTTAGTCTTGAAATTTCCTCAACACCTGCTAGTGCTTGCACACTGGCTTATTGCAGGGAATCCTCTATTTTACTTAACTGTTCTCTAAACCTTGTGTCATTTTGTTCAACTTTCTTTACCATTTCTTGATTTTTGCTAACAAACTGTTGCAATTCTTCTTCCTTTCTTCTTAATTTCTTCTCAAGGAATTGCATATTTCTCCTTTCTTGTTCTAATTTAGCCTCTAAATGGGACATTTTCATTGTTCTCAGCAATTCTTCTGTCTCCAATTCCTCTACATTTAATTCTTTGTGGGGTCCTTCTTCTTCAATTAATGGCTCTTTCCCTTTCCTCTTCTCATATTGTGGATAAGGTATAGGGGATCTCACAGTCTCTTCTTGTTCAAATTCTCCAAAGGCCTCATGCTCTTTGGATTGTGCACCAAACTCTTTAGTAGAGTCGTGGACTTCAAAAATAGGGTTGTCTTCAGGAATCGGCGTTGGGCCTTCAGGAGGACTTTGAGGTTTCTTAGGAGAATGTACAGGGGTATGGGTATCTTCATGCTCAGGATATTTAACAGGGCTTCTAGAAACAGGGGTCTAACTTATAGGTGTCTCTTCAAGAGTAGACACAATAGTTTTAGCATGACTAGGGTTTTCCTCTTATACTTCTTGTTTCCTCTTTCTTGACCTAGTACGGGTTACCCTAGATATTTCTGGAAATTCTCTTTTTCCCCTTTTCTTGGAAGATTCTCCTTCCTCCATTTTTTTATTTTTAGCTGAGGGTCCCCTTGTGGGTATCCCTTTTGCTATCCTACAAGTGCAGACGAAAATTCTAACCAGCCCTGCTTCCCAGTTTCTTTCTTTAAGAAATGGTATTTAATTATCAAATGTATCAATCCCTGGTATTTCATAGAAGAATCCCCCCTAGCTTTAACTCTCAAAATCATGGAAGAAATTTTCTGAAACAAGAACATTGGAAAATTTATCCTAGATGAAGGTTTTGTCTAACCATACCTCAAATGTATTAACAGTCGCATTCCTGGACCCAGTATTGTACCATACTGCCCATCACAGGTGAAGAACTTCATGAGCCACATCACAATAGTCCTCCATGGCTCATCTAAATTGTTACAAGCTATGTCATGTTGGTCTCCTTTGTGCACTTGTATCTCTAGCCTTCTTTCCAACTCCTAGTGAAATGCAACCACCAATTTCTCAAACTTAACTTGGCCTTTGTTAACCGGTTTTCCCTCATTTGGGATTCCACAAATTTCACTTATAATTTATGGAGTGACTTCAACTATCTCTCCCCTTACTCTAGTGACATTCACATTAAATTTTTTCACAAATTCGCAAACCATTTTTGGTTGGAAGCCTTCATACTGCATCACAAAATTTAGCCACCCAGCTTCTTCAAAGAATCTTCTAGTCTCTGAATCAAGATTGAAGTTCTCCGATTCAAAATTTATCTTATTCCCCATCTTTCTCTGTCAACAATGGTGGACTTTACTAGCTGACTTCGATTGGAATTCCGAATTATTTACCAAAAATGTGGAATGATTTTTCTTGATTTGGGAGCAGCCAATTTTGAAAATGACATGCCATTAATTTTTTGCATTTATTTCCTTTACTGCTCCAGATGATTCGCACGCTACAAAGCTTGCAATTCAATTCGCAAGGTTGGCAGCATTCATTACACATGTCCATCTGTACTTGGGAGGATTTTTGAAAAGACAACCAAATCATGAAAAGATTCGTTATCATTGACTGACATCATCAATGTCACGTCATTCCTTATATTGACCATCCGCCACTTTTTGAAATGATTAAAAGTTTATTTATTATCATCATTAAATAACAGTATGGTGAAGATGTCTAGATTCATAAATATCTACCTATTTTAACTTAGTCTAACTACCTTAGAAAATAATATTTGAAAGTAATATTCACATTAAATGCGCACCTTAATTTATTTCGAGCCTTTGAGTTCTTCAGGAGCTCTTAGGAGCCTTGGAATTACATTAGTTGAGAGACTTCAAGATCGTCAAAAATTTTAGGAGTGTTTTTCAAGAGTCTTTAGGAGCTCTCAGGAGCTTTGGAATTTTAGGAGTCATTAGGAGTTGTTTGAGCGATACGAAGTCTTTTTAGGGGCTTCGACCTTCAGGAGCCTCCAGGAGCTATCGAGCAAAAATGGAGTCTTCAGAGTCTTCAATCTTCAGGAGCTTTTTGGAGTTCTTTAAGAGCCTTCAGGAGTTAACTTAGATAGACCACCAATTTTTGGTTTTTAGTCATCTCTTCTTTTTTTCTCAAAAGCAAACTGCCATTTATTGGTTTTTAATTTACTTCCATTTTTCTCAAGGTAAACTACCAATTGTTGGTTTAAAATTTACCCTGTTTATTCATGCCTTCCTCAAAAGTTCAGAGACTTTATCTCATGGAAGATATGTCTTCCATGAGAAAATGTTCAATTATGTGTTGTAGATCATCTAAAAATTCTTCTTTTGATGATGGCTTATGATATGTTTTTAGATGATGACCATTTACTAACATAACTCTATTTTCTCCATCAATTGGTACTAATTGGATAACTCCATTTTCAAATATCTGATCTATCTCATAGGGTCCTAACCATCTTGTATGGAACTTCCCCTTAAACTCTTCAAATCTAGAGTCAAATAACAATGCCCAATCTCCTGCTTTGAACTTCCTGGACACAATATGTTTATCGTGTCATTCCTTCCTTTGCTTTTGAATCACCTATGTGTGTTGAAGTTCCTCCATTCTCATTTCATCAAGTCTATTAAGCTGCAAAATTATGCTTTTCTCTGCTTCTGGTAGATGAATTCCAATTTCTACTGTGGTCTTCAATGTTTTTAATTCAAATTCAATTGGCATAACTGGTTTCTTTCCATACACTAGTTCATAAGGAGAAAACCCAGTTGTTGTTTTCCACGTAGTATTATAGGCCCACACTGCTTTATCCAACCTATCTACCCAGTCTTTCTTAATGAAACTATTTTTGTCAGAATATTCTCTAATTCTATGTTAGTAACCTCCACTTGTCCATTCGCTTGAGGGTGATATGGTGAAGATTTTCTATGGTCCATCTGGTATTTTGGCAAAAATTCTTCCATCATTACTGATACAAACTATGGTCCTTGGTTTGAAACAATCTCTCTGGGTGCACCAAATCTCTGTAGAATTTGCTTGTACAAAAAATCTGCAACTTTATCTTCAATTGTTGTTGGTAATGCCTTTACCTCAGCCCATTTTGTTGCATAATCAGTGCAAACAAGGATGTAACATTGCCCTCTTAAAGGTGGATCAACAGGTCCCACAAAATTGATGCCCCATTTTTTGAATGGTTTGAGAGCTATTTGCGGTTGAAGTGGCATCTCCATGGTCATCGTGGGTCTTCCCATCCTTTGGCATTCATCACAATAGGTGACAAATAATGAAACATCCTTTGTCATTGATGGCCAAAAGTAGCCAACTCTTAGGATTTTGTGAACTATTCTCATGACTGAATAGTGTCATCCTTTAGGTCCATGATGGTAGGCGTGTACTACATCATAAACATCTAACTCAGATACAAATCTACGTAAAACATGGTCAAGGCATAATTTAAACAAAAGAGCATTAATCCACTAAAATCTAGAACTTTCACGAATTAACTTCTTTTTTTATTTATGACTAAAGTGACTTGGACATTTTCCTATTACAAGGTAATTTTCCAAATCAGCAAACCATGGTGGGTGAATTGATATAGCAAACAGATGTTCATCTGGAAATGTATCATCCACTGGTTCTTGATTATCCTGCGAAATAATTCTAGAAAGAAAGTCAGCAACAACATTGTCTTTTCCAGGCTTATCAATGATAGTAACATCAAATTCCTGCAACAACAATAACCATCTAATAATACATCCACCTACTACAGCCTTGTTCATCAAATATCTAATTGCAACATGGTCTGTATGTACGTAAACTTTATAACCTGTAATATAATGCCTGAATTTGTTTATTGCATATACTGCAGCTAAAAATTCATTTTATGTTGTATAAATTTTTCTCTGCAAGATTTAAATTTTTACTAACGTAATAAATTACATGCATGGCATCATTGTTATCTTTTTGTCCTAATACTACTCCAATAGCTAGATTGGATGCATCTGCATGTATTTGAAATGGCTCTCCCCAAATAGGTCCTTTAATGATTGGGGAAGTTGTTAAGGCTATTTTGATTGTCTCAAAATATTTTTGACAATCTTTAGTCCATACGAACTCCTCTTCTTTCTTGAGCAGGGTAAACAATGGTGATGCAATTTTACTAAATCCTTCTATAAATCTTCTATAATACCCAGCATGGCCAAGAAAACTTCGAACTCTTGTTTGGTTCTTAGGGATTTCAATGTTCTATATGATCTCAACTTTCTTGGGATCAACCTTTATCCCCTCTTTTGAGATGTGATGTCCTAGAACAATGCCCTCGGTCATCATAATGGAAAATTTTTCATGATTGAGTGATAATCTATGATCCTTACATCTTTGTTAAACATTGTCTAAGTTTTGAGTGCCTCATCAAATGTTTTGGCATGGACTGTAAAATCATCCATATAAATTTCAACACAAGAAGTGGTGAAGTCTGCAAAATGGCTAGCACTGCTCTTTGAAATGTGGCAGGCACATTACATAGTCCATATGGTAAGACTGTATATGTGTATGTGCCCCAAGGACAAGTAAAGGTATTTTTGTCTTGATCTTTAGGGGCTACTTGGATCTGGTTATATCCACTGAAGCCATCTAGAAAAGAGAAGTAGTTGTTGCCTGCGAGGTTATTTAGTACCTGGTCTATGAATGGCAATGGGAAATGGTCTTTCTTTGTGGATTTATTCAATTCACAATAATCTATGCACACCTGCCATTTACCATTTTTCTTTGGAACAATAACCAGTGGAGAAACCCACTGACTATCAGAGATTGGGTATATGAACCCTACTTTGAGCAGCTTCCCTATTTCTTTTTTTACAATGTCACCAAGAATAGGATTGATACGCCTTTGTTCTTGTATGATCGGTCTTACATCTTCTGTGTAGATGTGGTGACTACAGATTGAAGGGTGGATCCCTCTCATATCCATATATTCCCAAGAAAACACTTCAGTGTGTTTTTCTAAAGTGTCTTTTAATTCTTGTTCTTGCATGGGGGATAAGGATGAATTGATATTGAGAGGTTTATCTCCAGCTACTGTAATCTCTTTGGTGTCTTTAGTGGAATCTATTGATTTCTCAACAAGAGTATTCAGAGGACAAGAATTTTGTCCATGTAATGTCATTTGACAGTTTTCTCTTTCAATTTATGAAGTTAACTCTTGTTCTTCGCATTCTTGAACATGTTCAATTATAATAACCATGGCTAATTCTACAATACCATCACCTTTTGACTCTAAAACTTCATCCACCCAAAGTTGAGTGTTTGGTTGAATTAACGATTGTGCTAGTGGGTAGAGTGATAATTCTTTTTGTTTTTGACCATTTGATATGATCATGATTCCATATCTACAATCAATTAAAGTGACAACAGTAGCTAACCACTGTCTGCCTAAGATGATTGGATATCCAGAATCTTTCTTTTTGTCTTTAAGAACCAAAAAGTCAACCAAATAATCCCATGTGTCTATGGTAACCATGATCTCTTCTATTATACCCTCTGGTTTTGTGGTAGATTGGTTAGCTAACTGTAGAACAGTTGTTGTTGGTTGAATAGTTGTCATTCCAAGTTTTTGTACTGTATCAGATGTGATAACATTAATGGCAACTCCTAAATCAATTAGAACATTTGATATTTCAATTCCATTAATGCTTAGCGTAATTACAGGGCTACCAGGATCATTGTATTTTTGTGGAAGCAGTCTTCCTAATAACACATTAGTAAGTTTTGTCCCCACTTGAATTATTGAAGGCATTTTATTTTTCCTTCCTAGTTTCATACAAAGGGATTTAACTAACTCATTGATCTCTGGTATATCTTTGATTTCCTATAACAGTGGTGTCTCTATGTTAATCTTTTTCAACTCTCTAAGAATTTGAGAATCGATTACATTCATTTGATTAGGTGGAGGGATTTCAGGAGTGATTTTCTCTTCCTTTAATCTCTCAGGGTAAGGAGCTTGAATGAAAGTTTATTCTTTCTCCAAGGTTTTTTTTTCAGTTGAATTTTCATTTTCTTCCCCTCTTTCTTGAATTTTCTCCTCTGGTTGAGTGTGCACAGTTTTATTTCTCAACTGTATGTCATTTACATCAATAACATTCACGTTTGGGGGATTTGCATCATTGCATGTGTTTCTTGGATTGGCAACAGGTTGAGCTGGAAATTGAGGCTAGTTCACCTATTCATTGGGAGAATTAGGGACATTAAGTGTTGGAGGTGTTTGCCCCCAGGGGCATTTTTGTCCCTAATTTTTCCATGATTGGAATTGGTTTTGATTCTATTGCCATGAGGGTTGATTGGCTTTCCATTGCAGCTGTTGATTCCATTGGGGATTCATCCATTCGAGTTGATTCCAATAAGTAGGTGGTTTATATTGAGGGGTTCATTGGTTCTAATTTTTCCATGAGTTTTGATTCTAGTTTGGCATAAAGAATTTGATTCATACTTTGAGTGACTCATCATCCAGCAGGGCCCATCTATGGTGTAGTCATTCCTCATGATTAAATAGAGAGTTTGGCCATATCATCAACCTTTAAGATACCCTGTTAAAAACCCTTAAGAAAAGGACAATAATTATGGTAATAAAGATCAACTCAACATAATTATCTCATCCAAAATCATCATAAAGCAACGCATTTAACTTAAGCTATCACTTCCAATATATTCACTAATTTAGCTAGACATAAGGTAAAATAAGAAAATATGTTAATCTATTGTCTACCGCCAGTCATGTCAATTAACAATAACAATAAGTCTTTTTAAACATAAAAAGCTTTAAATGAAAGTATTTCATATCTCCCATCACTCTACCAAAGTGATGGAGTGTTGTGTTTGCTACAATGGGATGTAAGAATGTTGCTTGAAAGCTTGAGAGTGAGTGCAAGAGTGTGAGAATGGATGCTTGAAATGTGTAGCAGATTTCTTGAATGCTTAGAGGATTGAAATGCTTGTTCAAGGAATGAATTTGAAGAAGGGATGGAGAAAAACAACCATATTCAGTTCAATCGGTTGAAGGGGGTGTTACAACTTGACTCCCAATGAGAAGTGTAATGCCTCTATAGGTTTAGCCATAGGAATCTACCAGTGACATAAGCATGCCACGCAAGCATCCCTGACATAAATGCCTCCACCAACGCTCAAAATAGGCACCAAGTGGGATGCAACCAATGAGCTTAGGTGGAATTAAACCTCTAAACTTGGTTTTCTAAAGTGGAAGGGGACAAAAGGGGAATTTACACATGGGGTGTAAATTCACTCCTATAATTTTTTCCCCCACTTTAGTGAGCACAAATACTGATGAGTGCTCAGTAAAGTAGATCAAGGAGAGAGTAAGGTTAGAAATGTATACCTGAACCGTCAAGGAAGAAGAACACAATCTGGCATACCTGAAGGTGCAGGGCAAGCGAAGGACTCAATAGCTGCTTGGAACTATGAGGCTAAAAAATGAAAGTGCCTTATAGGCTCTAAGTCTTGCAAGGAAGGTGTCCCCCAAAAACTCTAGCATGGAGGAAACCCAAAGGAAGTGTCCTACAAGCTTTCAGTACTATAGGGAAGGTGCCCCCAAAAACTCTAGCATGGAGGAAACCCAAAGGAAGTTCCCTACAGGCTCTCATTCCTATAAGGAAGGTATTCCCCAAGATCTCTCGTATGAAGAATACCCAAGGAAGCACCCTATAGATCTACAGGCATGTAGGGAAGGTAACCCCCATGATCTCATGCATGGAGGAAACCCAAGAAAGTGCCCTACAGGCTCTTAGTCCTGCAAGGGAGCCACCCCCAAGATCTCTCTCATGGAGGAAGCTCAAAGGAAGTGCCCTATAGGCTCTCAATCCTATAGGAAGGTATCCCCCAAGATCTCTCACATGGAGGAAACCTAGGAAATCCGACTTTGTAGAGTCAAGAAGCAGCCATGTAGGAAAGTAAGCGGACAGTCGCGTAGACCGTCGATAGTTTGGAAAACTTTTGAAGGGGTCCCTAGGGAACCTATTGTGAAGAGGGGGTCCGCTTAAGGGACATGTAGTTCAAAAAATAGATGCTCTCTTTCTCAGGTTGATCCTTCATCAAGGGATCCTTTTGAAAGATAGTCACTTCATCAAGAAATTTGAAAGGAAGAATGTACTCCCCACGTGAGGGGAAGGTCAAATTTGTTCTCAATTCAAAGGAAGGTTTTAAGTCCTTTATAGACCCATGATGAAGAAAACATGTTCCATTAGGGTCCCAAGTTGAGAATGTGATTCTGAAGAAAGGTTTGTGAGGATTCTCAAGAAAATATTTATTGGTGACGAATGTGTTTTCTAAAAATAAAAATGTTGAAGAAGCAGCATTGCCACACATAAGAGGGACAACTCAAGCAAAGAAGAGAGAAAGAAAAAAAAAAGACACAAACAAAGGTCACAAGGGTAGCCTGATATTTCGGGTTCAGAACTACTCATAAATATGTATACATATGTATAGTAATAGTATATAAATGAACTGTCATCAACTCCCTACTATATCAAACCATGTGAAGAATGCACGAGAAGACAAAGTAAAAATAAAAAAATTGGGTCAACATGGAAGGGAAGCCTAAATGCCCCCAATTTGTCAGAATTCAAGCACAAACATGGAAGAATGATGATACAAATAGAAGAAGGTTTACGACACAAAAACCACACCTGTATCCAAGCACCAACAAGGGTGATGAGGTTCATCCAGGAACACATAGCATGATCACGGGGGAAACACATCACAAAACACACACACACACACACAAAAGATCAAGAGGCCTCCTCCTAACACTGATCAACCAAGAGGTCATCTACCTCCCACTCTAGATCATTGTAGGGGGAAGGAGGATGAGCCTACAATGGTGGAATGTTTACAGGAGGAGCATCTATCCCTCTTGCAACAAGAGCTAAGGAATAGGGCCCCTCAAGGTCCTCTCCACTGAACTCTTGTGGAGCTAGGTTCAGGGACTTCGCAAAGATCACTGACAAGGCTGAAACTTCATCCATAGAGTTAAACATGCACCCCACAAGAGTTCCATGCCTAACTTCAGTGGACAGAGTAGGATACACCTGAGATTCACCGCTAGGCTCATCGAATTACTCGAGAGCAATGAAAAACTAAGGGAAAGCCAGGACTGGTTCCATCACTAGGACTAAACAAGTCAATGCAGGGTCACCTTGTAGAGAATGCAAGCTCCTCTTACGTCCTTCATTGCTAGAAGGAATACCCTCCACTTTTCACTTCATCAGAGGAGATGAACTCCCCACAGATGAGGCTAGAGGCACAGAGGAAGAGGAGGAAAGAACTGTGGTGGATACAATCGAGGTATTAATCATATCCACCGGCTTTGAGAAAGGCTATATATTCATAAAGGTCATCAGTAAAGGCGGATCCACTGAAGGAGTGATGAACACGTGTACCCCCTTGGGGTTAGGCACATTCATACTTGCAGTGGAAGCCATAAGCAGTGCAAAGCTAGACTGGAGAGAAGCAAAAGGAAGGGAAGAGAGCGACACTGTAGGAAGCCCTGAAGTAGGGGCAATCATTTCTTCCTCCCTTCTTTGCGAGGTGGCTTGCTCAGCTAAGAGGGCCTTTCACCAACACCTGCGCTCATGCGCAAGGCAGTTTCTTCAACTCTTAGAATTGGAGGCCGAAGGTTGCGAAGGAATAAGAGGCTCATGCTCAACCATGGGAACGTCCACTATGGCCATTTCTGGAGAAGGAATAGATTCTTGAACGGGAGCAAGAGGAACAAGTTGAGGAGTAGCAGGGGGAGCCAACTCAAGAGCTTCAATAGTGGGCCTCTTTCCATTCATTTCTTTGGGAGCAGGGGCGGTAGGAAGCTGTGGATTGAATTCCCTTCGAGAACCCTTCCTTTTGTCATATAAATAGTACCACGGTTTGGGGTATTCATGTTGCAAGTATGAGCTAGTTTGGTGGTGTTGTCATTGATGTTGTCATTGATGTTAACATAGTTTAGTATGTTGCATATTGTACGTGTATGGTTGAGATTTTGTGAGTACATGGAGCTATCTTAAATAGCTGCAGATGTGGTGTTGATGAGATTCCAAGTGCTTTTGAGAAAATTAATAAAGAAGTGAAGTCACAAGAAGGAATGTATTCAAATTGTGCTATGGTATGTGCGCATTTCTCCTATGTTGATCCTATGCTTGTACAGACTTGAAGGTTTGATAAAGATGATTTAGTGGCGATGTATGCAGAGTTTTAGCTTCTAGTGAGATGGTATGTGAAAGTTACATTCACCAGTATGTGAACTATTCTGGCAGAGTTAGTATTCTATGGACTGAGAGAAATATTGTTGCTCTGTAATTTTTCTCTATTTCATCTCAGATCTTGCAGATCTAGAATATGCTTTGTGAAGGTCTTTTCTATGCTCTAGCAAAGAGGTTTGAAGTTTGGAGATTCAGAAATCATGTTTCAATATTTCTATGTGTGTCTACACAGTCTGAATTGTCTGATGAAATAAATTTAGTGATTAAATCTTGTTGTTTTTGTTGCGGATGTATCTGGAAGGTTTTGAGATGCATTCTCAAGCTTAAGGAAGTGTGTTGTGGCATTTTTGTGTCATTTTTCGGTTGGGAAGGATGTACATCAATTATTATTTGTGTTTTCATTAGGTTTGTCTAACCTAGTGTTTACACTTTATTCAAGGAATAAAATTTAATTAAGAAAGTGTGTAGAAGATTCAAGAATATTTTTTGTGGTCTTGGTTATATGTTTTATTGGTCCACTCTTATTCCTTTCCACCATGAGAATTTAGAGTTTCTGACCTAATTTGAATTTATGAAATGATGTATTGTATCTGACCTTAAAGAAATTTTCTGAGGTTGAGAATAGTATAAAATCAAGTCAAGTTGTGAAGAATGGTATGACAATGAGATACAAAGTGACAAAAGCGTGCCACAAATCATAAGAGAAAAAGTGTGTGTGAGTGAGTTGTGATAGTAGTTTTTTATTTTGTTGAAGGCAGTGAACTGAAGGTTTCTGTAATCTTGTGAATGTGCTTTAATTACAGTGGTGGATATTTTGTTCTCTTTTGTATATGTAGGTTGTGAGCCTCTCTATTGGACAGTGATTCCTTTGTATTTGGACAGTGAGTCCTCTTTTGGGCAATGAGCCTTTGTATTCAGTTTATAATATTTATATTGTGAGTTAACCCTCACCGTGTTTTTTCCCTTATTGGGTTTTCCATGTAAAAATTTGGTGTTCATTGTGTTGATTGACTTTTTGTTATTTATGTTTCATGCTTATATTTAATAACAGAATAGTGTGGTTGAAGATTTGATAAGTGATAAAGTTTTAAGGTTGAATTTGTGTGACAACTTATTCACCCCCCTCTTAGTTGTCCTACACCTATTTAGAAATTGGTATCAGAGCTTGTGGTTCCTTGCTATAGAGCTTAACCACTTAAGGAAGATTCGATGGTGCACAAATTGGCGATCCCTATGTTTGATTAAACTAACTACAAAGATTGGAAGGGACAAATGAGAGGATATATTATCTCTCTTGGTTTCAAGACCTGGAAGGCTATTGAGAATAAGTATACACTTGCATCTGGTGGCATTAATTCTGCAGGTGAGATCTCTGCTTATGAAGAAAATGAGAAAGCGAAGTATGCAATTTGCAGTGGTTTATCTAAAAATGAGCGAATTAAGGTTAATTCTTTGGATATTTCATTTGATGTCTGGAAGAAGTTGGAAGACATGTATGAAGGAAATGAAAAGGTGAAATTGATAAAGAGACTGGCAACAAAGCGTAGATTTGTGAACCTAAAGATGGAAGATGGTGAAGAATTTACAATTTTCTTTCACAGGGTTGAACAGACTGCAAATGAAGTTAGAAATCAAGGAGGAAAGCTATCAGATGAAGACATAATTGAGAAGATCCTGACCACCCTACCAGACTGCTATAGTGATAAAATATCTATGATTGAAGAAATGTATGATCCTAAGAAGTATACCTTGGAACACTTGTTCAACACCTTGCAAGCATTTGAATTGAGAAAATTCTAGAAAGATGATAAGATAGAAGAAAATATAGAAATGAAATTTAAAGCAATGAAGATTGAGGAGGAACCGGATGGCGATGGTGTTGATGAGTTGGAAGCTAACTTCACCAGGAAGTTGAAGAAAGATACCATCAAGTATATAGGTATGTTACCTTTTAAATGCTTTAGTTGTGGTAATATTGGTCATTATGCTTCAAAATGTCTAAATAGGGCGACACATAAGAAGAACGAGGATTATAAAGATAAGGATAGGAAGGATAAGAAGTATAAAAATTTGTACTATGTTAAGGAAGAGGTGGGTATTTCTGATGATGAGTCTAACAATGAATTTGATGATAGTGAATGCTTATTCTTAGCTTTGGAAAGTAAATTTGTATCCACTAACCCTAGAAAATGTGTAAGTAAGAAGGCTCCAGAGGTTAAGAAGAATAGGATGGAAGGTACTTTGGTTACCACTTTTTATGCAAGACAAGATGAAGACTACTGGGTAATTGATAGTGGATGTTCAAATCACATGACCGGAGATAAGAGTAAGTTCACTAAACTCGAGAGGTATGACGGTGGTTTAGTTATGTTTGGTGATGATTCAGGAGCTAAGATCTGTGGAAAAGGTTCAATTAGTTTTGATGGAGTGCATAGTACTGATGATGTGTATTATGTGAAGGGTTTGAGGCATAACCTTCTAAGTGTTGGTCAGATGTGTACCAATGGCTTTAAACTTGTGTTTTAGAGCAATACCTGTGAAATTAGAAAAGGATCTAGAAATGGAGATATGATTGCTACTAGAAGAAGAACTCATGGAAACATCTATTAGCTAAAAGGAGCTGATGGTCAATGTCTTGTATCTCAGATCAGTGAAAGTTGGTTATGGCACTGGAGAATGGGACATGTGAACTTTGATAACCTGGTCAAGATCAGTGCAAAGGAGATTGTTTGAGGACTGTCTAGAATCACAAGACCTGCTAATGTCATCTATAGAAGTTGTCAATTGGGGAAGTAGACAAGATGTAGCTTTAAAGGAAAGGAACATTCTACTACCAAAATGTTGGAATTAGTACCGACTGATCTTTGTGGTCTAACTAAGACTGGAACCTGAATGGTGAAAGATATTTCATGTTGCTTATTGATGATTACACTTGAATGACATGGGTTGCTTTTCTTAGAGAAAAGAATCAGGCCCTAGATAGGTTTAAGGTATGCAAAGCAAGAGTGGAGAATGAAGTAAATCTGAAAATTATTTTTTTTAGATCTAATTGAGGTGGTGAATTCACTTCTGGTGAATTTAATGCATTCTGTGAGGAGCACGGCATAAAAAGATAGTTTTATGCTCCAAGAACCCCTCAACAGAATGGAGTAGTTGAAAGGAAAAGTAGGATAGTTCAAGAAGTTGCTAGAACCATGATGAAAGAGTCTAATGTACTATATTTATATTGGAGAGAAGTGATACATATTGTTGTTTATGTTCTTAATAGAGTTCAGATCGGGCACAACAGCACAAAGACACCTTTTGTGTTATGGACTGGTAAGACTCCTACTGTGAAATATTTTAAGGTATTTGGAAGCAGATGCTACATTAAAAGAGATGATGAAAATATTGGAAAGTCAGATGCTAGATGTGATGAAGGAATATTTCTTGGATACTCTACTACCAGCAAGGCATATAGATTTTTTAACAAAAGATTGAGAAAGATCATTGAAAGTGCTAATGTGAAAGTTGATGAAGACATACACAGACCTATTGAGATAAGTGAAGTTGAACCTGATGATTCTATCTGCTGACTTATACCTAAAGTAAATAAGGAGAAGGAAGAAGAAGAAGAGAAAGAAGAAGAAGAACAAGTGGAAGAAGAAGAAGAGAATGAACTGGAACCTACTGCTAGGACTCCTAAATATGTATAGAAGAATCATCTAGAAGATCAGATAATTGGAGACAAGAGTGAAGGTGTGAAGACAAGAAGCAGAGTTGCAGCTAAGGTAAATTTGTGTTTACTCTCTAAAATAGAACCTAAGTCTATAAAAGAAGCATGTGAAGATGAAATTTGGATGAGAGCTATGAAAGAGGAACTACAGTAGATAGAAAAGAATTAGACATGGGAAATAGTCCCTAGACCTGTGAACAAAAATGTGATTGGCTCAAAATGGGTGTTCTGGAACAAACTGAATGAAAGTGGAGAAGTAGTAAGGAATCAGGAAAGACTGGAATGCAAAGGATATTCATAAGTTGAAGGTATATATTTTGAAGAAACAATTTCCCCTATGGCCAAAATGGAAGTTGTAAGAATGTTTTTGGCATTTTCTACACATAAGGACTTCAAGGTATATCAGATGGATGTTAAGTCGGCTTTTCTAAATGGTGAGTTGGAGGAAGAAGTGTACATGGAGCAACCTGAAGGGTTTCAGTTGTCTGACAAGCCAGACATGGTTTGTAAATTGAAGAATGCATGGTATGGATTGAAGCAAGCTCCCAGAGCTTGGTATGCAAGACTGGACAGATATCTGACAAAGCAAGGATTCAACAAAGGTTCTACGAACAACAACCTCTACTTCAAAATGCAAGGTAATAAGATGTTGATTGTAGTTTTTTATGTTGATGATATCATTTTTGGTGGAAATGAAGGCATGTGTAAAAAGTTTTCTAAAGAAATGCAGAAAGAATTTGAGATGTCTATGATTGGTGAATTGAATTTCTTTCTTGGTCTACAAGTGAATCAAACTAATAAAGGGATATTCATTTCACAATTTAAGTATGTGAAAGAGTTGTTGAAATTTTTTGGGATGGAGGATTCTAAACTGGTTTGTACTCCTATTGTAACCAGATGTAAGCTGAGCAGTGATGATGAATCTACTAAGATTGATTAGAGCAAACATAGATCCATGATTGGCAGATTATTGTATCTTACTGCTACCAGACCAGGTATTATTCATGCAATGTGTTTAGTTGCTATATTTCAAGCAAATCCTATAGAAGCACATCTTATAGCTATAAAAAGGATATTTAGATATCTTAAAGGCACACCAGATTATGGACTATGATACCCTAAGAGTAATGACTTCACTTTGAGCACCTATACAGATGTTGATTGGGCTGGATGTGTAGATGAATGAAAGAGTACCAGTGGTGGTGTTTTCTTTCTTGGTGGAAGACTAGTTTCATGGTTGAGTAAAAAGAAAGACTCAGTTTCTTTATCCACTACAAAGGCAAAATATATTGCTGCAGCATCCTGCTACACACAAGTTTTGTGGATGAAGCAAACTCTAAAAGACATTGGTGTGGTATGTGATGAGCCTATTCCCATTTTCTATGATAATACAAGTGTAATAAACATTTCGAAGAATTTGGTTATGCATTCAAGAACAAAGCACATATCTATCAAGTATCATTTTCTAAGAGAGAAAGTGTTGGAGAATGAGGTTAGACTGGAGTATGTGATAACAAAGGAACAAATTTCAAAGATATTTACTAAAGCTCTTCCGAAGGATACTTTTGAGCATCTTAGGGAGAGGTTGGGGGTCACTGACCCTCCTAACTAGGTGCACATGAAGGTGCATCAGTCCAATGAATTCACAAATTCTTCATTTATCTGGATTGATAGATGATTCTACTCCACAGGGGGAGTAGAAAAGGTTTCATTGTTGCAGTATGAGTGTACTCCTAAGGGGGAGTAATCAGAGTAGTTTTTTTTCTATTGATTTCAAAGCGGGAGAAAAGGTTGTGTTTCCATCAATGACAGAGGGGGAGATTGTTGCAAGTATGAGCTAGTTTGGTGGTGTTGTCATCGATGTTGTCATTGATGTCAACACAGTTCAGTATGTTCCATATTGTACATGTATGGTTGAGATGCTACTAAGATGTTGTGAGTACATGGAGCTATCTTATATAGCTGCAGATGTGTTGTGTTGATGAGCTTCCAAGTGCTTTTGAGAAAATTAATAAAGAATTGAAGTCACAAGAAGGAATGTATTTAGATTGTGCTCTAGTATGTGCTCCGCATTTCTCCTATGTTGATCATATGCTTGTGCAGACCTAAAGGTTTGATAAAGATAATATAGTGGTGATGTATGTTGAGTTTCAGCTTCTGCTAAGATGGTATGTGAAAGTTACGTTCACCGGTATGTGAATTGTTCTGGCAGAGTTGCTATTCTGTGGACTAAGAGAAATATTATTGCTCTACAATTTTTCTTTGTTTCATCTCAGGTCTTGCAGATCTAGAATATGCTTTGTGAAGGTCTTTTCTATGCTCTGGTGAAGAGGTTTGAAGTCTGGAGATCTGGAAATCATGTTTCAGTATTTTTGTGTGTGTCTACACAATCTGAATTGTCTAATGAAAGAAATTAAATGATTGAATCTTGTTGTTCTTGTTGCGGATGTATTAGGAAGGTTCTAATATGTATTCTCATGCTTAAGGAAGTGTGTTGTGGTGTTCGTGTGTCATCTTCCAGTTGGGAAGTGTGTACATCAATGATTATTTGTGTTTTCATTAGGTTTGGTCGACCTAGTGTTTACACTTTATTCGAGGAATAAAATTTAATTAAGAAAGTGTGTAGAAGATTCAAGAATATTATTTGTGGTCTTGGTTATATGTTTTATTGGTCCACTCTTATTCCTTTCCACCGCAAGAATTTAGAGTTGCCGACCTAATTTGAATTTATGAAACGATGTATTATGGCCGACCTTGGAGAAAGTTTCTAAGGTTGAGAATAGTATAAAATCAAGTTGATTTGTGAAGAATGGTATGACAATGAGATGCAAAGTGACGAAAGCATGCCACAAATCATAAGAGAAAAAGTGTGTGTGAGTGAGTTGTGATAGCAGTTTTTCAATTTGTTGAAGGCAGTGAACTGAAGGTTTCTGTAATCCTTCGAATGTGCTTTAATTGCAATGGTGGATCTTTTTTTCTCTTTTGTATCTATAGGCAGTGAGCCTCTCTGTTGGACAATGAATCCTTTGTAGGTAGTGAGCCTTTGTATTTGGACAATGAGTCCTCTTTCAGGTAGTGAGCCTTTATATTCAGTTTATAATCTTTATATTGTGAGTTAACCCTCGCCATGGTTTTTCCCTTATTGGGTTTTCCACGAAAAAATATGGTGTTCATTGCATTGATTTAATTTTTGTTATTTATGTTTCATGCTTATATTTAATAACAGAATAGTATGGTTGAAGATTTGATAAGTGATAAAGTTTTAAGGTTGAATTTTTGTGACAACTAATTCACCCCCCCTCTCAATTATCCTGCACCTATTTAACAATTCATTAGGGAGATTCATGATCCTAAGCTTGGGCCTATGCCAAGGAGGAATCATCAGACTCAGAGGGTAGTCACCAGGCTGACTCATGCAGTACTTTTCCCAAGAAAGAGGAGAGGATGAGGTAGTCTGAGGAAAATCAACCTTTTCTTTTCCTTTACGGGAAGGAGAGGAAGCCATCATGGGCTTCTCCTCTTTCTTCTGAGAAGAGAGAGCAGTCGGTATAGGCTTCTCCTTCTCCTCACGGAATGAAGAGGCAACCGACTGCTACATCACAAGAAGGGTCAGTTTCGGTTGTCCCTTGCCATAATCTTGTACTTTACATAATTCTTGTAAAGTAGGTTCATTCTTGGAGGAAGCGGACCAACTGGGGAGGGCCAAAAGTGATCCAACGGATATCCACCATGGGACACCAGGGGTTGATATGCAGTGTCATTCACTACATGCACAACACCTTCATGGGTAAACTTTAAACACTTGTGAATAACGGAGGTGACTCCATTCATGGAAGCTAGCCAAGGGATGCCTAGCTTTAGATTTAACATATTTGACTCTAGGATAACATCAAAAATCTTGTCAACAGCCCTGGGTCCAACCAGGATGGACAAAGTTATCGATCCATAAGGTTTAAGACTCATACCATCATGCATACGGATGGTTGATTTTGTTTCTTCATATTTTTCCCTTTGTAACAAATTTAATACTAATGTTTCTTCTATAATAACATTTGTGTGGCTCGTGGGGTCTATCAAGACTCCTGTCATAATGTTACCATTGACACAAGAGGGAATGTAGAGAGGCGAGGGTTTATTGTTTAAGGGAAAATCTTGTGATGTGAATGTAATGTCCGACGAACTAGGTGTAGGTGGAGCAGTAGAAGTCACTGTGACCATGTTAACATAGGCCCCGAGTTGAGTAACAAAATCAGCGGGATCTACAATCATGTTAGGAGAGTGCGATAGAAATGGGTCCGTGTATATATGCAATTCACTGTTAGCCTTTGCCACTAATTTGTTAGCATTTTGTTTACTCCCATCGAGATGAATGGTACTGTCCTTGATGGGGTCCTGTATCTCATGACGCAACCGCATATAGTGTTTGGTATCATGCCCATTAACCCGATGGTACAGAAAATAAGTGTTCCCATTATACCAATTAGGGTAAGGTTCCTTAATAGGCTTAGGACTTAGAAAATTTATGATCTTATCCTTCAACAGCTTTTGCAAGATAGAAGAATAGGATTCTGATAACTTTGTGAAATTTTGGTTATGCCTGAGGCCATTGTTGTCAGTAGCGGAAACTATGTTCGTAACGGCCTTACCTTTCCTAGAGATTGATACAATGGATTTTCCCTTAGAATGGAAGCGTGAGGATGATGCCCCGAACTGAACAACCGTCTATTGGTACTCTCGTAAAGCTGCACACAAGTGTGCGAAAGAAGGGTATTTCATAAGTGTGAACTTCTCTTGCCAAGGCCTTTGTAAATTCCCTATGAATACCTTTTGCACGTCAAAATCGGGCAGCTGATACGAGATTTGTGAAAGGAGCGCTTGGTAGCACGCTATGAAATTAGTGATTTTTTTGTTATCTCCTTGTTTACATCAGATGAGATCTGAAAATGTCATCTTCAGTTTGATGTTTGCTTGAAATTGTCTAAGGAACTGATTTACAAGTTGGTCAAATGAGAAAATGGGATTGTCAGGCAAGGAATAGTACCACTCAAGCATCGTATCCTTGAGAGATTGTGGGAACAGTTTAGCCATCAACGCGTCGTGATAGAAAAAGTTTGTGCACAAGGCGTTAAAGGCAGACATATGTGTTTGTGGGTCTCCTCTACCGCCATACTTTTAAAATTTAGGTATCTCCATTCCTTGGGGGAAGGGAGTGTTTAAGATTGCAACCAACAATGGACTGTGTCGGAAGAAGGGCTGGAAGATAGGATGGGCAGAGGCTTGGGAAAGACTCACTAACTGACTCTACATCTTACTCATAGTCTACAAAAGGGTGTTCAAAATAGGGTCATTAGAAGATAAAGGGCCATAGGAACCTCCCCCAGAACCACCGCCAAGGCCACCTCCAGAACCACCACTGGTGTGAATCCTGCCAGAACCACCAGTAGGGCCTTCGCCAAAACCACCACCATGACCTCCACCAAAACCGGTTCCACTAGCACCACCTCTGCAACTAAATCCACCACCACTACCAAAGCCTCTACCACTCATCCCACCAAAGCCTCCACCACTAGAGGTGACAAGGGGGTGAAGCTAAAGCCTAAGGGGGCCCTGTTTACTTTGATAGTTTTGGGTTGTTCAAAGATAGAAGGGATACTAATAGAAGGGACCGCATCGGTAATGTAAATAGAAGTGGGAGGCATTGATACTCCTAACTATCCTTCACACTCTTCAAAAGTGACTCCTTGTGCAAAGCTAGGATTGCTTGAAGGAACGCACACTTTGGCGAGACCAAGGAGGCTAGTCAGAAGCTCTATGCCTGTTCGATCTTTACCCATCATATGTTTTAACTCGCTAACAACCCGAGCGGCTCTAGCCATCTTTGTATTTCTTTCCAAGTGATTTTGTAAGTCGCCCATCCCTTTAGTGAGGGCGAAGACATATTTTGCAGGGACCTAAATGGCCTCATGCTCATCCACCAATGATGGTGTAGGTGACACAGGGGGAGTGGGAATGTGATCGGTCTCATCAAAGAATCCCATCTCATTCCTCGACAACTGCTCTTGTGCAACCACACTAACGGCGGGACTAGAGAAAAGGCTAGTAGATAACCCAATAGAGACATTCATCCTTTCCATCAAGAGGTGTCGTAAACTTCTCCTAATGATATACCTGGAATTTTTGGATTGGGTTGTGATGCTCATAAACCTTCACAACACTTAGGAACACAATAGTCACAAAGTACATGGGAGAGGTCTCAACACCAACAGAAGAACAGACGTTGGTTCACGTCGGGTTCACCAAAAATGTAAGAGAGGGGGACCACCACGTGCAAGGCCCCAGGTCACAGAGGGCCAAGATACGGAAGGCTACCCTAACTTACCTCAGCTAAACGGGGTGTTAGGATATGAGCATGAGAAGATGAGGATTATAAAGTCCTACAACCACTCTACAATCCCGAGATTCAAAATGAGGCTAGGTGAGCTATTTTTTTAGCTCAACACTGTATCTCAGATAGCTTTGTATTCGAGGATGAGAATGCAGTTCTGGGACAATAGTGTGGGACACTAGCGTCTCTTAGATGCACTGGCATCCATACGACCAAAGGATCGAAAGGATAATGTGAACTAGCAAAAAACAAGCTAGTAGCCTAGCTAGTGACTTGTAAAAGAGCAAAACAACACTATGAAATATGAGAGGTACAAATGAATGTGATAGAGTAAATATACCAAAGCTAGGATGACGAAGATGGTTTCGTAGAAGAGCCTATTCGCCAGCTAGCTCCTTGAAAGCGCGTACTCCTACACATAGAAAGAGGAAAATTTTGGGTGGTTTTATAGGGGTCTACCTCAGTCAGACCCCCATTTAGGTGTTTCCACCTCCACGGATAGCCAAGAAAGTGAGATAAAGAAAACAAAGTAATAAAGAGCACTAAAGCACTACAAAATAGTAAAGAGATAACTCAACCAAGTGATATAAGGAAGGAAAGGGAAGCTTACCACCTCCACCAAGAGCACTCAAGGCTACTTGGGGGAGAAAATGAGAGTACTTGAGCCTCTATTTCAATGTCATTTTGTTCCCAACTTGCTCTACCAAAGTGATGGAGTGTTGTGTTTGTTACACTGGGGTGAAAGAATGTTGCTTGAAAGCTTGAGAGTGAGTGCAAGAGTGTGAGAATGGATGCTTGAAGTGTGTAGCAAATTCCTTGAATGCTTAGAGGACTGAAATGCTTGTTCAAGGGATGGAGAAAAATGGCCATATTTGGGTCAGTCGGCCGAAGGGGGTGTTACAACTTGACTCCCAATGAGAAGTGTAATGCCTCTATAGGTTCAGCCATAGGAATCTTGCCAGGGACGTAAGCGCATTGCGCGGGCGTCCTCGACAGAAATGCCTCCACCGATGCTCAAAATAAGTGCCAAGTGGGATGCAAGTAGTGGGCTTAGGTGGAATTAAGCCTCTGAACTTGGTTTTCTAAAGTGGAAAGGGACAAAAGGGGAATTTACACATGGGGTGTAAATTCATTCCTATACAAGGACTATCTTGTATGCCTATAAGACCCCTTGCAAAGTATTATACTCACCAATTCCTCAGAAGAAATGTCTTAGCTCTTTCATTCCTTATTACCAAAATAGTGTGTACAAATCATTCCAAGTCTTGACCTCTCATCAATATAGGAATCATCCAATGAATTGAAATTCATGCCAAGAAAAATGTTGAACATAAACAATGCCTTGACTAAAGAGCAGCAGAATTCCCTACACACAATGTTGTAGGAACACACAGCAATGTATGCATGGGATTACCATCATATGAAAGGCATAGATCCTAAATTATGTATGCATAGGAGCTATATTAATGATGGTTATAGACCCATTAGGCAGCCTCAAAGATAGATGAACCCTACCTTGAGAGAGAGTAAAAGTTGAACTTCAAAAACTCCTTGATGCAGGTTTTATTTATCCTATATTAGATAATGAATGGGTCTCACCTTTGGTCATTGTTTCCAAGAAAGGTGGAAAATGGAGAGTTTGTTTAGACTATAGGGAACTGAATACAAAAAATAGGAAGGACCACTTTCCTTTTCCCTTCATAGATCAAGTGCTTGAATCTCTAGCTGGGAGAAAGTACTTTTCATTTCTAAATGGTTTCAGTGGTTACAACCAGAAAAAAATTGCTCCAAAAAATAACAAAAAAACCACATTCACTTGTCCTTGGGGTACTTATGCCTACTTTGTTCTACCCTTTGGCTTATGCAATGCTCAAGCTACCTTTCAAAGGGAAATCCTCAGCATCTTTTTTTATTATGTACATGACTATATGGATATATACATGGATGATTTCACCACCAATGGGGAAACTTATGAGGAAGCCCTCAACAATCTCAAAAAGGTATTGAAAAGATGTAAAGAACACAACTTGTCACTCAGCAATGAATTTTTTTTGGTGATGATGATATGAGAAATTTTTTAGGGCACTTTATATCCAGTGTAGGGATTTAGGTTGATCTACACAAAACAAAAATTATATCTACTCACCTATTCCAAAAAATCAAAGGGATATTAGAAGTTTCCTTCGCCATGCAGGCTACTACAAGTGGTTTATTAAATACTTCATTAAGATTGTTACCCATTGTTTGTTTTGTTGAGTAAGGACATTGAATATGAGTGGACATCAGAGTGCCAACACTTCTGTGAAGAGTTGAAGAAATCCTTGACTCAAACACTTGTTTTGAGGGGACCAAATTGGACCTTACATTTTCACATACACATAGATGCTTCAAATTTTTCTATTGGAGTAGTTTTGGGCCAAAAAGAAGATAACAAAGAGTATGCAATTTACTACATCAACAAGAATCTTCAAGGATCATAATTGAACTATATTGTTACCGAAAAGGAGATGCTTGCAGTAGTGTATGTCATTAATAAATTCAGGCATTACATTACTGGTTATTCATTTTTTGTCCATACAAACCATACAACCATTAGATACTTGATGAACAAGCCAATAGTGGGAGGTAGATTGGTAAGATGGTTGCTCCTACAAGAATTTGACATTACCATAGTGGAAAAACCTAGAGAAGCTAATGTAGTAGCAGATTTTATGTCAAGGTTGCCAACACAATCAACTAAAGGAGTGGTGGGTGATTCATTCCTAGATGAACACTTATTTTCTCTAAATATGCATATCCCCTGGTATGTTGATATTGCCAATTATCTAGTAACAGGGCATATTCCACCACACTTTTCTCCAAGGGAAAAGCGGTAGTTGGTACACAAATGTTTTCCATACTCTTGGGTATCAGGTTATCTGTTTTAAAATTATCTAGAAGGTGCATAAAGAAAGATGAAATCTTTGATATCATGAAGGCTTGCCATGATGAGCCATGTGGAGGTCATTTTGCAACAAAAGAACAGCCTTTGAGATCCTCACAACTGGCTATTATTGGCCAACTTTGCACAAAGATGTTAAATACACAAGGAGTTGTGATAGGTGCTAAAGGATGGGAAGACCAACAAAGAGTGATGAAATGCCATTACAGCCTCAGTTAACACTAGATCCTTTTGACAAATGGGGTCTAGAATTTATTGGACCAATCTCGCCTACTTCCAACAATAAGGAATATATTCTTGTTTACACTAATTACTTGACAAAGTGGGTAGAAGTAAAGGCCTTAAAATTTTCCAAATATGGAAATGTGGCTAAATCCTTGTATGAGGATATATTTACTAGGTATGGCATACCTAGAGAAAGTCATTGATCAAGGACCACAGTTTACTTCTAACCTCATCACCAAATTGGTTGAAGAATACCAAATTATACACAAGAATTCAACACCTTACCACCTTTAAGCTAATGGTCAAGTGAAAGTCACTAATAGGGAAATTGAAAGTATTCTCACCAAGAAAGTGCAGCTACATAGGAAATATTGGGTTGCAAGATTACTAGAAGCAGTATGGGCATATAGAACAATATGGAAAACCACCACTGGTTTTGCACCCTGTGAGTTAGTATATGCTAAGATAGTAGTCCTTCTAATTGAGTTTGAATAAAAAACACTAAGAATAGTAGTGGAGATAGAAATGGACTTAACTGAATCTCAAAAGGAGAGCTTGCACACATTAAATGGATTGGATGAGATTAAAATGGAATTAATCCATCACACTGAGGTAGTACAACAACAAAGGATGAAATGGCATGATTAGTACATTAAAACAGAGGATCTCAATGTCAAATACTAGGCACTACTATTTGATTCAAGGTATAAAGACTTCAAGGAGAAGCTTCAATCCAGGTGGTTGGGTCCCTATGAAATTAGTCAAGTTTATCCTAATGGAGCAGTCAAGTTGCATACCATAGATGTAGTCATATTTTCTCTTCTTGTAAATGGCCACAGATTGAAGCTATATAAGAAGCCATTATAGAAAGATGATTTCATATTCTCCTCATTTCAACAATATGGTGCTCATAATGATCCTAATACAGGCTCAGATACGCAAAGTGATATTTTAGCAGCACAAGATATACCAGGAACTTCAAGTCACTCAGTGATTGAGCTACACAGCTCAATCTTTGAGATCACCCGAGATTAATTTCTCATTTTATCTCACAAGCACACACTACAGGTTATACTGATGTTCAAAATTTTCTCCAAAGGGACTTTTTTTTAAACATTCATAGAGGGTCCTAATGCAGTAGGGACCTGTAGCTTAATAGTTGTCAACATACAAATGGGTCCTAACACTGCAGGTACCCATAGCACCATTTGGCAAGAAAAAATTTGAATTAGTTGGCACCATATTGACTGTAAGTTCACAATCATTCATTTCAAAATACCCATATGTAATATCCATCTCTTCACAATAAGTACCTGCAGCATGATTCTTTTGTTGTCAATTTGCATTTCAAATATTCAAGTTGTCACATCGCTAACTAATATATGTAATACATGTCCCATCAATTGCACCCACCACCTCACAATTCATTAGATTGTAGTTATTTTTTGTCACATCGAATCAAAAACTAGATACATTCTTTTTAGTTTACACGCGCGACGCATAGTTATCTCTTTTGGCTGATACTTTAGGTATGCTATCATGATTAATAGAATCTTCTTTAAACTTTCATTATACCTTTCTTATCAATTCATGCATGTGAACTATTTATATCATTAATTTCCATTATTTCATATTTTAACCACCTCCCAATCACAAACAAGAAGTGAGGTCACTTCAACAATTAAGTTGGGGGGAGGGTACAACTCAGTCAGTCTTTTCGTCAGTCTTTTCAAAATATGCCACCTAAATCAAATTCAATAGATATAAATGACATTCAAAACCCTCCTAATAGTTATTTCTCATTTTCGTTGCCATTTCAATTGCCAAATTTCCAAACCCTAAGAAATTGAGCTTAGTCCAAACCATAGTTGAACTTAGAACCTATTCATGAGCTCAAATTAAGTCGGTACTGAGAAGGGAAAGTTGCAGTATGGTATGGTAGTAAAATTATATATGGAAACAATAGGAAGGCGAAGGGTTTTGAGGGTGGTAGAGTAGATTGAGCTAAATTTCCAAAACTGAATTGAACACATAGAGCAGAGGAAGTAAACCAAAATGGGAGGCGATGTCATTAGAAGGGAGCCGACAGCTCAAGAAAATTTTGGAGGATGGAATGATTCTACCCATTTTTACCAAGGTTGGTTAGCTTGATTATTTCTTGAAGTTAACAAAATTCAATGATGATATGACATGAAGGTTTGCAGCTATGCTTGAATATGATGAAGCAATGGTGAAGGAACTGTTAGTAGATACATCTGAGAATGCCATTGCATAAGTCACTAGGTTACCAAGAAATGGGGTAGAGTTTCCAACACATGCGAACGCAGTTGCAATGGAGGAATTTTGTGAATTACGAGAGGATTTAGACTCATCTTCGCAAGGTACGAAGAGGCCCTTTCTTCCCTAGTTATGGGTGAATAGTGCTTCTTACATTTTTAGATATATCACCTGTGATGGTAGGAAAAACCTCTTGTATATAGTACATTTTAAATTACTCAGTCACCTTTGGCATAATAAGTTAGTGAATGTGCCAAACTTTTTTTATAATTTGTTGAAACAGATGGCATCATAATATCAAAGAAAAAAAGTGACACTTCTTTATCTCACCATTATTTAATTTATTTACTAATAAAAAGAAGTTTGAGGATTCAGTGTCCACAAGTGAATTGGGAAGATTTTAAGGAGTGTACATATATTAACAGTTTGTTGGATGCAACTATTGCACCTGAGAATGTAGAACCCCAAGATGAACTTGTAAGGGAAAGCCCTCATGTCTCACCTAAGGCTTCACCTACCAATAGCCAAGGTGAGCATGAAGAACCTAATGAACCAAAGTCTAGGTCACCTATAATTGAGGAAATTACATCTTCTAAATCACAAAGATCCAAGAGCAAGAGAGGTAGTGCATCTACATCCTCCACACCTTCCAAAATAGAGGAGAAGAAGGATACAACAAAGAAGGGAGATGTTAAAAAGAAGAAGAAAGGTGTTAAAAAGGAGAAAAAGAAGAGCGTTAAGAAAGAAACCCCTACACCTAGATGTTCAAGAAGATTAAGGAGATAAGGTGTCATGAGGGAAAATTTAGAGGAACTAGAAGAAGAAGAGAAGAGCAAAGAACAATAGCAGGAAGATGTCATGATAGTAGAAATAGACTTTGAAGTAAAGGGGGATTCCCTTGGTAGTGTAAATATACCTATGAAAAGGAGAATATACGTTGTCTTTAAGATTTATGGATAAACTATGTGCATCTTTTTACATCAACGTTTCAAATCATACTCTATGATCCATCATCAGGATGAAAATCAGAAAGAGAGAGAAGTGAAAGATGAGATAGCAGACTTGGATATAAAAGGAGAGGGATTTAGAGGGTTGGGAAGCACAAGACCCCAAAAAATGTGCCAATATGTAATATAATATATCATAAAACACAAAAAGTTATAAACCACAATATAAAAATTATCCATAATAGAAAGGATGTCAATAATGATTAGAGATCACAAAGAAATGCAACAAGATGATATTGTAAGTTATTATAAAAAGAGAAATTATATTATATAAGGAAAAAAATTAGCAATGAGTTAAAATATAAAATGAAATAATAGAAGGGAAAGGGAAAGCTTAGACACAAAAAATGAAGATACAAGAGAAAAGAAAAAACAAAAGGAACAATAAAATTATAAATCATAAAGTAAAGAAAGGAAAAAAGTAAAGTAAAAATACCAATAAATTGAGAGATTAAGGAGATAAAAACTAAATGATTATTATTAAGAAGATATTAAAATTAAAAATGAAACACGGTGTAAAGAAGATCCACAAATTAGAAATTCAAAATAAAGAAACACAATGTAAAGAAGATCCACAAATTATTATTAATTTGTCTCTTTTATTCTATCTTTTTTTCTTGTGTTTATCCGTTTCTCTTTTGATTATTTTTATTTATTATTTTCCTTCTTTTGTTTGTTTTTTGTTTTGTTTGATTTATATTTTATTATATGTTGTTGTTAATATTAGTTTTCTATAATTAATTTGTTTCATTTCTTAAAATTTTCTTCTTTGCTCTTGTTAAGGTTATCTTTTCTTTATTTTTAATTTCTAATTTGTGGATCTTCTTTACATTGTGTTTCATTTTTAATTTTCATATCTTCTTAATAATAATCATTTAGTTTTTATCTCCTTAATCTTTCAATTTATTGGTATTTTTACTTTACTTTTTTCCTTTCTTTACTTTATGATTTATAATTTTATTATTCCTTTTGTTTTTTCTTTTCTCTTGTATCTTTATTTTTTGTGTCTAAGCTTTCCCTTTCCCTTCTATTATTTCATTTTATAACTCATTGCTAATTTTTTTCCTTATATAATATAATTTCTCTTTTTATAATAACTTACAATATCATCTTGTTGCATTTCTTTGTGATCTTTAATCATTATTGACATCCTTTCTATTATGGATATTTTTTTATATTGTGGTTTATAACTTTTTGTGTTTTATGATATATTATATTACATATTGGCACATTTTTTGGGGTCTTGTGCTTCCCAACCCTCTCAACCCCTCTCCTTTTATATCCAAAGTCTACTATCTCATCTTTCACTTCTCTCTCTTTTTGCTTTTCATCCTAATGATGGATCATGAAGTATGATCTGAAATGTTGATGTAAAAAGATGCACACAATTTATCCAGAAATCTTAAAGACAACTATTATGGACTGTGGAAGCAAAATGCTATTGAGAATATACATGTCAACTACCTCTGATTCAGAAGCAAATGATGTGTTTATTGATAAGAAGACATGAAAAGAAACCCTAGACAGTCCCATTCATGGAGACCATGAAGAGGGAAGTAATGAACAGTTCATGGATACATAGGAGATGTATATAGAAGAAAGAGATGTGAGGAAAGAGCTCCAAGAAGCCTTGGATAGGATTAAACACTTGGAGGAGTTACTACAAAGCTATGAATAGAAGGAAAAGGAGAGAGAAGCAAAAATACAGGAAATGGAGGAGAAATTGCAATTGTATGGTCATGGCACTAAACTTGATTTGTTGGCACAATTGACCATAACTAAGACTGAGGATAGAGAATTGTCAATGCCAGATCAAAAACCTCCTTCCATTAGAACTCCTAATTATCATACAACCTTGTCACTTGGTCACCAATTATGGGAAGTAACTATTGAGCTTGCACATGAAAAGGAGAAATGGAAGAAAGAAAAGGAAATCTTAATTGAAGAACATGCAAAGGAACTGGAAAAGAGAGACATGGAGTTAAGTAGATCAGCAGTCAGGTTGGAGGAAGTGGTAGACAAAGCTGCACAGATTATTATATGTAGATCTCCACTGAGGACATATGCATTTTTTTTGCAGGAAATATTTTTATGTTTTCAGTTTAGCAAGTTAATCAATAAACAGTCAGTCGGTGTGAGTAGAATTTTTGAGTTTCTTAATAATTTTGTTGCTTCTACACCTGAGGAACAAGATCAATTGTGTGAATATTATTTACACAATAATGTAGTGCCAAATGAAACAGAGTGGAACCCTTTGATTTTTGTAGGGGATCTTCATATAAGGGCACTTGCATCCTATTATAGAAATAAACTCAGGGGTGAAATAATGGAAGAGTATGAGGAGAGAGATAAATCAATGCTCTCCCTATAAGGAAAGAAGCTAAAAACCCTGATAGTCATTGGTGAATGGTTGAAGCTCATTCATCACAAGGGTGTAGGAAAGAAAATTATGAAACTCAAGAAGGCATATTATGAAAGAATGCAGATGTTAGCTGTGAGTTTGGGACAGTAGTGCTACAAATATGTACAAAATAGATGGAATAGTTTGACCCTTGAATTACAAAAAAAGAACCTCATTCTATGTATAATTTCACTACCATGCTTCAAAGGGTATACAAATATATAGAAATTGGTGTTAACAAAGGGATTTACTAGGTACCACTCACCTTTCACCCACCTATCCTCCCCTTTCTAGTTCCATATTATACTGGGGAGAAAGGTGAAGAATGTGAGAAAGCTAGGATACTAGAATGAGGTAACTTGCAGCATATAAAGGTTTTTATTCAAAACAGATCCAAGGAGTTGATATTATTCTAGACCTAAGGTAGATTACCTTGCAGTACAATCGGTATCCCTAGGGGGAATGACGGGTCCAAATATTAGCTCATTTTCTATTGCTTTCATATATACTGTTAGACACTTTTAGATATACCTTCTAGACAATGCTCCTATATTATACTATCTTTTCATACTTATTATGCAAACTTTGACCTAAAATATAATGATGGAAATATGGTTATGACATAATAGTATTGCATGGTTTATATGTAGATATGCATGAAATGTGGATGGAATTCTATGTTTTAATTATGATAGTTATTCTTGTGTACATGATTTTTGGATTAACCTTTTTTCAACCAAGGAGCAATTGTAGCACATAGCAATTGAATGTTGAAACCCACGGCAAAAGGAAGACTGGGACAACAAAATAGGGGAGTTCCAAATTAAACTAAATGTGATGATTACTGATTAAAGACACCTGATGGAGGTTGAACATGCATCATTATAAAAAGTTAATAAGCATCGAAGAAGGACACCTTTACTGATAGGATTTTGACAAATTTTTATGTTTTTACATGAAATTCCTTTTTACAGAGTTTTAGTCCTATTAGGATTCTTCTTTCTTTTTAGTTATGTTTGAACAATTTAGTCTTAACTATATGCTCTGATATTTAGTAGTGGAAGTTAATGATTGCAGTTATTTGTTGCTTTCCATAAGATTCCCCCGTGCTTGTATATAGCCGTGGGTTGAATCCTTAGGTTTGTTAGTTGGTTTTTTAGTTTTCTTATTATCAGTTATTTTTTAGTTTCAAGACATGAATATTTAGAATGATTGAATACAATTGCGAGAAAATCTTATGTAATCTTTCATGATATGCAATGAATGAAGTCAATTTCACTGGATGCATAGAATCTCTTAGTTAGATTTAGTTTCAGTTAAGTGAGAACAACCACTTGAGCAAGTCACTCAAGGTAAATGTTTTTCACTTCATTTTCTAGTTATTTATTTTTGTTCTAAATAGTTGTTTTTTGTTTATCATTAAATTCATGAACTATATGCAAGTTAAACTAGAATCTCATACTTTGCTTATTGATAATGAATGTGAACATGATAATGCATGTATTGGTTAACCAATAGTACTCTAGAGGTTAAATTAGTCAAGTTATTAAGTTTTGATCAGTTTTGAGTCTATACAATAACATTTCATTAGTAGTAGTTGAGTTACAATTTCAGCTATAGGTACCCATAGCCATTAGTTTTGGCTTATTCTTTCACTATTATATAGTTTTGTGATTTCCAACAAATTGAATAACTTGAATAGGATAGCTTAGGTAGTTTTGAGTCTCTAAAGCCATATAAAATGTTGCACCATCACAAGTTTACAAACCTTGGGTTGACATTCTAATGTAGCCTTAGTAATGTTGAGTGGACTATTCATTCAAATAAACCTCTGAATTGTGTAGGTTCTACCAATTTTATGATACATTAGTTTAGACTCTACATCGATTATATATTAAAGTGCATGTTATAATGTAAATCGCATATCATAAACAATGTAAGGCGTTGCAATAATGAATAGCGCACAATATGGCAGCACTGTGAGCATTTCATAAAGTATTAGCATGCTTTGAAAAATACATGCAACACTATGTCAAGCATGTGGAAATGATTTTCAAGACATAGTCAAATGTATTGAAGGAAATTTGAAATGCATTAACAAGCTTTGACTTGGTCTTTTATCTGAAACACCAAAAATAGCATGCATAAAGTTTATGTGGTTCCAAATTATGAATAATTGCATTCCTTTAGAAGTTTGTTCTAAGAGCTATGTCCAGCAATGGAGGCCAAATATAAATGGGAGAATTAATCAAATAGAAGCTGACAAAGAGAGAGTTGACCTATGAGAATAATTACCTTGCATATCTAAATTATTTTCTTGTTTTCTATGATAGAAGTGACTAGCTATGCAGTATTGCTAAGTCAAACCAATTGAGCTAAGAAGTGTCAATTCTATTACCCTATTTCTAGCCTTTAGTTGTTGATTTTTGTGTATAAATAAGAGGTATTCTTTACCTCAAGGGGACACATATCTGTATTCTAATGTTATTTTCTAAATATTTCTCTATTCTTCTGAGTTTTTTTTTAGATATTTAGGGAGAGGTTTTGCAAGAGTTTTAGTGAGAGATTTGGTGAGAGTATTTGGGAAGAGTGGAAGTGATAGTTGCTAAGTTGAAAGCTGATTTGAGAAGACTAAGTTTGAGAACTAGCTAGTTCGAATTGGAGCTTTGCATTTATAGGCATGTTGAATCTTACTCTTTTATGCTTTGAATGACTTTGGAATGATTTTATGATTTAACTATTTTTATTTGGAAAACGTGATATGTTATTAGGGAAAAGATATTTTCTTCCTATGTGAAATAGAAAGATATTTGCTACTTCTAGTTTTTGGAATCTCTATTTCTTGGGTGTTTATGCATACTCCATATTAAGGAATGATGGTATATATCAGTATTAAATAGTACAATAGAGTGAAGTCTATATAGCTAAAGCTAAATTTGTGAAAGGTTATGGAAACACATGTTTTACCTACTAGATGAGTCATAGAGAAACTAAGTGAATATAGGTTATTCTCGGGATTAGGTTAAATCCAATGAAGGGGATAGCCTATGCATAGAATATGAATGGTCATAAAAAAATTGAGCTAGAATTGAGGATGAGCATGTGACATCCATTCTGAATTAGGAGTGATGAATGCTTTGGCCAAAGTGGTGTAATTTTCCATTGGTTACACTATCAGTTCATTGTGTTACCTTTTAGTATGCTAGTCCAGGATTCTCATACACATAAAATATAGACATTGTATGGTAAAGTTATAGTTATGTAGGAAACAACACCAAGCTCAGGATTGGCTAGTATTTTGAGGTTTTTATACCAAATATCTTCGTCGAAAGGTAGGGCCATCTTACCATATGTGGTAAATGTGTAGGGGGCTGCAGTAAGTCTGTGGATGGTGGAAAAGCATTTGAGTGATTCTTCTCCTCTGAGTTGGTGAGCCAATATTTGAAGGAGGATTTTTTGGATCATTTGTATATCTAGGGCCAATGAAGCTCAGATGAGTTGTGTATGTATCTTGTATTTATTTCTTTGAAAGATGGAAAATATATTTTGTATCTAGTTTATGAAATCATTTCTTTGGAAAGATTGTACATTTCATTGAATGAAATGAGAAAGATGAATTATTGCTATATCAAATGTGAATATTATCTTGTTTTGAAAAGAAAATTTGTATCTCTATGTGTTTGGTAATTTGGTTTAAATTCACTTGTGGTAAAACATAGGAGAAATTATTGAGTTGAGCAATTGGGCATGTTACACATGGTATCAAAGCTACCAAGTTTAGCTTTGGAACCTATGTGCTCGCTATGTTTTCCCTTCCAACATTATATGATTCTAATGTTTGGAAATTCTTATGTCGAGATGGTGCATCTCAGGTTAACTGTAAGAAATTCAATAATCGAGAATGAGCGCTACCTAAGGGCCAATAAGGAAAAGGAAGCCCTTGTTCGTACCATAGAGGAAACTAACTATGACAACACCATCTAGCTAATTGATACTAAGAAAATTAGTCACACTCTATCACAAATTATCCAAGAGAAGAGAAGAATGAGAAATGAAGCCAACTTCAACTATTTACCTTCTATCTCTCCAAAAAAATTAGACTCATTATCACTTTCTAGGGATATGCCCTCAAAATGTAGCTTGAGTCCAACAATGTTGTTTAGAGACCCTCATGTTTTACCCATGGTTGAAATAATTGTTATAGCCTTAAGAGGTGAGTCAGAGGGTTATGTACCTCAAAATTATGTATCAAAACATAAATCTGAGGGATACTATCATTTTTGGGATAGAGATGAGCAAATAAGAGATGAACAAAAATCTGAGGGATATACCCCATTGAGCTATGTATCTGAGAGTGAATCCGATGGATACTCTTCTCTTGACTACTTAAATAGTCATTCAATATAAATGAAAGGATATTGAAATCCTTATGAATAAATGAAAATCTATTTTATATATCAAAACTTGTGAGCAAAATAGAATTTCTCGTATGTGAATGTTTTCTCTTTTGAAAAGTTTTCAATATATTAAGTAAACCATGATAGGATCTAATATATATGAACCTTTAGGTATAACCTTTTATTAAAAGGATGGTGAGAGCAAGGAGTAATCCCAGAGAAATTCAAGAATTTGGACAAGGTCTAGATAATATTGAAACCAAGTTGTACTGTGTTTTGTCCATCATGGATGAAACTAGGGCAAGGATAGAAAACCTTGAACAAGAAGTGAAAGGAAAAGAAAAAGAAGAGCAGGAAGTCCCAATTTATGATGAGAAATAAATACCTAATGAGGGTGAAGGAGAGAATTCTCATGACCATAGTCAATCACTTCAACGTAGGGAAGAAAAATCTCAGTCCAAATCTGAAACTAGCAAAAGAAAACGTGTGGCAACTGAGTCATCTAGGGATATGAGAAAAGTTACCCCACCAAAAATTTGAGGGAAGCACCAGCAAAGAAGAGGTTGAGGCTTAGTTAATTCAAATGGAAAAAATATTTTGAAATAAAAAACTATTCTGAGGTCATCAAAGTTGTTTGGGGTGCCTTCCAGATAGCAGGAGAAGCCTCTAATTGGTGGATGAGCAAAAAGATAGAACTTGGTCTTAGTTCCCTAAAGTTAACATAGAATGATTTTTTTGAAATATTTCAAAATATATGGCTACCCCAACTTTTTTATGACCAAAAGCTCACTAATTTCTAGAATTTGAAACAAGGTGATATGTCATTGAACAAATACTGGGAGAAGTTCACACATCTTTTGAAGTACGTGCCAATGTACTAGAAGGATGAACAATTTCAAATTAGAAAGTTCATCATGATATTAAATGGCTCAATAGGTGGTGAAGTGGATGTATGTGGTCCAACCACTATGGATCTAGTATATGAAAAGGAAATCAAGCAAGAGAAAAAGCTCAAAGTCATCTCAATCCACTGGGAGAATACGAATCAAAAGAAGTTCAGTGGGTCTCAAGTTAATCAAGCTTCAAATAAGTCTAATGGAGCGCAATATTTTCAAAAGAAAGGGGATAAGGGACTTGTAACAACTAGAACGAACCAAGAAGAGATCACCAAGGAAACAACAACAATGTTGGAGGAAATGTTAGTAATTCTGACAAGTTTGTGTAAAGGAAGGGACCAGTAAAAGGATGATTTACTTGTGGAGGGGATCATTATGTCATTCAATGCCCCAAAAAACCTTCAGGATCTCAAACACACAAAAATTATCTTCCTCCACAATGAAGTGCATTCCATTAGAAGATCCATGTAGCCTTGGACAATTGACAAGCAGAATATTAGGTAACACCAGTGGAAACTCCACGTATTTTGTTTGGTATACCTATTTCTATACTTATTGATACTAGAGCCACTAAGAAATTTTTTTCACCTAGAGTAGCTAATCAAATATCTAGAAAGGTTGGATTTATGGAAAAGTCTTGGGTTGTTGAATATGCAAACTAGACAAGAGCAACGGTGACTTGAAATTCTTGTTTGAAGCTAGGGTATAACTTCCTAGTTTCCCAACTAAAGTAAACGTGTACGCATCACCCCTAGGATCTCATGATGTCATTCTAGGAATGAATTGTCTATGGAAACATAGAGCCAAAGTAGATTGTCATTCCAAAGCAGTGGATTGTTTAGATGATCTAGTTAATTGGGTGACGTTGCAAGGAACACCAAGAGAGATCAAGTTGCGACAGATTTTTGCCATGCAAATGCTTAGGGAAAAAAAGAAAGGTTGCCAACTATTTTTAGTTAAAATAGAATAATTCAAGGAAGTCACTCCTCAAGATAATTTCATGGATTGTGAATTGCAAGATTCTCAAGTGGTTAAAGAAGGTGAATGATGGAATCTAGAGAAATGGATATGGAGAAATATCCCATCTTAAGGAAATTTATGGATGTGTTTCCAGATGAATTACCTGGATTACCTCCCAATATTTCTCCATCGACATAGTACCAGGGTTTGAACCTATATCCAAGGTACCCTATAGAATGACTACTAAAAAATTAATGAAACTCAAGGCACAATTGGAGGAGTTGTTATCTAAGGGATTGATAAGACCCAATGTTTCACCCAGGGGAGCACCAGTGATCTTCGTGAAGAAGGATGGTACATTGTGCTTGTGTATTGATTATTGGATGCTTAACAAAGCTACAATAAATAATAAGTACCCATTGCCATGTATCAATGATCTCTTCAATCAGATGCAAGGAGCGGTTGCTTTTTCAAAAAATTATTTATGATCAAGTTACCATCAACTAAGAATCAAAGATGAAGATATTTTCAAGACTGTCTTTAGAACTAGATACGAGCATTATGAGTTCACAGTCCTACCTTTCGGACTTACTAATGCACTTGCGATATTTATGAACTCGATGAAGAATGCATTTAGGGATTGATTGGATAAGTTTGTTTTGGTATTCTTGGACGATATCCTAATCTATTCTAAGAATGAAGAGGAGCATTGTAAACATTTAGAGATAGTTCTCTAGCAGTTAAGAGAACATAAGTTGTATGGAAAACTCTCTAAGTGTACTTTCTTTCAAAAAAAGGTGCAGTATCTAGGTCACGCGATTTCAGTTGAGGTAATTTCAATGGATCCAGCTAAAATAAAAAGTGGTGCTAGAATGGCCAATACCTAAGAACGTACTAGAGGATAGAATTTTCATGGGTTTGGTTGGATACTACTAGAAGTTTGTTGCAAACTTTTCCAGGATAGCTTTTCCTATGACTTCATTGCAAAGGAAAGGAAAGAAGTTTGAGTGGATGAAAAAAATTCAAGAAATATTTGATCTACTCAAGGAGAAGTTGACTGCAGCTTTGAAATTGAAGGTACTAGATTTAGAGGGTGACTTCACTATCATCACATATGCATCAGGAGAAGGGAGAGGTGGAGTAATGATGTAAGAAGGGTAGGTCATATCTTATGAATCAAGGAAGTTGAAGCCCTATGAACAAAATTATGCATGGAATGATTTAGAGTTAGTAGCAATTATCCATGCATTGCAGATGTGGAGACATTAACTATCGAGAAAGCCATTTGAACTAAAGACTAATCACCATGGTCTAAAGTATTTGTTTACCGAACCTAAAGCATGACAATGGAGGTAGTTAGAGTTTATTTGATTATGAATTCAATATCAATTATATCAAGGGAAAAGAGAATCAGGTTGCTAATACCCTAAGTCATAGAAGGCATATTGCCTCAATGGTATCCATTCAACCTGACTTTAAGGGACAAGTATTGTAGAAATCCAAGGGTGACGAGTACTATGAGAAAATTAAGCAAACACTCACAGATAATCTGCAAGATGTAAGGTACGAAGGATTCTATTTTGAACCTAATGGATTACTAAGGTTTAAAGGAAGAATTTATGTGCCTAATTTTGAAGAATTAAGAAATCTCTAGTATGGAAATAAGTACATGAAGCACCATACTTTGGACACCTACATGTGACTAAGATGTTGGCTAATGTGAAGCCATTAGATTTTCCATTAGATTTTTGGAAAGGGATAAAGGAGACACTGATAGATTTGTATCAAGATGCTTAGAGTGTCAAAGGGTGAAAGTTGAACATCATCACCTAGTAGGTCTTTTGTATCCTCATGATGTTCCTAAGAGTGAGTGGCAAGTCATTAGTATGGACTTTGTGCAAGATCTTCCTATGTCAAGGAATAAGCACAATGCCATTTTGGTGGTAGTGGACAAGCTTACCGAAGTAGCACATTTTATTCCTGGAAATTTAACAGATGGAGCTCATGTCATAGCTCATAAATTTGTTCAAGAAGTGTTTAGATTACATGGGATTCCTCAGAAGATTATTTCGGATAGGGATGCTCGTGTGATGTCTAGGTTCTAGCAAACCTTGTTTTCCTCACGTGGAACTCAATTGAACATAATTTCTACATATCATCCAGAGACGGATGGGAAACTAAAAAGGTGAACCAGGTGCTAGAATACCTACTAAGAATGTATTGAATGGATCATCAATACAAGTGGGAAGATTACTTGCCTTTGGTGGAGTTTGTATATAACAATTCCTATCATTTTGCAATTAAGATGGATCCTTTTGAAGCATTGTATGGTTGAAAATGTCAAACTCCTATAAGTTGGGATAAGCTTGAGGATAAGATAAGTCTTGGACTAGAGATGATATTAGAAATGGAAGAGCAAGTTGGAATTATCAAGCAAAGGCTAGCAGAAGCCAATGATAGGCAAAAAAGCTATACAGTTTCTAAAAGAGTACCCAAAAAAATTGAAGTAGGGGAAAAGGTGTTGTTGAGAGTAAAACCTCAAAAGAGTTCCATCAAGTTTGGGAAGCTATCCAAACTAGCTCCATGTTATGTAGGTCCATTTTAGGTTTATGAGAAAGTAAACCTTGTTGCTTACCGAATTGTGCTGCCACCAGCTCTTGCCTAGATGCATATTGTCTGTCATGTCTCATACCTAAAGAAGTATATACCAGGTGATAATCATGTCATTGATTGGAATGATTTATAGGTAGAGGATCCAAGAGTGGTAACAATTGAACTTGTTAAGGTGCTCATAATGCATAAGCTTCACTTACGTAACAGATAGGTTCTACAGTGCAAAGTCTAATGGGACCAGTACGCAAAAGATTCTGCTACTTGGGAAGACTATGTTGAAATAGAGAAAAAGTTTCCACATGTTTTACATGCTTTTAAGAGTTCTTGAAAACAATATTTTTGTGTTATTTTTTATGGTTAATATCTATGTCTACTACTCAAGATCATCAGGGATGATGATTCACAAGGGGGGATATGTTACACCCCGTTGTGTATTTACCTAGTTACTATTACCAAGCTAGATGAAATACTTGCATATATGTGTGTGTGTTTGTAACTTTGATGGAAATAAATGTGATTGTACTTTGTTTATATGAATCATTGGAAATATAATGAATAAATGGTTTGACTCAAATTGATGTTATATATGTATTAAATTTGACTATGGAGTATATAATGCAAATGATTGTTTTGTGATTAACTGACTACCATTGCAAATGTGCCAAGTTGGTTGCAAGTACAGGTTCACACCTTTGAAAGGGAGGGGAAGTATCACTCAAGAGAAGAGTTTTGATCTAGTAACCCTTAATGAGTCTAACTAATCTTTCACACACTCACTTTTAGATTGGTCAAATCAAGTCAATAGTTTCAGGAAAAAGGTAAGATACCATAGTTTGGTTGTTCGTGAACTAGGAGAGGTTTTGGTTTGATTGTGAAAACATTCTTGATTTAAGTGTTTGATTTGTTTTTGTATCTATGAGTACTTCTTTATGAGTATAATCGATGAGATATATACATAGGATGTATATGTACATACATTTATGTATCTCTATGATGAACTCATATACATGAGTAAAGATGTACATAAGTATACGTAGATAGACGTATCTACGCATGCTTATGGATAATTGAATTTCTTTAGAAGTCTCTTTTGAGAGCTCTTTCTAGCGATGGAGGCCAAATATAAATGGAATAATTAGTCAAATAGAAGCTGGAAAAGAGATTCAACCTGTGAGAATAATTACCTTGCATATCTGAATGATTTTCTTGTTGTCCATGATAGAAGTGATTGGCTATGCAATATTGTTGAGTCTTTGTAAATTTTCCACCTTTTCTTTACCTTGTTGAGTCGAACCAATTGAGCTGAGAAGTGTCAATTCTATTACCTTGTTTCTAGCCTTTAGTTGTTGATTTTTGTGTATAAATAAGAGGTATTCTTTACCTCAAGGGGACCCATATCTGCATTCTACTATTATTTTTTAAATATTGCTTTATTCTTCTGAGTTTTTGTGAGAGATTTAGGGAGAGGTTTTGCAAGAGTTTTAGTGAGAGATTTGGTAAGAGTATTTGGGAAGAGTGGAAGTGATAGTTGCTAAGTTGAAAGCTGATTTAAGGAGTCTAAGTTTGGGAACAAGCTAGTTTGAATTGGAGCTTTGTATTTACAAGCATGTTGAATCTTACTCTTTTATGATTTAAATGAATTTGGAATGATTCTATGATTTGCTTGTTTTTATTTGGAAAACACGATATGTTATTAGGGAAAAGCTATTTTCTTCCTATGTGAAATGGAAAGATATTTGTTGCTTCTAGTTTTTGGAATCTCTATTTCTTGGGTGTTTGTATGTACTCCATATTAAGGAGTGATGGTATATATCAGTATTAAATACTAAAATAGAGTGAAGTCTATATATCTAAAGCTAAATTTGTGAAGATAGGTTATGGAAACACATGTTTTACCTACTAGATGAGTCATAGAGAAACTAAGTGAATATAGGTTATTCCTGGTACTAGGTTAAATCCAATAAAGGGGATAGCCTATGCATAGAATATCAATGGTCATAACAAATCAAGCTAGAATGATGGATGAGCATGCGACGTCCATTTCAAATTAGGCGTGATGAATACTTTGGCCAAAGTGGTGTAATTTTCCATTAGTTACAATGTCAGTTCATTGTGTTACCTTTTAGCATGCTAGTCTAGGATTTTCATACATGCAGAATATAGACACTATATGGTAAATTTCTAGTTATGTAGGACACAACACCAAGCTCGGGATTGGCTAGTATTTTGAGGTTTTTAGACCAAAGATCTTCGTCGAAGGGTAGGGCCATCTTACCATATGTGGTAGATATGTGGGGGACCATAGTAAGTCCATGGATGGTAGAAAAGCACTTGAGTGATGCTTCTCCTCTCATCAGCAAGCCAAGATTTGAAGGGGGATTTCCTGGATCATTTCTATTTCTAGTGCTAATGAAGCTCAGATGAGCTATGTATGTATCTTGTATTTATTTCTTTGAAAGATGGAAAATGTATTTTATATCTAGTTTATGAAATCATTTCTTTGGAAATATTGTACATTTCGTTGAATGAAATGAGAAAGATGAATTATTGCTATATAAAATGTGCATATTATCTTGTTTTGAAAAGAATTTTTTTATCACTATGTGTTTGGAAATCTAGTTTAAATTCACTTGTGGTAAAACATAGGAGAAGTTATTGAGTTGAGAAATTGGACATGTTATAATTATGATATATGTGTGTTCATATAATGGATTTATATGTTTCATAGATGCATGATTTAATGGATTTTATAGACAATGATGTGTTCAATGATGAATTATGACTATGCAAATGTTTTAGGATGTATGGTTATTTTACCTAGATGAGTATTATGTTTTTGTTGATGGATGTTCTTATGAGATGGTAATGATATGGCATGATTGTTGGTGAGTGCAAGATATGCAAGATGATCATGGATGCAATGGTAATGATGTGTATACATTTTTTATATTATTATTATTTTATCATGATAAAAAGTGAGAGGAAATGGACTATGTGATGAGAGGGGAGATGAATGTTAGGATTGGGGGATGGATATATGATGGTATGGGTATAGTTGGGGGGAATAAATTGAAGCCTCACCTAATAGGATTTTATTATGGCATAGGTGGGGAGAATGGGTAGGGTGTCTAGTCAATTTGTGAGTAAGGATATGGGTGGGATGGGGGATTGGACTTAGTAGATGAGTGGGTGGGTGAGATTATGTTGAGATGTGGAGAACCATCCTAAATTTTTATATAGAAAGGTATATTATGCACCAAGGTTAAAAATCCAAGGTGGCAAGTTAAATTTTCTGACTCTCAAACAAAAGGTTGTCCTAGTATATGCAAGATGTGATATAACCCTGGGGGGTCATGCGATAAATGATCTTTAATATGTAAGGAGATACTTATTTATAAAATTCATTGGAATGGTCCTGGTAATCCTATGAAAATAATAACATATATAAAGACATTCCTACACACACAAGGTTTAAAGTGGCCTTGGTGGTTCATATAAATAAAAACTAAAAAACATGGTACACAACAACAAAGACTATGCCTCATTATACACCAGTAAAATACACCAAGATATAGTAAGATCTAGGTGGCCTTAAGTAGGTATATTAATGGGTCATAAAATAAATCAAAATAAAATAGAAACTAACAAACAGGTCATACAACAATCATATCTCTTTCCAAATTAGGATGGGTGATGTTTTAGATTATGCCTAACACATGAATGATACATCTTGAAGGGCATGGATGATTATTTAGATAAGGATGACGGTAAATAAATATGGTGACTATTTATTGCTCAAAATTTGACCTATGTATAATTTTAAATAGGATGTGATATTTGATGTGTGGTTTTTTTTGTAAAACCTTAAGTCTACTAAGCTCAGTGTAATAGGGTGAAGTTCAATTTAATGGGATAAGCTCAGTGTACAAGGTAGTGTGTGAAACTTATTCATGGAGTCTTATCCAATTTTTAGTATGTATGTGAAGGTGTTTATTCCTTAAACAAGACTTGGGTATTTCCCACAATGTCTAACAAGGGGTATGCAATGAAAGTGGGTGAATGTATTATATGGTTGGTGAGAAAATGCTATCAAAGTGGGACATATGATATAATGGGGGTGAGGCAGGTGAAAGCATAATGGGGAAGTTAATGATGATCTCCAACAACAAGAGCTTAAGGTTGGAGGAGATTTCCAAATCATTAATGCAAGGAGAAAGAAATAAATGTTGATGATTGTACTATCAACTACACATGTGCCAATGAATTTTCATTGAGAGGTAAACATTGATTGCTCGATGTATAACAGTAGTCATTGGATTGGTAGCTCTACACAAGATATTTCCATGAGTTTTGGATATGTTAGGTTGTGGGGGAAAGTGAAATGAGATATAGCTTTAGCTAATACTAATTCAAACCATGATGGGTTCATGAAATGAGGTGGTATAGTATATGGTAGGGTTATGGAACACTCTAGTTAATATACATACTAAAAATATATGATGGGATGGGGGTGATGTAGGTGATCACGAAGTGTGAAGTGGATAATATCCTACTAGATGGTGGGATGGGGCTACTAAACATGGCACCTAAAAGTAGGTTTTCACCAAGGTACCTATCCAAGGTGCCACCGAGATGGATTTCATCATTGGACATATTATTCTCTTTACTATTTTTTTGGATTCTTGGATTTTTTATGTTTGTATTTTTGGGATATTATAAGGATCAAGCATGAACTTTTCAAGTTAAATTGTGTACATAGGCTCTTCTATTACTTGACCCTATGATGTAACAAGTTTATAGGATCCTTATTTATATTGGTTTTAATAATGAATAATTGACTACCTTTGATTTTCTTTGAGTACTAGATCACCAATCTCAAACTGATGGTTTTTTTATCTTTTTATTATAGTTACGATGAAGGTGATTCTAATATACATGTAGGTGTGTAATGTCATAAATTGCATCCTATGCAATTACACATCACAAAATCCTACCCTTTAGACAAATTAAAGATAATAATGCAATGTTCCTTTTATCCCACTCAGTTTTTTTCCTTAATTGCTTAAACCATTCATTTCTTCCCATTAAGGCAAATTTATGTCGTAGATGAACATGCATTGTGCAAATGTCTTTGCATTGTGTGAACATCTTGAATAGATTCTCGACTGCAATAGCTATTGAGACATTACACTTCTCGCCTACCAACGAATGTAATGCCTCTGCTAGCTTGCAGGCACATTGGGACAACCCTTGCATGCATATACCTTCCTTAAACCCTTCATTTTGAGGAGAGGAATGTTTTATATCTATCACTCTTCTCTAGGATTTCTAACATCTTCATTATCTTGCTCTTTCTTGCTCTCTCCCTCTCACAATGAAGCTTTGCAAAATTTCTCTCTAACAAGCTCGTCACATCCATCAACTCAAGAGGAGAATAATAGGCTATTGATAACACTCTCTTATTATTTTATTTTATATAAGATTGTCTATGTAATATCATCTTTGTTTATTCACATTCGTGATAGGGGTTCTCCTCCTTGTGGGGTTTGTTTCTATCACACATCTCTAATTTATACATTATATCTATCTCAATCTTACCTAGTTTTTTATGGAGGTAGAAATACTGAAACGGGGGTTTGATTGAGGCAAGACCCTAAATAGACCCAATATTTTTTCCTTGGTCTTATGTGTGCAGGTATTGAAGAATTTTCTTTGTTGGAAGCTTCATCTCTTGGTTCTCTCTGAGTATTATCTTCCTCTTCTCTTTTTTTATCATTCATATTTTATTTATTTTACATTACTTTAGTTTATTTCATTCTCTATTATTTTCTTGCACTTTAAAGAGTTCTTAGTAATTAGAATTGTAGTAGTCACCTTGTTGTTTTTTGGTATGTTCTTGATTTTTGATCCATATAAGACGCTAATGCATTGTGGGGATTTCTATGCACTGTGTTGTCATCCTTGGCCAAGAGCTCTCAGATTATCCAAAAGACCTTTGTGACCTACTCTTTTGGTATTTGGAACTCTCGCCTTTTAATTCTATGTACAACATAAATAAACACTCTTTCATCATCTTATCCCATCACTTGAGGTATGTCCTTTGAGGTTTTTGAGGGCTATTTACTCCTTGATACCTCATCATCTTGGGAGTATAAAATCCCCTCCACTACAAGGTGATTCAAGAAATCGAAGAACCTTTCATCCACTAGTTCTAACTCGTGTAGAAATGCAACCCAATACTCATCTTCATTCATGATATGTTGTAATGATATTCTTAGATAGGGGAGCTTGACCTTGATTGGAAAAATGGATTATGAACCAAAGACAAGTGAATATGGAGTCACACTAATAGTTGTGTGAATGTTAGTGTGATATTCCCATAGGGTGGGATCGAGGATAGTATTTTTAGAAGCCTCTACTTGGCCATTACTTTGGGGATAGTATGGGGTAGAGAAGTGATGTTGGATGTGGAATTTATAGCAAAGATTAGGGTCATCTTGGTTCTTGAATGGCTTTCCATTATCAATGAAAATTGTAAGGGGAATACCATAGAAACATATTATGTAATGGAGGATGAACTTAGCAGTATTTTTATCAACGATGTAAGTGAGATGGATAGCTTAGAGTGACTTTGTAAAATACTCAATGGTGATTACTATGAATTTATGGCCATTGGAGAAAGGTGTGTGGATCTTTCTAACAAGGTTGAGGCACCACTATGAGAAAGGCCATAGAGTAGTAATGGGTTGTAATTATTGGGATGGTGCATGTATCAAATCATGGTTCTATTGACATAGACATTTCTTGACAAATTAATGTGCATCTTATTCTATTGTCAACCAGTAGTGACTCATTGAACTTAATAGTTTTTTAGCAAGGGTGATCCCACTATAATATGCACTATAGATACATTTGTGCACTTTTCATAAAGAAATTTAGGCTTCTTGTATGTTTAAGAACCTTAGGAGGGTTCCATCAAAATTCCTTTAGTAAAGGGTATCACCAAGGATGGTAAAGCGCAATGAATGGTGGATGAAGTTTTTTCATTGAGTGTTGGATAGGTTGGGTGGGAGGGTATTATCATGGAGATATGTGTAGGTGTTGTGATACTAGGGAGAGTTAAGACCAACAAGTTCAAATACTAATTTTGTATCAGGAACATCATATGCTAGGATCATTTTTTTTTCCACCAAGAATTTATAATTTTTACTATTATGAGGCATATATGGTAATGATATGATGGTATATATGGAATCTATTGTCGTTTTATTTAGATGAGGGGCCTAATTAAATTGAATTTGGGAGAAAACCATTTGAAACTATCGACCACTCTTTTATATGAGAGTATCTTGTTATCTTCTATCTAATAATTACCATTTACTTGCTTGATACCAAGTTTAGAATCTTGGTAAACTTGTAAATATATGATTTTCCATAAAATAGCCATTTTAAGTCTTGTGATCAAGGTCGCATACTCATAAATATTATTTGTGCATTGAAAGGATAGCCTTTATGCTTTAGGGATGAAATCTCCTTGTAGTGTCACAAAAATGACTCCTACTCCTAAGACATATTGAGTGTGGGAGCCATTAAAGTATAATTTCCATTGTGTTTGTTCAATGATATAAAATATTACTTGATTTAAAAATTATAAAATAAGTGGATGGTTGATGACCAATGGTTCCTTAGCTACTTGATCTAATATCATATATTCTTTGATTTCCTTATGATCTATATATACAATGTCAAATTTGCTTAGGATCACGACCCATTTTTTCTTTCATCCAATGAGAGCTTCTTTAGATAACAAGTACTTGAGTTCATCTATTTTTTACATCAGCTTTATTTTTTATTGGGCATATAATCTCTATGTTTATTGGCACTGAAGATAACTACTAGACATGCTTGTTCCATAGGTGTTTAATTTATCTCATGGCCTATTAAGGTACATTGACATAGTAGATAGTTTTTTGTGTGTTGTCATTATGTTGTGCTAAGAGTGATGCCAATGCTACTGATGTGGAAAAAATATACAAGAGGGGCTCGCCTAGGATGGGTGGCATGAGCATAGGAGGGGATGCAAGGTATTCCTTATTTTGATCAAGATCCTGTTGGCACTGATTGGCTCATTGAAATGTCACATTTTTGTAGAGAAGATGTGAGAATAGGTGGCATTTATTTGCAAGTTGTGAAATGAAGCATCAAATGACCTAAAGCTTTCCTTGAAGACTACAAAGTTTCTTTAAAGTCTTGGGAGAAGGAATTTCAATGATATACTTAACCATTTTTAGATCTCATTTGATGCCTCTCCATGACACAATGAAACCCAAGAGCTTTCCTAAAGTTATACCAAATATAGATTTTTGTATTTAGGCATACTTGATATTATTAGATGCACAAGACAATTGAGGGGGGGGTGAACTAGTTATACATTAAAATATCAAAACCCTCATTAACATTTAGATCTATATTAGCCCTCAAGCCCTTAACGACCATTAAACCCTTATCATGCATTAAGATAATGTAAACATGAGAAATAGTAATGCAAACAAATCCAAACACATAAGAACACTAGATTTACATGGAAAACACAAGAAGGGAAAAACCACAGTGAGGATTTTAGCTCACAATATAAAGTAATAGCAACACTAAATACAATGGGATCACTATCAGAGGGCTCACTACCCAAAAGAAATAAGGGATCACTACCAATTTGAACTATTAACAATGCATCTCTCTTATTATGAAGGTACAGTTTCACTAAAGCACAAACAACTCATCCAATAGACTAAAATGTAGACAGCTTTAGCTCACTACATCTAGGAGTCATAGGCGTTAAATCTCACACTCAAATCACCACACTTGATCACTTTTGCATCTTTCATATCACATACCTTCTCTGCTTAATCCACACAACAACTCACCTTGTATTTATACCATCCTCAACCTAAAACAATCTCAATTAGATCGGCCTTAAGCAAACGTATGCACCTCAATTGTGCAAAATCAAATAGATCGACACCAAACACTTCCAAGGTATAAATAAGTGAAGGCATACCATGCCACAACTTAATTGGGACACTGACACACTTCTCAATAGTTCCACAAACAACAATCATTGACCACAATTAGCGCTAGCATGTCAAGTCACCCAAACTTGCACTAACACTAACAAGTGAATCCAAACGCACCTCTCCAAGTCTAGAAACATCTCACAAACCACATAAAAACACTTCAAAACATCTCAAAATATTTCGCGTCATTAGAATATTTTCCACTACTATTGCAACCACCTAAAACTTAAGAACACCTTCATTTTGTGCAACCAAACACACTGGAATAGAAATCCAACACACCACACAACCTTGTGGAGCACCACAACAATTGAAACTTCAAGGGAAGGTGGATATAGAATATATAAGCATGTTCCCAAATCCATAATCCAAGAACCTGCATTGTAGAGAAATGTGGAGAAATCTCATTTCTCCCAAACTCCATGTTTCACCAAACAAACATACTATCAAACACATCTTCCACTACAGAACAATTCAAAACCTAAAACTCTAGATATAGAATCTCTAAACACCTCTAATAATCATATCCAAACCATGTAGAATATGTTCAACCATGAAGAAATACGGAGTAAAAAACTGAACACCACTTTGTCACACTAAACTCTTTTTTATTAAATTTTCTCAAAAGCACTTGGAAACCAAGTGAACCAAATGCATCAACAACACTACTAACATATGTGCAACACATCTTCAACATCTCTCAACAAATGTATCACATCCAACTATCTCTCCAAATACAACTTTTGCAACTATATTGAAGTAAGACATTAATGACAACACCAACATTATGTTGACATCAATACCAACAGCTCTAGGCTTCCAACAACTCCAATGCTAGGGGTTGAAATCATCAATCACCAACATCATTCCAGCACTCTCTTCATACAATGGGTTGACATCAATGACAACACCCAAACAACTCACAAACAACTCAAGCTTCCAACATATATTTGGCTAATTGATCAAAGATATGTTCAAGTACCTGGATGTGTTTGCCTCTTGTCTTAGGTTTTCCCAAAATATTATCAACATAGTCTTCCATGATAACATTAATTGGGTCATTGAATATTACTATCATGGCTCTTTTATATGTGGCCCTAGCATTCTTAAGCCCAAATGACATCACTTGATAGAAAAAGGTGTCCCAAGGAGCGATAAAATTTGTTTTATGTTGACATTTTATGGTAATTTTAATTTCATTATATCCTGAAAATCCATCCATGAGTGATAGCATCTTGTGTCCCATAGTAAGATAAAAATGGTGTCTATATTAGGGGGTGGGAAGTCATCCTTTGGAAATTCCTTATTTAGGTATATGAAATCGATGCAGATATAGATGTCCCCAAATATTTTGGATAATAAAACAATATTGATACCTATTGAGGATAATCAATAGGACGTATGAAGCCCACTTCCATGAGTTTTTGAAATTTTTCTTATACCAAAAGAGCAATTTATGGATGCATTTTTTATAGTTTTTTCTTTACTACTTTAGAATCTGAATATACTACCAAGTGATGCACCACTAGTGATGGGTAAAAACCTAACATATCAACATAAGATGATGCAAAAAAATTGTATGCTTTCTAGAGGAAAATTTCCATGTTCTTATTGCCTTCGTTCATGATAGAATAGGTTATGAAGGTGATACTAGGGTATTCCTTGATGACCAAATTGATTTCTTTTGTTTCCTCAACCAATATTGTAGATTTTTCTTAATAATATGGTACTATCGAGGGTAGTGTTGTGTGTTCTCACAACACACCCCAAGACTATAAGACTTGGGGATCCAAGTAAAAAATAATAACCCCTACAGCATGAGCTAGCAAGTTGAAAAGGTCATCGGAAGTGAAAAGCTAAGAAAAATTTTAATCAAAGAGTACTTCGTAATGCAAGTGTTTTCGGGTACCGAATACTGGGAATCGGAAATGTTTAAAAGGAAAAAGGTGGTGTAAATACTAAGTAGAGTGTTCTGGTCCAATATTTGGAGTCCGGTAAAAGGAAGTTCTAGTAAAACTAAAGTTCGAGGAAAGTTCATGGGTAAAGCTAAATACCAGGTGTCGGGTACCAGGAAACAATACGAATTGAATTTTTTTTTTGAAGTTTTAAGGATATCTAATGATTCTGATAGTCCAGTAATCTGGTATATGTAGAGAATAATTATGCAAAGATTTATGATATGCTAGCAAGTGTGTTATTTATGCAATTTATGTACTAACATTTGAATAATGATTTTATTTACATGAGATGTTTCTAAATGTTTTGTTTTTATTTTAAAAGGGATTTAATGTGTGGAATTTGTGATTACATGAGATACAGATTGTGATGCAAAGTTTGGGTATGGACGTTCAGGCAAAGTTGAATCATGGATAGAGCTATATCCAGGTTGGGTTGCATATTCTGGGAGGTTATAAGGTAGAGGGTTTTGAATCCACCTAAATCCTAGAGATCTCAGTATTGCACATGCAGTGGAGACAAATGCCAATTTTCGGGAGAGCCCATTCCCGAGAGTAGCAAACCCAGAACAAAATAAAGTGTGGGGGAAAAAATTCCACTTGTTCATTCTAAATGTATGGAAATTTCTTACACACTATCCTGATTCGAAGTATCATATTGGCGATGATTAAAGATTAAAACCCGAAGAGCTTCAATGTGTAATTGGAGTTGACTTTCGTTGACTTTAATTGCAATTCTCCTATAAGTCACTACATTCCACGTGCCTTGATGTGATTGGTCCCTTGGATTTCCTCTCATGTATTTGTCTTATCCTTTTTATGCCTTGTGTTCTATAAAAGGTCAGAGGGTCTTCTTTTTTTTAGTTAAGTTCAAAATTTGTGGATGTTGAAAGAGCTAAAACTTCTTTGAGTTTTGTTCTTTTTCCTATTTTTTTGGATCATTCTGACGTAAAACTTTGTATGCACATAGACATTGATTAATATCAAAGCTAATTGGATAGCTACCTATCTCATGAATCTTTTCTAGTTGGTTTTGTTAGTTTAGCTGAACAAGACTATATGTTGCATCGTTTAAGGGTGCATACAGAACCTACTTGGTGTCCAAACTAAAACCCCTCTCTTTAAAATATCGCATTGTTTTATATGTAGCTGTGAAGCAATCTGGTGAAGTATAAAGTGGTTTGCTCTATTTTAGTTAATTCTTTGGGGCATGCATGGAGAATAACTGGGAGAAAATTTTAATTTTTAGTATTTTCATGCTTTATTTTAAAATAGATGTCTAAATTCCTTGTTAATGTTCTAAAAAATAAATGGATGGATGGAAATTTGTTGAAAATATCTCATTTCCTATAAAATTGTTGAATGCTTAATGCTAAATCTACTTAAGTGATAGCAAAGAAATTGTTGATGTTCATGAAATATTATTTCAAATATTTTGATTTCATGATATTGTTCTTAAGTTCCAATTTAAAACTCGGTATCTAATACATATGATTCTAAACAGCCGCATTCCCTTTGAGATTAACAGTAATATCACATTATACGCGAGAGCGAACTTAGTACAATCAAGACCTAATTATTAAAGGCTTGGGATTGAACTAAAGCCAATCTTTTCCCTATTAAAGCAGAATCCCCTTTTAGGTTGCCTTTATTCCATATCTTTCAAGAAGGATAGGCTCTTTGTGGTTTATCTGTGAAGAATTTATTCTCCCTATTGTTACGAGTAAAATCATCAACAGGAACTGGCGCTAGAAGGAGGGCCATCTTTGAATTTTGGGCCTTATCTTTGAATTGGAGAGCATATATTTGAATTTTATATTAGTTCTAAGTTTTGGAAGGAAGCTTGTAAAGTGAAATTGAGTGCAAGCTGGTTTTTCGATATGGAAATTGGTAAACTTTGGAAAAAATTTAACCAGAGACTATATCCTTTGAGTTTATTCACCTTTGGTAGAGTCACTGAATGTAGCATTCATGATACAGTTGATCACAAGAACTCGAATGTGAATTTTTTTTAACTAGGGTAAGCTTGGCCATGTGTAAAGTGATTCTGTTAACAGAAGAAGTTCTAACTGCTAGAAGAAAAGAACCATTAGCGAGAAAAATGTTTAACCCTAGTAGAATTGGAAACATTAAAAAATTAATTGATACATCAAAACAGTTTGAAAACTGCAATTATTATAAGGAAGATCCTATCATTTTGCAGGAAAATAGGCGAGAATGTCAAGATTCAGAGACATCGCATCAAAAATGAGGAAATGGTATTGATGAGTCATCATTCTCCTTATATGTGGAAAACACAAATGAGGAAAAGGAATGGGAAAATCGAGCAGGAGATGCATGTAATTTTCTCCAAGTTGAAAATTCACAAGTTAAAAAAGGAAATTTCCCTGATTTTATGCAAGATACAAAGTATCCAACTTTTACTTTTTCTCTCTCTAATAACAATATAAATTGTGATACATCTTGTTAGACAAAGTGCAAAGTGAAGGTAGGACCAAAGACATGAAGATTTTGAGAGGAGAAAATCGAGAAATGGACACAGTCATTCATGGAAATGAACCAGGGCTGGAAGAAGGTAGAGTATGGTCACATCAAACAAAGTGTGTGCTATCAACCTTTAATGAGGTCATTTTCATACATATGAGCCAAGTCATTGGTAAGTACACCTTTGAATTTATGATTATTAAATGCAGAAAATTTAGAATAATTCATAGTTATAGTAGAGTAATTGAAATTTTTCTGAGTGAATTTAAGGATAAACATGTTGTAATTCATACCAAAACAATAGTGGAAATAGTCATAGAAATTAAAATAAGTTTTTTTGTTAAGATTAATCGCTTGTTAGATTAGAAATTTGGTTAGTTAGGGTTAGTTTTCTTTTTGTAGGGTTTGTGGTGTTTTTGTTTTGTTTTCTTTCTTTCTTTTTGTTTCTTTTCTTTTTTGTTTGGCCTCTACATTATCAAATTTTGCTTATCTTATGCATGAGAGTTAATTCAAACATTTGTAAAATTGAACTATGAAATGCAAAATGATAAAACCGTACATAGTAAAACATGCTTTAAAATGTATTAAAAGCTATATATCACGTATATACATGGGATATCAAAATTCTTGCTTCAAAAAGGATCAAAAAGCCAAAAAGAGTGAGCAAAGTTGTAAGTAGTAGTAGTCATTCAATCGATATGGGACACCTCATCAATCAGGGCTAAATACCCTATGTAGGCAAGTTCTCGGTGAACTTCAAAGTCACGAATATGGAGGTCAATGCGGAAAGGTCAGAGTGGAACCACTTCCCCATGTTCCAAGAACCAAGGAATATCATCCATGGAAGGGATTCTGATGGTCGAGTGAGCAACAAACAAAATAGTATTTAGATTCTCCAAATATTCAAGCCTTACTATCAAATTGGAAGTCGAGCAAACATCTTCAATAGGTAACCCAATATCCAGAAGTGATGCTACAAAATGAGAAGCCGCGTCGGAGTAAAAACAAAAGTAGTGGTTGGATTCAACATACTTTTCCCCAAGAACTAAGCACAAATTTGGTATAGTGAAACTAGAATTTTGAATGAAGAAAACATTTTCAAGCCTTTGCAGTGTGATACGTCCTAGGAAAACATTCTAGCGGCAAGAGCAACTTAAGAAAATTGGAGTATCCATGGCCTAGAAGCAAGAGAACAAACAAAGAAAAAATGTAGAACAAGAGAAGAAAGCTAAGAAAAGTGTGGAGAATTCGAGAAGAAAGGAAGAATTTATAGAAAGTCATGAGGAAGTTGCAGTACATAGTTGCCTCAAGTGAAGTCTTGGAAATCGTAAGCAAGGTGGCAATCAGACAATTATCTTTAGAGCGGAATGTTAAATCAAATTAATTCTTTGTACATAGTTGGTGATAAATTGCTTCAAATTTGAGCAGTACAAAAATTGTGAATCAAGCAAGTTGAAGATTTTGAAATAAAAGATGGTCATTTCATATTATTTTTCTGAGTCATTAATTATGGAGGTGCTTGTTTGTGGACTAGAAATGAAAATGAAGCCAAAAAGGCAGCACACGTCATCACCCGGGTAAGTTGAAAGGAATAATACGTGTGAAATAAAGTGTGAATTTAATGCAGAATAATGTGATCATGCTTCAATGTAATCATGACATTTTGATCCATTAATGAGGTGCAGCGTCATCAAATTAGGAGTGCTAGGTGCTAGCCAAGTATTTAGCAGTTGCCATAGAATTTAATCAGAAGGGTGGTAACTAATGTTTCTAAATTTAGATTTAAATTTGGTGATTAAATTGTTCATTGTTAAATTTTAATTTATACATATTTTTAACATATAGCGAGTTGCAGTTAGCTAGGATTTGGCATAAAATAGTAAAATTTAGCTAGAAATACGCACCAACAGGGAATTATTAAATGATTTTTTGGGAAATGGTGAATTGATGAAGGGATTTGCATTGAATGAAAAATTAAAAGGTAACCTTCGCTACCACTGTAATTCCCAACCTAATAGTGGGCTTCATTGCCCACAAGTTGAAAATGAGCTATCATTGAAATATCAAAAGTTGAAAAATGAGCTATCATTGAAATATCAAAAGAGGAAAAAATGAGCTATTATTTCAATATCTATAAAATAAAATAAAATAAATCAACTCTTTAGGCTATCCAAATAACTCGATCAGGGCTATAGACGCCTAGTTGGCAGTAGAGCTATGTTTTGGGGGAATTACTGAGATAACCTTGTCGGGGCTATGGACTCTTGACTAGCAACAAGGCTTTATCCCTAGTTGGCTTTGGAGGATTACTATATTATGTAGTTCAATGTCAACGAACTGATTCTTTTCACTAAGTTCTAAAAACGTGAATTAATCAAAGCACACACGGATGTTTCCGGTGGAGTTTTACCTTTTTATGCCAAAATTTAGGTAAAGGTGAAAGTTATTGTTTTAAAATATGTATAAATTATAATTTATGACTGGTGATTTAATTTCAAGTTTGGTTTAAATTTGGTTTTATTGGTCGCAAGTTGTTGTGTGTTCTGACAACACACCCCAAGACTATAAGACTTGGGGACCCAAGTGAAAAATAATAACCCCTACAGCACAAGCTAGCAAGTTGAAAAGATCACCGAAAGTGAAAAGTTAAGAGAAATTTTAATCAAAGATTACTTTGTAATGCAAGTGTTTTCGGGTACCGAATACCGGGAATCAAAAACGTTTAAAAGGAAAATGGTGGTGCGAATACTAAGTAGAGTGTTCCGATTCGATATTTGGAGTCCAATAAAAGGACGTTCCAGTAAAACCGAAGTTCGAGGAAAGTTCATGGGTAAAGCTGAATACCAGGTACCAGGTACCGAGAAATGATACGAATTGTTTTTTTTTTAAATCTTAAGGATATCTAATGATTTTGATAGTCTGTTAATCCGGTATATGTAGAGAATAATTATGCAAGGATTTATGATATGCTAGAAATCATGTTATTTATGAGATTTATGTACTAACATTTGAATAATGGTTTTATTTACATGAGATGTTTATAAATGATTTATTTTTCTTTTAAAAGGGATTTAATGTGTGGAATTTGTGATTATAGGAGATGCAGATTGTGATGCAAAGTTTGGGTATGGACGGTCAGGAAAAGTTGAATCACAGATAAAGTTATATCCAGGTCGATTTGCCTATTCTGGGAGGTTATAAGGCAAAGGGCTTTGAATCCACTGGAATGTTGGATATCTCAATATTGCACATGCGGTGGAGACAAATGCCAATTTTTGGGAGAGCCCATTCCCGAGAGTAGCAGACCCAGAACAAAATAAATAAAGTGTGGGGGAAAAAATTCCACTTGTTCATTCTGAATGTATGGAAAGTTCCTACACACTATCTTGATTCGAAGTATCATCTTGGCGATGATTAAAGATTAAAACCCAAAGAGCTTCAATGTGTAATTGAGTTGACTTTAGTTGACTTTCATTGCAATTCTCCTATAAGTCACTACATTCCACATGCCTTGATGTGATTGGTCCCTTGGATTTCCTCTCATGTATTTGTCTTATCCTTTATGTGCCTTGTGTTCTATAAAAGGCCAGAGGATCTTCTTTTTTTAGTTAAATTCAAAATTTATGGATGTCGGAAGAGCTAAAACTTTTGAGTTTTGTTATTTTTTCCTATTTTTTGCATCATTCTAGCATAAAACTTTGTATGCACGTAGACATTGATTAATATTAGAGCCAATTGGATAGGTACCTATCTCATGAATCTTTTGTAGCTGGTTTTGTTAGTTTAGTTGAACAAGACTGTATGTTGTGTCGTTTAAGGGTGCATATAAAACCTACCTGATGTCCAAACTAAAATCCCTCTCTTTAAAAGCTCACACCATTTTATATGTAGTTGTGAAGCAATCTGGTGAAGTATAAAGCGGTTTGCTTTGTTTTAGTTAATTCTTTGGGGCATGCATGGAGAATAACTGGGAGAAAATTTTAATTTTCAGTATTTTCATGCTTTATTTTAGAATAGGTGTCTAAATTCCTTGAAAATGTTCCAAAAAATAAATGAATGGATGGAAATTTGTTAAAAATATTTCATTTCCTATAAAATTTTGAATGCTTAATGCTAAATCTTCTTAAGTTATAGAAAATAAATTGTTGATGTTCATGAAATATTATTTCAAATCTTTTGATTTCATGATATTTGTTCTTAAGTTCCAATTTTAAACTCGGTATCTAATACATATGATTCTAAACAACTGCATTCCCTTTGATATTAATAGCAATATCACATTATACCCGAGAGTGAACTTAGTACAATCAAAACCTAATTATCAGAGACTTTAGATTGAACTAAAGCCAATCTTTTCCCTATTAAAGCAGAATCCCTTTTTAGGTTGCCTTCATTCCATATCTTTCAAGAAGGATAGGCTCTTTGCAGTTTATCTATGAAGAACTTATTCGTCCTATTGTTGCGAGTAAAATCCTTGTCAACAGGTAGGTCAACTTCCTCATCTTCTTGCACCTCATAGATTTTTTCGCTAGAGGATAAGTATTTTGCTTTTTTCATCTGATAGCACCTCATCGAGATTTTCACTAGGGTACTTTGGATTTTTTATTTTTTTATGACTAAGGGATTTGAATTGTTCCCCAACATGCACCTCATTATTCAGTCTAATGTCAAATCCTAATTTATGATCTCCCAGTGGAATATTCTCATGACTTCCCATTAGTTACCTCATCATTTTTAAATGTGTCCAAAACCATTGGTCCTTGTTGGTCCCAATCTATCAATTTAAGGTACATGATTGGTAGAGAAATGGAAGTGGATGGTTTTATGGTGTATATGTTGGTGTCTTAGAATATTTTTGTGATACATTTAAAGGATTCCTTGTATGTATCATCTTTGGCTCTATTGATAGTAGAAGAAATTTGTGTTTCTTTAGTGTGAGTGAACTTAGGCTTTAGAAGTACAATCTCTAAGGATTCATACCCTAGCCCTTCATACTTAGGAAGTTTTGTGGGATTCATAGGTTCTATTATTCCTTGTTCATTTTTTCCAAGACATTTTCCTTTGTAGCCCATATTTTTGCAAATTTGTAACCTTTAAGATAAATTTATGTTGATAGTAAAGGTGGTTCATCATCCTTGTAGAGCAATGAAGTAATGTCAACTTTAATTTTTCCTCATCTTAGAAACCCCAACATTTGAAATTAGTTGCCTCGATCTTGAATGTGACTTAGGATGTTGATGTGGAATTCCTTGGTTGAACATGGGATTTAGGAGAAAGTGGGAGTTCGCCTACATAGAATGAGTTTTGTAGTTCATACCCTCCACATCCTTTGTTAATAATTTTATCCTTGATTTTAGGATTTTTGGTTGAGAATAAATATAAGATGAAAATAATGATGGATCAATGTAGAATGATGATGGTGAAGTGGCATCATTGATTGGGAAATGATGGGAGCAATTATATCCACCTTCCAAAATTTTGTAATATTTGAAGAGTTGGGAATCAACAAGGATGGTAACTATTGTACGATGATAAGGGAATTTTATGCATTGATGGTATGTGGAGGGTATAGCTTGCATGGAATGTATCCATTGGAATCTGAGGATGTTATAGGGGAGATCAAGGTCTAATATTTTGCATGTATTCTCCAAGGTAGCACGACCATCTTGAATAGGCAACTTTATAGTTCCTTTTGATTCATGGTCTATGTCATCATATGCCTTGATAGTGATTTTATTTTGTGGATCTATAGCTCCATAATATCCCAATTGCATTATTAACTTTTTAAGGTATAAATATTTAATCTTGACCTACCATCTATAATGACGTGTTTGATTTTATTCTTATGGATGAAGGCTTCAATGTGCAGTGCTTTATCATGGGATGTATCTTTAGATTTCAAGTATTTTTTGGTAAATACTAAGTGATGTGGTAAGGATATGTGTGCTATCATGGATTAAAATTGTTCCAAATTAATGTCATTTGGGACCTAAGAATCACACAAAGCTCATTCTAGGATTTCCTTGGATAGGGGAGATGTTTTTCAGAGCTCTAGGATGGATATTTGAGCAAGTTTTTTAACAAGATGGTATAGGATATTCTATTGGTTGGATGGTTTTACATATGAGGATGCAGCTCCTTGGACGATCACCCTATCTTGGCATGTGGTGATGGAACAATTATATCTTTTAATAGTTATGGTAGCTATGCGGGAATGACACTCCTCAATTCTTCCTACAATGGAATCATAGTATGGAGAATTTTAGACATGGTGAGTGTAATTGTATGGGATAGCCTTGTTGGATGAGGTGGCTTTACCTTTTTCATGTTTAAGAAAAGGTTCCTTATAAATACCTATTTTTTATTGGATGAGTTGGATGTATGACCTTTAATTTCTATCTCATCTATATAGACGAGATCCTTAGTGTAATTCTTTATTTTAATACACTTAGATGTATCATGTCCTTTAACCCTATGGTATTCATAATGTTCCTTATCTTTGTACCATGCAATCTTGGGTTTATTTTCATTGAATGGTCTAGTCATCAAATACTTGACTAGATTAGCTTGTACAAGCTTACAAAACACTACTCCATTGGTTTGCTAATGGAGTGTATTTGATTTTAGGGTTAATGTTTTATTTTTGTTATTCTTATGGGATTGTGACATTATTTTGAACAAATTATATTTTTGGATTATTTTGGGATGATGATGGTGGTATTGTTTATATATTTTTGATATATTTAGCATCAGTCACATCATCATTGACTATGTTTTTATTCTTTACCCAAAATTGACATTTTTCACTGGTTTGGTTATTATCTTTATCATGTTTGTAAATTTTGATCAAATCTTCCACTATTAGGGATTTTTTATGGTTACTCATTTATATATGATTTCATCAAAGGAGTTAGCACATTGTACTTCTATGTGAAATCCTATTTCTTGGTTTATATTTTGCACAAAGATAGTGATCAATTATTTTTCAAGAATTTTTCATGAAAATTTACTATCAAGGTGCCTCCATCAATTCAAGAAGGCAGCAAAGCTATCACCATTATTTTGTTTGGTGTTGCACAAGTCTAACATAGTGGTTTAATTTTTAATGATATAAGAGAAGTGTGCAATAAAATTTTCATATAGGTCCTTGAAAGTGGTAATAGAGCCATGTGGAAGATGAATGAACCAATCACCTATCCTCCTAGACTTCAAGGAAATAGTCTCATAAGATAAATGTCACTATATGAGATTCCTTGACAAGCTATGTATAATTTTTTGACTTGTTTCATAGGATCGCCTTTCTCTTTATACCTTCTACAAGAGGGTATACAATAATATGAACTTACTTGATATTAAGACCTATCAAAATGATGATGAGGTATGAAGTATATTACAAAGTGTATAATGACCTTGCTTATATAGCCAAGGTGAGGAATAGGATTAAACATGATTGTGACATGTGTCTTAATCCTATGACATGAAATAACTAACAACCTAGGAATCAAGCATTAAAAGCTAGAAAGATAAGATCTAGACATTCCAAATAAGACTTATAGAAGAAATATTATATCCTAAGTAAGCTTAACATGTGAATAAGTCCCCTTAGTACCTAGCAAGGTAAATTACTAGGTATAATACATATATTCACACTAAAAAGTTGTGTTATATCAAATTATGATGGAATTTCGGCCCCATTTTGGATTAATCTTACTAAGAAACCATCTTGGTATGCTTTGATGACTCTTTCCATGAGTTCTTGATTTTGGGGATTTTATGCAAATTCTTGTGTCCTTGATGAATATTCAGGTTGTGTTACAATATTTTCATCCATGTTTGGTCTCTGAGGGGATGTTGGTTCGTATGTGGTTTCTCCTTGTGATGTAGTATTTAGATACTTATGAGGCATTCCCATAGTGTAAGTGTTTGACTCCATTAATCTTTTGTTTTGAGATCACATAAGTGGAATACAAGGGTAGACATAGTTGTGTTTGTTTTGGTATGTATATTTTTGTTTGGTGTTGAAGTGAGGGATGTTTGATGTTAAACTAAGGGATGTTTATGTCTAATTAAAGTTTTGTTGTATATCTAAGGTTCTAATGTTTGTATAGGTTTGGATGGTATAGGATTATTAAGATGTTAAAAAGATTGAATGTGTATGATTGTTGAGATATTGAAGATTATGGTTTGGATTTGGGTTTTGAAAATTTTTTTGACTATAGAACAAGTTTTTATTTTTGGAATGGTGATTTTATGGAATGCTAAGGAGTGATGATGGAGGAAAAATAAAATTTGAATCAAGTAAATCTAGATATTTAGTCATTAGGGATGATTAGGATTTTATCCTTCCTTACTTAGGATAGGCAATTTCATAAGAAAAATTGGATGAGGATTTTGGAATTCATTAACTTAGAAATTGCCAAATTCCCAAGCTAATTTATCCAAGTTTGATTAAGGCTAACTTAATACACTACATAATATATGCAAGTTATTAAGCAATATATAAGCTAGAGATAAAAGATAAATGATCTAAATTTGACTCTTAACAAGTTTGATTAAGGTTTTAGATTATGGTTTTGGATTTTGGATTTTGTTTGATTGTGGTTGATATTGGATGTATAGGTTAGATGAAATATTATGGAAGGAATTGTTGAAAAAGTTTATCATTGATGTCAAAGGAGTTTATGGTTTTCAAAGGAATCTTTTAGGAGATCAATGAGAATTAAATGTATCTGTACGGCCATATCATTTTGAGTTGATGCGAAAGTATATATAGCTATTTATATTGATAAAATAAGTTGAAGATTGTATGTAGTATCATACTACATCTATTCATGTTCACAAAAGTGATCTAGAAATCTGATCTGGAATGTTTCAGTTCATTTTCTCAAGGTAGAGAGATTTCTCTAGCAATATAATTATGTTTAGTATTTCTTCCTGAAGGCATGTTTGGCTCTATAGTTTGAATGGAGAGTATGTCTACACACATTCTGTCATATTCCAGAGTTTTCAAAAGATATATTCAACATGCAAGAGTTTGAAGTGAAAAAATGATCTTTATGCTTGTCTATCAATCAGTTGGAGTTTGAGAATTGTGTGGTAACAACTAGTAGAGTGCGACATTCAAAGTTAGCATGTGGTGCTAAGATAGGACCTGGTTAAGGTTCCTTTGAAAGTGCACGACATTGTTTTCTTTTGGTGACAAAAGAATTGATTTAGGACCCACCTATTTCATGTTTCACATAATTTGAATTTAGGTCCACCTTATGTCATCATGGTTAATTATGGACCCCTAGGTGACATAAAGTAATGTTAATGTGATGTCTTGTATATAATCATACATTTTTGCAGATGCATAATGTGAATTATAATTGAAGAAAATGTGGTGAGTGAATATATAAGGAGATGATTGTACGAGCATGTGTTATTCAATGTGAAGCATATTCATTACTATGCACCATTATCAGAAGATTTTAAGGAGTGTAGTAGAGTGTCTGAATCAAGTTCAGATTGTTTGTAAGTTGTGTAATTAGTGTTAAAGGGGTGCAAGCTTTATCATTGTAATTATGTAGGATCAGTGTTCTACTCATAGAGTTGGTGCTCAAATCATTGTATTGGATATTGGTGTCTCTAGTAGGTTGGTGATTACAAATAAATTTGGGGATTGATGTCTCCAGTAGATTGGTGCCTACTTCATATTGTAAATTCCCTGATTATATTCCTACTTTGTGAGGTTGGATTTGGACAATAGATCCAAGCAGCTATTCTCACCTTGGTTTTTCCCATCTTGGGTTTCCACATATGTTTGGTGTTCTCTTATGTGTGTGCTCATTCACTTGATGTAGTAGTGAAGACTTAAGTTTCATGTTTAGATATATGTATTGAAGTTAAGTATTTTAAATAGATTTGATCTACTAATTCACCCCTCCCGCTTTGAGTAGATTGTGTTCCCTTCAATTGGTATCAAAGTTGAGTTCCTTTGAAGAAGCTTAATCATCTTGAGGTAGATTTAGGATGGCACACTTTGTGGCACAAGAAGGATTGTCTGCAAATAAGGAACCACTCTTTGATGGATCGAATTGTGCATTTTGGAAAGTGAGGATGGAGGCATATCGATGGCCCTAGGTCTTGAAATTTGACAATCAATTGTAGATGGATATGAGATTCCTAAAAACCCTCCAAGGGATCTAGCTAGAAAGAAGGCTTGTGAAAAATAATTATAAGGCTAGGAATGCTATTTTATGTGGTTTATCTAACTCTAAATTTGTGAAGGTCATGTAGTGCAAAACAATGAAGTATGGGATAAATTACACACCATTTATTAAGGAGATGAAAAGGTGAAAGAAGCAAAGCTGCAAACTCATAAAGCTCCATTTAAAAGTCTGAAAATGAAGGAGGAACAAAGAATTGTCACATTCTTGCTCTACGTTGATGAAGTTGTCAACTCTGTTAGAGGTCTTGGTGAGGAACTGAAATAAAGCTTGGTTGTGAAAAAGGTACTCAAATCTCTTCCTAGAAGTTTTGATTCTAAAGTTTCTATTTTTGAACAAGCTAAAGATTTGAATTCTTTAAAAATGGTTGAATTACATGGAATCTTGACTTCCTATGAAATGAGGTTTGATAATGAAAACTCAATAAAGAAAGAGGTTGCATTCAAAGCATACAAGAAGCAAGTTGATCTAGATTATGATTTTGGATTAGATCTAGAGGAAGCAAACTTTGTCATAAAGTTATCGAACGGTTCCAAAAAGTACAAAGGTAAGTTACCTTTTAAATTTTTTAACTGTGGTCAAGTGGGAAATTTTATGGCTAAGTGTCCTTATAAGGACTCTGACGATTTTGAGAAAAAGTATAGAAAGAAATCATTTCAGAAAGGGAATAAAGGTCAAAGGAGACAAAATAATTTCTTCATTGATGAGGAAGACTACTCTATTGATGAAGAGGATGAAGACATCTCTGAAGATGAAAAAGAGAGTTGTATTCATGGCCATAGAAACTACTGAGGATACTGTAGATATGAATTCTAGAAATGATGATGAATAAGTAGATCTCATGGAAGAATTACTCTAGGCTGGAAATAAAATCAAGAGACTGAAGAAAAGAATTTTTGAATAAGTGAAGGCTAAAGAGAGTTTATCTCAAAAAATTGAGAGTAGGAAAAGATGATCATTGATATTAAGGTTCAAGTAGAAGAAGTAAAGAAGATTGAAGAAGTTTTGACTAAAAGGCTACTATCAAAAGACAAAGACTATGAGAAGCTTGAAGCAGAAATTGTATTACTAAGGAAAGATCTTGACAAAGAAAATCAATAGCTAAAGATGAAGTTTGGGAAAATCACTAAGATCTTGGATCAAATAATTGACATTCAGAGATCACCGCATATCAAAATTGATATTGGTTTCATGAACCAAAGAACGATGTGATAGAGCAACCAGTGAAGCCTGCTAAGAAGGATCTGGAAGAGATTGGTTTTGGAAGTTCAAATTCTAAAAAAAGTGTTGTAACCAATGATAGAAAAGTGTAGAATGATAGTTTTATCCAAGTACAAAAGAAGAACAAAAGATTCGAAAGACAAAGATACAATACCAGGTTCAATTATTCTTTTTTGGGTTATTGTTTTAATAGCAATAATTTTGGTCAAAGGCTATGGATTGTAGAAAGGATCCGATAACAACTAACTTTGTTAGCAATAATGCATTTTCACCTCTATATACAATTTTAATATTGTTTGTTACAAATACAACAACTTTGGACACATTTCTAAGAAATATAGAAGCAATTTTGTGAGTCCTCCTCTACCAAAAACAAGAAGAAAAGGGTCAGAATGTTAGAGACATGAATCAAATAAAATTTGGAAGAAGATACCAAAAGATAAAATATCAAATAAATAAATGATAGCTCAGACTACTCTACATGCTCAAAAGGAAAAGAATATGTGGATCATAGACAATGAATTTCAAGCCACATGACTTGAGTCAAAAGAAAGTTCATGAATTTCAAGAAGTTTGATGGAGGTTCTATTACTCTTGGAAACAATTTCATTGTCAATATTATTGGTAAGGGTACTTTTAGTCTTGATGGTGGTAGGAAAAAAACTCATGATGTTTTGTATGTTGAAGGATTAAAGCATAACCTTTTGAGTTTCAATCAAATGTGTGACAAGGTTACCATCTTTTATTTAGTGCTAAAGTTTGTTAGATCCAGAAATCTGGTACCAGAGAATTGATTGTGGAAGGAAGTAAGACAAACAGTGGCATATATCATCTCAATGAAATGAATGGAAAAAATCACCTTACTATACATAGACAAGAGAGTTAGCTATGGAAAAAAATATTGAGACACATCAATTTTGATGACATTGTGAAGATTAGCTTAAAAGGAATGGTTTAGGACATGCCAAAAATCATGAAACCTCAGTCTACAAGCTACAAACCATGTCATGAGGGAAAACAAACAAAATCTATATTTCCTACTAAGGACTATTCTACTTCAAATCCATTGGATTTGATCCATACGAATCTATGCGGAACAATGAGGACAAACAATCAACAAGCTGACAGGTATTTTATGATGCTCATTGATGATTATACTAGAATGACTTGGATTACCTTTCTAAAAGAAAAATTAGAAGAATTTGAGATATTTAAAGCATTCAAGGCATTAGTGGAGAATGAAATTGGAAGAACAATCAAGGTTTTGAGATCAGATAGAGGTGGATAATTTACTTCTAAACAATATGATGTATTTTGTGAAGAGTATGGGATCCAGAGGTAATTTTATGCTCCTAGGAATCCACAACAAAATGGAGTTGTAGAAAGGAAGAACTAGATAGTATAGGAGATAGCAAGAACAATACTAAGTCAGGAAAATCTACTAGATATATACTAGAGAGAAGCAATCCAAACTACAGTATACATTATGAACAAAGCTCATATTAGACCTAAGTCTAATAAAACACCATATGAGCTATGGAGAGGAAGATTGACTTCAGTTAGACATCTTAAGATTTTTGGAATCAAATGATACATCAAAAGGGATGAAGAACAGTTGGGTAAGTTTGACTCTAGATCTGATGAAGTTATTTTTCTTGGTTAATCTATGACAAAAAGATCTTATAGATGTTACAAAAAGAGGTTGAAGAGGATTGTGGAAAGTTCAAATGTAAGAGTTGATGAGATAATTCAGTCTCCTAATACTTTGGAAGTGGAAGATGATGAAGAACCAATCCACAACAATGACAAAGACTCAAAATTTGATTCTAAGAACATTGTTACAAAGACTCTAGCAAGGTATGTTTAGAAAAATCAATTTAAAGATCAAATTATAGGAGATAAGAACAGTGCAGTTCAAACCCGAAGAAGAATTGAAAGAGAAAATGAATAGGTACATTTTTCCCTATTATCAAACATTGAACCAAGTTATTATAAAGAGGTGAGCAAAGAGAAAGGATGGATAGATGCTATGGAGGAAGAGATACTTCAAATAATGAAAAATGAAACTTGGGAACTGGTTCCAAGACCCAAAGGAAATAATTTCATTGGTACTAAGTGTTTTTTTAGAAAGAAGTTAAATGAAGATGGAGAGGTAATCCAAAACAAGGCCATACTTGTGTGTAAAGGATATGCTCAGGTTGAAGGAATTGAATTTGAGGAGACGTTTTATCCAGTAGTAAGACTAGAGGCAATTAGAATTTTTTTGGCTCTTTTAGCATTTAAGAATTTCAAAGTGTATCAGATGGATGTGAAGTTTGCATTCCTAAATGGACAATTAGAAGAGGAAGTTTACATTAAGCAATCAGGAAGCTTTTAATGCTCAAATAATCCAAAATTTATGTGCAAATTGAAGAAGGCTCTTTATGGATTGAAACAGACTCCTAGAGCTTGATATTCTAGGTTGGATAAGTATATGTAACAACAAGGGTTCCAAAGAGGTAGTGCAAATAGCAATTTGTATATAAAAAATGAAGGTGACAAGTTGTTAATTGTTGTTGTCTATGTTGTTGACATTATATTAGGTGTAAACAATGATGATATGTGCAAGGAGTTATAGAATGCAATGCAGAGTGAGTTTGAAATGTCAATGCTTGGTGAATTGTCTTTCTTCCTTGGCTTATAGATTTCTTAGTCACACAAAAGAATATTCATTTCTCAAAACACATACATAAAGGAAATGTTAAGTAATTTCAATATGGAATAATGCAAATTGATAAGTACACCTATGGTTATTGGATGTAAGTTGAGTAATGATGATGAATATTTTCCTACAGACTAGACCTTGTATAGATCTATGGTTGGTAGTTTGTTGTATGTGACTACATCCAAACCAGATATAATGTAGGTAGTTGGAATGGTAGACAGATTTGAGGCAACACCTAAGGAAACCCATATGAAAGTTGTGACAAGAATATTTAGGTATCTAAATGCTACAATGGATTTTGGTTTGTGGTATAGAGCACAAGTGGTGGTGCTTTGTTTCTTGGTGTCAGTATTGTATCATGGTTGAGCAAGAAACAAGATTTAGTTTCCTTATCTACAACAAAGGTAGAATACATTACGATAGCTTCATGTTACACTCAAGTTCTATGGATGAAATAGAACTTGAAGGAGATGAATATTGAGTGTGATGAACCTATTTCCATTCTTTTTTTTATAATACCAATGCTATAAACATCTCAAAAAATCTGGTAATGCATTCAAGGAAAAAGCATATTACAATCAAGTATCATATTCTAAGGGAGAAGGTTGCCAAAAAGGAGGTGAAGTTGGAGTATGCTGAAACTAAGGAGCAAGTAGCATATATTTTCACAAAACCGCTTTCCAAGGATACATTTGAGTTTCTTCGAAAGAAGTTGGGAGTTGTTGCTCCCTACTCTTGAATTATAGGAAGTATAGGTTGAGGGGGAGCTTGGTCTCCCTATTGCAAGAAGTCTTGGGGGTCTTGCAGAATGGTTTTAGAGGTAGTGTGGTATGGAATCAGGGGGATTCTATCTAAGAAATAGGTTTTCGGATTGAGCAGAGTGTTGAAAATGAAAAGGGGGAGTGTTGAAATTTTCCATTGATTTTAAAGGTGTTAGACACATAGGACAATTAAGAGGGGGGTGAATCAGTTGTGCATTAAAACCTTCAAACCCTTATTAAGAATTAGTATGTAAACAAATGAAACAAAACATCCACAAAAATTCATAATAGAACACTAGATATTTACATGGAAAACTCTATTAGGGAAAAGCCACGATGAGGATTAACTCACTATATGAAAACCGAAACTGATTACAAGAGGCTCATTGTCCAAAAAGAAAAAGGATCACTTCCCAAGAAGATCACTTCTTCTAGATTAAAAAAAATAGTTACAAGGAGGTTCACTACCTCAAAGCAACTAGAGAATCCACGACAATATCTCTTTACCATCTACAACCTTTGGCTCATTGCCTCCAACAACTTCTGGCACACTAAAATGTAGACACCTTCTACTCATTGGTTGTGGTAGTATTAGGCGTTCTTGCTTGCACTTTGATCTCAACACATAATCACACATACATCATTCCTTAATACACTCATCTCTAAAAACTTTACCTTACATATATACCTTCCTTAACCACAAATAACCTTCACTAGGTCAACTTCAATGAAATGTATGCACCTCAAATGTGCAACCACCAAATAGGTCAGCACCAAAAACCTTCGCGGTGGAAAGAAGTAAGGGTGAACCACATCAAGGGTTAACCAAGACCCAAATCTACACTAACACCCTACACCAGGCTTCCACAAACCATGAAGCAAATCCACAAACAACACTAACACACCAAGTCGGCCAAACTAGAATTAACACTATCAAACAACCAAATTCACACTTCACCAAGGCCAAAATAATCTTGTTGACCATGTAGAAACATTATAAAATAGCATGGAATTTATTCCAACACCAACATAATATTCAAAAACACTAGGACAAACACATGAAACTAAGAATACTATCATCCTATGCAACCAATCAAACTGCCACCTAGAAACAACTCATGAGCCAAGCTTGCAGAACAATTGAACACTAAAAAAACAAGGGAAGGTAGGTATAGGAAATATTAGCACATTCCCAAATCTGCAAGATAATAAACTTCAATGCATAAAAATATAGAGCATTTCCATTTCTCCCAGATATCCTCCTTCACAAGCTAGAGATAGTCCAACACACTGTCAAAAGTATCTTCTTCTGTCGCACGATCTAGAACTTGACACTCTAGATAAACACCTTCAAAGACCTTTGATCATCACTTTTAAAATGCACAAGAACATCTTCAAGAATGAATAAATGTGAAACAAAATACAGAACACTTCCCAGACATCTTGTATAATGTTTATACAATTTTCTCAAAAGCACTCAGAAACCAAGTGACCCTACTGCATTTGCAACACCTGCTCAACACCATACACACATTCTCAACATGTCCATATCAAATTTTGACATCAATGAAAACATTAATGACAACATAGTGCAACAATCTCCCCCTTTTTCATTGATGGCAACATCTGTTGAAAAACCATTAACCACAAAAGCAAATTTGTATCTCCAATACTCAAGTAGCACTCTGCCTTACTTTAGCTCACCCCCTTACTTGAACATTTATTTCCTTGTGTTTTTCAAACTTCTCTCTAGAATTCTCTCTCCCCCTTTTTCATCAATGGCAAAGGTCAACACCTACACACTCACCTTAGGCACAAAATGTGCTCCCCCTAATTGCACCATCTAGTTGAAAGGAGGGGCAATAACCCCTAGCTTATGTTTGAGATACTCAAATGTATATTTTGGAAGAGCCTTATTAAAATGTCTGCTATTTGATCCTTTGTAGGCACATACTTCAACTTCACTTCCTTCTCAACAACTTTCTCTCTTAGAAAGTGATGTCGGATAGAGATATGCTTTGTTCTTGAATGCATTGCAATATTTTTTGAAATGTTGGTAGAACTTGTATTATCAAACAAAATAGGAATAGGTTCATCAAATAATATTTTGATATCCTACAATGTTTGCTTCATCCATAGTACTCGCGTACAACAAGATGTTGTGGCAATATATTATGCCACTGTAGTAAATAATGACACTAAATCCTACTTCTTACTTATCCAAGAAACTAGCTTGTTTCCAAGGAATAAAGCAACTCCACTTTTACTTCTTCCATCATTTGCACAACTTGTCTAATTTGCATCTATATAGGAACTCAAAGAGAAGTTAGTATCCTTAGAATACCATATGTCATAGTCTGGAGTGCCCTTCAAATATTTGAATATCCTTTTGACTGATACCACATGTGACTCTCTAGGATCTTCTTGAAATATTGCCACAAGGCTACTGCGTACATAATACTAGGTCTAGTTGCAGTTAGATATAGTAGTCCACCAATCATGGATAGATACTTAGTTTGATCTATCTTAGGAGATTCATCATTGTTATTAATTTATAACCATAACCATGGGAGTACATTCTAATTTAGAATCCTCCATTCCAAACTTTAACATTTCCTTTACATATTTTAATTTTGAAATGAATATACCTTTTTCTAATTGACTAATTTGTTTCCAAAGGAATAAATTCATCTCCCCAACCATTGTCATTTTAAACTCATTTTGCATCTCCTCTGTAAAATTCTTATGCATGGTCTCATTTCCTCCAAAAATTATATCATCAACATACACAATCACAAACAAGATTTGATCTTTCTCAACTTTGAAGTAAAGGTTTTCTGCAATATCCTTTTTCAATCCCTATTGTAGTAAGTATCTATCCAATCTTGCATACCAGGCTCTAGTAGCCTGTTTGAGTCCATATAATGCCTTCTTCAATGTACAAACCACATCAGGATGTTCTGATAACTTAAAAGCTCCTAGTTGTTATATGTAATCTTCTTCTTCTAACTTACCATTCAAAAATGTAGACTTTACATACATCTGATATACCTCGAAGTATTTATGTGCTACTAAATCCAAAAACATCCTAATAGCCTCCATTCTTACTACTAGGGGGAAAGTCTCTTCAAAATCTATTCCTTCTACTTGTGAGTATCCTTTACACACAAGCCTAGCCTTTTTTCTTATAACTTCTCCATCCTCATCTTACTTTTTCTTGAAGACCCATTTAGTTCTTATCGCATTCTTATTTACTAGTCTTGGGACCAGTTCCCATGTCTGATTCTTCTTAATCTACCTCAGTTCTTCTTCCATAACACTAATCCAATTTTCATCCTTGCATACTATAGTAACTATTTTAGGTTCTATTTTAGAGAGTAAACAAAAATTTACCTGTTACTCTACCATAGAAGCTTTTCTTCTTGTTAGAACACCTTCACTCTTGTCTCCAATTATTTGATCTTTAGAGTGATTTTCAGCATATACATAGGAATCTTAGGGTTCTTTTCTGGAGCTTCTTCCTCTTCCACTAGCATCTCTTTTTCTCCTTATTTTTATTCTTCTCTACAAAGGGTTCATCAAATTCATATCCTTCTATAAGCACTAAGCTCTGATGTGATTCTTCATCCACTTTGACACTTGCACTTTCAATTATCTTCTTTAGTCTCTTGTTGTAGCACCTGTATGCCTTGTTCTTTGTAGAGTATCCAAGGAAGATTCCTTCATCTGATCTGGCATCAACATTTCCTAAGTTTTTTTCATCCCTCGTGATATAACATCTACATCCAAACACTCTAAGATATTTCACAATAGAATTTTTTCCATACCATAGCTCATAGGGGGTCTTTGAACTATTCACTCTTTCCTGTCCTATGTTGATAATGTAAATTGTGGTATGAATAGCTTCTCTCCAATGGAAATTTTATAGATTTGCTTCCTTCAACATGGTTCTTGTTACCTCTTCAAGTGTCATGTTCTTCCTCTCCACAACCCCATTCTGTTGCGAAGTCCTAGGAGCTGATAAATTTCTTTTTATCCCATGATCTTCACAAAAACTATTAAACTCATTTGAGGTGAAAACACCACCTCTTTCAAACCTTAAGCACTTGATTTTCAAATCCTTTTCATTCTCAACCATAGATTTAAATGCTTTAAACTTATTTAGAGCTTTTGATGTTTCTTTGAGAAAGGTCACCCAATTCATTCTAGATAATCATCTATTAACAACATAAAATACCTATCACCTTGAGGACTTCTTGTTATGTTAAGTCCGCATAAGTAGAATGTTCCTTAGCTTTGAACTTGTTCCTTGTTTATTTTCCAAACTAACACTCTTTTCAAATTGCATTGATTTAGGCTTTGTAATTCTTAGCAAATCTCTCACAACATGAGTAGAGTTGATCTTCACTAGGCTATCAAAATTGATGACCTATTCTTCTATGCCACACCCAACTTTCATTGATTTGAGTCATAAGGCACTTACCACTACCACTTTTGATCTAATAGACATTTCCTTCTGTCTTTGTTCTTGTTGCAACCAAGATTCTAGATCTTATTTTTCTAATTTCACAACCATCATCCTGAAACACCATTTTGTATACTCTACTACATATATGTCTTACACTGAGAAGATTATGTCAGAGACCCTTGACATAAATAACATCATCTATCTTATGCTTTCCATCAAAACTAACTGAACCTTTTCCACAAATCTTAGCAAATGTGTCATCACCAAACCTAACACAACCACCATCATATTTCTTAAGCTTAACAAACTTACTCTTATCACCTATCATATGATTTGAACATCCAGTATCAATTATCCAATAGTTTATCTCCTCTATTGCATGAAAGGAAGTCAACATAGTTCCTTCAATAGTGTGACTTGTTTCTGAAGCAATTTCCTTCACACATCTCTCAAGGTTAGTAGAATTAGTTCCAACATTCAAAGTCATGAAAAAGCATTCATCACTTTCATTGTTTGGGCAGTCTAATTCCTCATCATCGCTATCTTCTTTAACATAATAAGTCTTCTTGATGGATGTATCTTTATGATCTTTATGTTTGTCATTTGAAACTTTATCTGGACATTTTGAAGCATAGTGACCTATCTTTCCACAATTGAAACACTTGAAAGGTAACTTACCTCTATATCTAACAATACCCTTTTTCAACCTTCTTACAAAATTTGCTTCCACTTCATCAAAATCATCTAGATCAAATTCATCATTCCTCTCTTTCTTTTTGACTTTAAAAGTAGTTTCTTTCCTTGGAGCATATTTTTCAAACTCTCTCAATTCAAAAGTAATTAAAGCACCAAAGAATTGATGTCTAGTATATTGATCCAAATTATGAGATTCCTCAATAGTAGAAACTTTGACACTATATAATTTAGGAAGAGTTCTCACTACATTTTTCACAACTTTGTTTTCCTCTAGCTTTCCACCAAGATCGTTGATGGAGTTGACAATTTCATCAACCCTGTGCATGTAGCATGCAATATATTCATCCTCTAACATCTTAGGGTTTCAAAATTGGCCTTCAAATTCTACATCTTTGTTTTCTTGACCTTATCATCTCCTTCATAAATACCCTTCAACTTCTCCCAGACCCCATTAGCAGTTTTACAACTTATCACCTTCACATGTTATGAATCTAAAAGCCCACTCAAAATAAAATTCATCACTTTGTAATTGTTCTCATATTCCTTGATATCATCTTCACTTGTTGGATGAGTATTAGGCATAGTAAATCCATTTTCAACTGATTTCCATACACTAAACCTAATGCAATGAGAAAGGCTTCCATCCTGGCTTTCTAGAAGGCATAATTTGTTCCATCAAACATTAGAGATTTCATACCATTCTTGTGTACCATCAAGATCTACCTCAAGTAGTTAAGATTCTTCCAAGGAATCTCTGATCTGATATTGTTGATCACAATGTTAGTCGCAATGACAGTGTAGATAAATCCTCATAGAAAAACTGTGAAGAACCTATCTTTACTTGAAAGACTAAACCAAGGCAACCTAAAAATCTGAGGAAAGGGGAAAGGTTGACTTAGCTTAATCCCAAGGCTCTGTTAGTCACGTCTTGACCATATTAGGTTCGCTTAGGGTATGATGTGATATTGTTGTTAATCTCAAGGGGTATATGGTTATCTCTGGTTTCTTTAAGAATCATAAGTATCAAATGGAAGATTTTTAGTTTGATCATTAAATAATTTCATGAAATCAATAGATTTGCAATAATATTCATGAATATCAAACAACTTTGCTATCACTTAAAGTAGATTTAGCTTTAAGCATTCAACAATTTCATGGAAACAAAAGATTTGCAATAATATTTCCATTCATTCATCTCTTTTTTTTGGAACATTTTCTAAAATTTAACATCTAATCTAAAATAAAGCATCAAAATACTTGAAAAATAAAATTGCTCCCGGGTATTCTCCACGCATGCCCCAAGATTTAATCAAATCAAAGCAAACCACTCTATACTTCATAATTAGGCATAAAATGGTGCAAGCTTTTAAAGAAGGGGGTTTAGTTTGGACACCAAGTAGGTTCTATATGCACCCTTAAATAGCGCAACATACAGTCATGTCCGACTAAATGAACAAACTAGCTACAAAAGATACATGAGATAGGTAGCTTTCAAATTGACTTTGATATTGATTAAGTTCTATATGCATACAAGTTTTTAATCCAAAATTATTAAGAAAACAGGAAAAAAGAACAAAACTTAAAGAAGTTTTGTCTCTTTCGACATCCACAAATTATGAACTTAACTTAAAAAGAAGTATCTCCTAGCCTTTTATAGAAACAAGACACAGGGAAGATAAGACAAATACATGAAAGGAAATACAAGGGACGAATCATGATGAGGCACGTGGAATATGAAAACTGGCAAGAGAATTGTGAACAAAGTCAACAAAGGTCAACCTTCATTTACACAATATCCTTCATTTCTTTTATCTTCTTATTATTAGGGTTCCTTCTTGGAACCAAACAAACTCGCCAAACAGAATGTAGGAACTTCCCATATATTCAGAATGATTAAGTGGACATTTTGTTCCTACATCTAGGTTTAGTCTCAGATTGAACATTCCCAGGAATGAGTCACCCCCAGAATGAATACACTCTTCTGCCTCATGCTTGATATCCATATTTCCAGTTTCCCGGTATTCGGTGCTTCTTTGCAACAAAATTTTTTCCTACATGAGCTTCCAAATTGTATTGCCAAACCTAGTAACATCATCGGATCTGCCTGCAACCTTAGTTTGCTTGACCATCCATACCCGAACTTTGCATCGCAATCTGCTTCTCCTGCAATCACCAATTCCAACTATTAAATCCCTTTTAAAACATTCATAAAAATATCATGTAAATAAAACCATCTTTAATTAATCATCATTTTAAATCCATCATAAATAACATGCTTTCAAAATAGATCATATATTCTCACGTAATTATTCCTTTAATCAGGTTACCAGACCATCGGATAACATTAAATTGTGAAACTTTACTTTGCATTGTTACCCAGTACCCGGTACTTCAGCTTTTACCCATAATTTTCCTAGACCTCAGATTTTACCGGAACTTCCATATTTACCGAACCTTTGCTCCCGGACCGGAACACTTTGCTCAACACCTTGTGTTACCTTTTACACTTCTAGCTTTCTTGATTATCGGTACCCGAAACACTTGAATTACACAATACTCTCTTTTTTTTAAAAAAACTTTTTTGCTTTCCACTTCTAGTGATCTTTCTAACTTTCCAGCACCTGCCTTAAGCGTTGGTTTTCACTTGGGGTCCCCAATTCTTACAATCTTGGGGCGTGTTGTGAGACCACACAACAACTTGCAACCAATAAAACCAAATTTAAACCAAAACTCGGGATTAAATCACCAGTCGTAAATTATAATTTATGCATATTTTAAAACAATAACTCTTTACCTTTACCTAGATTTTGACATAAAAATAGTAAAATTTCTCTAGAAAATATCAGTGTGTGCTTTGATTAATTCTAGTTTTTGAAACTCAGTGAAAAAATTAGTTCATTGGCATTGAACTACATAATTTGGTAATCCTCCAAAGCCAACCGTGGATAGAGCCTTGCTGCCAGTCAAGCGTCCATAGCCTTGGCAAGGTTATCTTTGTAATTCCCCCAAACATAGCTCTACTACTAGCCAAGCATCTATAACACTGGTAGAGATATTTGGATAGTCTAAAGAGTTGATTTATATATGTGTATATATATATATATATTGATATTTCATTGATAGCTCATTCAACTTGCAAGCAATGAAGCTCGCTATTAGGTTGGAAATTACAGTGGTAGCAAAGGTTACCTTTTTATTTTTCATTCAATGCAAATCCCTTCATCATTTCACTATTTCCCAGAAACTCATTTAATTATTCCCTGTTTGTGTGTATTCCCAGCTAAATTTCACCACTCTTATGCCAAATCCCAGCTAAATGCAACTCGCTATATGTTAGAAGATATGCATAAATTAAAATTTAGCAGCAAACAATTTAATCACAAAATTTAAATCTAAACTTAGAACCATTAGTTACCACCCTTCCATTTTGATTTTATGGCAACGACTAAATACTCAGCTAGCAATTTTGATTTGATGGTGTTGCACCACATTAATTGATTAGAAATGTCATTGACAATTAAATCTAATCAAAATATTGTCATTAAATTCGCACGCCACAATGTGCACGTATCATTTCCTTGAAATTACTTAGGTGTTGACATGTGTTGCCTTACTAGCTTCATTTTCCTTTCTGCTTTGCACACATGGGCACCTTCATGATTAATATGGCTTAATACAAACATAATGAAATGACCACCATTAATTTTGAAATCTTTAATTTGCTTGATTTTCAATCTTCGTACTGGCCAACTTTGAAGCAAATTGTCACCAATTGTGTAAGAATTAATTTGATTTAACATTCTGCTATGGAGAAATTCATCTGTTTGCCACCTCAACTTATGCTTTCCAAGACTTACATCTAGGCAACTATGTACCACAACTTCTCTTAAATTCTTCACACCTTTGCTTTTCTTTTTTAATTATCATTTTGCATTTCTGCTTTGTTGGTGCTTGCTTGCTTCTAGGTCATGGATACTCCAATTTGCTTGACCTGCACTCACCACCAAAATAGCTTCATGGGTTGTATCATGGTTCAGAGGCTTGACACGGTCTTCTTCAGTCGGACTACCAGTTTCACTGTGCCAAACTTATGCTTAGTCCTTGGGGAACAATTCGTGGAATCTAGAGCATACTATCGGTTGTATTCAAACTTGGCTTCACGATTTGTAGCATCGCTCCTAGACCTTGGGCTTTTTGCTGAAGATGTTCGTTGGGCTACGAATATGATAGTGCAACCTGACTATTTGGGGAATCTAGACATTGTTCTTTCTGTTGCACACCCGACCATTGGAATCCCCTCTATGGATGATATTCCTCAGTTCCTAGAACATGGAGAAGTAGTTCCATTCTGACCGTTCTTGACTGACCTCCATACCCCTAACTTTGAAGTTCACCAGGAAATCGCCTACTTAGGATATTTGGCCCTAGTAGATGAGGCATCCCAGATTGACTGAGTGGCCACCCTTTTGTAGCTCAGCTCCCTTCTTTTTGCACTTTTTGTGGTACTTCCATGTATATACGCAATACACACACACACACATATATATAGCTTTATTGTACCTTTTAAAGTGTGTATTTACTGTGTATGGTTTTATTTTTTTTACATTTCATAGGACAATGTTATAGAATGTTTCAATTTACTCTCATGTATATGATAAGTTAAGCATAATTTGTTAATGTGGAGGGAAAACTAAAAAAGAAAGAAAAGAAGAAAAAGATGAAAAAACAAAAAACAAACCCTATGAAAGCAAACTAACCCTAACTGACCAAAACTTACCCTAAAAAATGACTAACCCTAACTAAGCAATTTATTTTAAGCTCAATAACCATCTTCATTGTTGTTTTTGTATGAATTACAATAGGTTTATCTTTAAATTCACTGAAATAAATTTCAAACCTCCTACTATAACAATGAATTATCTTAAATTTCCTGTGTTTAACAATGTAAATTCAAAGGCGTACTTACCAATAAATTGGCTCACTTGTATGAAAATGACCTCATTAAAGGTCGATTGCACACACTTTTGTTGATTGTTCAATACTCTACCTTCTTCCAGTCTCGGTTCATGGTTTTCTTCTTTACTCTATTCGGCTCCATGAATGACTGTGTCTTTCTTGATTTTCTTCTTCTCCAAAAATTTTCCAGTCTTCGGTCCTATCTTCACTTTGAACTTTGTTATACCAAGTAGTACCATAATTTATATTATTATCAAAGAAAGAGAAAATAAAAACTTGTTACTTTGTATCTTGCATGAAATCGAGAAAAATTCACTTTTTAGTTCATGAATTTTCAAGTTTGGAACGAAAAACACATGTCTCCCGCTAGATTTTCTCACTTTTTCCCTTCACTAACATTTTCCACCTGTGAAAAGAATGATGATTCATCACTGTTGTTTCCTCCTTTTCGGTGCAATATTCCTGAATCTCGACATTCTCGCCTGTCTTCCTACAAAACCTTAAGATTTTCTTTACAACAATTGTAGTTAACAAACCATTTTGATATATCAATTAATTTTTTAAAAAAAATCAGTTCTACTAGGGTTATATTCCTTTTCAAAATTCCAAATATTTCTCATTAATGGTTCCTTTCTTTTAGCAGTTAAAACCTCTTCCATTAACATAATCACTTTATGCATGGCCAAACTTACCCTAGTTAAAAAAAAATCACAATTGAGTTCATCGTGGTCAGTCGTATCATGAATTCTACACTCGGTGACTCTACTAAAAGTGTACAAACTCAAAGGATGTAATCTCTAATTAAGGATTCCTTAGAGTTTCTCAACATCCATTTTCAAACTATCAGCTTGCATAGACTTCCATCTTACAAGCTACTTTCAAATCTGGAATTGATATAGATTCCTAAAATAAACCCAGAGGGAAAGGTATGATGCCCTCCTAGCACTAGTTCTTGTTGATCACAATGTTAGTCACAATAATAGTGTAGATAAAATCCTCACAGGAAAACTGCGATGAACTTGTTGATGGTGTTTTCTGCAGAGCAACAAATCATATAGAATATGGAAATCCTATCTCTCTTGAAAGGTAAATCTCTATCAGCAAGCCTCGAGAGATAACCCCAAGGTCTCTAATGTCAAGTCTTGACAATGCATAAATAACTCAGTGATAAATGTGAAAATGTTGGTAATCACAAAGGGACCTTACTACAAGCAAATACTGAATTCTTTAATTTATTGGGTCTAGCAATATGGTGATACTTTCAATCCTAAATCTAACTTGAATGATAAAGAAATAGAAAAAGATAAGGGTTTCAAGAGACTTCTAAGATTAAAATTACTCCTAAGATTAACAATGCAAATGATGAAATACTTGAAATGGACCAATCCCCCATAAACTAATTTCTGCTTAACCCAGATAAATCTGCAATCTTACAGAAATAGTGCAATCTTCTAAGGTATTAAGGATTTTCAGATCATGAACATTCATCCAAAACAACCCTATTGCAATTGAAATTAATAAACCTTCACAATTGAACTAAGCACATAAAATATAAGATCCAGGCTAACTTTGCAAAGCAACCAACAATCAGCTAGTTGCAAAAAGTATGGACTAGGGATTGCTGCAAACACTTCAGGCATCAAACCATAAACACCATTGAATCATATCTAATTCTAAATCTAACATATATCTAATATTTCTCAAGAAAACTCTAAAGATAGAACAGCAAGAACCATGCAAGATAAATCAACACAAGAGAATTCACCAAAAGCACAATGTCTTCAATTGTATTGAATCACCCAATAACAACAACAATTCCAGTGTTTTGTGTTACAACACTTGCTCAAAATGAACTAACTTCTTACTCTTGCTCTACTGCTTAATTTGCTCCAATATCAAAAACTATCTAGCCCTTACAAATGAGGCGAAATGCCATATTTATAGAAACCCTCCAAGATATGTCGGCCTAATCAGGGTTTACAATAGAAAATGGCCACAAAACAAGTTGGCCAAGAGGTTTTCAAAATAAAATAACATATGCATTAAATGCACGTAAGCCATCCAGGTCGGCCTGGGATCTCCAACAAAGCTCGGTCCAATGCATGTGAAGGAAGAAGAGAAATAATGGGGAAGCACAAATTCTGATGTAGCATTGCATTAACTGCCTTCCCCTTTGTCCTTATTTCACTCCACCCTATCATGCACCATCAAAAGTATCTTGTCCAAGTTGGCCATAGGTGGCATAGGTAAAACCTTAATTCTCCTCTCAATGGATTCAATATCCTCCCTTGACTGCTCCACCAACTTATCCCATTCTACCTTATTGGTTTGATATTTATCAATAACTGCAATATAGGTGGTTGCATCATCCAACTAATGTTCAGTGATTAGATCTCCATTGGTTGGATAATATACATCTCGCCACCATTTTCTCAGTTGTTCCAAGCTTAAATTCTTTGGTGCAAAGTTCTTTCTTCCTGTCATCACCTCAAAGAAAGAAATGCATTTATTATAGATCTCGGTCAGGGTGTCTTCAATTTGCCTCCTCTGCTTATACACCTTCTTTAAAACCTTCTGCCTTATTTGCAAAGCTTCATACCATTCCCAAGGTTCTGCAACTCTAGGGGAAGGAAGAATTGCATCACTTACCAACTTATCTTCAGTATACTCCATGATGGTCTTGGTTTTTTGCAACAAGAGATCCACATCTTCCTTATCTTGAGCCAATACATCTTTCAACCAATTTATTGACCTTGTAGAATCTCCACCGGTTGAAAGGATGTCTTTGATAGCATTATCTCCTTTAGTTTGCACCCCTTGCAACCAGTTCACTGTGGCATGAGTAGTAGTCCTCATTCTCTCTAGCTCTGTTATGGTTTCCTATGGCAGAAAGCTCAGAGCAGATGATGAGGAGCTAATAGATTGCAAGGGATTCATCAAGTCTTGCAAGTACTTCTTTAATTTCTCATTCTCCTTCTTCAATTCTTTCTTGGTTTACACCTCCTTCCTCAAACTTCCCAATATCAAAGCACTAGAGCCCTCATATTCTTCAATCTCGTGTTCCATGGAAGTGGGCCCTAGGTTGATAGTTTGCACATTATAATCACTTCTAGTTATATCATCCCTATTCTTATCTGGGACAGGAGTAGCAATGTGAACCACCCTATTATTTTTTTCATCTCTCTCAATCCTGGAGATGATCCTGGCTTTCTTCTTTCCTTTACCTTTTCCTATATTTTCCAATAGCTCATCCCAATTGGGAGGGGTGTCATCCACGAGAATCTACTTACTCTTCAATTCCTTATCCAACCAACCTGGAACAATAGCCTTTGATTGCACCTTACTCTGTGGAACTTCATCTTGTTGATCCTTAGGCATATCTTCACTCAAATCCTACTTCTCAGGGATTTCCTCGGCTTTATCTTCTTTTTCTTTATTATGCTCTTCTTCTCCATGCACAGGTGATGGAGTCCTAACTAGTATTTCCTCTCTCTGAGGGGATCTATCTTCTTCACTTATAACAGGTGAGTCCTCATAGGTTACCAAGGGAGACTGTAGCACCCTTTCCATCTCTACTTCAGCATTGTAGAGCTCACCTTCTTGAAATTCTTCTCCTTTTGTATCTTGATGACTTTCAGTATCTTTGGGTTCATCTGGTACATTATGAGCTTCATGAGAGGGGGGAACACTATCACCTTGTTCTATAGCATAAGCAACTGGAGGAGCATCCTTCTGTGGCACACTGTCCTTAGGAGAAGGAGTTCTTGATCTCCTTATATATACCTGCATTTTCTCACCCGAGCTTTCCACATTGGCAACCAGTGGGTTAACTTCCTCTCCTTCCTTGGAGCTTTCCTTTTCCTTTTGTGAAAATCTTACTATCCTTCTTCTCTTGGGCACAAAAGCACTAACCTCTTGACCTTCCTTTTCAGCTTCATCTTTTGCTAGCTTCTTAGTCCTTGAAGTGTGCCCTCTTTTCTTAGCAATAGGTTTTCTTTGTTTTGCTACCTCTTGTACTTCCTCTACTTGAACATCCTTAATCTTGATTTTGAAAGGAGAGCTCACCTTTCCCTTACCCTTAGGATCCTATTCATTCAACTCCTCAAAAGTAGAATGATACTCCAAGTCTCCCATTAGATCATAGGTGCATTGCACACCGTCACTTTCCAATTCCAACATTTTATGCTTGAGCCATAGTTTTGTATACTTAATCACTGGATCCATGAGTTGTTCTAGTTCTATTTTCTCCTCTTCCAACCAGTCTACTTCTCCCACTGGTTTTTCCTTCACTGCCTCATAAGCATGGCCCTGAATCAAATCTCCATCATCTTCAACATGATCGGGAATGGCCTTCACATTATATAGTCGAACCAAGTTAACAGGTAGCCTGGAAAACTTCTTCTTTCTAATCTCAAACTCATCATTGCAATTGGCCCAATAGTCTTCTATATCATCCTTGTGGCTATATTCTTTGTTGGCCTTCTTCTATGCTTCGTTGGTTCTATCAAACCTGGATCTCGTAGAATGAAAGGATAAACCAAGAGTGCTCATTTCTTCTTCAAAATCATAGGCTGAATTAATAGGACATGCCTCACTAGTGCCTATCCTCAAAGGAAAATCTCCACCGAATCCAGTCTTATGCTTATCCTTTTTCACAATGGCATCAAAATCACATATTTGTCTTGTGATTTCCAGAAGTATGATATGGTCTGTAGGATACCTAGGAAGTTGATATGGAGCCCTCTGACATCCATCTATCCTTATGTATGAGAAGGTGGGGAACTGTATAAACCAAGCCCCATACTTTTTGATTAGCTCCTTGGCATTGTCAGATATCCTCACATGCTCTACACCTTGGAGCAACCTAGTAATGAACATGGTGAATGCATCATTCACCCTCCTATAGTTTGAGTTACCCAAGTGTAGCTGTGGATAAACCTCATAGATTACATCATGTCCAAACACACCCCTTGCACTTAGTCCCTTGTATGGATGAAATCTTGCAAGTGCATAGACTAAGTAGGAAGTCATTGTGAAGGTCTTCATCTGCAAGACATTACACATTTGTTCATGAATCATGGCACTTATGATGCCTACCCAATGATAGTTAACATTTTGCTCCATCCTCACAATGGCATGAAACATCCAATTTTTTAACATTCTAGCACTCTTCGACCCTACCACCCTACTGAGAAGGGTGATAACATCATAGCACTCCTTGAATTTTGCTTTGAATAGCTACTTGGGTAGCTTAGAATAGTGAGATTTAGGTTTCTCCAACCAGGAATTGATAACTTGTTGGGCCTTGATGGTTTCCTCCTCATAACACTTATTTTCCATATCCATATCAAAAGCCACCACATGAGATCTTTTAGCATGTCAAAGGTCTGGGCAATAGACACAAGATTTAGATTTGCCACAATTCTCCCTTGAGGACCTACTATCCTGTATGTACCCCTATCATAGTGTCTAGCACACTCAAGCACTAACTCATAACATTGCACTGTAGGAGGAAATCTAGCTACATGCACCAATCCAGATTCTAATGCTCTTCTAGCCAGCAAAGGAAGGTTCTGTGCTGTCATCCTTGCCTTGAACTCCTCATAGTCCCATAGTCCAACATTTGTATCAGTCACTTCTGACTAGATGGAAGTAATCTTGCTCTCAGGAATTCTACTCTTGATATCCAATTTGATTCTTTCTACCTCAGAAACCGAAGACCCCTCTACACTTGGATCCATCACTTTACCCTTGGTTCCCCTTGTCACTGCCTTACTTGACTCAACCTGCACTCAACAAAGAAACCACAATAAAGATCACACGGAACCCAAGTTAATTAATCATAAATGACATATTCATCCTAAAAATAAGTCCCAAGATAAGTAGGATGCTCAAAAACCCATGAAAATCAATCATCTCAAAGTTTGGATTTTCGGTCATCCCGCGGAATCCAGGCTAGAGAGGAATTTTGGAAAATTCCTAGCCAGGCGGATTTTAGCGAAATAAACATAAAAGCATTTAATAATCATGTAAATCAACTATCATTAACAAAGAAACATCATGGTGCATCTTTAAATAGTTCATATTGATCATACAATGCATAATCATCAACTAATAAATCGTGCTATCTCTCAGTTCTTCATTTTCAACAAAGTGTCAGAGAATTCCGCCTAGGACAAATTTCCGCGAAAACAACAATATCTTACGAATTCCAAGAAAATGAAGGAATAGAGGAAACTTCGGTAAAATCTGGATGAAACAAAAATCCGCGAAGCAGTCACAACTTTGGATCATCGCACACTTCGGGAAAATGAAGAAGAAACGGAAAATCGGGGAAACCCGCCAGCAAAGGAAAATCCCGAAGTTGAAGGAAAACCTGGATTTTTGGATATTGACGTTTTCTCACGACCTCACTCAAATTGATCGAATGATCACTAATTTGAGGATCTTGAGCCTGCAAACAGCTTGATTTGAACCTCCTATAGATCATCTTTAAACTCAAGGCTCATCCTAAGGTAAATCGAGAGGAAATGGTGATGCCCTAAACTCGAAACCCTAAAATTCTGCCATGAATGCATAGGGTGAGCTTGGACTCAACTTATTTGTTTGCTAGGTTTACAAAAAGGTTCTTTATGGCCTACATGAGCAAGTTACCTCATGATGGAAATGAAAAACAAGTTTGAAACTCACTTGGGATTATCAATCAAACACAATCGAGCAACCCTAGCCTCAAACGTTCAATGCCCATACACATAGAAATTCAAACTCCAGGCATGCTCAGGACGTTAAAGAATCAGTCACATTCAACAACAAAAAAGCAAGGGAATACGTACATACCATTGTTGAAGTGAACAATAATGACAAACAACAATCCTTAGCGCCTGAGCAAACAACTGTAATTATAATGCCCAGAAAAATGATCACCAGATTCAATCAATTTGCAAATTCAGCACTCCAAATCCAGCCAAGCACCACAAGATCGAGCACCTTAATTCAATAGAATGCAAATGATAAAGCATAATGGCATAAAATTTCCCCAAGATCAATTAAATACCTCCTTCAAACAATCGTACAACAAGCATTAATGCAGTCAACAAGACACTCTGACCAAAATTTGGGAATCTGACAAGACAATGGACATTCAGAAAAATTCGACCACCAAGGAATTCCGCGAGGACCAAGAAATTTTGAACCACAGTGCAACATAGACAGCATCGGGTTATGAGAGGATCTGGGGAATTCCACCAAGAGCGGTTTTCCTGAAAGCAGTGAAAAACCAGAACTAAGTCCAAAACTTGAGATTTTCAATGAATATCATAGAGGGATCACCAAAGTAGGTAAGATAAACATTCAAGCTCATGCCAAAGCAAGGTAAATCCTCTAGATCAAAGGGATAAAACACCAGGAATGAAAGCAAAAGAGGGTCCCTGCTTTCAGTGGGGCCTGTGTGCGAAAAACTGCACAACATAACCTATCTTTACTTGAAATACTGAACCAGGGCAACCTAAAAGTCTGAGGAAAGGGGAAAGACTGACTTAGCTTAATCCCAAGGCTCTGGTAGTCAGGTCTTGACCATACTAGGTTCACTTCAGGGTATGATGTGATATTGTTGTTAATCTCAAGAGGTATATGGTTATCTCCAGTTTCTTTAAGAATCATAAGTATCAAATGGAAGATTTCCAGTTCGATCATTAAACAATTTCATGAAATCAATAGATGTACATTAACATTTCATGAATATGAAACAACTTTGCTATCACTTAAGTAGATTTAGCTTTAAGAATTTAGCAATTTCATGGAAGCGAAAGATTTGCAATAATATTTCCATTTATTCATCTCTTTTTTTTGGAAAATTTTCTAAAATTTAACATCTAATCTAAAATAAAGCATCAAAATACTTGAAAAATAAAATTGCTCCTAGGTATTCTCCACGCATGCCCCAAGTTTTAATCAAATCAAAGCAAACTACTCTATACTTCACCAGATTGCTTCATAGCTAGGCATAAAACAGTGCGAGCTTTTAAAGAAGGGGGTTTAGTTTGGACACCAAGTAGGTTCTATATGTACCCTTAAATGATGTAGCATACAGTCTTGTCCGATTGAACAAAAAAAATAGCTACAAAAGATACATGACATAGGTAGCTTTCAAATTGGCTTCAATATTGATTAAGTTCTATGTGAATACAATTTTTTAATCCGAAATGAATCAGAAAACAGGAAAAGAGAACAAAACTTAAAGAAGTTTTGGCTCTTCTGACATCCACAAATTCTTAACTTAACTTAAAAAGAAGTATCTCTTTGCCTTTTATAGAAACAAGACACGGGGAAGATAAGACAAATACATGAAATGAAATCCAAGGGACGAATCATGACAAGGCATGTGGAATATGACAACTAGCAAGAGAATTTCAAATGAATTCAGTAGAGGTCAACCTTCGTTTACACATTGATATCCTTCAGGTCTTATATCTTCTTATTATCAAGGTTCCTTCTTGGAACTAAACAAACCTACCAAACAAAATGTAAGAACTTCCCATATATTTAGAATGATTTAGTGGGCATTCTATTCCTATATCTAGGTTCAATCTCCGATTAAACATTTGCAAGAATGAGTCACCCCTGGAATGAATACACTCTTTCGCCTCATGCTTGATATCCAGATTTTTTATTTCTCGGTATCTGGTGCATGTTTGTAATGAACTTTATTCTTGCATGAGCTTCCAAAGTGTATTGTCGAACCTAGTAACATCATCAAATCTACCTGCAACCTTAGTTTTCCTGACTGTCCATACCCACTTTGCATTGCAATCTACTTCTCCTGCACCCACCAATTCCAACTATTAAATCCCTTTTAAAACATTCATAAAAATTTGATCTAAATAAAACCATCATTAATTAATCATCATTTTAAATCCATCATAAATAACACGCTTTCAAGAAAGATATTATATTCTCACATAATTATTCCTTTAATTAGGTTACCGAACCATCGAATAACATTAAATTTTGAAACTTTACTTTGCATTGTTACCTAGTACTCGGAACCCAATACTTTAGCTTTTACCCATTATTTTCCTGGACCTCGGATTATACCAAAACTTCCATATCTACCGTACCTTTGCTCTCCGACCAAAATACTTTGCTCAAAACCTTGTGCAACCTGTTACACTTCTGGCTTTCTCGGTTCCTGATACTCGGTACCTGGAACATTTGAATTATGAAGTACTCTTTTTTAAAGTTTTTTTTTTTTTTTTGCTTTCCACTTTTGTTGATCTTTCCAACTTGTCAGCACCTGCCATAAGCATTAGTTTTCACTTGGATTCCCCAAGTCTTATAGTCTTGGGGTGTGTTTTGAGACCACATAATAGATACCAATTTTTAGATACACATGATAATTGAGAGGGGGGATGAATCAATTGTGCATTAAAACCTTCAAACCCTTATTAAGAATGAGTATGTAAAAAAATGAAACAACAACACATCCATAAAAATTCACAATAGAACACCAAATATTTACATGGAAAACCTTATTAGGGAAAAACCACGGTGAGGATTAACTCGCTATATGAAAACCAACACCGATTACAATAGGCTCACTGCCTAGAGGACTCACTATCCAAAAAGAAAAAGGCTCATTTCCCAAGACGATCACTTCTTCTAGATTACAAATAAATAGCTACAAGGAGGTTCAATACCTCTGAGCAACTAGATAAACCACCACAATAGCTCTTTACCATCTGCAACCTTTGGCTCCCTGCCTTCAACAACTTCTAGCACACTAAAATGTAGACACCTTTTGCTCACTATTTCTATTAGTCTTAGGAGTTCTTTCTCGCACTCTGATCTCAACACACAATCACACATGCATCATTCGTTGCTACACTCGTCTCCAAAATTTACCTTGCATATATACCTTCTGCAACCATGAATAACCTTCACTAGGTTAGCTTCAATGAAATGTATGCACCTCAAACATGCAACCACCAATAGGCTAACACCAAAAACCTCCATTGTGTAAAGAAGTGAGGGTGGACCACATCAAGGGTTAACTAATACCCAAATCTACACCAACATGTTAAACTAGGCTTCCACAAATCACGAAGCATGTTTGTAAACAATACTAACACACCAAGCCAGCCAAACCAGCATTAACACTATCAAGCAACCAAATTCACACTTCATCAAGGCCAAAAAAATCTTGAAAACCATGTAGCAACATCACAAAACACCCCTGAATGTTCCATCAATAGAATATTCAAAAACACTAGCATAAACACATGAAACTAAGAATACTATCATCTTATGCAACCAGTCAAACTGCCATTAAGAAACAACTCATGAACCAAGCTTGTGGAACAACAAAACACAAAACAAACCACGGGAAGGTAGGTATAAGAAATATTAGCACATTCTCAAATTTTTAAGACAAGAAACTTCAATGCAAATAAATGCGAAGCATTTCCATTTCTCCCATATATCCTCCTTCACAAGCCATAGATAGTCCAACACACTATCAAACATATCTTCTTTTTCCGCACAATCCAAAACCTAAAAATCTAGATATAACACCTTCAAAGACCTATGATCATCACTTTCAAACCACACAAGCACATCTTCAAGAACGAAGAAATGCAGAGCAAAATATAGAACACTTCCTAAACACCTTTTACAACCTTTATACAAATTTTCTCAAAAGCACTTGGAAACCAAGTGATCCTACTGCATTTGCAACACCTGCTCAACACCATACACACCTTCTCAACATATCCATACCAAAGGTTGAAATCAATGACAACACTGATGACAACGTAGTGCAACAAAAGGGGGAGAAGTGAAACTCAAAATGATATATTTTCTAAGGGGATAAATGGAATTCAATATCAAATATATCTTCATGTGTGGCCAACATTTTATTGTTTTCCATCAATGACAAAGGGGGAGATTGTTGAAAAAAGTTTTCATTGATATCAAAGGAGTTTATGGTTGTCAAAGAAATCTTTTTAGGAGATCAATGAGAATTAAACGTACATGTACTACTGTATCATTTTGAGTTGATGTAGAAGTATATATTGCTATCTATATTAATAAAATAAGTTGAAGACTATCTGTAGTATCATACTACATTTATTCATATTGACAGAAGTGATCTAGAAGTTTGATCCAGAATATTTAATTTTAGTTTCTCAGGGCAGAGAGATTTCTATGGCAATACAATTATGTTTAGTATTTCTTCCTGAAGGCATGTTTGGCTTTGCAATTTGAACAGAGAGTATGTATACACGTGTTCTATTATATTCCAATTTTTTTGGAAGATATGTTTATCATGCAAGAAGTTTGAAGTGACATAAGGATTTATGTGCTTGTCTATCAATTGGTTGGTGTTTGAGAATTGTGTGGTAATGGCTAGTAGTGTGTTGCATTCAAAGTTAGTGTGTGGTGTTAATATAGGACATGGTTAAGGTTCTTATTGAAGTGCATGACACCATATTCTTTTGGTAGTGACAAATTTTATTTAGGATTGACTTGTTACATGTTTCATGTAATTTGAATTTAGGTCCACCTTATGTCATCCTGGTTAATTGTAGACCCTTGACCGACATGGAGTAATGTTAATGTGATGTCTTGTATATAATAATATATTTGTGCATATTCATTTAATGTGAAGTATAATTTAAGAGAAGGTGGTGAGTGAATATACAAGGAGATTATTTTGCAATCATGTGTTATTCAATGTGAAGCATCTCAATTATTGTGTGCCATTATCAGAAGATTTCAAGGAGTGTAGTAGAGTGTCTAAATTGAGTTTAGAATATTTGCAAGTTGTGTAATCAACACTGAAGGTCTGCAAGATTTATCGTTGTAATTCTAAAGGACTAGGGTTCTACTCATAAAGTTGGTGCTCATATCATTGTATTGGGGATTGGTGTCTCCAGTAGGTTGGTGCCTATAAATACATTTGGGAATTGGTGTCTCTGATAGGTTGGTGCCTACTTCATATTATAAATTCCCTTATTATATTCCTATTTTGTGAGGATGGATTTGGACAATAGATCCAAGAAGCTATTCTCATTGTGGTTTTTCTCATCTTGGGTTTCCAAGTATATCTAGTGTTCTCTTGTGTGTATGTGTGCTCATTTTCTTGATCAATAGTAGTGATGATTCAAGTTTCATGTTTAGATATATATGTGTTGAAGTTAAGTATTTAAAATATATTTGATCTACTGATTCACCCCTCCCCCTCTCAATAGATTGTGTGCCCTTTAAAAATATTGTTGGATGTTTATCTATATTTTAAGTTCATAGGGAAGAGTATGTCTATGAGTGTGAATGATTAAATGTGATTTAGGTAGAATTTTGGTTGCCAATGAAATTTTGGGATGATTATGAAGGTTAGAGAAAAATTGATATGTAGGACTATGGTTATGGTTAGAAATGGGGGTTTGAGAAATATTTTGGATGTCTATAAGGGTTGGTTAAAGGTTTAATCTAGGTTTTAAATGATATTATGGTTGATGAAAATCTAAATGAGATGTATGAGGGGATGGATCTATGGTTACTAAAATGTTGACTTTATATTTTGGGATATGGGGGTTGATTTAAGCTATTTTAATGATTATGTTAGGTCTACCTAAAGTTTCCACTAATAAGGTTTCAGTCTACAAGGTCTATTATTTCATTTTTGGAGTTGAAATTTTTCAATTTTTATAAAACAATGCAAGCATTGAATCACTGTTCAAAAGTGTTGAGATAGCACAAACATAAATTCAAGGGTTGAAAGTGCTAATATGGAAAGGCGCTAAATAAGGAAGCATAAACATTGAAACAATGCATGTGCTAACTAACAAGACTAAGGTGTTAAACTAGAAAGCCTAGCTTTGTTTGAGATTTTTCAAGAGACTTTGCAAACAATATGATGTTGAACAATGAGAATATTGAGAGGGGGTGAATCAATATTCTTATTAACTTAAACATTCATTCAATGCATCACATTAAACTTGTAGTAATGGAAAGGAACATAGAAAGCATGTATCACATCAAAGAACACAAGAACAACATATTTACGTAGAAAACCCAAAACAGGAAAAACCATAGTGAGGATTAGCTCACAATACATGTTACACCCCGTTTCATAGTTACTAAGTTACTTTTACCTAGTTGAGTGAAAATGCTTTAAATTTATGTGTTTATGCTTTATGTATCTTGGAAATATAATAAATGAATATTTGATTCAAATTGATGTTATATAATGATTTTATATATGACGCAAATAGTTGTAATTGATTTAGCTAACTACTATTGCAATGTGCTAAGTTGAATGTAGGTGCAGGTTCAAGCCTCTAGAAGAGAGGGGAAGCATCACTCAGGAGAAGAACTTGGTCCGATAACCCTAACTAAAGCCTAACCAAGCTTTCACACACTCACATATAGTTTGGTTAAGTCAAGTCATAGTGTCAAGGAATTGTGAGTTACCTTAGTTGCTTGTTCATGATTTAAAGAGGTTATGGTTTCATTTGTGTGCACATTCTTGCTATGAATGAGTGTTAGTTTCTTTGATGTGTGTAAGTTCTTCCTTATGTGTCTATACTAGATTGATGAGATATATATACATAAAATGTATATATATATATATATACATAAAATGTATATATATATATATACATGTACATGTTAGAGATAAACTAATACACATGAGTAACTGTGTACCTAAGTATATGTAGGTAGACGTGTCTATGCATGCTCATGGAAAAATTACCCATATGGATGGGGATTGAGTGGATAAAGTGAGACACACACACATATATGTATATATATACAACTCATGTATATATGTCGGTCAATAAGCTTGCTAATATACATGATTGAATTATGGAAGCAATGGTATATATAAATGTATGCATATATATATACACATTGATATACACGTATGTGTCAACGTGATGGAAACACCCATACGGGTACATTAATGTAGTATATATACATGTAAAATTGTTTTACAATAAGTGATAATATGTGTACATACATTCAAATACCGAATGATGCGATTGATGAATTTATAAGTTGATGAGATTATATATATATATATAATAAATACATATATACATATATATAAATATACATGGTGCATTGTATATACATACATACATACATATATACATATATATATATATGTACACACACACACACACACACACATATATATATATATGTACACACACATATATATATTTATATATAATATAATACCAAGTATTGATAGCATTGATTATTATCAAAGTGCATAGTGTTCATATTGTCTTAAGCACATTAAAATGATAAAGCACAAGTTATATGTATATTACATATAGCACAAGATTTAATAAGGCAGGGCATAAGATAAATGCAATGATATAACAAAAGAAGTGTGTTGTGTATACATGAGCAGCGCATGGAAATGTGTGTGGCAATAACCAAAGTGAATATGCATCAACCAAGTCAAATATATGTAAGACATTCATAATTTGCAACGATTCAAAGGGAACATTGACTAAGTTTGCAATGAAATAGCAAACCAATAGGAAGTGTGCAAATTGGTGGTGTCATTCTAAGAGAAGCTCACAACAAATAGAAGTCTTTCCTATATCATCTAACCCAACATTATAAGCAAAACAAAGTGTGATAAATAGTCAAGGATGAGTTGGTTGTATCAATCAACCTGTGTAGATTATAACCTTACTTATCTGAATATGATTCTTGTTGTTCTTTTGATCAAACTTGGTTGAGTATGTGTTACTGTGCAACAATTTTAGTTGTCACCTTCTCATGTTTCTTGTTGAGTCAAGTTTTTGGGCTGAGAGATGTCATTTTGAATAGCTTGTTTGTAGGTGGAAAAGGCTCATATTTTTGTAAAAATAGAGGTGAGAACTACCTCATTTGTCGATGCATACAATAACATTCTGTTGTTATTTTCTTGAGCCATTCTTATTTCCTAAGTTGTGAGTCTTTTGTAAGGAAATAGTGAGATTTTAGTATTTCTATGTGTGGGTTGAGAGAAATAGAGAAGAGTTGCAAGTTGATCTCGAAAGGGACTAAGCTAGGGAGTCTAGTTTATTCAATTGGAGATTTTCATACCAAGCATGTTGATTCTACTCTTTTATGTTTTTATGCTTTTGAAAAGATTGAGTAACTTTGATTGCTTGCTTGGAAAAATGAGTATTGTTTATCATAAAATGATTATTGTCTTCTTTGAATGTATGTGATGGATTCATGACGAATCTAGATAGGAAATGTATTTACTTGTTTGATATCACTATGTATTCCATATTATGGAATAGGTATCTATGATAGTATTAAATACTATATCAAAGATAGATCTTTATAAGCAATACTTAGTTTGAAGAGTTGAAATATAGAAATTTCTTGAGTTTCTTTGAAAAATGTGTCATAAGTGCATGTAAGAGGTAACTCGTATTTGATAGCATATTATGCTTGGTAAACCCTAGTGGTTAATGAGGTTAGAAAACACAATAATAATGTTGGCATGAAGACATGTCGTTGCGGATAGGATGTGACAATTTGCAAACCATATTGTTAGTCTATACTTGATCATTTGATCGTTGTTTTATTTGATTATTGAATGAAACCCTAGGTTGTGAATAACCTACATGAATGGATTGATTGTTGATTGTTGATTTTGCCATGGGATTATGATAAACCATGGTTGAGATTAACCTATGTGATTAAGTTGATCATTGAATTTGTGAATTACTATTGATTAGATTCATAGGTGAGACTACCTTATTGAGTTGTAATTGTTGATTAATTTTTTTACACTCTTTATGTGAATTCATTTTATTGATGGAAATCCACTTTTTGGATAGTATTTTATTGATGAGATTACACCCTTGGATAGAGCCCTTATTGTTGAAACTATACTCTTGAATGAGTCATTTATTGATATGATTATTCTTTTTATTAAGGTTATTTTTTGTTGAGGTCGTACCTTTGAGCCAAGTCATTTATTGGTGAGATTATACTTTTGATGTGAATCATTTATTGTTGAGATATATTCCTAAATGGAATCATTTATTAATGAGTATCTATGATAAGATGAAGCTTATGTAGCTATACTTTAGATTATGAATTTATTATTACAAAGTTATTCGTAAAGTCAAACTCGTGAAGAGTTCATAGGTTATTCTTGGGTTTAGATTATCCAATGGAGGGGATATCCTATGCAATAGAATTACTTTAGTAGAAGTTTCATGGTGAGCATGAAATGAAAATAGGTTGCTCCTAGGGTTAAAGATTAACCAATGGAGGGAATTGCCTATGCATAGTATATGAATGGTCAAAATCCAAATTGAGTTAGGAAGGTGGGTGAGCGTGTGACGTCCGCTCTGAATTAGGGGTGATGAATACTTTGGCCAAAGTAGTGTAGGTTGCCATTGTCTACACTGCCAGTTCATTGTGATCCGACATACATACTAGACAAGTAGTGTCATATGGTAGGTTGTAGCCACTATGTGATGGATCTAGAAATGTAGGACACAACACCAAGCTTGGTATAGGTCATGTTATTATGAGGTTACCATACCAATCTCTTCGTTGAAGGGTAGGTCCATCTATTAGTTTGATAGATGTGCAAGGGATCACAGTTAGTCCATGGTTGGCAGAAAAGCGCTTGAGTGATGCTTCTCATCATCAGTTGGCAGCCAGGATTTTAGATGTACGTGCCAATATTGGGGACAACTAGAATGTATGCACCAACGACGGGGTCACCTAGAATGTATGCACCAATGCAAGGACATCAAGGATGTGTGCCCAGGAAGGGACATCCAGAGCATTTGTATTTCTATTTCGGTAAGCTCTTAGAAGCTATGAATTCATGTAACCATCTCTATGGAAGTTGTAAACATGAAATGTCATATGGAAACTATGTATCATCTTTAAATAAATCAATCAAAGGGATTATTTTATATGCAATGGGAAATTTTGAAATATATTTCAAATGTGCATTTATTATTCAAAGGAAAAGAATTTTTTTATGGCTCTTAGAGGATAGATGCATAAACTAATCACTTGTGGGTAAATCAGAGAAAAAATTTACTGTGTAGAGCAATGGGCATGTTACACATGGTATCAAAGCTACTAGGTTCAACTCTGGAACCTATGGGCTCATTACGTAAGTAAAACATAAACCTTATTGGAAGTTAAAGGTTGAAAAGTTCTTATGCCAAAATGGCTAGAGGAAAAGAACAAAGGGGAAACAAAAAGAGAAGTTAAGATTCCTAAAAACTTGTTTGCATTTGGGACTAGGAAAGAATTGTCCTTGGAGTTGAAAACTCCTAAACCAAAAACTTAATAGGATACACCTGGGATTGCAAAAGATTATGCAACCAGGTTCAGTAGAAAAGTTTTAGAGGATTTCCAAAGGGTACCTTCACCCTACAAAATAGCTAAATGACTCTAAGGAATAGAGAGGATTGGAGTAATCCCCCTTATTGATAGCAACCTGTAGTTGCAATGAGTCTAGGGTTTTGGATTTAGAAAGAATATGTGTATACTTTATTGGAATAGAACTAATTGATAAGCATAAATTGGAAACTTCGTAGAAGTAGAAAGTCAATGATTTGTGAATCAAAATCAACTAGAAAGTTATCAAAGAGGTTAGATAACCCTTGACAGACTGGATTCAGTACAAGGTTAAAATCTTTCGATGATAATCAAAATCAAGAGTGAAAGTGGCATTTTAGAATAAGGTTAAAGACCAAATTGGTCAGCAAAAGGAAACAACTTAAAAGGAGAAGATGAAATTCGACATGATTCCACCACCCAGAATAGGAAAGGTCAATATGGAATTCTAATTAAGATTGCAAAAAGAAACCAAGAAAATTTAGAGTGTTTAAGGTTAAGAGAAAATAAAGTTACCAAGAATTGGGACAAAATCACATAGAAAGATTATTCCAAGTTGAAAATTTGAAAAGTAAATTGGATTAGTCCGAAAAAAGTTCAGTTGGAACATAGTTTATTTGTAAGTTCAAATTGAAATCACCAAAAAAATCAATGAAAGTAAATATATGTTTAGGGATTCCAAAAGGAAATTGGATATGGAGGAAGACTATGTGTTAAATCAAAAGAATAATTTGGAAACAACTCACAAAGGTGAGGACACAATTGATATAGGAATCCTTGGGCAAGCTCATTAACACATCAACAAGAGGGGCTTTGCAGATGTGGGATATTCTTATACTATGGCTAAAAATGCTATTAGTATACATGGAAAAGAGAATTGGAATGAAATACTAGAGTACCTCTTAGCTTGTAAAGTTGTTGATTAATTAGTAGATTTCATTATGGTGGGTCCAACTGATTGATTATGGGAGATTAAAGGGCGATGATGAATCCAATTTTAGAAAAAATAAAAGAAAAAGGTATATTCAAGTTATACCATGGAGGGTAAGAAAGGCAAGTAATATTCAATCAAATATCAAAAGCCAACAACAAGGCATGATAAATCAATTCAATCTGGAGAAAGAGGATGGTTGATAAGAGTTCAAATTTTGAGATGATCTAATATTGTGGAAACTCAAATTCACTTAAATAAATCAAACTTTCAACCTTCAAACTCTATTAAGGGTGATTACTCCACAAGTTACACAATTCAGACCTACTCACCTAGTAAGTGTCCAAACCTCAAATTTTGATCTCAACTCTCAAATTATCTGAAAAACCAGCAACCTATGCACCTTTTTGAGAACCCTTTATGCCCAACCAAAACATATCATCAAATCACTATAGGTCTCTTCAGACCAACTCCACTTAAACTAAGTTTCAACGCTAAAAAGGGCTCCAATTAGCCCATTTTTACAAAGGAACACTCCTTCCAATTTGCTTCCAACCCTAAATTCCACCAAAAATTCTTAAATCAAGACTCTAAACCTTCAATTCCTCAACTCTTTTAAAATGAAGTGCTCTTTAAGCCATCCAAACAAGAAACCCTCCTTTTTCACCAAATAAGGGTTTATTGAAAAACCCATCTCCAAACCTCATACAATCTTGAAACCACTTCAAGCACTCTTTTCTAAGCCTACACATACTTAATAATCCATAATATTATATTTACCTTAAACTTTACCCACTTTTACACTAAAAAAACCTCCCCTTTCCATTCAAAAACCCTCTTTTCCCAACTAGGGCTTCATGCCCAAACATACAATTGACCTTCCCTACCCTTGCAAACCTTCAAACACATCATTATCCACTATATAACACTAAAACATGCATGTTCCAACCTTTTCCCAAATAATTTCTTCAACTTTCCACTTCTAGCCTTGCTTCTAAGGCCTAAAATCTGAACTTTCCACTACATAAGTGTTAAGAAACACTTTCAATGTCTTTTCCAAACTTAAATTATTGCTCCTAAACCTAATCCTAGTATAATCAGGCCCATTCCACTAAGGTACAACATGTACAGTAGGTGGAATGGCCTTTTAATTCATTCTAACCCTCAAACCCTTGAAACCCCTATTTTTTGGCTACTTTTAGTAATTTGCCTACCAAATTATTGAATCTTAACAAAAAACACTCAAAATAAATTTAGAATGATTTTAACACCTATATCTATCAATTCAAATACATCTTAAATTGAAATCACCCTATACGGAACTGTAAAAACCAAAAGAGCAGCAAAACTTTCAAGAAATTACAGAATTTTAGGAACTTTCAATGTTTTTCTCCAACCAAAACTTCATCAATAAATTACATTGAGTTTCTACAACATTTAAAGACTCTTTCCCTCTGAAAAAAAAACTAACTTAACCACCCAAACTGACTTACGAGTTCCCATGAGCGTTGGGCTTCTAAAAACTTGCAAATTTTGCAACTTTACAACATTTTCAATATGACAACATTTTTTGCAATTTTTAGCAATATTTGACTAATGACCCCACCTAGACTCAAAACCTAAAACAAACATCACATGATATCCTAACATGACCTTATTTGACATCATCAAGAATCAATCAACCTAACTAGACATAATACTCAAAATGGAAGAACTTAGTGCTTTGCACCATTCACCCGACCATGAAATCTTTCCAAGTCCCTTAGAAGTTTTCCACACTTTAACCTACACAAATACCTTGATTTGATGCTACTCCTTGTAGTCTTCCATGCTCTGCTCCATTTGATCTTCATCTTCACCTTTGGCTTGAACTTTTCCATGCAAAGTAGTCCTCTTGTTGCCTTTTCATTTTAGATCTACATCTTCATGCTCTAATTTGTCATCAACTGCTTCATCCATCTGCTTCCACTTTGTTCTTCAACTTCATTCATTGAAAAATAGTCCACACTTTGTCTTTCCACTTTCATCTCGACCCTTGGTTTGAATCCCATCAAAATACTTATCAAAACAAGGAAGTAATAAAGGACTTCCTTCACTCTTTGCCTCTTACCCTTTCTCTTCACAACTATCTTTAGGTTCTCCATTCCCTAAACCCCTATGCAATCAGGTTTAACAACCTCTATCATGGCAGAATACAACTTCCTACCAACCTCTCTTTCCTGTAAAGGACAAATCACTGTCCTTACCACAACACTATTTCTCTTCTCCACTTCATTTGGAGACTTCACAAACACTCTCTCTTTAGCCTTCTCTTGGCCTATCACACCCTTTGTCTATTCCATAACTGAGACCTTCTTCAAACTCTTTGATTTCACATGTTCACCACTTAGGGTGACTACAACCTTCATCCTTTTCACAACCTTTACAATTCCTTTCACTAACCTTTTCCATTCTCCTCGGTTCACTGTACTCTTTGTCTTCTTGTCCTGCACTAGACTCTCTACCTTTTCCATCACTATATTCTCAGGTTCATTGACTACTTGTCCCATCAATGGACAATGTAATTTACCCACCATGTTCTCTATTTACTTTTCTTCAACCTCAACCATTTTACCCTCTTTCATTTGCCATTTTTCTTGGTTCTTTTCACCTTTCACTCTTATGTTCTGTATCAAACTTTTTGCCTCTATCATCACTGTATTTTCAGACTCATATGCCTCTGTCTTAGCAGTGCTTAACTGCCCATTGTCCTCATTTACCTTAAGGGACACAACACTGCCCCCACCATGATCTTTTCACTCTTCCCAAGCCCATCTTGGCTTTCCATAGTCCATTCACTCTCTTTGTCCTTATCCATTTCCTTTGTCTTCATTCTCTCTACCTCTAAGACCTCTTTGCTATCAAGTCTACCATCCTTCTTACCATCAAACATATGTTTCCTTCCATCTTCTTGTCCAATCAGTGGACAATATACCTCTCCTATTGTGACCTTGCTAGGCCAATCTTGCCTCTCTTTAGGCAACTCATTTTCACTCTTCAAGATCTCATCTTTTCCTTTTATCAGGATCCCTACCCCAAAAATCTTTTTCTCACAAACCTCTGTATCAGATTTACACATCACTATTTTGACAGTATTTGACTATCCCACAACCTCTTTTGTTCCCAATTGACAAAACTCAGTCCCTCTCTTGTCTTCATCATACTTTTCAAGTTTGTCTTGAATCTTCAAGGTCATTTCATCCTTGATCTTCACTATCTCATTCCTCATCTCCAAATCATCATCCTTTTTACTCTTCAACATTGCATCCTTGTCTATTCTTGTTGTCTCAACACTTTCTTTTCTATTAGTGGTTGCACCTTCACTATTTTTGTCTTCCTCACACATTATGAACTCTTTTTTGCCCTGCATAATCACTCTTTCTTTCTTTCTTTGTCCCTGATCCTTTTCCACCAATGGAATCAATGTAAAAGTAACCCCATCTTTCTCAATCTGATAACTATTATGCTTTCCATCATACAAAGCAAATCTCTCATACTGCCATGGTATCTCTAATAAAAAATGGCATATACTCATAGGTACCACATCACATAAGATTCTATATTTATAACCACCTATTTGGAACTCAACCCAATATTGCTCCTTGACCAAAAGAGAATGTTCACCATTCAACTAAGAAACATAATAGGGTGTTTCATGAGGTATCCTTGCCAAATGCAACTTATCAACCATTTCTTGTGATACCATGTTATCCAAGCTACCGGAATCTACCATTATAGTACATACCTTTTCATTACACTTGCAGGTGGTTTTGAAAAGTTATTTTCTTTGTAGCATCTCCTTCTCTTCAATCAAATCTCTAACCAAGTCGTTCATCTTATCCTTTCTCCAATATAACTCTTCCTTCCTTAGATTAGTATTTTGCTCTAATACCAACTAATGCATTGTAGGGGAGGTCCTCAACTATCCAAACTCAAATTCACTTAAATAAATCAAACTTTCAACCTTCAAACTCTATTAAGGGTGATTACTCCACAAGTTCCACAATTCAGACCTACTCACCTAGTAGGTGTCCAAACCTCAAATTTTGATCTCAAATCTCAAACTATATGACTAACTAGCAACCTATGCACCTTTTTGAGCACCCTTTATTTCCAACCAAAACATATCATGAAATCACTATAGGTCTCTTCAAACCAACTCCACTTAAACTAAGTTTTAATGCTAAAAAGGGCTCCAATTAGCCCATTTTTTACAAAGGAACACTCCTTCCAATTTTCTTCCAACCCTAAATTCCACCAAAAAGTCTTAAATTAGGACTCCAAACCTCCAATTCCTCAACTCTTTGACAATGAAACGCTCTTTAAGCCATCCAAACAAGAAACCCTCCCTTTTCACCAAATAAGCAAGGGTTTATTGAAAAAACCATCTCCATACCTCATACAATCTTGAAACCACTTCAAAAAATCTTTTCTAAGCCTTCACATACTTAATAATCCACAATATTATGCTTCCCCCAAACTTTACCCACTCTTACACTAAAAAAACCTCCCCTTTCCATTCAAAAACCCTCTTTTCCCAACTAGGGCTTCATGCCCAAACATACAATTGACCTTCCCTGCCCTTGAAAACATTCAAACACATAATTCTCCACCAAATAACACTAAAACACACCTTTTCTAACCTTTTTCCAAACAATTTCTTCAACTTTCCACTTCTAGCCTTGCTTCTAAGGCCTAAAATTTGAACTTTCCACTAGGGCAACGTTAAGAAACTCTTTCAATGTCTTTTCCAAACTTAAATTATTACTCCTACACCTAATCATAATCTAATCAGGCCCATTACACTGAGGGACAACATGTACAGTAGGTGGAATGGCCTTTTAATTCATTCTAACCCTCAATCTCTTGAAACCCTTGTTTTCTAGTTGCTTTTAGTAATCTTCCTACTAAATTCTTGAATCTTAACACAAAAAACTCAAACCAACTTTAGAATGATTTTAACTCCTATATCTATCAATTCAAATACATCTTAAATTGAAAGCACCCTATATGGAACCGTACAGACCAAAAGAGCAACAAAACTTTCAGGAAATTACATAATTTTAGGAACTTTCAATGTTTTTCTCCTTGATAAAAACTTCATCAATCAATTACATCAAGTTTCTCCAACATTTAAAGACTCTTACCCTTCGAAAAAAAAATGACTTAACCACCCAAACCGACTTATGAGTGCCCATGACCGTTGGGCTTCTAAAAACTTGCAAATTTTGCAACTTTACAACATTTTCAATATGACCACATTTTTTTGCAATTTTTAGCAATATTTGACTAATGACCCCACCTAGACTCAAAACCTAAAAAAAAATTACATGATGGCCTAACATGTCCTTACTTGAAATCATCAAGACTCAATCAACCTAACTAGACATAATACTCAAAATGGAAGAACTTAGTGCTCTGCACCAAGCTTGTTGAAATCCTTCATCATGTCCTTAGTCCCCTTAATAGTCTCTTCCTCACTAGCCATTGGGTCCAAAGACTGGGTGGTGGAGTCCGCATTGATCATTTTTTTCATATCCAAGAAGTGGTTGGGTCTTTCAACAAATTCCTCACTCTCCTCAACAGTGTTCTTATTGCACTCCTCTTTGTCGCTAGTCCAACCCTCTTTTTTGCCAGTCTCCTTCAAGATGTTGCATATCTCATCTACTGACACCTCCATCTTATTTTTATCTAGTCTATAGGACCTCCTAATGTTGGTTTTCTCCATCCCCACATCCATAGTAGTCATCACAATAGTATCCCCTTTAGAATCACGGTCCTTGGTGCTCTTTTCCTCATTGTCTGAAGTCGGCATCTCCACTTGGCACAAAGTCTCCTTCTAACCTTTAGTCTTTTCCGACGGTTTGTTTTCCTTCTTGGTAGGAGAATTTTTCAACTCATGCAGCCCGACAACTACCTTAGACTAGGCCAAGGCCACTCCACCTTTCTTCTTTTTTGCAGGGGGTTTTGGTCAAGGAGCATTTTTGGGTTAGCATTCCACAGGGAGGTTTTTCCTCTTGGGACCGGTAGAATCAACAGGGGAGGGTTATTCATGGGAGTGGTTGGGAAGTTCCAAATATTCCACATGAACAATGGAGATGGGTTTGGGAGGAAAAATGGCCAAATGGAAATGGTAGAACTGAAGAATTAGGCCCTGATGTAAAGGTAGCGGAGGCGGCTTATTCGGGTTTTGGGTAGCAACTTCAAGGGTTTCTTTTACCAAGATTTCTAGGGAAGGTAGTAGGAAAAAAGGAAAACTTAAGAGCATTTTGTGTCTAAAGTGATTGGATAACGACATGTGATAGAAGTAAAAGACCTTAAATCTTCCCTCAAGGGTAACATATTTCATGAGAGCAAGAAAAACCTGATCCCACAGTTTAGGAAGTGCCTCCCTTTTGAAACCAAATTGCTTCTTGAATGACTTCTCATTCTCTTTGAAGAAGGCATTAAGGCTCTCTAAGTCCTAGACTTTGGTGTGCTTCTTAAGTTTCTTGCCAATGCAGGAAAGATTCATTGCCTTGCCAATAACATCTTCATTAACTTCAAATGAAATTCCCCCCACTATAACTCTCCTGTCATTCTAGGAGGCAACAAATTAAGCCAAAAAATTCTCATCATGACCCACCAGACACTCCATGAAAGGTGTAATTCCACCCTTGATGCATATATGCTAGATAATAGGTTCCTGCGAAATTCATCACAAAAGTTGGGCTTAGTCCTAACTCTATCCCTCCCATCACTTCACACTAAATTTGGAAGCTTGTCCAAACCAACAGAGTTTGCAAATTTTTGAAATGGCAATCAGTGAACTAACCCACCCCTATATCATCATTCCCAAACCAAGAACAACCATACCTAATTAAGGCATCTGACATATCACACGAGCCAGTGGTCATTTCCAAGAAATTGACTATCACGAGGCCATAATGAGGCATTCCTAAGTACAACATACTTAAACCAAAAGCCATGATAAATTTGATCATGAAACTATAAACTGAAGGTTTAGAGCTAACTTTGGTCTAGCACATACTCCAAGGAAAAATGGTTGTGGGGTCATAAGTAAATTTCCTTCAGTACAACACATCAAAGCTTAGAGCTATTATAAATGTGAGCGGATAATAATTAGCCAGCAAATTGAAGATAAACATTGCCAAATACACGTTCTTGAAAATATGAAAAATTTAACAGTACATTTGACTAGACTATCTGAATGAGTTTTACAAAACCCAACCATATATCATCATAAATTCAAACCACCACCCAACTCCTTGCGAAAACCTCTCCACGTACTCATGCTTGTTCCACATCATCCAAGGCCCAAAAGTATAGTGCCACATGTACCCGCCCAAGTCAACATAGTTGGCCCCCATCATTAATAGTTACATTTTTCTATTCAGCAAGGATAAATCCTTGTATATTCATCGGTAGAGTCTCAAGTATTTTCCAACATTTGGATAGACTTCACAAAAGAGCCAAGGTTGGCCATAACATCTGCCACATGATTTCCCTCACGAAAGATGTGAGACAAAAACTTCCTTTCCAATTTAGAAATTAAAAAAATTACGTCCTGAAGGATATCTTTAATACTCCATCCTTGATTACGAAAATGGTTAATAGAGTCAATCATCATCTTGGAGTCGCCTTCTATATGCATAATTTTTATACCTAGAGTGACAACAATCTCAATGCCCTTGAGCAAAGCACGTGCCTCTGCTATCATAGAGGTCTGTATACCAATACCGCCAACATACTTGGCTACAAAGTTTCCCTTGCAGTCCTTGATAATGCTAGCAATACTCACCATACCCAGGTTCCCCTTTGTCACCCTATCAAAATTAAGCTTGTACTAGCCAGTATCTAGGGGTTTCCAAATCGTATTACATCTAGCCAGAGATTTAGAATTATCAAAGGAGTTGATCTCTAACTTTTTGTTCCATGAGTTTTCCATCTTGATCTCCCACTCTGCTTCGTGGGGGCTTTGTCTAGGGGTTTCCAAGAGTAAATGGAGACACTCTCATAAATAATTATGAAACTAATGCCAAAGACCTCCTTGGGACTTTTCTCTATATCTATGAAGATTTAGTTGTTCCTCTCTTTCCATAGACACCAACAAATGATTGGAGGAGTTTCACACTAAATATCAATAGAGAGAGGATGTTGAAAGGGGCTATACCATCCCTCTATAAAAAAATTTAAGTCCCCATTCATGGTCTAATGGATCTCTAATTTTCCAAAGGTCAAATCCCAAACTTCAACAGTAAATGGATAGTGTAGTAACAGGTGGTCAACTGACTCCTCGTTGTTCTTGCATAACAAGCATCTATTTGTGTAATATCTCATTCAAAATGATTACTTAATTAATATTATTGTAAATGACACATGAATATACTCCAAATTAAAAAGGCATAACTAGTGGCTAAATTCAATCATAGCTACACATGTCCATTTAAAATGAGTCAAAGATTCATATATTCAACTCAAAAGTCAAATTACAATATTAGGTTTGACTTGTCTCCTAAAGCCACAAAGTCTTTACATTGTACACTTTTCATCAAGTACATGAATGTATTACATCAACTTACATCATAGAATTTAATAGTCTTGTGAACAACTAAGGTTCTTCTTTGATGCTCGCCTCCACTGGTGGACAAGAACATGGTTGAAGTGATGTATCGCCCAACCACGAAGCTTATGCTTCCCTGGTATTCTTCCAACTTGAAGGATGTCCGACCCTGCACAAATTTTTTAGCAAGAGAACAATCTACAAGGTGGAATTTGGTGTGTGACCATACATCAACATGGAATTTTCTATCTGCAAGTTAGAAGAGAAAATGCAAGATCTATGCTAGGAATGGAAGAGAGTGCAATCACAGAGTTCATACATACATAATGAACTATATTGCTTGGCCAAGCATAATAAATTTGTTGCAACAACAACAATCACAAGGTTCTGGTAAAGCAAACCTATACTCTTTGAACTCCATTTTGGCACCTATCCCGGAAGGTAAATTTCTACTAAACATCACATAACAACTATCTACCCTCTAGCAACATCTATCCTGAGGTGCTCTAGTCAACTAAGGTGTCACTTGTTGGAAAATGTGCCTCAACTTACTGGCTTGAACCTCTGTTAAAGACTTGGTGGATTTCCCCTTTGTTGGTATTCATTGTCGGCCTATTGCCCAAATCTTGAACCTTGTTACCTATGTCATGGGGTTCTGAAAGATGATAACTAGGCGACAGTGTGTTGGTCGCGGGATCGCTGCAATCTCTAACTTTGGAACCTTTCCACGGAGTTTAGAAGTTACTTAACTTCCCAATTGGCCAATCTCCTTTAGTGTCGCGGTGTTTGGGAATTTCCTAACCTCCCACTGGGGGTTGTGAAGTTTGTGTTTTCTCCGATTGAGTGACAAGCTAATGGTTTGGTGGGACTGGTCTGCATGGATGGTGACGACAGCGTATGACGGTGACTTGGAAGCCGACAGATGTGGGGACCACTTGGAGGTTGGGAGTTAAATATTTAAGTCTTTTCTAGGAGACTTGTTGTGAATATTGTAGATTCCCATCTTGATTCTTCGGAATTGCACAAGCGGTGTATGTGTGTCTTCGTGGAGACCACAAGGAACGACTGATAGTTTGGTGCGATAGTCAAATGCGATGGACAAGTGATGTGTCGACATGTAGCACGATTTCATTTGTTGATTTTACATCGTTGTTGTAAATCAACAATCATTGGCTGAAAGTTGTATTTCCTGTTAGCGATATGTTTGCATTTATTGCATGAACTAACTCGAGAGTTGACAAAGTGAAAAAATGGCAATATTCTTTGTAATCAAATTTATTACAAGGCGGCTTGATGCGTGCTGCATGGCAATGTGTAACCCGAGACGAAGGAAGCTTGTCAGTGAAGGAACAAAAAAATTAAATGAAACCCTAATGGTTGTTGGCTAGTAGTTAGAATTCATGGTATGCCATATGAGCATTGAAATAGTGAGTGAGATGAACTGAATGTGAGTCTGGAGGTTGACCAAGGTGATGTTACTGTGAGTTAACATCTAAGAGTGAAGTCTATAACTCTGTATGTAATTTATTTACTGTAATACAAAGTGACTTCACTTGGTGTGGTGGGTTTTTCTCCCATAAGGGTTTTCCCACATATATCTGGTGTTATCTGTGTGTGTGATACTTTTTGTCTCTCCTGTTGTTCTGTGAATGTGCATCTCAAATGTGTGTAATTTGCTAAATGTATGGTTTTTTGCACTTCTCTCCTGAGGATTTTGCATTAGGAAGGCGTTTCTGCATTGTCACTTTCCTTACAAGTGGCATTAGAGCCTGGCTAGTTGTGTTATCCTTGTGAGTAGGGCTGGTTTTTTGTGCTAATCCTATTCAATGGGAGTCTTGCAAAAGAAGAGTCAATTACTTTGTTTACTGTTTAAGATGTCAAGTACATCAGGAATAATAGAACTTGAAAAGTTCAATGGCAACAATTTTGAGTTGTGGAAACTCAAAATGGAAGACTTGTTGGTGGATAGAGACCTCTAGATTGTTGTGTCTGCAACTATGCCACAAAGTATGAAACAAGAAGATTGGGACCTCACAGACAGAAAATCTAGAGGGTTGATAAGACTTTGTTTGGCCGATTCTGTACTCTTGAACGTCCATGAGGAGAAGACTATATCTTCATTATGGAAGAAACTTGGTGACATTTATCAGGGAAAGTCTCTGGTGAATAAGTTATCCCCGAGGAAGAAGTTGTACTCCTTGAAGATGGAAGAAGGTGCATCTGTAGCAGACCATCTGAATTCATTTAATATGATTGTTACACAGTTGGTGTCTGTGGGTGTGAAAATAGAGGATTGATGTATGTTTTTATTATGTTCCTTACTCGACACTTGGGACCATATGGTAATGGCTATTGGAAGTACAACAACTACTTTCAAGATGGAAGATGTGGTTGCCTCACTGTTGTCAAAAGAAATGTGGAGGAAGTCTTCTAAGATGGCCAAGGAGGCTCTTGTTGTTCAGGGTAGATCAAAGGAGAGAGGAAAGAAGAAAGACAAGAAGTCTAAATCCAAATCTATAGGGAGATCAAAGTCTCTTGGTAAAAAGTCCAAGGTGAAATGTTGGAGTTGTGGGAAGACTGGTCATATCTGAAAGGATTGTAAGGAGGACAAAAAAAATAAGAATAACTCTTCTAACAATGACTCTTCTCAGAGTGATGCAAATACCTTCATTGCAGCCTTGGTGACTCAGGCATTAGATGATGTCTAGCTGATTGACTCAGGTGCATCTTTTCACATGACATCTCACAGAGATTGGTTCACTAAGTATGAAAAGTATGATGGTGGAAAGGTGTACTTGGAAAGTGATTCATCTCTGGAGATTGTTGGCCATGGAAGAGTCAAAATCCAATTCCCTGACGGAAGAATCAAAGGATTGATGGCATACTGTAGATACCAGGTTTGGCTCATAACCTACTTTTTGTCAGTAAGTTGAATGATGTTGGTGTTCAAGTTTCTTTCTCGAGTGGAGGTTGTAAGATGACTAGAGGTGCAATGGTGTTGGCTAAGGGTGCACACATAGGCACTCTGTACAAGTTGGATGCACGTCCTGTTCAATGTAACGTCTCTATAAAGTCAAGCATAGTTGCCCATGTAGAGAAGGAGAATGAAGCTCCTATGGGTGTAAATTCCTTGGAGGTGAAACTACCAGTAGAGAAGAGCATGTTGTGGCAACATAGACTCAATCACATAGGAGAGAAAGGCTTAAAAGCCTTGAAAAATAAAAATCTTGTTGAAGGGCTTATTGATTGCAACCTTGAGTTTGATTTTTGCGAACATTATATTTATGGAAAGCAACATCGTGTTTCATTTTATTCAAGTCCTCATAAATCTTCTAGTGTACTAGATTATGTTCATTTTGATGTATTTGGTCCAATGAATGTTCCTTCATTATCGAAGTCTAGATATTATGTTTCCTTTATTGATGATTATTCGAGAAGGGAATTTGAGTACTTTCTTAAGAGTAAATCAAAAGTGTTCAGTTGGTTTAAAGATTTTAAAAACTTGGTAGAGAATCAGATTGGAAGGAAAATTAAATGCTTGAGGACAGATAATGGCGGTGAGTTATGTTCTGCAGATTTCAAAAGGTATTGTAAAGACCATGGGATTAAAAGGCATAAAACTACATCTTATACTCCACAACAGAATGGAGTTGCTAAAGTTTTAAATAGTATGTTGATGGAAAGAGCAAGAAGTATTTTGAGCAGTGTTGGTCTAGAGAAGAAGTTCTGGGTTAAGGTTGTGGCTACAACATGTTACTTGGTAAAATTTTCAAATCTTGTTGACAAAACACCTTTGGAAGCATGGTCTGGTAAGAAGCCCTCTCTGAGACATTTGTGTCTTTGGCTATGAGGCATATGCATATGTGTCGAATGAGAAAAGATCAAAGTTGGAGAACAAGGTTGTTAAATGTATCTTCATTGGCTATGGTGTTGGTGTGAAAGGATACAAGCTCTGGAACCCTATCATTGAGAAGGTTTTTTACAACAGAAGTGTAATCTTTCATGAGCTGAAGCCTTCAATAGTTGGTCAATAGTTAGAGATAGATATAAAGGAAAAGAAGGATGATGTAGTTGAAATCCCTCAAACTCCAGATAAGGAGGAACTACAAAGTGTACCTAAAACTAAGGAGAGTTCTGAAGAAGAAGAACCATGACCTCAGCCGTAGCCTATGAGGAGGTCTACACATGAAAAGCGTCAACCTGATAGGTACGGGTTTTCTATGTTGGATTCAAACTGTGCCTATGCTTTGATTACTAGCACCGATGAGCCTAGGACTGTGAAAGAGGCAATTAATAGGTATGACTCAAATTCCTAGTTGGAAGCCATGAATGAAGAAATGGCATCATTGAAGAAGAATGAAACCTGGGATTTGGTACCTTTGCCTGAAGGGTGAAAGCCTATTGGCTGTAAATGGGTATTTGAGAAGACTGGTCTGGATGGAAGTGTTAAAAGTATAAAGCTTGGTTGGTCATGAAAGGGTATTCCCAGGTATAGGGAATTGATTATGGAGAAATATTTTCTCTTGTAGCTAAGCTGACATCTATCATATTTCTTTTGTCACTTGCAGTCGCGTATGCCTTAGAGATCGAGCAGATGGATGTGAAGACAACATTTCTTCATGGAGAGCTAGAAGAAGAAATTTATGTCCCAGCTTGAGCACTTTGTTGAAAAAGGTAAAGAAATCCCGGTTTGCAAGTTAAAGAAATCTGTGTATGGTTTGAAGCAATTGCCTAGAATGTGGTACCAAAAGTTTGACACCTTTGTGTTGTCATTGGGATTTGTGAGATAAAAATTTGATCATTGTGTGTATTACAAAACTAAAAATGATCGTGTGCTTATTATTACCCTGTATGTGGATGATATGTTGTTCATAGGAAATAGTAAGACTATGATTTATAATCTTAAGTCTTAGTTGTCTGCAAAGTTTGAAATGAAAGATCTAGGTGCAACAAGGTATATTCTGGGGATGGAAATAAAAAGGGATAGAGGAAGTACAAATCTTTGGCTCAGCTAGAGTAAGTATATCAATACTATCCTGGAGAGATTTGAAATGACTTATTACAAGTAGCTAGTTGTTCCAGTGTTGCAAGGAACACAGCTATCTGTTGAAGACTATCTGAAGTCTTCTGCTGAGATGGAGGACATGACTAGGGTACCATATGCAAGTGTTGTTGGTAGTTTAATGTACACAATGGTCTGTACTAGGCCATACATTGCCCAAGTAGTGGGAGTTCTTAGTCGGTTTATGGATAACCCAAGAAGGTCGCATTGGGATGTTGCGAAGAGGGTTTTCAAATATTTGAAGGGTACCTCAGAGTTTGCTTTGTGTTATCATGGCAACTTGGCGAGATCACAAAGACCTCTTAGCATTCATGGGTATGTATATTTTGATTAGGTAGGGGACATTGAAAGCAGAAGATCCACCAGTGGATACATTTTCATGTTATTTGGTGGAGCAGTGAGTTGGATGAGCAAGCGGCAGGCTGTAGTCACTTTATCTACTACTAAGGCAAAATATATGGAAGCAACACATGCCTGCAAAGAAGCCGTTTGGATTAGGCATTTATGTTCAAATATCAAGTTTAGTGTAGGGTAGATTATGATTTGTTGTGACAGTCAGAGTGCTATTTATTTGGCAAAAAATCCCACTTTCCATGCTAGTTGGAAGCACATTGATGTATAGTATCATTTTGTTCGCGATATGGTGGAGGATGGAAAGGTTAATCTGGAAAAGGTGAATACTCTGGAGAATGTTGCCAATGCATTGACAAAGTCTGTGAGCATAAAGAAGTATAGGTGGTGTGCCAGTTCGATGGGTCTTGGGGCCTATGATCTTCATTAAGTTCGAGTTTGGAGGAAGTCAGTAAGTCTTCATCAAGTGGGAGTTTGTTGGAAAATGTGCCTCAACTTACTGGCTTGAACCTCTGTTAAATACTTGGTAGATTTCCCCTTTGTTGGTCTTCATTTTCGGCCTATTGCCCAAATCTTGAACCTTGTAACCTATGTCGTGGGGTTCTAAAAGATGATAACTGGGCGATAGTGTGTTGGTCACAAGATCACTGTAATCTCTAACCTTGGAACCTTGTCGCAGAGTTTAGAAGTTACTTAACTTCCCGACTGGCCAATCTCCTTCAGTGTTGCGGTGTTCGGGAATTTCCTAACCTCCGACTGGGGGTTGTGAAGTTTGTGTTTTCTTCAATTGAGCAACAAGCCGATGGTTTGGTGGGACCGGTCTGTGTGGATGGTGATGACAGTGTACGGTGGTGACTTGGATGGCGATGGATGTGGGGACCACTTAGAGGTTGGGAGTTAAATATTTAAGTCTTTTCTAGGAGACTTGTGAATATTGTAGATTCCCATCTTGATTCTTTGGAATTGCACAAGCAGTGTATGCGTGTCTTGGTGGAGACCACAAGGAACACCTGACAATTTGGTGCGATAGTCAAATGTGATGGATGAGTGATGTGTCGACATGCGGTATGATTTCATTTGTTGATTTTACATCATAGTTATAAATCAACAATCATTGGTTGAAAGCTATATTTATTGGTAGCAATATGTTTGCATTTATTGCATGAACTGACTCGGGGGTTGACAAAGTGCAAAAATGATAATATTCTCTGTAACCAAATTTATTACAAGGCAGCTCGATGCGTGTTGCATGGCGATGTGTGTAACCTGAGACAAAGGAAGCTTGTCGGCGAAGGAACAAAAAAATTAAATGAAACCCTAATGGTTGTTGTCTGGTAGTTAGAATTCATTGTATGCCATATGAGTATTGAAATAGTGAGTGAGACAAACTGTATGTGAGTTTGGAGGTCAACCAAGGTGATGTTGCTGTGAGTTAACATCTGAGAGTGAAGTCTATAACTTTGTATGTAATTTATTTGCTGTAATACAAAGTGAATTTACTTGGTGTGGTGGGTTTTTCTCCCATAAGGGTTTTCCCACATATATCTGGTGTTATCTGTGTGTGTGATAATTTTTTGTTTGTCCTATTGTTCTATGAATGTGCATCTCAAATGTGTGTAATTTGCTAAATGTATGGCTTTTTGCACTTCTCTCCTAAGGATTTTGAATTAGAAAGGCATTTATGCACTATCACTTTCCTTACATCACTGTTCCGTTTAGAATATTCTTTCACTCATGTTTCAATAGAAGAGTCAAATTCTATTTTACTCTCTAAACAAAAATTAGATTTATAAATCAACAATAGAGTAATTCTACAATCAATCATATCATTCTTATGACTATTGTATACTTTTAATCATAAGCATTTTACATTTAAAAGTATGCTAAAAGAACAAAAGAAGGTATGTCACAAGTATGTGTATGTACATAGACAAAGTCTATGTGCATACACATATATGTGCCTACTAATGTTAAAGTTTGTGCATACATTCAAAAATAATCATTAATTCAGATTGCAATCTTAAAATAGTATTCCATTTGACGTTTCTTTGTCAAAAATAAAGAAATTAGAACAAGTCTATGCTAACAGTTTCACACATACTGTTATTGCATTTTAACAACCGTGATATTCTAACATTGTTGTTTACATAAGATCATTCATTATTTAAGAAAAATACGTATTGTTTCCTAATAAACAGTTATAAAACAAGGTATTTTCATATGAACATTCATTGTTTAAATAGAACAAGTATTGTTTCCTACTAAACAGTTACAAAACAAGCTATTTTCATATGAACATTCATTGTTTAAACATAACAAGTATTGTTTCCTACTAAACAGTTACACAACAAACTGTTTACATGTGTACATTCATTGTTTGAACAAAATAAGTATTGTTTCTTACTAAACAGTTACACAACAAGATGTTTACATATGTACATTCATTGTTTGAATAGAATAATTACTGTTTCCTACTAAACAGTTACACAACAAGTTGTTTACATGCTAATTAGTTTATTGAGCAAAGATAATTTTCAACAAAACAGTGTCGTTTGCAAAAGAATAACCATTGTTTACATCAACATATTACTATTTTAGACTAAACAGTTACATTTAAAGAAAAATATTGTTGTTTACTCTGTTTGTTGATCGCAAGTTGCTTACATGCTAAAAGACCATTTTACAAGTAAATGTTCTCTGTTAAACAATAGAATGGGTTTTCCACTATGAACTAAAAATAAACAGTCAAATAGCCCAATTTCATACATAAGGACAAAATGTCTATTATTCAAATTCTTGAACACCTTCATCATTGGAAAATTTGATAAGCATCTTAATAGTATAAAGAAAACTATGTTCGACATGTTTGTCGAAGAAATACATGAGCAAATATTTTAGTCAAAGAAGACATAGAAGCTTCAGGTTTGAAACAACACTCATGCCTATTTAGGCTATAACAAATGATCTTAAGTTGCTCAAAATTCAACCAATCTCATAGGTCGAGTGCTTTCTTCTAGCATCAAAGGATTTACTCGAATTTTCCCCTTATGGGCATACTGGTTTATACCATGCAAGCAATAATATTTGACATGTAGACTATTGTATGTACCTATTACATATTTAGGAATCAACTTGTCAATCTTCTAGATCGACCCAAGCAAAGCTTGGAGAATCTCAAGCTTATATTCATACCATCGTTCCTGTAGAACAAGGTTGACTTCATACAAAATAACAAAATACATTTATATGCAAAGCTTCGAGAAGAATTCAATAAAGCCCCTATCTGTTATCAACCCATTTGATAACAATCATTAGATGATAAACAACAAAAATATATAGGGGATTCTTATCCTCCCACAGGATTGTAGTCGATCCTTTACACAAAGTAATATTTACCATAACATGCAATTAATCAAAAATGGATTTTGATAGCCTTCGTAGGCTAGCAACATAGTGCAAACTAGAGGTGATGGCTAAGCCTTTGAGGCTCTATGAGCTCTCGACTTAGCTCTATGAAAGCCGCATGGATTTAAAGTTTAGATGTATTCTATTCTACGCAGGCTGAGGGCTGTGCGACCTCCATAAAGGGTTAAGACTACTTTCAACATTTCAGCCCAAGGCCGATTAAACATAGACAACGACTCACATTTTTTTGTGTTAAGAAAATTAATCAAATGAAAAGAAGAATACACTTCAAGCACGATTCTATTGGTGATAATAACAAACCAATTACTAAGAAAATCAAATTACCTCCAATGCAAGCTTTATGATGTTTCCTTTAGATTTTTCCCTATCTCAAGTTCTTTCCCTGCTTTTTGCCTTCGTGCCTCCAATTCCTTTATCTTTTTTTTTTCATCTGGATATCCTCTTTGAAAATGGAAACAATCATACTGCTTTTGCATGTTTCCGAGCATCAACATTATTGTTGGCCATCGGCCACAGCTTAGTTTTATTATTATCATTAAATCTATGATAGTCCCACGTCCTTCGTGGGATGCCTTTATGATTTCTTATTGTTTTCAAACAATCTGATTTAGCATTTATCGGTTATCGAATTTGAATTCAATATCAATTTGAATATATATATGTACGTATGTATATGTATGTATATATATGTAATATATATACATACATATATATATATATACTTATATATTTATATATCTATATGTATTTAAATGATTTCATTCACCTTTACCTTGTATTCGAATAATGTATATCTCTCTCTCTATATATATATATGTATGTGTTCGATTTACATACACGTGTGTGTGTGTGTGTGTGTGTATAAGTTGCTTGTTTTGTATGGCTTATAGGTTCCATACACTATCATTTAAAGTAAGGAACTTGAATTTTAATTTTGAGCATCTATATATATAGATATCTACACTAAAGAAAAAAAATTCTTTATAATGCTTGCTTTCGTTTCCTTCAAATCACAAAGTTTGAATAGACAATTTAATCTACAAACCATTCATTTTTAGGCACTGAAACAATTCAAGTTAGGAAAATTATGTTCTCTTATATGTGCAAATTAGTTCAAATGCAGGTCATCATTCCATTTGTCGTGTGTGCACCTAGATTTCAACTGGCTTACTGTTCAATCCGGCTAAACAATCCTACTTCAACTGTGTTCTCATCCTTCAACCTGTCACCCTGCAACTGCACACACTTGCACTTGCAAATTGATCAGTAAAGTTCAATTTTTGATAACATATAAAATAATTTCCAAAAGTTTGCAAAGTCAACATTAGTCAACTTCTTTCATTCATTTTTCAAAAATTCCAAAATTTCCACTTAATATTTAATTGAATTTCTTCAATAATTCAATTTTTTGTATTATAATAAATATGCAATAAAATTGGTTTATGACAATTCGAGATCTAGAATCCCCTTTTTCTTAAGTTATCCCAAGTCAAAATCCTATTGTGGCATGTCGTCCACCAAAAGAAATTTATTTTTGGTGTCAAATGTCTATTCCAAACCTGCTTCCAAACTCTATCCTGAGCTCCCAAGTCAAATAGTAAACCGTAAGCCAACCTAACAGAGAGGTTTCCCTTGCATTCCTTAACCCAAAAGAATTCATCCTCCATGTTTGATATGGGAATTCTATACAAGGAAAGGATGTCTTGTAAATTCCTAGCTAGTAGTCTCAAGCCCAACGAGAGGGGGAAACATAATTCTAAGACTTTCCACTTCCTAGAACCTTGAGGCCCATACATGTAGTCACTGATTTTACTGCCAAAGAATAGCCGTGCAGGTTCCATTTGATTCTTGAAGTTAGATAGGGACAGGGGACATTCAAGCATCTAGGGGTCATCCCAAAAGCAAATATTGTTGCCATTTCCAAGCTTCCATCTTAGCCCTGAGTGCAACAACCTTTTCATTCTACGTATATTGTTCCAAGCCAAAGAGCCACTAGAGTGCTCCAATGAGAGACACCTGATTAGGGGTCAGTTATTTAGATACTTAGCTTTCATAATCCTACACTAAAGTCCTTTTTGTTCCTTAATTGATCCCCACCAACCTTAGTAAGCAAGGCTTTGTTGGTCAGTTGATATTTCCTTATACCAAGTCTTCCACCAGATTTAGGAAGGCACACCTTGTCATAGCTAACTAGAGCCAACTTCTTTTTTCCCTCTTTGCCAAACCAAAGGAAGTTTCTTTGGATTTTTTCAAATTTCTTTGCTACATATCTAGGGATTTTAAAAATAGAGAGGAAATAAATTGGAATCCCTTGAAGGGTAGCAATAAGGAGTTGCAGCTTACCAACATGACTAAGGATCGAGTCTTTCCACCCAGCCAGTTTCCTTTGAATCCTCTCAAGGATAGTATTCTAGAAGGTGGGAGAAAATTCCTTGACTATAAGAGGGAGCCCCAAGTACACTGAAGGTAGGGAGACACCAACGCAACCCATAACAACAATCATTTGATCCTACAAAATAGGAGTGTTGTTAAAGAAATAAACCATACTCTTGTTATAGTTTATGCACTGGCCAGAGCAAGCCACATAGTTGTTAAGGCACTTTTTCCATTTCCTTGCTTTAACAACCGAAGCCTTCCCAAACAAGATGGTATCGTCTACAAATTGTTGTATGATAACAGGTTCCAAAGTAGTGGCAAGTTTGACACCTTTGATAGAACCCTTTGACAACATTTTGGCAACATTCCTATTCAACACATCTGCGACCTTTATGAGAAAGTAGGGGGATAGAGGATCCCCCTGTCTTATGCCCTTCCCAACATTAAAGAATCCATGATGGGCCCCATTGACCAAAACAAAATATTTCATAGTAGTAACACACTCCATAATGAGATTAAGCACCCTCTGATTGAATCCCATCTTAGCCAAAACTTTGGGGAGAAAGCTCTAAAGGACCTTGTCATAAGATTTTGAAATGTCAAGCTTAAAAGCCATATAATCGTTGTTGCAATGGTCCATAGAATGCAAGATTTTGTGAGTGGCAGTGGTAGCGTCCAAGATATGGCACCCTAGGACAAAGCCCTTTTGGCTTGGACTTATCATTTTTTCCAAAAGGGGTTTCAAACATTTCACCAAGATTTTAGAGAAAATCTTATGGATGGTATTATAGAGACTAATAGGGTAAAAGTCGGCCATGTTTTGTAGGTCCTCAATTTTAGGGATAAGGGCAATGAAGGTGTGATTCAACTATTTGAGTAGTTTTCCAAATTGAAGAAGTCCTTAGCCGCCAAAACTAAGTCCTCACCAACTATGTCCCATAAAACTTGGAAAAAAGCCAGGGGATATCCATAAAGACCCAGAGCCTTGTAGGCACCCATATTGAACACAACGACCTTGACATCCTCATGAGTGATAGCACCCAAAATATTATCGTTGTCCTCCCTAGACAGAGAGATAGGAAGGGGTCCAACAACAAGTCATCCAAAGCAAAATTAGGAGCCATAAAAGGAGCTGATAGTGCATGCTGGAAGTAGCCAAAGGCCAATAGACCAATCTAAGCAGGGTTAGAGACATCCTCACCCAACTCATTTTTCAACTTTTTTATTTGATTCCTTTTCCTATGTTTGAGGGCCGAAACATGAAAGAAAGAGGTGTTTTGATCAACCTCCATTAGCCATTGGACTTTGAATTTTTGCTTCTAGTATATCTCCTCTTTTTTCAAGATTTTTTTTTTCTGATTTCATGTGTTCACCTCTTTCTACTGACAAGTTTGTAGGTTGATATCACCCTCCTCCATTCTCTTTTGTTTCAACCCAATATTATCGACCAACACCCTTTTCTATTGGAAGATGTCACCAAAAACCCTCTTGTTCCAACCCTTAACCATGTTGTTGATATAATTGAGTTTATGGAACACCCTAAACATGGGGGAGCCATGTACAAGGATGTTCCACCAAGCAACAATTTTATTCCAAAAATCTGAGTGGGCATTCCACATGATTTGAAATTGAAAAGGAAAGGGACCCACAATAGAGTGTTCATTCATGACGAACAATAGAGGATTATGGTCCAAGACAGTCTGAGGTAAAGCCATCAGGTTGGAATTAAGCAAGGTCATCTAATTGGGAGAAAAGAGGAATCTATCAAGTCAAACCCAAATAAGGCCATCCCCCAACTACTTATTGGTCCAGGTAAAAGCCTGTCCATGTAAGTTAATGTCCACTAGACCAATATTACTTAAGAAATCAACAAGGTTAGTCATACTGTCAAAATAGTCGGTCAGACCTCCACTCTTCTTTGAAGGGTACAACAGAGAGTTGAAATCTCCAACCACCAACTAGCGGCCCCCCCATTATTCTTAATCCATTCAGTGAGATCTTGCCAAAGGGCTTTCCTTGCATTCCTTTGATTGGGGGCATAAATGTTGATCGGGAACCAAGAACCACCAGAGTAAGAGAACTAGATTCCCACACTGTTCCTGCTTTGGAAAATTTCAAATCTAGTTAACCTATAAGGGTTCCACATCATAGACAGCCCACCTGAGGCACCATCCGCATCACTATAGGAGAAATGGGCATTCAACCAAATGTACTTGGCAATGTGTTCAAAGTTTTTTTTTTTTCATTTTAATTTCTTGTAATAGCAAAACATCAACATTCCAACACATAATTCTTCAAAGCCAACTATTTGTGGGGGCTATTTAGCCCTATCACATTCCAAGATAGGACTTTCATTTATAAACTTTCCTCGAGGACACTTCCAATGTCCTCTTTTTACCAATGACAATCTCTTTTGTTGTCTCACTATTCCTAATCTATCTTTGGTTGGGTCTTCCAGGTTTGGAATCCCCGCCCACATCAACTTTCTTTTGTTTACCTTTCTTCGTTGGAGTTTTCTAAAACTCATCTTCATTAGCTTGATCCTGAGACAAGGCAATAACCACTTTTTGTTTGGAACCAGAGGTTAACATATCGACGACCTCATTCAAAATCTCGCCTTCTTCAACATTCTTTATCAAATCATGATTAGGGGTAGAACACACTACCATTTCCGCCAACTGCAACACAAGGGCCTTTGAGACACCAAGTAATAATGGAGAAGACATGTTCTCCTAAATCCTATTAGGAGAAGCCCCTCCCAACAATGAAGTAGAGTCCGTAGAAGCCATTTCTACAAACAGGAGCACTGTGGTCTCCAGAAAAAGGAGACCCAAATTTGGCTGGGGAGTCCATGATATTAAGGAGGTTAGACTTGAATGGGTAGCTATTAGAGGGGTCATCCACAAGGGGGGTCACTTGGAATGGGATCATGTTTTACCATGGACTTACAGTCTGAAATGAGATGCCCAGGTTTAGCACATTTTTGGCAATAAATGACAACATTTTCATAGCAAACTTGTTGAGTCCAAGACCCAAATTTGGAACAAAGCTTCACAAAGTTGGGCAAGAACCTGTTAATATCAATGTTAATACAAAATCTAGCAAATACTAACTTGGACTTTGATATGGTGATAGAGTCTAAGGTGATGTAATGACCCATTGAATCACCAATGCTTTGAAATACTGATTCATCCTAGTTCTCCAAGGATAGACCACGCAGACGAACCCTCACAGGAGCTGACTTATTGAGATCGACAGTAGGGTCAAATCCCAACTTCTAGCGACATAGTGACATGCCATGTTTCCCATAAACCTAGGGACCTAAGGATAGAACAACAATCATATCTTCAACAGTCGTGAATTTGAAAAGGAATAGCCCACTAGACATAGCATAGTCATCCATGCTACCTTTGAGTCGCCACTTTGTAGACGCCCATCTTCTTACCATATCCATAGTGGGACAAAAGGAGAAAAACCTGCACACCACTACGTTCTCCATAGAGGAAACAATCTTACCACTGATGGCTTCAGGGATAGAAAAATTAGTACCAGACATAGAAATCTCCACTTCTAGGCGAGGATGGGAAATCTTGGCAGCTGGACTTGAGTTATTTAGTACATTCTTCCACCCCATTAAATTTGGAGTGATAGAGATCACGGGAACATCAACAACAACCTAACCAAGAATCACAGGAACACTAGCAGTGGACAACAAAAGAGGGACCCTCGAGGTTATTGGATTAGCATGTGCCATGGCAAGAATCTAGTCAAGAGAGGATAGTGGGGACCATGGGGTACCCCCAAAGCGGAGTCCACCATGCGTGTAGACAATTCAAACTAGAGGAGCGAAAATATTTTTGAAGGAAGATAAGGTTGGTAAAGTTAAGAGTAAGGAATTGGGAATTAATGGGAAAGGTAGAGGGAAGGTCAAAGTTTATGACCAATGAGAAAGAAATATTTTTAGTGCACAAATTCTATATGAAATTGTTTTAGAAGAATAAATTGATAATATCATTGATACTTTGGAGAAAGATAGGAAGTATACTTGATCATGGAAGGAAAGAATATTGCCTATGCAATAAAAAAAGAAACAATTATATACTCGTGATTATGAGTTATCAAGAAATGTTCATGCTTGGAAACTAGGTGTGTAATGGTTGTTGACATATTTGTGAAGATAATGTCAAGTCAACATGATTCAAACGATAAATGTTACTCAAACTAGTACATATGCTCATTGGAAGAAATAGATTGAATTGAAAATTGGATTACAACTTTGGAAATAATCAAAGGATGAAAGAAATCTAGGGTATGGATGACCTAAGGTGAAGGATTTTAGCTTGGCCATCAATATATAATATTATATTTTGAGAATAAAATGTGGTATAAGTCCATGGAAGAATTTTTACTAAAGATGGAATGAACTATTATGAATCGCAAAAGAACCTATGTACCCAATTTTTGGAAGATTAAGGAATGAGATGAGGTGAATTGATGTCATACTTTGGACACATAGTGATGACAAAATTATTGGATGAATGGAAAACCATTATAATCTAGAAATGGATAGAGTAAGATGCTACAAGGAGTGTAGTAAGTTGTCGTCTAGTATGCCAGAGGATGAAGACAAGATGTTGACATCGACAAGACTTGTATATTCTTATGAAATTCTAGTAAGAAAGTGGTAGATCATTAGAATAGTTTGATATTTCTATGCCAATGGAACTTACATAATGTTATGGTGGATAGACTCAACAAGGTAACCAATATGGATTGGGAAGCTTGATTTATAGGATATTAAGTCCAAAATAGTAGTTAGTTGAATCAATTACAACCATTTGCATCATATACAAAATCATTATATAACATCAATTTGAATCAAACATTCATTTATTACATTTCCAAGATACATAAAGCATAAACACATACATTCAAAGCATTTTCACTCAACTAGGTAAAAGTAACTTAGTAACTATGAAACGGGGTGTAACAAACTAAAAAATCTGAATAATAGTTATACATACAAGATATAAATGAAATACAACTTGAACTAAATGAGCTTTTTCCTATATAGATGCAAAAAATTTAACCCTTTATAATGAACAACAAATCCCCTTACACAAATCTAGAATTAGGACACCAAAAAAATGATTGATAGAGCATGCATGAGAAAACCATGTTGATGATGTCAAGCACCATATTGTATAGTCTCAAAAATGCAATCTTTGAGGTTGAAGAATGTGCTAGCCAACATTGGAATTTTATCATGAAGATCTGTCATTGAGTTTTTTCACTAATCGTGTCCCATTCCATGTGTGAAATGAAAGAAAACATTATGAAATATTTGGTGAAAACCACTTGAGATGGTGTGAGAATTTACTCCTTGTGATATTTGGTTTGCTACAAAAAAATTAGCATGGCCATGACACTTTTTAGCATCAAATTCATGAGACTTGGGTGAAAATAGTTGGCTCTAGGTTCTCCTCTAGTAGTTGCAGGGCCTTTTTGGCTAATAAATGAAAATATAACTACTTCTAGCAAGTTATTGTTTGAAATAATTAATGTCATGTACCAAAATCACACTTAATACTCCTCAAGTAGTGAAAAAATCATCTTTTTTAGCTATCAATACCTTTTTGGCATGTCGAGTCCTTTTTCAATGTCCACATGGCTTTTTTAGATATTTTGATGATTTGATGGGAAGTCAATAAAAACTAAGGGGAGATTTTGAATTTTAGGGATTGAACTAAATCCATACCTCATAGCATAACTTAGGGCATTACAGATTAGTGATCACCAAGAAGTTGTACCAAAGGAGAAATTCAAATGAACAACCCTAAGGAGTTAATGAGGTGTCAAGTTATCAGTGATTAGAGTTTGGATTTGACCCATACTTGGTACCATTTTTAAGGGAAGTTTCGTCCTAGAACTTTGATGAGAAATGCATAGCAAGTTATTGGGTGGCAAGGATTGAGAAGAAACAAGGAAAGAGTATTGAGGTGGAAGGATGGGTGAAAGTCTAATTTATAAAGAGTCAGAAGATTTTTTAAAGTGGTGAGAACCAGGAGTGGGGATGGAAGGGAAGGGTACTTAGGGAAGAGAAAACACACAACATTGAATTTGATAAAAAAATGAGTGAGATTGAGTCAAGAGTTCAAATATACAGAGGAAGCAAATGAGTTGCCTTGGTCAAGGATGTTTTGAATTCCCTATTTGAAAGATATACATATTTTGGTAGCAAAGATTGGAAAATAGGGTGAAGGCGGCAAGGGTGAAAGCGAAAAGGTTCTTTAGGAAGGGGAACTCTGATGGGTTGGAAAGGATGAGCAAAAAGGCATGAAGGGATGAGGAAATTTGAAAGATTAATGTAAGTGTAATTTAAGCATTTTAATAAAGAATTTAGGGTTTGGGTCTTGAGAATTCCAAAGAAATGATGTGAAGGGAAGGACAAGTTTGATAATCTTGTGCTATAGAGGATTTAAGGAAAATGATCAAATTTTAGGTTTTTGTGGGAACAATGGAGATGATATGTTGGTTAAGGGTTATTTGAAACTCTACTGTCAAAAGATAAAAATGTTTGAATTGTAAAGGATTAGGCTTTCAGGGATTGAAAGAGAACAATATAATAGGATGACCAAGTTTGAAAGCTCAATGAATAAAATAATTGGCTTCAATAATAAATTGTTGGGGGTCAAATATTAGGAATACAATGGAAGTGGTATGAATAAAGGACCTTGTCCAACACTCTAGAAACATAAAATATTCTAAGGCATTAACACTTTCAAAGTTTGAACAATTTACATGACAACCTTAACAAGTTTGATATAAGCCAACATAATCCAACTAAGAAAATTTTCATAAAGGTTTGGACTAGATTGTCAAGATTGGGTGGAAGGTTATGCTGCGAGTGTGAAGCCCAATAACTCAATAGACAAGGGGAAGTGAAGATGAAAAGACTGGCATACCAACTTAAGGAAATGACCCTTACATCTTCAACACTTAGAATTTTTTGGACCTTTTGGAGATATTGAAGCATCATGAACATATAGGGGACATCACATAACAAATTTAGGTAAATTTTTGACAAAGGGAAAACCCACTTATACTTTCTTAGATTAGTTATTAAAGGTAGGTTAACACAAAGCCAACATATCACATGGGTAAACACAACCAAATCCATGAAATTTGAGTCCAACAAAGCTAAGCTCTAATAGGTATCATAGGCAGATAGATCACAACAATAATTTCTAGGTGGAACCATTCCAAATTCTAGATTGATGTACACTTCAACTTTGATAACATAACATCAATCAAGTTAAGGTGCAATGGGATCAACATAAGCATAGTATGGCAGCATGGGAAGAAGCACATGAAGTGCAACAATTTTATCCAAATCTAATCTGAATCAAATTCAAGGATGAAGTCTCTTAAGAGGGGTAGGATTTAATAACCTGCAGTTCCCTATTTTACCAAGACTAATGCTTAGGAAAAAACCCTACAATTTTATGACAAGTATCCCTAAATTATGAACCAAAGTGAAGCACAATTAGTTTGGAGATTTTGAAGTATTTGTTTAATCAAGGCTTAAATTTCCAACATAATGGAAAATTATTTTTTATCATTTGTAGTATATTCCATCTTTGAAAACTAAGCTACTTATCCCATTTAAATTTATTTAATTCTTATAATTAATTTAACATTTAATTATTTTCAAACTAAGCTCATATATCCAATTGATTATTTATTTAAGTGATATGTTTATTTAATTAGTTAAGATATTTATGTGTGTGATTTATTCTCTTACAAATTTAAGACATGGTATTTGTAATAGTGAAAATTATATCCTCATGCCCTTTTCCCTTCTACTTTGGGTTCACTTTGATTACAAAGGCCTAAATGTAATGACTAGCTTACACGTGACATATTCTTATGTGAATTTGGTTCATGACATCACACATCTCAATTAACTTTCACTAGTTCCTAGATATATTTACTTTTGATCCCCAAGTTTATGTTTGTCACTCTAGATCAAATCTATGAGTTTGAGCTTGACCTAAGTTACTTACATAATCACAAAATCAAACATTAACTTTTTAAAATTGAAAATGTAAATTAACACCTCGCCGACCACTTTACTAACCATTGTAAGCTTACTTGCCACACATTTGGTTGATTTGTGTGTTTAATTGTTGTATTTAAAGACATTCATTCACTCATATAAAATAACGTGGGATATCACCACTAAAGCTTATGCAATAACTTATCATAGAACACTTATGTGAGCATCATACTAGAATTACTAGAGCACATTATCTAAGGTTCATTCCAACACATTCTTGTTTATTATCTTTGATCTTTTGTTTAGAGTTGTAAAGTTGGTCCATTAGGGGTTTGATTGAGGAGACCTTAACCCTCACAATTCAATATTTTCCCCTAAAGCATTCCTAAGCATTGTTTTCCCTTACACACATTCAAACAATATAAAATTAAAGCAAAGTGAATTCCAATAGTCCTCAAGTTGCTAGTTTAGATCCATGCACTTGAGTTCATATCCAAACATAGGTTCAGATTTGCACTCGCAAAAATCAAGTCCTCACTTGTGTGAGCATTCAAGAGTGAAAACAATTTAAGATCTTTATTTGGATCATTCTTCAAATTTCAAGTGAACTTTTAAAATTAATCACAACACTTTTCCATCTTCAAAATTCAAATTAAATGTCACATTTAATTTTACTTTTAATTTCAATAATGTTAATTCTTATTCTAACTCTTTTTACTTAAATAAATTATTTAGACTTAAATAATTTTATCGTAGAGGTTTCTTTTCACTCCACATTGTTATACGGCTACCCCACCAAGGTCAAAACCACCTACAAGAACATACCAATATTTTCTGAAAAAAAAAAGAAGTTTTAAAGGGTTTAGGGGTTTGAGGTAGGGGGAAGCACCCTCTGCAATTGTGGATAAGTAGTTTCACATTCACGTTCACATCCACCCATTGTGGAGAGCACCTGCATCAACCTACTGAAATATTAAAATGGCTGAGAGAAGTATATTTTATTCTCTTTCACACGCGCTGTAACTTTTCACAAATAGCTTAAACTTTCTTCACTTGCAGAGAAAGCTTATCTTGAAATTTCCTGCCAGTGACGAAGAGATAATAATTTTTAATGAAATTGATTAGTGTCTTAGGGCGATTTTTAGGATGGCACCACCGTGGGCATTGTCATTGTCATGGTGCTCTACAACAATGTTGTCTTTCCCGCCCCTGATGGCCCCCAGCTCTGCTGCAAAATCTGGGCGTAAAGGATTCGAACTCGCGACCAGACCTTCACCAGACCATCACAACTCTCGTATGTATGTTGTTTCTTGCATTCATAGAAAGGCAATATATATTGAATGATTTTAGCAGTACTTTCTTTTGGTTTATAATCTTGGGTGAAATAATCCAACCGCCCTTAAAATTTGGGTGGATAGGATCTGAATTCGTGACCAGGATTTCACCAGATCACCGCAATTTACGAACTTAGGTTGTTTCTTACATTCATAAAAAATAAACAGTACCATTTTATCAGTACTTTCTTTTGCTTGATAAGCCTTGGGTGATGTTATCCACCGCCCTCTAAATTTGGGTGGATGGGATTCGAATTCATGACTCATCAGCAGGACCATATCATAATTTTCGTACGTATGTTGTTTCTTATGTTCATATAATGACAACAATACCATGTTATTATTATTTTTCACTTGGTAAATCTTGGCTTGTCATGGAATTATTTTTTTTCGGATTTGCAGGACATGTGGTATTTTGATGGTGAGTTTTGGGGTACACCACAACCTGACCACGCATCTATTAGATTCTTGGAATTAGTATATATATTTATTTGCCTACTGGTTGTGCTAGATAAAAAGTAAGGTTATGGCCAAAAACTCCCTCTTGTATTATTTTGATGACATGTCCAATGGGTTGGAAAGATAGGAGAATGTACGACTGAACATTCTTGCATAATTTTTGATGGCGTGTTTTTTCCTACTCTGTAACCTGCTTCATGTCAACTGGAGTCCTGTAATTTGTTTGATATATTTCAATTTTCATGCCCTATCGGTCGTGATATAAAGAAGACAAAAGTGTTGCCAAATATTCACTCTTGTATTATTTTGATGATATTTTTTGGGTACATCACAACCTCACCACATGTTCACTATTTGTTGTGCTAGATGGGAGGAGACTATGTGGCCGAAAGTTTACTCTTGTTTTTTTTTGTTGGTGTATTTCTGGCTCACAACAACATCATCACATGTTCACTGGAGTCCTGAAATTAGTTAGTAATTTTCTTGCACTATTCATTACGCTGGACAAGAGGAGAAAATGTGGCAAACATTCTCTCTTGTATTATTTTGATGGTATGTTTTATGGTACATCACAACCTCGCCATTGGCCATAGGAGACTTGAAATTATTGGGTACATTTCTTAACCTAGTTTTTGTGAGAAGGTGGTGCCTAACATTCGTTCTTATTTTATTATTATGGTGTATTTTTTAGTATACCACAATCTTGCCACATGTCCATTGGAGTCCAGAAATTTTTGGTATATTTCATGCCCTATTCCTTGTGCTGGATGAGAGGAGATGTGGCCACGCATTCTCTTGTGTATTATTTTGATATGTTTTGTGGTACATTGGAACCTCACCACATGTCCACTAGGGTATTGAAATTAGTCAACATATTTCCTCCTATTATTTTTATGTGTTTTTTGGTAGACCACAAGCTCATCACGTGTCCAATAGAGTCTTGAAATTAGTTGGAATATTTCTTTCCCTATTTATTATGTTAGACAAGAGGAGAAGTTGTGGTCAAACATCCCCTCATGTATTTTTTGATGGTCTGTGTACAATACAGCCTTGCCCAATTTTTATTGGAGTCTTGAAATAAGTTGGTATATTTCTTTCTCTATATATTGTGCTTGATAGAAAGAATTTGTGCAGTTGAACATTCCATCGTGTATTATTATCATGGTGTGCTTTTTGTATCATCACATCCTCACCACATGCTCACTAGGGTCTTCAAATTAGTGGGTATTTTTCTTGACCTATTTTTTGTGCTTGACAAGAGGAGAAGGGGGTGTTTGCAAATTCCCTCCTACTTTTGTTCATTCTAAATCATTTGAAAAAAGAAGGGGCCTTGTTGTATTGAGGTGATTTCAATTTGGGCCATGTTATGAGTGCTTGATGATGTTATCAGTAATTAGATTTCAACAATTGTACATTAGTCATAGGTGGTTGGTTCTAATCCATTTAGCTGAAACTAACCCCCTAGAAAAAGAACCTTTTAATTAATAGACCCAGTCACTCCAATATTCCTTGAGCGATGAATTTATATCAATGTTACCCCAAGTTTCCGGGAAGGGGACGTCAGGGGACAGCAGGATGAGTCCCCAAGTTTCCGATTTTTGAGGCCAAATTTGGGGACGGTGGGGGATGACTATATAAAAATATAGGGAAATTTTAAATATTCATATGATAACATGGATAAGGCATGCATAATATACATTATAGAACCTTAACATATAACCTTTGTGTTCAACATTATGCCAATACTCAATACGCATTCAAAATTAACATACACGAATCATGAAACAACCTCCAAGTTATAATTTATAAACTTATATCAAAATGCCCAAAGGCTACATTGCTGCCATATAGTTTTAAAGTTTGCTATGAAAATCAAAATACAATATCGTATGTCAATAATGAATAAACAAAGAGCACTGCTGCCCCTAATCATCTCTCATAACTGCATCAAAATCAGAGTCATCCTCTGAGTCACTGCCATTGTGATGGTCCTGCTCAACCAACGAAACCCTAACCAAACCCTCAACTGTCTCCTCCTCATCTACCTAGGCCACATCCTCGGGATCAATATCGCACCATAGAGCTGGAGTCTGTCGATACTCTAGAGTTTGCCGATCTTGAAGCCGAAGAGCACTATGAATGGCCACTAGCTTCTCAGCTTGTCTAGAGGTAAGTCTATTCCTCTTGAGGGAGTGGATAAAGCTATACGTGGACCAATTCCTCTTTGCAACAGAGGAACTGGCAACTTGTGCGAGAAGGCGAGTAGCAAGTGTCTTCAACTATGGTGTATCCCTCCCATGATAGGTCCACCATCCAATAGGGTTCGATTGAGCTAATATAGCTCTATCCAACCTTGCTTGTGGTTTACTCAAGTTTTGGCCATTAAGATTTGCAAAGTCTAGGAATTGTGTCCGAAGTAGTGAAGCCTGCTCTGTTGGATAAATCTTTTCAATGGCTCGTGTGAACCCATCTAAAACCTCAGGGTCATTGCATGGAGGCACCCTACTAGCCCTTGGTGCATACCATTTTGGATTTAGAGCAAAGGAAGCCATATGAAGCAGGATGTTCATTGTATTCCACCTCTGCGTCACAATGGGCCTAATGTGTTGCTCATATAAATCCAAAGTGGGGTCCTTTGCCGAAATAACTTGCTTGATCTTCCCAAGCATACTGTCAAATGTCTCATATATCTCTCCAAGACTAGGAGAGTCTGTATCAGCATATTGGATGACATCTACAATAGGCGAGACGAAGGAGCAAATATATCTGCAAAATGCAAACAAAAAGTTCAAAATAATTAGTTGACAAGTTAATTGACATATTAGAAACTTCAAAAGTTGGAACATTGGACAATAAAATTAAAATATTAAAATCAGAAATTTAATATGAAAATCAGCCATCTAATATGTCTTACCTCACATTGGCCCACTTGTCATCGAGGATCTTTTGTTTTATGGTCTTTCCTTGAGTAGAACTTGCATTAGGCCATCTAGTCCACTCTATATTGACCATCATCATTTGTAGAGGCTCATGCACCTCAAGCATCCTCTCCAACAAGATGAAGTATGCGGCATATCCACATTCATTGATTCAATGATTCATTAAAAAATAAAAATTTAAAACAAAATCAGATTATGAATACAAATTGAAAGTGAAACAAAATGAAGTGGCATACCTTGTCTCAACAAGTTTGAGAAACTCCTCCTTTGAAAATGTTCTAAAGAGAGCAAGTGAGGTGTGGTGATTGCAAATGAACATCTGAATATCTCTAGCTTCTGCCACCATTTGTGTCACCCAATCCAACTTCCCTATGTCTTTCAATGCATTGTTCAATGCATGAACACAACATGGGGTCCAAAATGTGTGCCTATAAGAACCAACCGATTTGCACACATGTGCTTAATCGGTGATCACCTGCACCACATTTGCAGCCCCAACCTCCTCTATGGCATCTTTCAAAATGGAAACTGGAAGTCTGCATCCTTACGTCTCCCCAAACAATTTACGACTCTAAGAAAATAAGAACCAACAATGCATGTGACTATGACATTGATGAGTGGCCGACGTCTAACATCAGTCCACCCATCCATCACTATAAAGCACCCCATCCTCATCCACGTTTGCCTCATCTCCTCCATTAACACATTAACTTTGGAGTACTCTTTGTCTAGGAGGGTGGTGCGTAGCTTATGATCTCTAGGGGGTATGAATGAAGGACCAACAGTGGCTATGTCTTTGACCATTTGTTTGAAATAAGAGGAACGGGCCACATGAAATGGGATGGCATGGGCAAAAAAGAATTTGGCAATGGAAGATTCAGTGGCTTCTCGTGCTTGGTTATTAAACATGGACTCAATTGAAGATGCCTTCCCACTACCACTCACCGTCCTCTTTCCTCTTGAGGCAACTCCACTACTACCAACCGTGGAAGGAATAGGAGTAGGCATAGATGATTGTGAACTTGGGAAAGAAGGTGACCCACCTTGAACCCCACCATCCAACTCCATTTGAATTTTTTGGCACTTTAAAAATAGTTCATCTATCAATGCAGGACACACTCTAACTCCATGGCCCACGTCACCCAAAAAATGAGACCTAACTCTTGTGTAGCTGCCCCTAAATTCCTTTTCACAAACATGGCAAAACCACGCCTTACTCCCCCCTGAATTTTTTTGACTTTCACCCACGGGTGTAACATATTGAAGGAATGGTTTTTTTGTTTAATGGGTGTTTTGCATAGTCTTCCATGGTCTTGGTATTGGTTGTTGAAGGGCATTGGATTGGGTTTCTTTGCTCTCCACTACCACCCCCACCACTTTCCCTTCTAGTTTGCACTTCAACTTCACTATCACTCCCATCCTCAGTGCTGCTCATGTTTTTTATATTTAGAATGCAAGTTTCAACTGAAAATGCAAAAAAATAAAAAAAAATCAGACAATGTATGCTTGAGATTTTGCAAAAAAAGTGAAAAAAAAAAGAGGGAAAGGAAATGCATACCTCTTTGGTGGATTTGCACTCCCAACAACACTAATTTCAACCTCCTCTCTTCTTTTGCTCTCAAACCCTTGGCTGCTCAAACAAACAAATGCATAAATGAAGGTTAGAGAGGCCTTTTTTTTCCTCATAAAAGAGTAAAAAACAATGGGGCCCACGGATGCCATGTAGGCAGGGGTGTTTCTTTTTTATTTTGATTTTAAAAGCACTTTAGCCATAGGGGACGACCGGCCGTCCTTGGGACGGTCGAGGGACGGCTCAACCGTTCCCTGGTCGTCCCCGGGACCGGTCAGCCGTCCCCCATCCGGTCAACGGCGTCCCCTTATTTTGGGGATGGTTCCCTATTTTTTGGCAAAAAAGGGGACGGTCCCCTGCCATCCCCCAGCCATCCCCCTATACCCGGGAAGTCCCGGGGACAGGGATGGGGCATTTTAGGGAGGGGGCGCGTCCCCGGGTTTCCCTGATTTATATTCTTTAAAATTAAATCTTTTAGGTGTCAATATTTTCATTAGCACATGAACTTGAGGACTTGCCTACTTATGCATTTCAAGACAATATTTTTTCAGTTTTGTCTTATTGATAATGGCTTGAGTACTTCTTATCAGAAATTTTGACCTCCAAAAAAATACATGGGTATTTCTGACACTAACCTTCCCATATGTTGGGCTGGGATATGGATCTCCTTATTGCAATGATGGAGATTTGACCTTGGGTTACCATCTTGCAAGTGTGCAAATGTCCTTGATTACTATTTTGCCACAATTCCTTTTCTAGAATTTTATATTCATATTCAACAAGTTAAATTGTCCTATTCATCAAACTCTTTTTTATTTCTGTCCAATTAAAGGGTTGCTACTTGTGGAAAATTCGATATTGGTACAAATTGAAATCTATTGGATTGATTTATGTCCAAGTAAAGCAAATTATTGCAATCATGCAAAAATTCCCAAAGAATGCTCAATAGGTTGGGGTTTATTTTGAATTTTTATGTTGATCATAATAATCATAGTTCAAAAACTTGGGCTTGACAATAACTCAGCAGGCCTGAAATTTGAGTCGGACTTGGGGCTTAGGAAAAATTTGGCAAAATTTGTGAACATTAAACAATGTATAAATTTGTAAATAATCTTTAAAAATATGTGTAAAATTGAACTCACTGAGTCATAAATATCTTTTCTTTCATTTATAGATCCAAAAATGAGTTCAATGCACATCATAGTGTCATGTGAGTATAAATTACAAATCTGTATTAGTATTTTTACAAGTTTCATTTGTGGAAAACATGGACCCAAAACAAATTTTATTTGTAACTTTTTAAAGCCAGAATGGGAGTTTGGGGGTGGCTCCCAACAGGGTTGAGGGCAGTGCCCCTCGAACCAAGCCCAAATTAAGATCTTTGAGATCACATGGATCTTCTTGGCACATACCATTCTTTTATAATTTTATCACTTTAAGTATTAACCATCCTTTGATAAATCATTGCAATGTTGTCAAAGCAACAATTGCATAAATGAGAAAAAAAGAAAGAAAAAGATCAATCTTTTCTCCCGTCTGGCGAGTTTTCCTTCATTTATAGATCAAAAACGAGTTCAATGCACATCATAGTGTCTTGTTATTATAAATTACAAATCTGTATTAGTATTTTTATTAGTTTCATCCATGGAAAATCTGAGCACAAAAGAAATTTTATTTTTTACTTTTTAAAACCAGGGTGATATTTTGGGGGTGGCCCCCAAAAGGGTTGTGGGGCAGAAACCCTCAAACCAAGCCCAAATTAAGGCTTTTGAGATCATGTGGACCTTCATGGCACATGCCTTTTTTCATTATTTTATCACTTAAAGTATTAACCAGCCCTTGATAAATCAATGCAATGTTGTCAAAGGAACAATTGCATAAATGAGAAAATGAAGAAAAAGACTAGTTTTGTTTTCTACCTGGTGAGTTTTCCTGTCAGACTTGTGAGTTTTTGATGATTTTTTGGTGTTTTTTGTGAGCAAGTTTTTTGCTAGTAGCTTGCCACCCCTATTTGCCTCATTACTTACTCCCTGAGTTTTTATGCTATGATAATAATAATAGTCCAGTGGCCAAAATAGAGCTATTACTATGGTTATGACCCAGGTTCAAGCCTGGTTAAAGCAATGATGTTAATGCAGATCATTCACTGACAGGTGTGAAGCCGGCCTTTTAATCACAAAATTGTACTACTCTTGATGGTATATTCCAACTGGAGGATGTGTCTTGCAATTTACCTATAAAAAACAATCTAAAACAATAGATATTGCATACAGGAATGTATAGATACATGAAGAATAGTAACATGAAATGTAATATTAATGTACTGTATTAAGTTACGAGAAAGGAGAGTTGTACTTGTGACTGCCCAACATAAGTAGTATAGGGTTTAAGGAGAAAATGTCTGAGATTTCATTATTGTTAATAGAGGTTTATAACACATCCCTTAGCATCGCAAGGGCAACAAATATTGAAATCACATACAAATTTTTTAAATACAGTATCTGAATTTTGCATATAGTGATAAAATACAACACATACGTGATTTGTGCCATTTCAATTTCAGTAGTGCTTTAAGTTGGAGGTTTTGGGAATGGAAGGTTCAATGCAAATTATATGTAGTTAGGTTCTCTATCTAGATGACAAGTGGACGGTTCTCTAGGGAATTTTGAGTTGGTCCTCAAGTTCCGTGCCTGCCACTGCTTATCTGAAAGTCTCTTATGACAACTGTATGGTTTATATCATAGTAATTTTGGGCTTGATTGGTCTGAGATTTTATATTCCTTCTATATCCAGCACGGTTATCTTGAAAATGGTCTGGAATATGAGATATTATAGGAAGCAGGCCAGAGAGGAAAATGACAATAAATTAGTCACCTGATGTTTTTAAAAAGATTGATTTTAAGCCTAATGTTTATTGGCCTAAGGTGGCAATGGCAAGAACAGACAATACTGGCAAAATCCAGGAACAAACTTAATCAAGGATCATTACTATACACAAGGAGAAATTTAAATCATGATAAAAGACATGAATGGAGAAGTGAAACATAGCACAGGGATGAGAAGTTTAGCTGGGTTTTTAAGTATCTTCAAATTTAATATTGATGAACTCCTCAGGAGCCTGACAGTTTCCTTTCTCTATCATATCTCCGGTATCTGCAAGAATGATCCCATGAACAAAAGCATGCTGTCTATCCTGGCATCCATATTGGCATTCTACTTGCAAGGACATCCAAGTACTCCATGGTTTCTTGCCAGCCCTCTGCATGTAACACTGAATTTAAATGCATTACCATCATTGAAATCAAAGTGCTCAGGCATTGGCTGCCATTCTGAACACACTGAGATGGAACTGTCTGTTTTGGGGGCTGTCACCTAGATTGATGGGATTTTCAAAAGTTCCTAACTCCATCTGAACTTCCCTTCTTACAAGCCCTATTGAATCATTTTTCATGGTTCTTCCTTACTTTCTTCCTCTGTTACAGTGTCTTACCATATTGTTCTGCAGAAAAGTCCAAAATAGCAGAGAGAACTGAGAGTAATGAACACACATTTTTGACATTGTACAGTGTGAGGAGGGTTAACTCGTGGCCACTTAAACTTGTCACTTTGGCTTTTTCTTCCCTCGATGTATTCTTCCACTTTGTGCAGTAGGGATTGAAAATGGGAGCAAATAAAGGATATATGTAGGTTTGACTCAAACTGATTACTTGTCATTTGTAACAATACTTGATAATCCATTGGTATTTTCTGTGTGGTAATAAAGCTAGGAAATTTAATTATACTATCAAACCAACTCCATAATCTGCTAAAGAATCATGCACTCTTGTTTTGGTGCCAGTGTAAATGTTTCATTCTTAGCTTTAGGAATTTCCCTTTGTTGACTGCTTTGTCTGATAAATTAAATACATGAATTAATAATAGAGATGACAATGCATACTAAATACATGCGTAAAAATATCTTTATTGTCATATGAAATTATTATAGAAGAAGACTTGAGATGGTAAGCCAAGGATTAAAATCGATCCAACTAGATCATACTACTCTCCTTGACAATACACAATGTATTTAAAGGACCTGACGAATGCCAACAAGAACACAATTGTCAACTAATCGACACTTATAACTACCCGAAGTCGGCAACAACCAATTAATACATAGCCGTTGAAACATAATAATAGACATTGTACATCGACTACATCATCCCCCCAAAAGAAAAAGTTGTCTTCCAGACAACAAGTAAACATCAAGTAACATTAGGGAAGACTTGCCAAATTGATGACAATATTGTGGACTAGAACTTGTAGACAAACTTGGAAGTGTAATTTGCAAACTTAAACTTGGAGTGTACTTGGCAAGTCAAATGAGTGCCATGGGGGTCTGAGGGCAATGCCCCCAGCAGGGTCAAGGGGCAATGCCCCTTGTGGGGGTCTGGGGACAGCAACCCTTGCGGGGTTGACCTTGTCTATACCTAAAATTGATGTGTGATGCCGACACAAAGCCTCTTTGACATGGCATGATGACTAGATCTGCAATTTTTTTTAGAATTTAGTCTTTTAAATGTTTTGAGTTTATAACTTTTACATTATCACTCTAGAAGAAACCCTTATCGCTCCAAGCTTATCAAGATCTCCAATGCCAATCTACCATTATACCAAAGTGATAGTATGGAAGAGCAATTCTCTCAATATACCCAACCTCTTGATATATGAAACCTTGATATACTAGAAGGTATGTGGAAGAGTGATAGTATGTGGAAGAGAGATGTAAACAGGAGTAGATTTGTACGAGAGAGTGGAGTGGCATTGTAAGAAATGGCATGTGAAAGTTCTTGGGTCTATCTAACGACATACCTACTCACAAGGGGCAGTACAAAGCATGCAGGCATGGTTGTTCGTTTGACACTGTTATCCCCCTTGTGCCAGATTTATGAATGAATAACAAATCACTGGAAAAAGACAAAGAAGAAGAGAAGAAATGTAAAAGAAGACAATTACAAGATAGAGTTTCTCTTTTCTCCTTATCATTTCAACATCTATAGCCCTCAAATATACCTCTGGGGCATTGTAATGTCCCCTTATTAGAGACATAAAATGTACAAGTTAGGATATAGAATTTGTTTTTACCAACACATGATTTTGCTCATGTAATTTGTCTTGAAGACCTGCACACATCATGCATTACAAGCAAAATTCACATAGTATCTTAATCCAAATTAAATTAGACAATTTCAGATTGAACATTTCAAGAATAAGATAAATGCATTATCATCTAGTGCATAAAACCATCATAATCTGATATGACTTATTACTTTTGCTCGGAATAGATCTTCGCCTTTTCCTCTTTCCTAACCTCATTGGCGGATGGAAGAATTACTGTGCCAAGGGCGCGTGAATGGTCTCCAATTGGACTCCCTCAAGGTTTCCTACCCGTCTTGGGACCATCCATCAATTGACCGAATTACCAGCCTTTCTCTTCACAAACTTCCTATCCTTAGTGGGTACTAGCGAAAGGGATTTTTGGCTCGAAGTCTATTCGCATAGTAAAGTCATAATAGCTTAATAAGACACAATAATTGCTGTAAGCAACATTATTGTGGCCTTGGACAAATAACATCCATTAATCTGCATATTGTCTTACATTGTATAGTAGACTTAATAAATTGACATTTATGTTTATTGATTGCACAAACATTTAATATGTATTGACTCTCATAATATATTTGATCGGATTTACAGTCCATCACATATTTGTACTTACGCAGCCATTGATTTTAATATGCTATGAAACAGTTACTATGCTGTATTCATTATCATGAGGATTTGAATTAATTTCTGAACTTGCAATGTTGGCTGGGCGTGTGAGGAACTTACCTTTGTTCACAGCGCTGGACTAGGCTTTCAAGATGCGTTCTTCACAGCCGATCGGGTTTCTTCTTTCCACACAATTCTTAATTCCTTAATTAGATAAGTGATTACCAACCTTTCATTCAACATATGATAATACTTACCTCTCAATACTTACCCTTACTTGGATTTAATCTACTGAGGCTCCTCCTAATTCCTTAACTATCGATCTGCAGACTTTCTTTATTTTAGCCAGCAAACTGTATTTTCTCCTCATATGTAATGACCACTTCCTAGTGGAAACACTTAAACTTGAATTCAAAGTGTTTCTCGAAGAGACATTAGGAAATGTTAGAGATCAATAAGTTACAGTACTAACACCTAATAAGATCAAAGATGATATAAATACTCCATTCTTGTCAAAGGATTATTCATTTCCTCCTTATCACTTACTATAAATGATTCGTCTTATAATATATTTCATAAGTACAACATCTCTCAAGATCTTATGGAATTCTATTATACCATTTAACATCATAGTGAATGAATAGACTCATTATTACTTATAAGGCTTAATAATTGCTACAGTTGCGAATATATATATAATCGGTATAAATATGTATGCATCATCAACTCTAATTGACCTCAATTCATAAAATATATATATCATTATTGTAACTAATATATACATATATGTATGTGTAACTATACTTACTGCTCACTGCCTTACTCGTTTTCTGGTTGAGCAGTTCATTCTTTCTTCCACGTCAACTCACAAGTAGACGGGTTCCCTTCCACATTTCCACATCTGACGCTTTGCTTAGTTTCCTCATATAATAGGAAAGAACGACAGTCTCTTCATAAAATAAGACTCCCAATATGTCATGTCCCCGATTTGGAGGAAGATTAATTTAATTAATTAAGTTGTCCAAATATTGTTATTTCATGAGGATGACTAATTAATTATTTTAATTAAATTAAATATTAAATTAATTATTTATAAAGTTATCCTAAAAATACAATATCTAAGGTGACTTTATATTTAATTAATTTAATAATAAAGTGACTAAAAATAAAATAATATCAAAAAGTCACTTAATGAAATAAAATAATATTTTATTTTAGAAGCTTCTTGGTGATGAGGTATGAAAAGTATAAGAAGAAGCTTGGGCTATGCATTTGAGCATCTTGAGTTGAATACATCTTTTCTGCTACATTGGTAAGCTTGAATGCTTAGCAAATTGCCTGAGGGTTTGAAGACTCTAAGGTGCAGGTTTCGGTTGTGCAACACCAACCCTAGCTGGAAGAGAGAGAGATATTTCAGTCTTTCACATTGTGCTCAAAATTTAGTGGCCATTGGCCAAATTTTGATGGTGGTGGATAAATCGATTCTAAGGAAATATTGCAGATTTTGTTGAAGAATCTCAGACTTGTATGAAGGACGAATTGCAGCAAGAGGGACGATTTGTTTATGAAATTCATTTCATATTATTGCTGCTAGGAGAAAATCGTCATTTTGGTCTCAAGCTGGGCTCACCCCTCTTCATGCGATTTTTGGCATAGGAGCTGGTAAAAATTCCAAATAAAATCTGAAAGCATTGTTTGGCATTTTGAAGTCATGGCGCAGCATCTAGGAGGTTAAAGATAGCTATTTCAAAGAGGAACGAATTATTTTGGAGTTGCTGCAATCGATTTCCAGGTTCTTGTAATATTTGCATCATTGATGTAGTTGCATTTTTCATATCAGATTTGTCACTTATTTGTAAGCCAAGAGTCTTGGCGCCTTGCATTCTCATTGTAGCTAATAATTGCTGACTCAAAAACATCAGTTGGCAATGTAATTTCGGACATATTGTTACATCCCAATTTGTGAAGTTACTATTTACCGTTAATAGATAGGGTAAATGTGAATATAGTGTGAATTCTGGAGATGAATTATTGATGCTTGTACCTTGTCTTCAATATGATGTTATCTCAGTTGATGTTATTCATGGTGAAATATTGCTTAAGAAGGTTAATGAATAATGTTTATTCTAACTTTTAAGATGTTTTCATGTAAACTACTTTGTTGTGAACATATGACTCTCGTTGTTTTGTCATTAAATGCAAGTGTGCGAACCATTCCTCCAGGCAGAGGAGAAATATCACTCGGGAGAGGAGCTTGGTCAGGTAAACAGTAACGAGAACCATCTGAGCATACACACATGTCATTATAGGATGGGAGAAACCAAGTCAGTTATGATGGTCTTGATAAGTAATCCATAGGCTTTAGGAGTCTTGTTACTTCTTTGTGCTTTGTGAGTGATGTTTATATTTGACTTATTGTATTATGATCATTGTGTGGATAACGTGAATGGATATAAGTGAATAGGTTACACACGCTACCTATTATCTGTGGATAAATAATATTATTATAATATTTGCCTGATGACTTTACATATATATGTATATATTGGGTATATGCTGACTAGCTCACGATGTATATATATATTTGTTAAATATATATTTTTATATATGTAATTATGTATTAAAGATTATATATAATATTATTATAGTTATATTAAAATATAAATATCATAGTTGCCGTGAGATTGGTACTGGTACTGGTACGGGAGACTGGTACCGGTACCGGTACGGCATTTTTTTGAAAATAGGAGACGGGGGTACTTGGAGACGCCATTTTTTTTTTAATATAAAAATTAATAATATATAGAAAATCTGAAAATATAATGACATTGAACTTTCAAAACAATAGCAGTAGTAAAGTTTACATAATCATAGTTCCAACTTCTAAGTTCACATTTGACATTTGACATTATATATTCGATTACATATTGAAATTCAAAAATATTGATAGTTCGATTGGCTGATATGCAAACAAAAAACAAAAATCAGAAATCTATCTGATATCTGAATCTCATATCATCTACACCACATCAATATCATCCATGTCAAAGTCCTCAGCTATGATGCTCTCCAAATACTCATCACTCTCTAACTCAGGTTCCTCTGCTGGTAGTAGAACTGGGGGTAAATCAATAAGGCCATCTGGTTCAACCACTTCATCCACTATGGCTGCAACATCTTCATCAGGTGAAATTTGGTCCCATTTTGCTGAAGGACCCTCATTGTATGCAGGATCTACACGAGAGAGAAGGCGAAGTGAGCTATGAATGTACACCAGGTTCTCTGCTTTCTTTGACCCCAATCGGTTCCTCTTTAGTGAATGAATAAAACCATAAGTACTCCAATTTCTCTCACAAGATGAAGAGCTAGCTACTTGTGAGAGTAATCTTATTGCAAATGATTGCAATTCAGGTGTTTCACCTCCATGGTTCCACCACCACTCTATAGGGTCTTTCTTTGCTCGCATATCATATAAAGCTTCCACAGAAGAAAAGTCACCATGCCCACGTGAAAACTTATTCCATTGACTCCTTATAATTGATGCTTCCTCACCTCGGCCATATATCTTTTTTATTGCAGCCCAAAACCCCTTCATTACCTCTCTATCCTCATATGGAGCCCTCTTATTGGTCTCTTCTATATTATGCCATTTAGGATTTAAGGCATAGGCAGCACAATGAAGAGGTGTGTTAAGTTTGTTCCATCTTCCATGTAACTTACCTTCTATCAAAGGATATAGTGAAGGATCTTTTGCATCTGTTATTTGCTTAATTCTTTCGCACATGGAATCTATTTCTTCATAAATTTCCCCCAAACATGGCTTGTCTGAATCTGCAAATTTGATCACCTCACATATGGGCTGAATAAAGTCCACAACAAATTTAACATCAGCCCAAAAACGGTCATCAAGGATCATACCTCTCACCTCAACTGCATCATTTGATGTAGATTGCCTCCAAGCTGCCCATGCATCACTAACAACCGTGGAACACAAAGCACCTTTCACTTCACAAAGACGGTGAAGAAGAATAAAATAAGAAGCAAACCTTGTATCAGCTGGTTTGAGAAGCTCCACCTTGGCAAATTTTCGATAAATAGCTTGTGTTTGGTGATGGTTGCATATAAACATTTGAATTTTTCTGCCCTTTTCTATGAGAGCTGAAACCCACTCAAACTTGCCAATATCTTTGAGTGCATTATTCAACGAATGCACACAACATGGTGTCCAAGATATATGCTTATATTTCTTTTGCACCAACATGCCTGCTGCTTTACAAATAGGGGCAGCATCTGTAACAATTTGGACTACATTTGATGCCCCTACCTCCTCAATGCCGTCACATAGCTGACTATAAAGATACTCTGCATTTTTTTCATGCCCCGAACAATCCAATGCCTTAAAAAAATAAGGTCCTTTGCTGCATGTTACCATGATATTAAGTAGTGGACGGTTTCTAGTATCCGTCCACCCATCCATTACAATGCTGCATCCTTCTGAAACCCACACTCTTTTCAATGGTGCATTTTGTTGCTTTAATCGAATTTTTTTTTTATCAATTAGAGTAGTGCGAAGCTTTTCATACATAGGTGGTCTATATCCAGCTGGTGCATTGTTGATTACTTGGATCATCTCTGTATAGAAAGGTGATCGAGCAACATTAAATGGTATTCCATTGGCATAAAAGAAGCGTGCAATTGCTGCATCAACCGCTTCTCGACCTTGCACATCAAATAATCTGCCAATGGGGTTTGAGCTACCAATGTGTGGCCTCTTGTGAGAACTTTTTGCTGCTACATCTCTTGAAGACACATCCACCTCTGCCTCTCTATTGATATTCTGATTTTGATTTGCAATAGTGTTTGTTGAAGCGTGAGAGCTCATATTAGAAACTTTACCATTAGCCCTTTCTTCATCCCTCACAGCCTCATATCGGTCCACCTCATTTATACAAGGATCAACACCTTTTTCAGGTAGGTGAAGAAAATGAGCCCTCACCCTCGTGTAAGTACTTTGCCATGACATTGGGCATAATTTACATGAGATCGTGGCTGTTCCACCTGAACCCTTCGGCCCCTTAACACGATCAACATACTTCCACAATGGATACAAGCCTTGTTTGTTTCCCCCACTCGACATCTTGATTCAATGATTCAGATTCTACACAAAAAGAAAAACAAAAAAACATTATGATTAGAAATCAAATGACTGTAGCTAAAGTTATGAAAAAGGAAACAGAAAAAAAATAAAAAAATTGAAATGGCTGTAGCCTATAGCTAAAGTTATGAAAAATCAAAACAGAAACGGAAAAAGACATGTCTTTGAGGAAATTATTTAAATGAACCATGATTTAGATTGCACAATGCACACATCATGAGCAGTAGCACACTCAAAATGAATCCAAAATTAGGAAGGCCATAAAAATTTAGAAATTAAAAAAATAAAATGGACCATGGTACATGCTTTAAATTCACTTATTTGTTTTATCTACAGGGCAGTCATCAACTCATCATGCATGCCATTTTAATATTTTATTCACCAGTAATCTCCACAAGGGCATTGCCCTGTAGCCTCAAAGGCATTAAATTTTTTCTTTATTCTCTATTTTTTCTTAAATTTTTGGTGGCCTGTAGATCGATAATTGAAGTCTCAAGTCTGATATTGATCACCAGTAATCTCCACAAGGGCATTGCCCCTGTTTAAAATCGTGGCAGTATGCCACGATTTTAAACAGGGGCAATGCCCTTGTGGAGATTATTGGTGATCGATAAGTATAATTGATATTGATCACCCGTAATCTCCACAAGGGCATTGCCCCTGTGGAGATTACGGGTGATATTCTAAATACAACAATGTCAACATTGCAAATAAATGAAAATCAAAATACGGTATACCAAATGACGAAAATACAGAATAAATTAATAAAATGAAAGTTGAAAGATTCAAAAATGAAAATGAAAAAACCACTTACTATGTATTTGTTAGACTTCGATTCCTCTCTTTTCTGTCGTCGGCTTCTACAAGCTCCTCAGTGGCGTGCTAAATGACAGCTAAAACTTTAAAATCCGTGTTTGATGTATTTTTAACATAGTTTTACCTTTAAAACGCGTGGGACTTGACGAGAGACTTTGGAGACTTCGCGAGAGACGTGATTTTTTGGATGCGGAGACGTGGGAGACGGCGGGAGACTTCAGAAAAGTTTCCGAACTCGAAATTGCGTCTCTGGGTACTGGTGCGGTTTCGGAGACGTGTCTCCGTCTCCGAGACGCGTCTCAGAGGGGGGGAGACGCGTCTCCCGGCAACTATGATAAATATATATTAAATACGCGGGTATTTAAATATTTATATGGTTAATATATTTAAAAGAACTATAATAATATTTATATAATAAAATATATAATTGTTTCCTAATGGAATTATAATTAACTTTGGAAATATAATTATTTTCAAATTGATTTAATTTCTCGATTTAAGAAAATCAAATTATTCTTTAATTTGATCTCAACATAGGAAATCGATTTATTTCCTAACTTTTAAATATATATATATATATAGTTTTAAATATTTTAAAACTCTAAAGTAAAAATTAAAAGATTAAATTTTTACTTGGAGTAAATATTAGAATTAAACTATAGAGAAATGATAAATCTCTTCACCCAAATAAAAGTGAATCTAGCTATTTCACTTAGAAGAATTTAAATCATATTGTGTCATTGGGAAATCGAAACATTTTAAAAGTGAATGATAAACTTTTGAAAAAGGCAAAATATTTGCTCTTAAACTTTGAAAGAGCTTTCCTGTAAAAAAATGGCGCTTGAGGATGAACATGTAGGTCTCTTGGAAGAAAGTTTCAAACATTGTTGGGAATGGCGGCGATGCAGCCTGTAAATGATGAGGTGTATTGAGTTTTTCCTTGACTAATTCATTGAAGGATGAATCATTTCCATATTGGCGCCATTATTGGTAAGTTTCCTGTAGGTGGCGATTTTATTTGCTGAGTTGAATTTTTCTTGTTTTGCTGGCTCAAATTGAGGTCGAATCACTTCAATATTTGATGAGTAAGGGGTTAAAAACCCGCCATGTTTCTCTTTGAACTTTTCAAAGCATTGTGCTGTCATTTCTCATGCCTGCAATGGTGGAAAACGTTGCATTTCAGGCTCTATAAATAGATGCCTTACCATTCTGTATTTTACCTTTTGCTGAATCCGAGTTTTATATTTCTTTGAGCTTTCAATACCATTTCATATTTCTGTATACAAACTCTGTTTTCTGAGTAGAAAAGATAGAGGATTTACCAGCAATTTGCCACAGTCAGAGAATAAACCCATTACAGCTGAGTGAGAAATCAATTGTGAGTTCATTTTGAGTGAGTTTAATTCATAGAGAGTTCATTTAGAGTGAGACTTCATCATTTGGAAGTCTGTTATAGTGAGAAGCCATTGTTTTCTGGGAGTTTGATTGAAAGAAGGACTGGAAGTGCGATTTGGGAAGGAAAAGCTTATAAACAAGGATGGAACCCTCATCTTTTTACATTTTTGAAATTGAGTGCCGTGTTTCTATTTCTTGTGTTTGCTAGGTGTGCAAAGTCTGTAAAGATTATTTCCTGAATGCAAACTAGTTATAGGAGAAAGGAACTTCCAAGGGTTTATATGTCATGCATAAAAAGGGAATTTGTATAAAAGGGTTTATGTGAAAAGAAATTAAGGGAAAGGTTTGTTTGTTTAGCATAAAAGGGAAATTATGTGAAAGAGATAAGCGAAGTTTAAATGCATTTAGAATGAAAAGTACATGTTTTGTATGATCTCCATATAAGGAGAATATGATGATATAGTTATTATCTATTAGGATCGAAATGAAGGCAAAATCAAGTAAGGTCTTAAGCTTAAGTTATTAGGTTAACTGAGATAAGCTAAGCACTCCTAGGATAAAGATTTCCTGAATAGGTGTTATGTTACAAGACACTTGTAGATTTTTTCGTTTCTAAGTAGATAGTTGTTGTAGGTAGTCTGGGGTGACTAAATACCCATTGAAGGACATAGCCTGCGCGTAGTGTAAGATAGCCTTAAGTCAAATCAGCCCTAAGTAGTGTTTATGATAGATGATCTTCATTCGAAGTACTGAATGATAATACTTAGGCCAAAAGTAGTGAAATGTACGACATCCACTTAGGTGTGAGATAGTTGAGACTACACTGTCAGTTCATTGTGATCCTTGTACTAGTTCGAGATTGTGAAATAGCAAGGTTCTAGTTGTGTAGGACACAACACTATGCTCAGTTGGTAATCGTTAAAGGATACCCTACCAATCTCTTCGACGAAGGGAGGGCCATCTATTGAATAATGGATGTGCGGGGGACCGCATTATAAGTCCGTGGTTGGCGGAAAAGCGCCCGAGTGATGTTTCCCGTCCTTAGCAAGCGGCCAATGTACCAAGAGTTGAAAGGAAAGGAACCTGAACCTTCTTACTACTATTTGTTCTAAAGCTCATTGGAGCTATGTTAGTTGAGCTATTGTAGAAACCCCTGTTCTCGCTTTCTCTGAAACTGCTTGTTTTTTCTTGTTTTCGGACGTTTTTGGTTTTTTTGTGTTTTTGCATGAATTAATGAAAGTTGCGATTTTTGAAAGAAATGATATAAAATCTTTAACAAATACAATAAGTCCAGATATAACATAAAAAGACTCAGAAAACCCTTGCTATTGATTTTTTTATTTTTCCACAGCAATTACAGTGATAGATCTTTGACATACAGACAAGGTAAGATAAAAATATTAGTTCAAAACCTGATTTGCAGCCGCCTGGATGAAATGATGAATGGTACGGCCTTCAAAATATCACCTTCTCCCTCAGTTTAGTGTCTGCAAATGGATCCAGTAGATACTGCGCCCCTATTGGTGAAGTTAAACTGCTAGAAAGGAAGGCGATTCACCTGGCATGAAAGGTACGGCCTGTACTTGCAGGTACGGCCTTGTAGCAGCAGCAGATGTACGGCTTTAGCAGCAGCAAGAGATCTGTACGACTTGCATGAGATTTGTCTGGAGTTTGTGCAATAGGCGCCTAGAACAATGAATCCTTCCCGGAAGAGATTTAGATCAAAACCCTGAATATATTTTCGACTGTGAAGCTCTGTGATAACTTCTGGATGAAGATATCTCTTTGAAAGCAATAGATCAGCTGGTATTTCACAGCCTCTGAACTGCAACACTAAAGATGGCTCGTTCTCCAATGCCTGTAGACAACTAAAACCCTTGGCTTCGTTCTCCGGAAGAAGACTTGAACAAAATCGATTTTCATAACATAATGAACTTTCTTCATAATGAAAAATACTTATATTCTCAAGAGGGTCGACTTTTTCCTCAAAAGGCATCATTTAAATAAAATTGAATTTTAACTTTTAATATTTCCAAAGTCTCGAACGCACTTTTAATTATAAATTATAATTAAAAAGTGGCCCCTCTTCAATGTTGGTCGACCCCTTAAATAAATCACTTAAGTTATAATATTAAATAATATTATAACTTTATAATATAAGCTTCAAATAATTAATATTTAATTTGACAATTAAAATATTAATATCTCCCTCAAAATACGTCCGATTCACGAACCGTCTGAAGCTGGTGAATAAGTGATTGAATTTGCACACGACCAAATCATACTGCTAAAAATAGCAGGGGTGCTCCGCTGAATGACCTTACTTACTAAAAATAGCAAGTCAGGCAAATGATGTCCGAATGACCCCGAACGAAAGCCAACTGGTAAATTCTGACAATCCGAAGCCAAGCCAAGCTCCAAAAGAGACCCTCTAACCATACATATTAGCCTACGAGGGCTAAGAATAGGCTAAATCCACCGAACTCTGATGCTCGCAAAATTGGGGACATTACAGTCCGCCCTCCCTGAAATTGCTTGTCCTCAAGCAATCTCTACTGCAAAGAAACCCAACTTCTCGGAAGGCCCAAAATAAGAACTGTGAAGTGTCCCACACATCTCTAACTGTCTCCTATAGCATCAACAAAAACACAACTGCGTAGGCTATCCCTGGATCCCAAATCCAAAGTGAAAGTCTGTCGTGTCTGTCATCCCCAGGCTTCCACTGCACTCTACTGCCTCTAACTTCACCATGCTGAGAATAATGAAGTAACCCAATGGGACCCATCCAATACTCGGTGCCAAAGCTGTCGCCACCGGGATCCCAATACAATATGAATTCACATCCACCTGTCATGCGGAGATAAGAACTTCTAGAAGCATCTGCTACACCGAATCTCTCCCTGTCCTCTGCTAAACCCTCATGGATGGGATAACTGACCAAGCCATCATGCCATCTGACACCATAGTCATCCTGTAACCATGTACCCATAAGAAAACTTTGTGACATAGAAGTAGCAAACCCTGTTGGATACATATCAGCATGATATAAAACTGATAGCTGTCCTTGCAAGTAATCCCCCACAAATAGCTGAATTTGACGCTTGTAGCCGCTAATCCCATCTTCTGAAGATGGTGAATACCCATCCCACAACGGATGGTATAACTCCGGAGCCAATCCACACCGATGCATCATCAAATCCTCCGTGTGTGGACTAAAGGAGAAGTGATGAACACTCCTCACTATGCAATCAAGATAAAATGCTCCGACCTCGTCAATGGCTGACCATCATAGTCCTGGGGAAACAAATCAGCATAAGTACAAATCTCCATACTGGATGATGCCCTACATATCTCCTGTGACGACGATGGAGTAGTGACGTGATCTGTCACACAACTCTCTGAAAAATCAACTATCTCATCACAAGAGCTCTCAACCAAAACACTCATCCCATCTGAATTAACTGCACCAATATCTGTGATAGATGTAACCACATCCTCACTACAACCCGTGGATATAAGATCCTCATCAACTGCCTCTGTATATAACTGTACTGTATCTGCAGCTGGTGGAAACTGTGCCAAACTCAACTCCATGGTAAGCTCCTCCAACCGTGATTGTGACTCTTGAAGGGCCAATTGATTGCTCTTCAAGGAGTCCATAGTCACCTCAAGCTCATGAGTGAGTTCATCAACCTGCTCCTCCTTTCCCTTCAATGCATCATAACAAATGCAATCCCACTCGAGAAGAAAATCCCTGTCCGCAAGTAGTTTTAGGTAATTTTGTTTCATCATTCCAATTGCTTCTCGAAGTGCATGTATCTCTGCAAGGGAAAAACGACTATCACCGTGCTCATCTGTCAAAGGAGTACTCCAACCATAGGTAGCCAACATCTGACGAGCAACATCAAAATGCTCAATAGTTGTGGCAATCATATTGTCATTCACTTTTAGTTGCCCAACCAAATGATGAGGACTCTGCAGCTTATGACCCCCATACAAGTTTTCCGGTTCACAATATGCACTATGATATGAGGCTGATTCGTCATCACTCATTACATGATAAGCAGTATCATGTGTGCTTTCATCCATGCACACCTCAACATCTAAGGTATTGCTGCTATGTACCTCAAAAGATGGCTCAACTGATAAGGTAGAAGCTGCTGATATGACAGTATCTTCACACGCTTCCACTTCCAATGCAACTATATCACCATCCAACTCATGATCCTGGGATTCCATATCAACATGTGAACCTTCTAGCTTGTTTTCAAAGGTCTGTTCTAGAAAATCAGACTCACCATGACATGAATCCTCCACATACAATGCTTCATTAGTACCCAATTCCTGAGTACTTTCATGTGACAATTCAATAGGATCATTTTGCACATGTGAAAACACTGTTGTCTCATGCTTATGCAAAGTTTCATCATCGCTGTCATGAAAATCAGAAGTAGCCTCTATAGTAGAAACTTCTTGAGTCACCTCTTGCAAGGATGATGTAGATAAATCATTACCCAAAGCTGTTCTAGTGTCTTCTTGAATCAAATCAGCATGTCTATCAAATTCATCATATAAATTTCTGCATACTTCATAGGAATTTGAAGATACCAAATCATTTTGATGAAGAGTTTTATCATCCTTATGTGTAGATTCTCTATCCATTTCATGTGTAAACAATTCATGAGCTATAGTGTGATATTTCTTCCTTGCAAACTCTGTCTTATGGCAAAGACTTGGGTGCAAATCCATGTAACTCATGAAAGGAAGTTCCTTCTTAATTTTTTGAGGAAGAGTGCTATACTCCTTAAACATGCTAATCACTTCTTCTTTGTTTTGTGGTGTTCGACCTTTGCTGGTAGGAAGTGAATTGGATCCTTTAGACCGTCCAAACTCTGAAAGCGTCTGCTTTAAACGCAGCAACTCTCGATTGAGCTTGTATTGTGATTGTTCAAGCTCTTTCAATGCCTGTTTATTGCTAAACAATGTTGTGATGAAGCCCATTTTCACTGCTCAACTGAAAACCAAATCCAACTGACTTGTGCACAACTCATTTTACACCTCTGCTATGCAATACATTTCATTACTGTAATGAGCCTTGCTTGTTTTGTACTAAATTTTTCAGTTTCCATGCTTGGACATTTCATCAACAGTTTTCAAGACAACACCTTTTCAGTTGCTAACTAATTGTTCTTTTGGTTTTGAGTTTATGAATTGATTTCCAAGCACAAGGAAAAAGCACAATTCTGTTAACAGTTTCAGATCACTGTATGTTTGCCCAGTCCAGTTTGCACATGATTGTATTTTTTTTTATTTATTTATTTATTTTTCCAGGTTAAGTGTGTCATCTCAGACTGCTATTGGACAGCTTCAGCTATTGCAAACTTCACTCCATTGTCCCTTATACGCCCAACACTTACCTGTTCTCACTGCTCACGTTAGTTTCAAATTTGAGCTTATAGTTAAAGTTGCGTCTGCCTCTAATAAGCTTGCTTTACCTGCTAATTGTCTTATCTGAAGACCACATTAGAAACCAAGCACACAAGTAGGTCCCAATGTTTTAATAAAAATGTGGCTCCTTAAAATAATTCTGAAGCTTTCATACACAGCTTATAAAATTCTGTATATTTATTTATTTGTCTTATTGCTAGGTGGCGACAGACTTTGTCCAAATCTGTAATTCCCACGACTTGCTTTTAACTCCTCCCGAATGTTCTTGTCTTGTAGCGGCTCCTTCAGAAATGAAGTGGCTTGGTCTTATTGTTATCGATTACCACTGGGAAGCAGGACCCGATGCTCCAGAATAATATACGCTGATTTAAATTCGTCTTCTTTTTTTTGTCTGCTTCTGAATATAGACCTTAGCGTTTCTTCCTTGCCTTTTCTTCACGTATTTGTCTTTATCGATGGTCTCAAGCCAACGCACAAGGAAGTCCCGACAACTCCAATATATACGACTTCACAAACTGAAAACTTCCCTTGCCACGTCCTCTCCAAAATCGTCATTAGCGCCAGACTTCATCTTTGTCTCCAGTGGCAGACTCAACTATTTTGTTTTATCGAACTCCTATAGCATGCGTCGGCCTTAAGGGAAATCGATCTCTCTAGCAATCTACAGAAATTAACGGGCTCCTTAAAGTTTCTTTGTTTTTATTTCATCTAACCTCACACGATTCTCCTTCCGTTATTTTCTATAGTGCCAAGTAGCTCCCATGAATGATCCCACCTAATTCGATTTCTTCATATGATATCGACTTCACCAAACTCGTCTTTTCCCTTTTATTTAGAATCGTGGCTAATAGGCCCCTCGAATCTGTCTTGTCCTTTAACCTTCTCTGCCGACGTCTCTCTTGTCTTTATTCAGCTCCTCCAAATATTGTTTGTCATATTTGGTTTGGTCTGTATCTTGAAATGCGTCTCTCCAATCTCATAAATTGCTAAATGAATAGGATATTCAAAGCTTTGATTAATCACGTCTCCTTGAAGATATGACTCAGCTTCATGTCATAACTTTGCCTCTTTATCTCGGATGGCTGGTAAGACTCAGATTTCTCCGCATTCAAAGCAGCTCCCGACAAGAGAAGAAAAACGCTGCTTCCTTAGTCTTGATGCCGGTTTATCTTTATCGATATCCTTTCAAAGATAAGCATTCCCTTCTCTAAATTTTGGCCAAAGGCCATAAAAATTTGGCTACAACAACCTGCAGAAAGATTTGCAGCAACTGATCCTCGCAACAAATTAACAAAACCCTCTTTCTGCAAATCTGAAAATTCTTTCTTGTAAATCTGAAATTCACAAACCCTGGTTAATCTGTAAATTTTCTTTCATAAACCCACACAGGGACTCAGGCTTTGATACCACTGTAGAAACCCCTGTTCTCGCTTTCTCTGAAAACTGCTTGTTTTTTCTTGTTTTCGGACGTTTTTGGTTTTTTTGTGTTTTTGCATGAATTAATGAAAGTTGCGATTTTTGAAAGAAATGATATAAAATCTTTAACAAATACAATAAGTCCAGATATAACATAAAAAGACTCAGAAAACCCTTGCTATTGATTTTTTTATTTTTCCACAGCAATTACAGTGATAGATCTCTGACATATAGACAAGGTAAGATAAAAATATCAGTTCAAAACCTGCAGCCACCTGGATGAAATGATGAATGGTACGACCTTCAAAATATCACCTTCTCCCTCAGTTTGGTGTCTGCAAATGGATCCAGTAGATACTGCGCCCCTGTTGGTGAAGTTAAACTGCCAGAAAGGAAGGCGATTCACCTGGCATGAAAGGTACGGCCTGTACTTGCAGGTACGGCCCTGTAGCAGCAGCAGATGTACGGCTTTAGCAGCAGCAAGAGATCTGTACGGCTTGCATGAGATTTGTTTGGAGTTTGTGCAATAGGCGCCTAGAACAATGAACCCTTCCCGGAAGAGATTCAAATCAAAACCCTGAATATATTTTCGACTATGAAGCTCTGTGATAACTTCTGGATGAAGATATCTCTCTGAAAGCAATAGATCAGCTAGTATTTCACAGCCTCTGAACTGCAACACTGAAGATGGCTCGTTCTCCAATGCCTGTAGACAACTGAAACCCTTGGCTTCGTTCTCCGGAAGAAGATTTGAACAAAATCGATTTTCATAACATAATGAACTTTCTTCACAATGAAAAATACTTATATTCTCAAGAGGGTCGACTTTTTCCTCAAAAGGCATCATTTAAATAAAATTGAATTTTAACTTTTAATATTTCCAAAGTCTCGAACGCACTTTTAATTATAAATTATAATTAAAAAGTGGCCCCTCTTCAATGTTGGTCGACCCCTTAAATAAATCACTTAAGTTATAATATTAAATAATATTATAACTTTATAATATAAGCTTCAAATAATTAATATTTAATTTAACAATTAAAATATTAATATCTCCCTCAAAATACGTCCGATTCACGAACCGTCTGAAGCTGGTGAATAAGTGATTGAATTTGCACACAACCAAATCGTACTGCTAAAAATAGCAGGGGTGCTCTGCTGAATGACCTTACTTACTAAAAATAGCAAGTCAGGCAAATGATGTCCGAATGACCCCGAACGAAAGCCAACTGGTAAATTCTGACAATCCGAAGCCAAGCCAAGCTCCAAAAGAGACCCTCTAACCATACATATTAGCCTACGAGGGCTAAGAATAGGCTAAATCCACCGAACTCTGATGCTTGCAAAATTGGGGACATTACAGCTATGTATTCTTGTTTTATGTACTTGTGAAGTTGTTATATTGAAATGAAATCTTTATTGTAAATTGATATAGCAACTGGTTCATGTTTTATCAATAAAGAAAATAATTTTTTTTATTGCAATATCATGTTACAGTGTTTATTACTCGTTTACATTCGTTTATATGTTGTAAAATTAAAGAATTTTTATTTCACGCAAAGATTAGGTCGTTACACATACATAGTTATCAAATTGCACATGTATTGCTGTCATAGAAGTTTAGTCATATGCTTAGGTCTGAGTGCATTCCTTAATCAGTTTGTAACACTTTCATATTGTTGCAATATCATTTTGGAGTTATAAGGTTTGGCTGCGAATTGTTTGACAAAATGTATGGTGGCTGTAGCTTTATGTTTTCATAAGAGGATTGCATACAAAGTGTTTGATTAAATGTCTAGTTGCTGTAGAAGTCATTTTCAATCATCCCGGTTGCTTGCCAAGTGTTTGCATTATGTCCCTTGGCTTTAGGTGCATATTTCAGTCATATAGTTGCATTGGAAAGTCATATAACAATAGTTACTTTGCATACTCATTTAATATCATTCAATTACACATTTCATTTGAGTCCATTGAATGCATATAATCATTGTCTACATTGCAAAATACGCAAAAGAACTTCAATTAACAAGTACTTACTTCGCTTGGCAAGTGTTTGACAAAATTCCCAAGAATCAAATTGGCAAGTTTAAGGTCAAATCTAGCAAGGGACATTTTGTTGAATTTTATGATCAGATATGAATGCACAGAAAATAATTCAAAATCAGACAACATAACACAGCATATACCCTGGGAAAACCCTCCTCTAGAGGGAGAAAAACCCAGCAACAAAGATCTCTCTTATAAATGATGCAACAGTGGTAATCTTTACAAATTACAATGTGGTCTAACACAAGACCAGTATGCAGTACCTTGCAGTAAATAATAACAGATAACAAGCTTTAGATCACACCTGGCAAAGATAAGAATACAGATCAACAATGATCACTTAGCATTGAAGGTTCTCAACTTCTCAGACTTCACACTTGACAGATCTGAAAGCTGAAGCTTTGCCTTGAATATATAATCACACTTTGATCAGATCATGTATCAATTCGCATCTCATGATGTTGCGGATCTGGTAAATTCGTACTTGTATAGAGCTGTCAAACTGGAGTATTCAAGCTTAACTCTCAGACCAGATCGCATTTGATGGATGTCTTCGATCTGGTAAGTTCACACTTAACTCTCAAACAAGTTCGCTCTTTAGTGATGACATCGATCTGTTGAATTCACTCTTAAGTTCACACTTGTTGTCTGATGTATTCGCGCTAGCATAGAAGCTGAGATCGCACCTTGATTGATCCGATGTACTCGCAATATCAAATGTGTTCGCACTATATGCTGATCTGACAGAACTCGTCCATTCATATTCACCAAGGATGAATAATCTGTATATATATGCTATGGAGAGGCAGGTGCTTCAAGTCGTCCCTTTTGAGAAATCATAACTCTATATATTGGTGTCAGCTTGAGCAGTCTTAATTCTTCTTTAATTACTGTCACCTATAAATACAATTCATAAGATGAAAGTCGGCCTCAACAGATTTTATTATCAAGATGACTTTGTAAAGAATGTCGGCCTAGATAAATGCATGCCTCTTCACAAGAGGTCGGCCTCAAATCATAACAACACATTAAATGACTTCTCATGTCGGCTATACAAGGTGAGGATGAACAATAATAATAACAATGAATATAATTTGAATAGCCGACGGCTATCATTCAAATTTATTTTCACGAAGGAGCTGAGCTGGAAGGAGCTACCGAAGTTGCTATAACATTAACACTCCCTCTCAGCTAGGGAGAGAACTTCCAACTGCATAATACACATCATCTCCATATGAGGTTCATCTGCCACCATTGCCTGCAATCAAATATAAAGAGAGAAATATCACCTCAATGTGATATTAACCATCACATGGTTAAGTACTAGTGTTCATCACTTGCGTGATGTTGTCACCTCAACGTGACTTTTACCATGGCTCTCCCAAAGGGTGAAACACAAGTACAAGAAGATCATCACGGACTCTCTCACGTGATGTTGTCATGGAGTCACACACATGACATCCAATTTCAGCGACTCCATCTCGTAGGGTGGAAACGGTGGCTAATTCCAAGTTCTTCCTCATTACGTAAGAAAGTAATAGTAAGTACAAGTGTTCATCACTTATGATGTAGAAGTCACTCATGACTTTCACCATGACTCTCTCGAGGGTGAAAACACAAGTACAAGATATGTCATGGAGTCAGCATCACACATGACATCCGCCATGACTCTCTCGTGAGGGTAAAACGGTGGGCTTTCACCTCAAATTCTTCCTGGCCGTAATATGCATTAACAAGGATTTCACCTCAACTTCTCTCATCAGAAGAACTCATTGGCAAGTACCACTGGATAATCGGTGACTCACTACCAAGGTCGATTCTTTCACTTCATACCAAGCTTGTCTCAAAGTACAATTTAACTTTACCCTCGCGAGGCTTGCGAGAATATCTACCGGCCTCGGCCATCGCTAATGTACCCTAATCAGATAATTTCTTCAAGGTACTATATCTCTCATATAGTGGTGGTACTTGATCTCAACATGCTTGGTTCTGTCATGAAACACAGGATTGACAGAAAGCTTCACACAACTTTGATTATCACAATGAATAATGGTAGGCTCCATTGACTGTCCAAACAATCCTGCAAGGAGCTTACGAAGCCACACTGCTTCTCAAGTTGCCATGTAAGCTGCAATATACTCGGCCTCTGCTGTACTCAATGCTACAGAAGAATGCTTCCTACTGCATCATAGCAGAACTCAAACTGAAGCAACAGCCAGAGGTGCTCTTCTGATCTGTGACACAACCTGCCCAATCAGAATCGATGAAACCAAGTAACTCCAAGTCTGCATCTGAAGTATACTTCAACCCATATCCAACTATGCCACGCAAGTATCTCAGGATATGTTTAGCTGCAACAAGATGTATCTGCCTCGGATCACACATAACCTGGCTAAGTGCACTCACTGCATAGCAACTATCAGGTCTAGTGACAACTAGTTACATCAAGGATCCAATCAACTGTCTGTACAACATAGGATCCACCAAATCTGAACTAGCTGCAGCAAGATTACCATCTTCTTCAGGCTTAGCGGGCTCCCTCTAAATCTTCAGGCACTTGCATCAACCTTCTGACCTCTTCGTCCAGGATTGACTGCAACACTTTGACTTAGATACATGTTTTTCCAGTGCACACCTTGGTACTGAAGAGAGTTCAGAATAGTCCTCATTGACCTCATCTCAGATCTCACTATTCTGAATAGGTTTGCGGAGCTACCAATGGCAAATACAGAAGGCAATCTTGAGCAATTATGATCTCAGCAACTGAAGGGATCCTCTAAGGGTTTAGCACAACAATCTTCACTTCTTCTCAGTGAGTTACAAGACTCCCTCTTGATCCTTGCTCCAAAGATTGCAAAGAAGACTTCTGGAGGTGAGCTCCTTCTGGCCATCAGCTCAGTCCCAAGGCTGCTTGATTATTTCTTTGGTTAGCATGGCTTTCTCACAAGATGCCTCAAACTTTTCATCATTAAGCAATTTCTCATCACCTTCTTGCTCCTGCAAGCATTTTAGAGAGAGATTACTTAACAGTTTGTAATTACCCAAAGAAATAACAAGACTGGAATCATACAAAGTTTACAATCACAGGTTATAACATGAATACATAAGAATTTATGCACAATGTTAGAACATGAATAAATCAACCTGAAGGAGAAGTATATCAAAAGATCAAACTAGAGGGTTAAAGGAACTTATCTCTATAAGATTTGATATAGCTCTTTCGTTCATTCATTTGTTTGCTCCTCTCGAGAGTGCCTAACTCTGCACAATAAAAGAATAATCTGCACAGCTGCAGATTTCTTGAATGCATTAAACGGTTGGCATGTAGAATCAACTCTCCCAAGAGTTCAAGATTCTATCACAACACATGCATTGGAGAAGGGTATCGATGTGATCAACCTATCACAACATAAGGATACCAATCTCTTCTCTTTTGCTGATTTTTATCTCAAGGACATACATCAAAGGATTTACATGATTAGTCTAGATCAACTCACAATAGATAATTTGAAGTATTCAAAGAATCTTTGACCTAGAAATCACAAATTAAGAGAAGTAACAATCTCCTTATACTAAACACACAATGTCCAAGATACAACAAATAAAGAATACTTGTTTATACTGTAAGATATGCTGATTTTAAGCACAGATCAACATGCAACTTTTACGGTTTGAACACAGGCCCATGATTCAAAATAGAAATGTGATTTCAACAAAACACAGAATACTTATCTTCCTTAATATTCTGATAAATGCAATTATTGAACACGGTATGCTGTTCTTATACTCAGATCAATCCACAGCCTTCATGACTCGAGCACAGACTCATGACAAGGTTAAATTTGAGCAAGGCCCATGACTGCTCAAATTTACAATGCACTCCGTTTCCAACTGCAATCCACTAGGTTATGCAACATGCTTACCAGCAATACCCATATTGTTAGAGATAGATAGGATCATCACTCGAAAGACTTTATCAGATCTGCACAACTGATATTCACATAAAGGAATATAAACAAAGAAAGGAACCAAATACTTATCTCTATTTGATTGCAGCCTTTGATTTCAAACATCAACCCTTGGCAGCACAATCTGACATAGTTGAGCTCTTGACTGCAAGGTTGTGAAGACCATTGAAGTCCATTCTGGATAATGACATCATGGAATTCTCTCAAAATACATGACTACTTCAGAACCTTCCATAATCATGTGCTTTTAGATAACAGATCCCGGGAGGTGAGATCACCACATATAACTCTCAGATCTCAGATTGCTAGCAATATGACTCAAGTAAACTCATGAAGAGAGCATGCGCTAGATCTGCCTTCGAATTGCTTTTCAAGATCTGATCGGATCTTTCCATAGACCCGCTCTGATACCATGTTGAATTTTAAGATCAGATGTAAATGCACAGAAAATTAATTTGAAATCGGACAAATAACACAGCATATACCCTGGGAAAACCCTCCTCTTGAGGGAGA